>OU015496.1:197772215-198447215 GCA_907164885.2 Dolomedes plantarius | reverse complement strand
TGTATACATATATATATATATATTATGTATACATATATATATATAAATATATATATACCGGAATTTTTAGAATTTCAACAAAAACCTGGGAACAAAAAAATTTTCTTGCTCCCAGTTTTAAAAAATTGCTTCAATTTGAGGTCGATTTGAAACAAGGAAACCAATTTTTTTTTTTTATCACTCCTGAAAATTTTTTATTTCTTGGGTTCTTGCTGACCACCGGTCAGGAACCATTGATGTAAATGAACTATCTTAACTTTCTTTACAAAACAGCTATTTTTCAGCCTCCACTAAAAAATATTAAATGCTCTCCCCGCCCCTCTTGTCTTGGCTCATTACAGAACCGCTTTAATGCAAATTTTTATTCAAATGTGGATTTATCCATTTGGTCCATTAACTCACACGCATTGTTTAAGGGCACATTTTTATTGTTCTCCGTACTAATAAAGAGATAAAAAACCTAAAGTAAACTTTACTAACAGTATGTAAGATTCTAGCTGCTCCCTTCCGAATCTACAACTTCTCAATAAAAATGGTTCCCGTTGATTCCACGCAGCTCTCGAAGCCAACAGTACCTATGGCCTCCTATATTATTTAATATTTAATTTGATGTTCCAAAAGATCTGTTTTTATCAAGTTCGTCGGAGTCTTTCGCTAACGTGTGTATTCATGATGATAAGAGTATATTGGGCATTTTCATGCAACACTCTCCTCCATTTCAAAAGCAATCGATTTATTCTCTGTTTAGATCACCGAATTAACAGGTTATGTATATACTAGTATATAACCCCCGTCGAAAATGACGGAATGCTGATCAGCGTTTCAAGAGGTGATTCATCGATTTCATCGGGCATTGCTGAAAACTGTACTTAAACAGCAGTAAACAACAAAACAAAACAAAACTAAATCAAAACTAACCAAAACTGTTTCAAAAGTGAATGACTCACCACACAGCAGGGATTGCTGAAAACGACACTTAAACAGCAGTAAACAACAAAAAATAAAACGTGAAACACAATTTAATTAACATTAAAATTAAACATTAAAAATGTAGTTATTTAAAGGGAATATGAAAAACCATGAAGTAGAATGAATTCGAAATTCAAGTGAATGACTCAATTGAATAAATGATTCTTTTCAATGGATATTTTAATTTGAAGATATTTCAAAAACTAAACGGTTTGAGCTAGGGTTCAAAATATATAACTTTTGTGGTATTATTTTTCAAGAAAAATTTCAGAAAATGGCGTCACAATGTTAAGATGTTCCCGACTTGGTCCGTCCCGGAATGGTTACCTACACTTTTTTCTACTCTAGGCTTTTATATAAGTAAAGATTGTGAAGAATAGGAAATTCTTCAAGCAGTCAGCCGTGTGAATATATCTGATGTGTCTTTGTCACCCGAGATATGCCTGTCCTTGGCAACAGAGGGGGGCGAGAAGAGAGTTGACCTCTGGTTGCGAACTAAGTGAGTGATGGTCATCTCCGGGCTGAGGGGCAGAGCTCCTCTCCTTGTCCACTGGCAAGAGGGTGTCACCTTGCGACAAAGGCCATACACCGAAAGTCGGACATTCTTCACGCACAATTCTGTTCGTCCCTCTGCGTGGGATATTCTGGAACGTTGGAAGTAGCTGATGTCACTTGTTTCAACAAATCAGAGTCCACGCAAATGAACCAACACATGATAGGGCGGAATATGTTCCAGAGGGAGGGCTTAGAAGTTTCGTAGAGAACCTCGGACAGAAAAAGAGTCAGAGGGACTTGAAATCTACTCTCAGAAGGTGAATGATCCCTGCGGCCTTAAGACAAACTACAAATTTATTTAGAAGATTACAAATTTATTAGTAATTACAAATTTATTAGATTTAAGCCAGATTACAAAATGTGAGGAACTTGAATCCCGGGAATTAGTGCCGTTTCACGTAGTCAGTGGACTCTGACTGTTTGGGGAAGAATCCTAACTTCCCGGTGCCTTAGGGCGGTTATGAAAGTAATATTTCATGTAATTGAACTGTGTATATACTGTACATAATAAAATACTTTACTTAAAATCCTAAACTCCGTATTTTTGAATTAATCTATGTTCAGCTATCTGGGAGAAACTGCCCATATCGTCACAATATATACACTGAAGTGCCACTGAATTAGGGATACCTACCTAGTAACGAGTTGGGCCTCCTCTGGCCTTGATAACGGCTGCCACACGACGAGGCATAGATTCAACAAGTTTCTGGAAACGTTCCACGGGAATGGCTTGCTAAATATTGGCTAAAGCTGTCCATAATTCAGTAAGGTTCTTTGGTGCTGTGTGATGGCCTTTCACGCCTTGTTCCAAAACATCCCAAAGATGCTCAATAGGATTTAAGTCTGGGCTTCTAGGTGGCCAATTCATGACAGAGAAGTCAGAGGAATGCTCATCCAACCAGCCAGTAGCCAACCGAGACTTGTGAGAGGTACAGTTGTCTTGCTGAAAAACTCCATTACCGTGCGGATAACAGAACAGCATAAACGGATGGAGGTGATCACCCAGCAACTCTGCGTACCGAATTGCATTGAGGGAGGTTGGTACACGCAATAAAAGATCCCAAACTGTGCCACGAAAAAACACTCCAGACCATGATTGAGCCACCATGCCCTTGTACAGTTCCAGCCAGGCATGCAGGATCCATGGCTTCATGAGCCTGACGCCATATTCTCAGCCTCCCGTCGGCGTTAAGTAGTCGGAATCGAGACTCATCACTCCATGCTACTCGTTTCCAGTCCTCTACACTCCAGTCTCTGTGCTCTCTTGCCCAGGCAAGACGTGCAGCCCGATGGCGAGTATAGAGCAATGGTACTCTCGTAGGTCGACGGCTCCCGAAACCCATACGGTGAAGCAAGCGTTGCACAGTCCGTTTACTGACTGTACGACTGGCACCGTCATTAAACTGGGTGGCAATTTGAGCTAATGTTTGGCTTCGCTGGCTACGTACAATACGCCTGAGCCGTCTCTCACCACGCACTGTCAAGGCTAATTGTCCTTTGCAGTTTGCCCGATCGCTAGTTTTTTTCCACCATCCATGTATTCTTGGTATACTCTTGACACTGTCGACCTTGAAAATCCTAGCTGTCTGACGATTTCGGAAATTGAATGGCCCATGCGTCGGGCACCTACGATTTGTCCGCGATCGAAGGCGTCTAAATCAGGCAGTTTACCCATACTGGCAATTCCAACAACTAATTCAGAACAACCACAGTACGCGCTATATATGCAGTTACCACAGCGCCCTCACTTGCGCATACATGATGCGCAGAGCTACACAATTTGCATAGGCTTTGCTATCCCTAATTCAGTGGCACTTCAGTGTATAGATAAATAAATACAGAAGGTCGTTCTCACTTTATGGAAATGATTTTGTAATTTATTTTTGTCGATTGCATTTTAAGATAAAAATTTGGCAACTTCAGAATAATCGTATGCTACTGTTTTGTTTTGATTGGAATGTAAAATAAAAGATTTATTTAGAAAATGGCTCCTAAAATTGACAGATAGCTCGAAGGTTACGTAACTGCGCTTTCCGGGGAGAAATATTCGTCTCAACAAAGTATGAAGCGGTGTAAAAATCGCGGTTATGGCATTTCAAAAAAAGATATTAATAATATATTAAATTTGAATGGAAAAAAAAAGTCTAACTGAAAGTAAAAATGAAAACGTGACTGCGAAACCTCATCCTAAGATTGTTCGAACGCAGGTAAATATCAAGAAAACAAAGTCTCTGAACTTAAAAGAAAATCCGCCGACTCAAATATCATTTGCATCAAAACTAGGAATGTCTTCCGGCACTGTAAGTAAAATCATTCATAAAGATTTGAAGTTAAAAAAGATGTTTAAATCTAAAGTTCATCTGCATTTTGCCAAAGCATATTGCTGAAAGAAAAACAAATCGTAGGAAATTATATGAAAAATACCTAGCGGCAGAAAAATGAAAATTTGTGGTAACACTCGATAAGTGACTGTAATAAAACAAGATCCATTTTCTATTGCTCAACAGACGAGGATGACCGTACGAAATGGCCTCGTAAGTATACAGAAAAGTCATCAAAGGGATTCATGATAGTTGCTGGATTATGTTACAACGGCAAATTAAAAATCAAAAAAGTTTCCAGTAAAGCCAAAATTAATTCACTCTATTATCAGCAGAATATTTTAGAACCAATTTTTGAAGAAAAAATTCCAGCATTATGTGAAAAGGTGATAAAGTTCAGATTCATATGCGCAAAGCCTCTAGTCACACCCTTAAATCAACTGCCGCTTATTTAGCAAAGAAAGAATCAGAAACAGGACTAAAGTGTATCCCATTTAATGAAATACCTGTAAAATCCCCTGACGCTTCTCCAAGGGACTTTTGTACTTTCGGTTTATTAAAGCGAGCCTTGCGAAAACGGCATCCAAGAACACTGAACGGACTTTCGAAAACGTTTGGGGCTTATTTATCATTGATAGTGCGAAGGAAAGCCTAAGCTTTCTGTTTTTGTTACTCGACAAAAATTTTCTACGGGAAGAACGCCCATGTAATCCAGCTGCTCTGAGAACTCGTCGAACAGTTTCAGGTGAAATTGAAGTAGAAAATATTTCATTAAATTCTTCAGAAACTTTTACAGCACTCAAACGTAGTTTTTTCACAAATTTTCTATTTATAAATCTCTGATCACGTTTTGTTAACTTTGCCGGACGACCTTTTCTTACCTTGTTTTCGATCCCATTTTATTCTTTAAAGCGTTTTATCACATACTGCACAGTAGAATGGGATAAATTAAGTAATTTAGCAATATTCCGAACTGATTTACCACTACTATGATGAAAAATAATCAATTTTCGAATGCTGTTTGTTGTTTCTTTACGACTACGAGCCATGTTTAAATAATAAATAGAATATTACGGAGTAGGCAAGCAAAAATTAAAGCCAAACGATATTTTAAATGCCACCAGAATTCAAAAATAAAAATACAGCGCCAAACGATAATTGTAATTATGAATTATCCGAAAATATTTCAGTGTACGATGACTTTTGTGAGATAAAGTTTTTGTTACTTTTTGATTACTGGTTTCTTAAAATTAAAGTTTTAGTATGTTTTCAAAATATTTCATGTAGTTTTGTTAAGAATAGATTATAGACCTTCTTATTAAATACCCATACTGAAATATTCAGTTTAATTAATGGATAGATCCCTATTTCATTGAAAATCGTAAGTGTACGAACACTTTTGGGAACCACTGTATAACGTAAGTAACCCTAATAAAATACGTTCTTCACTTATTTTTTGAATATCCCTTCCGCCTCTCCATGGGGGGGGGGGGGGGGGCTCCCCAGGTTGAGAAACACTGGGGAATTAATCGGATTGGTCATATGAGATATCTTAAAAATACCGAAATTCTTCGATGCGCATTGGCAGCGAGCGATTTCTGAAATGTTTAGCAGAAAAATTCAGTTAACGTTTAAGTTTTTATAAGTGTAAGCAAATGATAAAAAAAAAAAGTTCGAAAGAGGCAAACGGTGGACAAGACCGATAGACGCAATAATGTTTCGGAAATCTTATTTGTAACAGTCGTTATGCTTAAATTTGAAGATATTTTTAAATGCATTGGTAAAGTAATTAGTTTCGTTGGAATAAATGAGCCTTTCACAAGCCAAATCGATAAAGTCCACTTTTTGAAACTCTTGAAATTTTAGTGCCAAAGCACTTTATGGACTTTTAACTTTTTACATTCATAATGAAATTTCCCAATTATTAACGCCAGTCAATGACAACATTTTATTTTACCATCGAATGATAAGTCACTTTTTTCAGAAGCCAATCCAGTAAAGTCCATACTCTAATGTAAATCGTTGCAATAATGCAATAAAACGCAGAACCAAGTACTTGGTGATAACGGTAGCTCATTAAATGTTGTTTCATCACAAAAAAAGTAAAAGTAAATGAGTCAGTGACAGTCTAACTGATGCAGAAGTAAGTACTTGCGTATTGTTATACAATTCTGTGGAGCTATGGAAGAAGTTGATATGATTTTTTTTTTTTTATCTTTGAATCCAAGTCGGCAATCCGAGGACAAATTTTCTCCATAGGTTAACATTGAGGTGAGCGAATCCAATGGGGTTAGTACATAGCAGCCTTAACTAAAGAATATTTGGATTGAAAAACTAAATTGAACGGTTTTATATTTCACAACAAAAGTCTCTTTTTTAATTTGCCGAAAACGTGAAAAAAAATGGCATATCAACATCTGCCATAACGCCACAGAATTATTTCAAGGTTTTTTTTTTTTTTTTTTCTATGGTAAAAAAATAATTTGAAGACTAATTCCCTTGCCAAAGTCCCTTACTAACGCGAAAATCATAATAATAATAACGATGATCCCAAGGATATCCTATCTTATAGATTTTATATGTAGTCAGATAAAAGATCCATCTGCAACAGCACATTCTACAATGTTCATTTAAATTTCTATCACCAGAGGAATTTTAAAAAACAATGTATACTATTTTATCACTTATCCCCACTTTTTGTTTTATGGACTTATCCGATTTGGCAAGTGATCGGCTCAAGTAGTACTAAAATATACAAGTGCTCTTTTACGAACATTCAAAAACTTAGTACAGTCGAACCCCGTTATAGCGAACCTGGTATATAACGAACTTCTGGATATAACGAACGAAAATTTTGGTCCCGCTGTTTTCCTATTGTATTTAATGCTAATTTATCCTTTTATAGCAAACCTCCGAAATCTTAAGAATCGGCTATAACGAACATTTTTTTTTCAGTCGACAGCTGAATTTTTTTTAAATTTTTAAACTTTTAAAGAATGTTGGAGATACAACGAATGTTGAAGAGGCAATTCTAAAACTTTACCGGTCCCCCGGACAAAGCTGTCCATCAACCATGATTCACCTGTAGACCGGTCGCTCCGTAGCAAAACCTGTATACGCAGCCAAAGGTTAATTTCCGCGGTCCGATGCTTCCATTACTGTGGGGCTGGAGGATGCCGGATATACAGTACAGATCTGCAATCCACTCAAGGCACCCCCAGCCCTTTGTTGAAGAGGCAAAGAATGTTGATGAAGAAGATGATGATTTACCTATCGCGATGTGGATAGAAAAGCACTAAATTTCATCATTCTCAGATTGTGGCGTGCAATTGTTCGAAACATGTGATGATGAAGTCATTACATGTGAAAATCCGACTGATGAGGATATTGTGGAAGAAATTCAAATGAATCATTCTGAAATCGAAGATTCTGCTTCTGATGGAGCACATAAATGACGAAATCTCCACCATCTCAGATGCTACAGCAGCGATGCGTGTAATTAATAAGTTTTTGTCAACACAAACAGTGGAAGAAAGAGTGTTGGAGTCATTTGATATATTGGACGAAGAAATTCACAAAATGTTTTTAAAATCGCATCACGTCAGCAGAAGATTACCGATTATTTCTGTATCAAAACAGTGAGCAGCTATTAAAGATAAAAACAATTTATTTCCATTTGTCTTCATTTTTAGTTAATTTAATTAGTATTGTGTCAGCTTAATGTAATCGATATTAGTCAATTTAATTCATTAATGATCATTTTTAATAGATTTTATCATTCTTTCAATACATCATTACTGAATATACATAGCAACTAATGAGTTATACATTTTGTGAACTCTTAAAATTTTTCTTAATGGTTCGGATATAGCGAACAAAACCTTTGGTCCCTTGAAGTTCGTTATAACGGGGTTCGACTGTATTTGCTTACGATAATAAACAATCGTGCGTTTTCCAAAATTATGAAATATACAGCTAACTGTTACAGGGATAAAAATTTGATTATATATATAACATCCTTTCGCTTTAAGGGGGTCCAGGACACAAAATTGTTCAAATTTTCGAAAAAAAAATTATTACATTAAAAATTTCTGTGTTTTTTTACGCTTAAAATAACGTTTAAATCATGTTTCTATCTTAATTAGAACAGGAAATATTATTATTATTTTTTTTCTTTGCAACATTCTAATAGTAGTCAATCGTTCATTAAACCTGTAAGCGCGTTTTTCGGCATGATGGGTTTTTTCCCCATTTTTCGTCTTTAAATTGTTATAAGTCAAGAATCGTTTAAGATAAATGGTTGAAACTTGGAACATGTCTTTTTCAACTATTTTACTTTAATTTTGATTCAGCAAATTTGAAAATATATTTACTTTTTAAAATATGATTTTTTTTAAAAAATAAGTTGCATCGTTTTTTTTTTTGGAATTTTTAATCTAAATATTTTTAATTTTTAAATAAAATTAATATTTAAAAAAATGATAAATCAAAATTAAAACTTATATATTTCTGTTTAATTAAATGAAAAAATTTTGAAATTCGACAAATAATATTTTCAGTTTCAATGGTTAAATTACCCCACTTTTCTTAAAAATTTTAAATTTTAAAATTTTTTAAAAACTTTTTGAGAAGTTTTATTACGTGATTTTGTTTACAAATTATATGGTTAACCATCACAAAAATATTCAAAATTTTAACTCAATAAACAATTTTTTTTTTTTAATGTGTCCCGGACCCCCTTAAAAGAAAAGGTTCGAAATTCATAAGAATTAGAAATGAAGATCGTAAATTTTATTTTCTTTAGCGAGACAAAGCGCGTGACTCTTATTATCCGTATTAAATGGCTGGCGTTTCGAGAAAAATCATGGCGTTTCGAGAAGATCAGCTTTCTCACAACATCAAAAAAAAAAAAAAAAAAAAAAAAAATGAGAAAATAAGAATTTAAAAAAATTCCTTGACAGTGTGAAATTTTCGGGGAAGAAAAATTTGTTTATTACCGACTTTTGGACGTTCAGTTTCCTTTTAGCCGCCAGTTTCGCCTTTCCAGTGTACAGTGATTTCCGCTTATAAGAATCACGTTTGTTATTACTGTTTTTGATTCTTATAAGCGGTTGATTCTTATAACCGAAACTTCCCTTTGGACAGGCACACATACACAAATATATACTTGTACATATATATAAACACACAGGCACATATACATAATTTACCATTAAATACTCTTCAATTTACGTTATTTATCATTTATTAAAATTATTTTTTATAATTTTAAAATTACTCAATTTCTAAACAAATACTATAACTCAATTTCTAGACCTATAAGTAACAACACATGATTATAAAATCAACAAGAGGCAGCTTCTCTTTGACTACACTTTGGAAGAGCATCATATCTAATTAACAAGTTCTGCTTTTCAGAAAAACTAAGAGTTTTCCTTGTTTTTATCATATTTGAATTCGACTATCAAAATGTTCTAACACTAACTGGCAATTTTGTTAGAAAACTAAAGTGAATACTAGCGACGTATGCTTATTACAGTCTCAGACGAAGATTCACTTTATAGCTTACGTTTCACGGTTTGATTCAGCATCTGGTTCATCTGATTCAACAAAATGGATCCGTTTACGTTTCACGGTTTGAAGTGCTGAATCCACTGTCCCGTTTGCGTAAGTGATGGTGGACACTTCGCGGAAGATTTATGTGTTTCAGGGTCCAGAAATCCACAATCAGGAAGTAAGTGTTGGGAAAAAAGGAGTGCCTGTCTGGAGAAAAGCGAAATCGGACCCGGGCGGATTAGATGCCCCTGGGTAAAGCTAATAAAATAGTGTTTAGCAAAAACGTATAAGGAGAAACTCTTATGTTATGTCTAAAGGAATTTATTTTACGACTGTTTTCCACCCCAAAGTTTTATCAATCTTTCTTTTCAAAAACTTAAGAAAGAATTTCGTACCTTTTGAGAGTTCAAGTGGCATTTTTTGGAAAAATGAAAGGAAGGCGAAGATTGCAAACTGATTCTTATAACCGGTGGATTGATTCTTTAAAGCGGAAATTTTAACATGGAAATAATACATTTGTTTTTGTTTTTGCGATATTGATTCTTATAAACGGTTGATTCTTATAACCACTGATCACTATAAGCGGTGGTTACTGTACTTGTTTTTAATGCTCCCTGGCCAGAAGTATTTTCATACCAGGTCCATATCGGTTAGCCGTCAGAGGGGTGTGGCTCCGGTTTTTAATGGCACCACAAGCGTCGGAGTCCAATTTAGCCAGGTGCCACCTCAGTTTTGACCGAGCAACCCCAGGGGCAACAACTGGAGGGACCTTACCCCTCTCACCTCCCAGAGGGACTTTCCGGTCTACGGATTTAACGTGCACCTATCCGGCCTAGACACGGAGGTACTTAATGGCGCTTGTCGGATTCGATTCGAGCATTCTCGGTACCGAAAGTAGACGCGCTGCCATCAGGCTACCTCGGGCCCTCTTTTTGCGTTGCTTAATAACCATGAATGTAAAATCAAATTCTTTTTCAAAGTTCAATGGGTAAATGCCATTTTTACGGAGGACTATAAAAAAAAATACGCAAATAAGAAAAGCTTTATAGTGGTTACTTGAAAAATGGGAGTGTTTTTTAAAAATAACCGGGACACTTGTTAAATGCTTTTTCCTATAAAAAAAACTACACGCGTTTGTTACGGGCTACCTAAGTTCTTCTTAGTATATTTCTTTTATTTTTTGTAATACGACGTAGCATACTTCGTATTACATGGTAAGGACTGAGAAATAAAAATGCATGAACGGGGAAAACATTTGCTTAAACCCTTGCAATTTACAAAGAAACAGTAAAAGAATGGTACAAGGAAAGAATAGCTTATTGTCAGTGCAACAGCATCAGATGAACCCCATTTTCAACCCCACCATACAAACAAAAAGTGAGGATGTCGAGAGAATAGCACAAAAGCCTCAACCTGTCGTTTGTTTCATTCTCTCAACCTTCGATTCTCCCAATCTTCGATCTCTCTACCTCTTTAAAATTGGTAGAAGAAGAGTTATAGTGACATCGGTCCAAATTGTGCGATGGATCACATCTTTGAAACCGCTGTAATGCATGATCAGTTTGAGTGGGTAGAAAGCTTTTCTGTGTTACAAAAGATATTTTTACCCCAGTTTTAGGGGGCAACGAAATCGAAGAATTGTGGACGGTGAATAATGACGAATAAATTTAGCTGTGTAAATACGAATATACGAATAATACTTATCTATGCTGTTTTAAAAATAATAAACGAAATTAAGATGAACTTTCAATATAGAATTACAGAAATTCTGTGCTAGATTATGAAGTAATAGCATTTACTCATGCAGTATTTTACCCTCGGCCATGGTTACAGTTAATTGCATTTCTAACCCCGTATCTTTAAATCAAGTATCTTTCATCAATCAAGTCTTTAAATTATATATATATATATATATATATATATATATATATTATATATATACATATTTTAATTTTATATATATATATATATATATATATATATATATATATATATATATATATATACAGTGGACGCTCGTTAATTCGGACTCAAAGGTTCTCGGACAAAAGTTCGAATTATCCGATGTTAAGAGAAAATATATATAACTTTAAAAGTGTATCACTGAAGAAGAAAAATCTCCTAGTATGTATAACCCCAGAAAATATATTATACTATGTTATCTGAAATTAACATATTAAAAAGCAATACAGACTGGCCTTAATCATAAAATGAAGCAGAAGATATGCAGTAGAAAGTAAACTTTAATTAAAAATACGAATTACACTTTGGGGAAAAACTGTAAAATGGATGTTTGGTTTTGTTTATGATGCCTACATTGTTCAGCCAACTTCTCGATTTGAAGTAAACATTTCAATTCATTTTCAGAGGAAGGTTCCATCTGAATAAATGCTTTCAGAGTTTTAATAGAGTCCATTATGGCCGCATTAAAAATATCTTTCGGCAGGTAAGTAAGAGAAAATCCCTGGCAGTTTCCTACCGAAATTTAGTGCATACGTCTTCGTTTACATCAGAGATTTGGCCACATACAGTTTGATAAGAAATATTGTGCCTTGACTTAAATCGAGAAAGCCATCCATCACTGCATTTAAAATCTTCAATACCCATTCGACTTGCCAATTCATCAGCCTTCGTCAGCACTGGGGGTCCATTTATCGGAAAATTTCGAGATCTAACATCCTGGAACCATAGCAGTAGAACTTTTTCTAGATATTCTTGGGATGCATTTCTCATGCGTTTCCTTCCTCTAGCAAATTTTTATTTTTCCCATGAATCTAAAATTGAGATGTTTTTTTTTAATTCCATAGTCAGCTGCTAACTTTGTTTTACATTCGCCATTCTCTACTCTCTTTAAAATTTCAACCTTTGTCTCCAAAATTTAGGGTTTTTTACTTTCCACGCGTAGACATCCTGAATTTTTACACTTCCACATCACACACTGAGGAAGAAAAACTAGATCACATTAACTTGCCTGCACTGTAGGCATAACTGACGCAGCTGCCTAGAATCTGTAGTAAAGACTGGATTTTCTGAAATTCTAAGAAAATCGATACAAATAACGGAAAATCGCTTTGTCCGTTATGCACTGATAAGAACAATAGCCACTAACGTTTAGCGGAAATGCAATAGTCTAGGAATGCGGGCATGTGCCTCTTTACATAGAACAAAAATACAGGTGATTTTGACACACAAAATAATAAATACAGCGTGTATTTTCTCCGTTAATTGAGGAAAAAGAAAAATTTTGTCAATTTTTTAGTTCGAATTAACCGAATTGATAAAAATTTAGTTCGAATTAATGGGATATTTTTAACATTAACTCCAATACAAGTTTTTGGGGGCCTTTGGATTAGTTCGAATTAACGAGCGTCTACTGTATATATAAAATACATTTTGAACATTAAATAAAACTGATCTCCGGATAATCCGGATCAGATTTCCTCTAGAAATAGAAATTTAAATGAACATTGTAGAATGTAGTGATGCGACATCGATGTCGATGTTTTCGAAACATCGATGTTTTGATAAAAACATCGATTTATTGAAGCCGATGTTTTTTTAACATCGATGTTTTGTGCTCGATGTTTTACGTTGTCTCGATGCTTTTTTTTAATGAAAAAGTACCGTAATAAAAAAAATTTACCACGTAGCATAATTTTCACACTCAGTAAATGTAAGTCTGAATTCTGAAAAGGACGAATACAATAGGGGGAATGATTCCTTAGCAAACAGACAAATGGCAATTAACAACCAATGAACCAATCAGAGCGCTTGGAATGTTCCTGACACTCCAGAACCTTCCATGGGGTTTTATTTTACAAATAGTATATACACGAGTGCATCCATTTAAGTTTTTGTTTTGTTCTGGTTTTATATAAGTTGATGTTAATATTATTAGTAAGATGCCTCCCAAAAGTACCGTTTGGAAAGATTTTTACAAAACCTCTGACAAATTGGCGAAATGCAATATTTGCCTTAAGTCCCTCAAAATTTCTGGCAATACCACGAATTTATCTGGACATTTGAAGGCAAAACATGGCGGTATTTACATCGAGAATTTTGAGTCATCAATGTAGCCCAAAGCAACCAAGTTTTTGTCATTTGTGCCTGCCAAATCAGAGAGTAAAATTAAATCACCCCCTTCCCCACGACTAACGGAAGTAACATTAGAGATTACTAAACCAGTTTCAAAAAATGGATGTTCAAAAACATCGATATTTAAAAACATCGATGATTTTTGGGCGATGTTTTATTAGCATCGATGTTTTAATATTGAATATCGATGTTTCAAAACATCGATGTTTTGTTATCGATGTCGCATCACTAGTAGAATGTGCTATTGCAGATGGAGTTTTTGTAACAATACTATGTAATTTTGTTACAGTTTTTTTTATCGTAATAAACGGCAAGTCTGCTTAGTTAAGGATTTAGTTTTACTTATTACCCATATAACTCTGATTGCCTATGGTCGCAGTTAGTCCGGATAAACGAGGTTTTACTGTATACGTATACATATATCGTCGATGTTCTGTAAAAATGGCGAATATGTATGCAAATCTCCGAGAATTCGTCTTTTTTTCAGAGCACCGACGATATGTAGCATGAAAACGCGCCTTCCTAAATTACTTTTAATGCATATTCTCTTTTTAATAAAGCACAACCCCTTTTCCAAATTGTAACCTAAAAATAATGCAAGTTATAATTAATATTGGCCTTGCAGACAGTTAAGCATGCGCGTGATGTGAAATATAAGTACTTAATAAAATCACTATATATCTGGTCGGAGCCCGAAGGCCTAATTGAATTTATATAGAATAAATGAGTCCCGTTGTCAAATTCTTTCTTTAATAAAACGCAGATCTAGCTAGTGCGTGATCCAGCAATTAGTTAATCCCCGGAGAACCACGGCATGGAAACGCGAACTCCACGAGACTAAATTCGTCCAATTAAATAAGTAATTTCCGCCCCCTGGTGGCAAAACAACCAAACAATCATTTGATTTTTACCTGAACAGAAGACTTCTCTCTTTTCACCTAACTCTCCTTGCTGTCAGATCTGCTGTTCGCGGACGTCAGAAATCCTGTAGTCACGACGACTCTTCTCACTTAACTGTCATGTAAGCAGTTGCTGTTTTCGCGTCTCGTCCTGGCATGGACGCCGGAAGAGTCCTGTGGCCACTACAGCTATAATGCCTTCGTAATGCGTACTGATTAAATAAGTGATTGCACGGATAACGTTTTTGATTTGTGTATCACTTCTATGGCTCAAAGAGTTTGCTTTTCTCATAACCCAACGAGCTGCTACATATGTGTGATCAACACTCCCTCGTGCCAACTGTATCTCCAATAAGTTGTACGTGTCAATTCCCGTATTGTGATTATCACACACACACGAGGCGGTGAAAGGCAAAGTGGTGCAAGTCACACTTTCAACTTTTTCCATTTGAGGGCAAAAATGTAATATCCATGTTCAATTTATAGTGGAATTGCAAATAGTTATTTGTAATAATTATTAGGAATTATAATTTGTTCAATTTATGGTGGAATTTTTGATATAAAACTCTTGACTTACACCACTTTGCCTTTCACCGCCTTATATATATACATTACAGGCATTCCTCGACTTATGACTGAATTTTTAAATAATTTTTTTCTCCTCAAAAATACTGTCCCTTGAATGTACAGTATATACCCATATCTATACTTATATATAAAGAGAGAGCGGATTTTGTACGTGGAAGGTAATCTCCAGAACCGCTTCACCAATTTGAAAAATTCTTTCACTGTTTGAAAGGTACATTATTCCAGATGGACATAGGTTATATATTATGTATATCTGATCATCTATACTTATATATAAAGAGAGCGATTTTGTACGTGGAGGGTAATCTCCAGAACCACGGCACCTATATGAAAAATTCTTTCACTGTTTGAAAGGTACATTATTCCAGATGGCCATAGGCTATATATTATGTATATCTGATCATCTATATCTATACTTATATATAAAGTGAGAGCGATTTTGTACGTGGAGGGTAATCTCCAGAACCACGGCACCTATTTGAAAAATTCTTTCACTGTTTGAAAGGTACATTATTCCAGATGGACATAGGCTATATATTATGTATATCTGATCATCTATACTTATATATAAAGAGAGAGCGGCTTTGTACGTGGAGGGTAATCTCCTGAACCATGGCACCTATTTGAAAAATTCTTTCACTGTTTGAAAGGTACATTATTCCAGATGGACATAGACTATATTATGTATATCTGATCAGTAGAAATAATGTTAGGTGGTTACTTTATTTCTGAAGTTAGGGGCTTACTTTATTCTGCTGAGAATAAAGTGGGCTTCTGTTCTGACGATAGTGGTTCGAAACTAGCCTATGTTCTGGTATAATATTTTGTTCAACCCGGACAAAGTCGGGACAGGCCGCTAGTGTATTATATAATTATTAAAAAAATGATGCAATATTCTGCAAAAATTTATGATGCAATACTTTCGATATCCACACAATAAATCAAACCTTCATTGGCTTCAGCTTTTTGTTATATTAATAACGGACAACAACAGAAGCAATGGATCCAAATGAAGAAAGATTCACAAGTGTAAATTGTCATTTCAGGTCATTACATGTAAATGCGATGAACAGGGGTGGCTTGCCGAAGGCTCTGACAAAAGGCATGCCATCTTGGTAATGCATGTTTATGTTTCTCGGCAAAACTTGGAAGGAAGAAGGAAATAAGATAATTTTCCTAGGTTATACTCCACCCTCAGCTGCCTCGTTGAATAGATAGTCTTGTAAGCCAGTAAATGTCTGTTTCTTTTGCTCAAGCTGTTCTATTGTACATAACACACTCCCCTTCAACTCGTATATACTGATCAACTAAGTACTGAAGCTACAACTTGCCAGAGATGTGAAAAAGAGAAAATACTTTCCGGATAGCCATTCTATAAGCCACATACTGCAATCAAGTCACTTTTCTATACTTGGCGTTGGTTTGTCTTTCGTATGGCAATTCTTATCCCATCAAACTTCTCTGTAAGGAAACAGTAAAGGGTATAGTATCGGGTCCGTGAGTTAATATTTTCAAGGTATTTAGTCCCAGATCCCTTAGGAAATACCTTCAGTTCACTTTCCTGGAGGGTCGCTGTCTTTAGTCATGAAAATGACAGCACTTTTATTTGCTGAAAGCAAATTTAATCAGTTCTTGCTCTGGTCTAAGGTTAGGATCACAGGTTGAATTCCATCCATTCCTCATCTTTGTTGCTTCAGCAGTGTTGACTAAATATAGTTGTGCATAAGCTGTCTGAGAAGCATTCATGTGATAAAAAGGGCCAAATTTTCATTGATCTTAAAAGCATATGGGCCCCATCCTACATTTCCTGATGTTGCCTAGGAAATGATGCTTTTCAGAGTCAGCATCTTTCTTGAGGATATTTTCAAGAAATGGGTGGATCCATCCAAAAGTTGGCCCGAGGTCAAACAGCAGGTACTGATTAGTGAACACACGATTAGGAAAATGTATATTTCAAGATGAGCAAGCGATAATCAGGCATTACCACTAGAAACATTTTACATACAACATGAGGGGATGACAGCACTAAATGAGGTACTGTATATGAACATATCTGTATATAAACACCACCAATATTCAAAGTGACCCCATGATAATGGGAGAATAGCTGAAACATTTACAATATGGCATAAATAAGGAGGTTCTTTTACTACTGAGTTATAAAAATGAGATCACGGCGTTAGAACATGTAGATTTTTCCAAATAAACAAAATTGACCCAGTATATTTCCAATTCATTAGTTTTGCAGAAGATGTGTTTTACAAAAATATAATACAGAAAATAAAGTTTATCCTTTTATTTTTCTAACCAAAGCTGTTTTACAAAGTGTTTGGGTTTGCAATACATCAAGGAAATACAAAAAAGTAATGATATACTGAAATGAGAAATTTTTATACCTATGATCATTTTGTACATGCGTCACAAATGAGCTAAAATTATTACAAATGAATTAAAACTGAAAAAAAAATGAAGACCAATAAGAAAAAAAGTAAATCACAGATTTACATTTTTCTATTTGTGCCTTTTAAATTTATTTAGAGATCTGTTCAACCCCCCTTTAAAAAAAAAAAAAAAAAAAAAGTAATTGTAAGAGCAAAATAATGAAGTAAATATATGGACAGTTTTTCCCACTTAATAAAACAGAGTCCTTGAGTGGGAGCTGAGTCTTAGCTCAACTATAGCAGAACAGTAGAAACAGTGCTTTCTTGTAAGAAAAATTAATTTAGAGTAAACCCATCACAAATGTTTTTTCCTACAATGATGGAAAACCTTTAACTGTACAAGTCATCATCACCATCTTCAGGATTTTCTTGATACAACTGATCAAGGTTATTTCCACCTTGACCACCACCAGATGCAGGCTGGGATGGAAACCTGAAAGAGAAGAACTAGAGCTTTACTGCTGTTCACATAAGATAATAAGATAATGTACTTTGTTTAGCCACAATACAAATACTTATTTCTAAACCATTAACATTTGTCCAGATGTAATATTAACCAAGACATCTAACTGTAAAGTATTATCTGTTACACAAATTAGTAGTAAATATAACAAATCAAGTTTAACAATTAAATTTACTGGTATAATAAATACTAATATTCTAATTCAGGGATACTCTAACTGTGGCTCTTCTTCCACATATCCACTCTCATTATCAGGCAGGTGCTTCTGTAAACATAATTTTGGAAATGAGTGCCTGAAAAATACAAAACTGTGCAAAAACATGCCACCTCCTGCTTACGTTTTTCGCATCTACGTATCTTTGTGAATCATCTAATTCCAAAATGAAATATGCAAAGAACATATATAGAAATTGGCTTACTGATTCTTACCATGGTGACATATAGAGAGTAGCATGTAGCATGTGTAAACCTGATTTGTCTAAAATAGTCAAAAGTTTTTCAACATTATTTTTTACATTATTATTTATGAGGTATAGTCTGCTATTTTTGCAGCCCGTGTAACTTAGCAAACATATGCATGTGGCCCGAGAACAAAAAAGGTTGAGTACGGCTGTTCTAATTCATAATTTAGCAGGAAAAATTCAAGTACTACCCTATCCTTACCATTACATAAACAGTAGTCAGAAAAATTTGAGAATGTTCCCAAATATTAACAATTTGGAGATAAGGGCTACAGTAACAAAAAGTAGGTAATAAGCAAATGACAGTATCAAAGAATACCATCACACTAGTATTAATAATAAATAGACCAATAATGTGCAAAAGCATATAACTACCTAAAATTAGATCCAAAGCCTCTACTTTGTTGTAACGTTTGAGCAAACATTTCGTATTTTCTGACATCATTATCACTGACTGACTTCCTTGCAAATTTCATAGCTTCTTCAAAATGATCCCGAGTAATTTCAGGTACAGGATCAAAGTCATCAGTATCCTATAAGGATCATAAGATTACATTTCAACACTTTTCATAGCTATTAAAAGTAGCAAATGAACACAGAATGGTTTTAAAAACCACCAAGAAAATGTTTTTTTTTAAATCTTACCATAGCAGCAGCTGCTTCAGGATTTTGCTGGCGTTCTTTTTCTCTCCTAATTTCGGCTTCAATAGCTTCTCTAATAGCTAATTTACATGCTCGCTGACAGACTTCAGTCAAATCAGCTCCACTGAAACCTTGAGTAACCTTTGCCATATATGAGAGCTCAACTCTCTAAAGGACAAAAAATATATATATTGAATTACATGGAACAACTTATTTAAAAAAAAAAAAAATAGTGATAATTTTACCTTCCAAAAATATCCAAAACAATTACAATAGGAAAAAAAATCATTTATAAAAAAAACATGACATTTCAATTATACGCAAATAAAAGTTATTGGAGAAAAGCAAAACAAAAGGAATTCTACCTTCACAAATTTTACACTTAAATAATTAATCTTCCTCAGATAAGAGTTTTACAAATAATATGGCAGAAATTGGTCAGTGTAGCATAAAGAGGACAAAACTAGAAAGGAATAAAAAACTTGTTGAAATTAACTATTTGCAAATGCAAAGCAGTGAACAGGGAAAAAAATTGAACCAAAAGATGGGAAATAAATATAAATAGGAAATCAGAATATGCAGGTTCGGGCAGCTTTTCTTCACTTGTATGTTGTTTAATAGACACTATATTCTTTTTCGTCAGTACTAAAAACAGGAGATAATAAAAAAATTGCTAATTCACATCCAAGTATATTTCATCCTTCAAAGAATCCTTTGTTTGGATGTTAATAATTAGCCAATTTAAAGTTTTTTAAGCAATAATCAAGGGCCATTCTTTAAAGCATTAGCAGTACCTCAAAAATCACCCAAATTACCATAGGAAAAACTGAATTTGATATAGTAGCAATTGCAAGCACAAAAATATTATCAAATGGGTTAAAAACTTACGTCTGAAATTGGAGACTTCCTAAGATTAGCTTTTAATATAGATTCTCGGGACTTCTCATCGGGCAATGGAATGTAAATGAGCTGATCCAGTCGACCAGGCCGAAGAATGGCAGGATCAATAATATCAGGTCTAAAAAAATTAAAAAACTATTGCATTCTATTTTTTTTTAAATTACACATTATAATGAAAAAACAGACTTTGATAAAAAATATTTAAAAAAAATAATTTCTGAAAAATTAATCGCTTTTCCCCTAGCAAGGGTTTTGATATTTAAGCTGATAACTAATATAGAACCTTTTATTACATGAAAACATATATAATGCTACCAATACTATTCATATTGAAATTTATATGTACTATTAATTTCTCCCACCCTTAGGAAGTTTTCTGTTCTTAACATAAAAAAGTCAGTGGAATTTTATTAAATAGAGAAAAAAAAACTGACTGCAACTTTCAAATATAAATTCATTTTAAATAGACGTAGGTATAAATACACAAATAAACTAAGATGATAAACAACAATGAATAAACTTAGAAATATTGGTATATAAGTCAAATCATATGGTTATAACAAACTAAAAGGTCAAAATATAAAAAAACATTTATTTGTGAAAAATAGCACTAAAAAATAGGCATGAATTAAAAAAGAAAAAATCTCAGTTTACTTCAACTCAAGTTTACAAAGCAGAAATATTTGCTTCCTTTAGTACAGTAAAAATGAAGGCAGATATTAGCATAACAAGGAATAAACATACAAAAGGTACACACTTAATTGATTCAAAAATAAAGATTTCTTTAAAAACTTACTATCTTAACATGAAAAGTTTAATTCTAATAAGGACAAACAAAAGAAATTATGCTATCTGATATTATAAAATATGCTATAAAATATGCTATCTGATATCTTATGCTATCTGATATAATTTTTATACATTTAAATGAAACACCTACAAAGTAAACATATCAATATACATTTTTTTAAACCAATGAATGCATTTATATTACCTGTTTGTTGCCCCAATAATAAATACATTCTTCTTGCTACTCATACCATCCATTTCAGTCAATATCTGATTTATGACTCTGTCGGCAGCACCACCTATTGTAGCAAAATAACTCATTAGAAGCACACATTAACATAAATTTTTAAACACATCTGGATAGTTTTACAGAATTGCTATCATAAAGTAATTACGATTTCATTGATCTATTTTGATGAACACAAAATTAATAAAATGTGAGAAGTTGAAAATCCCTTTTTTTAATATTTCTAATGGCAAGTTAAAGACGACTGAGCTAAAATCATAGAAAAAAAAAGAGAACAAAACATGAGACAGCAACAAAAGTCTAACTACAGTAATAGTCTATGAATTCAGTAAGTCCTAATGATAGAAAAGGGAAATCTCTCTAAGAGCAGGACAGCAAAGTCGGTGAGTCTCATCCACCATTTCCATAAGATTGCAGAGCCCGCAAAAATTATTAGCAATGATTTTGAAGGCAGCAGAAAATTATACTATAAAATACAACTTCTAAAGAATATGGGCGATGGCCCGGGCTAAGAGTGACAATGGACACAGGGGGCCTGAAATTTCACCATGTGGCATTAACTCCTGTAGCTCCGCAAAGTCCTAAACTAACTCGTACCTGAGTTATTCCGTGCGAGGTGGGATTGCATCGCGCCCGAAGAACGATAGAATCATCAGGTCCTACGATTGTTGGATGCCGATAAGGTGGGATGGCGTAATACTTGAGACTTATCAAAGTTTAATTATAATTCATCATAATGAATCAACTACTTTAAAGGCTTTAATCAACTATGACTCTCCCCTTCCCCTTAAATTAATAAAAGTTAATACATTATTTTATTTAGATATGAAATTCATAAATATCTAAGAATTTATAAAAGACAATACTAAATGCATAAGTATAACATGTAAATAATAAACTATACATTGAAACTTACTATCATTATTAAAAATCCTATTTCAAATTTACACTGCTAAAAGCTTGTACTAAGCAGCAATTACTAAACACGTTTAACTAAAAAATATGAATTCCTAATAACACAATGCATTACCTGCATCTCCCACACTTCCTCCTCTAGCTTTGGCGATAGAATCCAATTCATCAAAGAATAATACACAAGGAGCAGCAGCTCGGGCCTAGATAGATAAGATTGTCAATTATATTGTGTGATTTCAAAGAATGCCATTATCTTGATTTCGTGACAAAACATTCTATTTAATAACAGCTAAAAGCCAACACCTGCAAAACACTTTTTCATTAACATCCTAGCCTAATACAAACTGAAACAAAACAAGATCCATAAAAAGAAATTAAGCAGAAACAAGAGAAAATTCTCATTTAAAAACACACACAAACTAAGTAACATAGAAAATTAATCATGATGACAATATAAACAACCGAACACATTCTAACAAGCAGATTATGAAGAACCTACAACTACTGATAGGGGAAAAAACTTAAAATCCACAGTAAAATTAAATGGATGGCATCAATTTAATTATACTATGAAATTTAAGGAGTTGTTTGTTCCCGTTTGCAATTTCCACAAATTTTCTTTAAGTTAGAACTAAATAATTTGTCAATGAACAAATAGTTAAATATATGAACTTCTCTTGGATTGGTTTTGGAGCACAGGACTATCTTTTATTACATAAGGCCACGTTCTACTGCTTCCGCAATACTTACAAACATTAAAAGCGCATTAAATATCTTATATCAGAATGAAGAAAATATTTGAAAAAAAATTAAATGAGCAGCTTATTGTAGTATGTGCCTTATGTTTAATTAGAAAAAAATACAAAATTACTAGTAGCTAAATATTTTAGGTAGTTCCTAAATAAAAGCACAAAAAAATTCTGAGAAGTAATTCTCCTTTAAAATACCTATATATCAATACTCATTCATAATCATCAAATATAACCTTTATTCAAAGCTATTTTTCTTTGACTTTTAAGCATTAAAGAAAAATTTCTGTATAATATGGGATACAAATTTGAAAATCATGAACTTAACATGAATTACAAAAAAATGAAGTTTAGAGGCTGAACTGACTTAGCAATCAATCAATATATATTAGAAATCTACAGCTCTGTAGATATACACAAAGAAAATTAAGTGCAATAACTTCTTAATAATTACTGAAAATGATTAAAATCTAATACCTTAGTAATATTTTCTTATAACTTTAAAAATCTTTGTTATTAGATGTTTCAGAAAAGTAAATGCACTAATTTAGTACTATCAAAGTGTACATTTATGACTTCTACCAGATTTTGCTACAACTAAGCCCAGTTCAACTTTTCAGTTGAGTATGTTAGAAAATATTAATAGATAATTCACTTTAATTTACCAACCTTATCAAAAATGTCTCTGACATTGGCTTCTGATTCACCAAACCACATAGTGAGCAATTCAGGACCCTTGATAGAGATGAAGTTTGCTTGACATTCATTTGCTATAGCTTTGGCAAGGAGAGTTTTACCACAACCAGGTGGACCATAGAATAATACTCCTCTGGATGGTGTCATACCAAATTTTAAGAACTTGTCTGGATACTCAACAGGGTACTAATAAGAAAAGAAATCAAGATATAGTAAACAATAATAAAAAAGTTCTTCCTTTTGAGTTCTATGAAATAATACTTATGGCACATTTACAGTTTAAAAATACTTCAAAAGTTAGATTTACACGATCAAGATTATATAGAACAGCCACTGCATTATCTACAGCCTATTGTTAACAGATGGCAAACTAAAGGCAGACTTGAAATGTGTTTTATCAAGAATTACTGAAATTCAACTTTCCTTACCACAAGATTCGACACTTAGACAGGAAAGAGTTTAAATCCAAAGGTCAATATCAAAAGGCTTCAATATCACATATTTAGAAAATATACCCAGACCTGCCAACCTCAGTAAGAGCAAAATCCTGCAATATTCTACCGTGCATAAAATAATCGACATAACACAAAACAGTATAGTAAAAAATTATAATAGAATTATAATGTATACTTACTTAAAGTTTATAGGATCTCTTTAATAATATTACATAGTTAAAAATATTTCCTTATTGTTCAGCTCATATTGAAATTATAATATTAAACAAAAGTTATATATTTGATATTTGTAATTGTACATTTTAATGTACATCATATTTACACTAGCAGGGAACCCAGCAGTCTATATTTTGAGTACTTCTATTTCTTTATAATGTTTGTTTTAATTAATTGCAGATAATCTTGGAAATTTTGTAACATTTACTGTAGCTGATTTTGCTCTTTTTAAAAATTCATTGTCAAATTGTTCTTAATAACAGTGTCCTTGTGGGTTCGATTTGCATATTAGCAAATTTTCTAAGGTTTCCCTTGACATAGATGACCTGAAGTGAGTAGGTATTTTTGTTATGTAACTAAAAATCCTCTCACATCTGCATTACTGTGAGGGATTGTTAAGACCAGCGTTATATTTTTACGTTTCGGAATCCAGTAACAATAGTGTCAATTCCAGAAACCCAGAAGACTCATTAAAAATCCGACACTGCCAGGGTAAATCCGAAAGTTGGCAGGTCTGTATACCCAAATTATGTGTTTTACTACTGGCTTTGCATAATATATGGTTTTTTTAAGGGGGGATCACAAAAATTGATGCTACCCTTTCTGGAGTAGTGAGAATGGGAAAATGAAACAATAAAGAGGGATAGTTTTCTACCAAGCAGTGACAATGTTCTTTTACCTCAACTGACAGTTTAAGGCCCACCAAATAATATTTGAGGAATTAGTTTCTGAAAACAAATTGCTTTAATTTCTACTACAAAGTTTTACCAATTTAATTAACCTACAGAATCCTATTGCTAAAACTTGTAACCTCCTTAGGGGCACAAACTATTTATATAGTTTTTACACAAATTAGGTTCACAACAGAATTAAAATTTAGCAAGCATATTTTTTTAAATTTAAGTTTAATACTGAAATTTATTTAAAAAAGAATAGGCTTACTGCTATTAATCAAAACACATTTTAAGTTACTGACGTATATATATAGTAAGCAATGGACACATTAATACTGCTTATTTTGAGATATAAACATTACCTGAATCATTTCTTGGAGCTCTTTCTTCACATGTCCTAAACCACCAATGTCCTCCCAAGTCACACTGGGAACTTCAACAACAGTCTCTCTTAGAGCACTAGGACTGCTCTTGCCCATAGCCCACTATACAACAGGAAAAATATAACCGTTATTCACATAAACTACAAACATATCATTTTTTAATAGTTGTTGCTGGTAACATGAATAATGGAGGAAATACATATCACTTCACAGCAACAAAATTTACTTCTTTAAGCATTCCCAAAACCTATTTAAAAACATAAATAACAGCTAACATATCCAATACAACTATATTTTCTTCAATTTCTTACATAAAATACTTTAAAAAACTCTATTTCAAAATTTGAAGAAAATTTTCCCTTACACTACTAATTTTTCACCTTCATATTGCTAATTTCCCTTTACGAATGAACAAATTTTCTGTACAAGGATAAAAAGTTTCATTTTTTTCCCTGCCATGCATATATTAGTCCAATTTTTTAACTTCTATGGCCTTCAAGACTAGTAAGCACCCTAGAAAACTTCAACAAATGTAAATCATAATTCATAAAGACGAAGATGAACACAAATTTTAAAAATACTTACATGAAATACAACTCAATTATAATATATTATTTTTTAAAAAGGGTTCAGGAGAGAGGCCACATGAATTATTAGTTTTCCTAACAGAGCTGGGTGGGCATTTCCCTTAATACACTTTTCTCCCAATTGGAGGAAGCTTTGATCATTTTCATGGCAGATTGAAAACAAAATGGTTAATAAGTAAAGTTTTTTTTTCACAATGTGGGAGTTTTTTTTCATATGCCTGCTAGGCAGAATAGAAGGAAGACAAATTTTAAAAGACTATGCAAATGTAGACAAATATAACTTACCCTGAAGTTGTCCATAGTAACAGCTAGAGAATTCAGCACTTCAGCATCAATTTGTTCATCTTCAAGATCAATTAAATCCATCTTTTCACGAATCTGTTGTAAAGCAGCTTCAGAGCAGAGAGCAGCCAAATCTGAACCCACGAAACCATGAGTTTCAGCAGCAATCTGTACAAAAGAGTTACTTATTCTTTTAACCATCCAAAATGTTACACATTAAAAAAAATGTGAATAAAAACTTTTCATGAAACACTCTGCCCCACAAAACCTTGTCAGATAAAATAAATGAAAGATTACACATAAAATAAGACTGCACAAGATGCTAAATTTTCAGTTTGAAAAATGGAATGGCAGAGAAGCTTCTTTCATTTATCAACTTTTGGGGGTAAGAGGCAGGGGAGATAAGTCTAACAGATTTTAAGTGGTTGAAAGGGTTGTAATTAGGCATGTTAATCTCAATTCCAGAAACATTGACCTCATAGTGAGCCATTAGGCTAGTTTTAGCTTCTTTACTACTACACAAAAATTAGTATTTTTAATGTATGTCTCCATGACAGAATCAAATGAAAGGCTTAATTCCTTCAGAGTTCAGGCTATCATGAATTAGTTAGGTTTTCCCTAGAATAAGATCAGATTACTGCACACCTAACAGTGATTTTGATGTTAAAATTTTCACAATGCTAAACTAGGTAAAAAGAAATAAAATAGCATACCTTCTCAAGATCAACATCATCTGCTAATTTCATGTTCTTTGTGTGAATGCGCAAAATTTCCAAACGACCAGTGATATCAGGAATACCAATATCTACTTCTCTATCAAAACGACCTATGAAATTGAAATGTATGAAATCAGTAACATAAAGGGAAAATAAACTTTAAAAATATGCAGAGTACAGGTAATAAAAAATAAATATCTGAAATGAGAGATACTGACATGAGCTTGCTTTCACAACACTCAACACAAAAACCTTATTTATAATTATGATGAAAAAGAAAAAATTCAAACTGATAACACTTTGATAGAGATGACGCTCAATAAGATCTTTACAGCAAATACTACATTAAAATATTCAAAACAATTTAATCTCCTTTAAACATTTTACCCTTTGCTAGAATTACGAATAACTTCCTTCAACTTCATTTTATGCATTTAAGTTTACAGTAATCGGGAAGTTTTAATGCCCTAGCAACAAAATACTATTTAAGGGAGGAAAACATTGAATCAATAACAAAAACCAATTGGGTACCCTAATGAAAATTTATTATTTTTTAATTTTTAAAGATAAATTTTAAATACTCAGTTGAAATGTGCTATAAATTATTAAAGTGATAAAAGCAAAATAAAAAAATTCAAAGTATCATTACAACCATAAAATTTTCTTTACTTAAAAGGAAAAAAATGGTAGCAAATACTGGAAAAAGCTATAATTACAAAATCCTGAATACTTTACCAAAGCGTCGAAGAGCTGCATCAATAGTATTTGGTCTGTTTGTGGCAGCCATAACTATAACATGTGATCTTTGTTTGAGACCATCCATAAGAGTCAAAAGCTGTGACACAATACGTCGTTCTACTTCTCCAACAGTCTGAGAAATAAAATAAAAAATATGGATATTAGTGATATCCAAACGACAAATAAAGCAAGAGAGATAAAAACCAGAAAATGAAGAGAATACTGTGATTCTCAAATTACTGAGTAAAGGAAACCATTCATTTAGAATATGTAACAAAATGATATTTTGATTTCAAATTGTCATTACCAGAAGAAATTTATATAAAAAACATACATATTATATATATAATACTATACATATTATATACGTATATGTATGTATGTATGTATGTATGTATGTATGTATAATATATATATATATATATATTCAGTGGCTCCCAAAAGTGTTCGTACACTTACGATTTTCAATGAAATAGGAGTCTGTCCATCAATTAAAATGAATATTTCAGAATGGGTATTTAATAGTAAGATCTATAAACTATTCTTAATAAAACTACATGAAATATTTTGAAAACAGTAAAACTTTATTTTTAAGAAACCAGTAATCGAAAAGGAACAAAAACTATCTCACAAAAGTCATCGTACACTGAAATATTTTTGGATAAATTCATAATTAAAATTATTGTCTGGCGCTTTATTTTTATTTTTTAAATTGTGGTGGCATTTAAATATCGTTTGGCTTTAATTTTTGCTTGCCTACTCTGTAATATTCTATCTATTATTTAAAAATGGCTCGTAGTCGTAAAGAAACAACAAACAGCATTTGAAAATTGATTATTTTTCATCATTGTAGTGGTAAATCAGTTCGGAATATTGCTAAATTACTTAATTTATCCAATTCTACTGTGCAGTATGTGATAAAACGCTTTAAAGAAGAAAATCAGATCAAAAACAAGGTAAGATAAGGTCGTCCGGCAAAGTTAACAAAACGTGATCAGAGATTTATAATTAGAAAATTTGTGAAAAATCCACGTTTGAGTGCTGTAAAAGTTTCTGCAGAATTTAATGAAACATTTTCTACTTCAATTTCACCTGAAACTGTTCGACAAGTTCTCAGAGCAGCTGGATTTCATGGGCGTTCTGCCTGTAGAAAAGTTTTTGTGAGAAAAACAGAAAGCTTAGGCTTTCCTTCGCACTATCAATGATAAATAAGCCCCAAACATTGGAATAATGTCTTATCTGCCAATGAAAGCAAATTTAAGCAAGTTTAACATTTTTGGTTCTGATGAGCATGTAATTGTATGGAGAAGATAGAATGATGAACCTAATCCTATGAACTTAGTAGGAACAGTTAAACATGGTGAAGGAGGTGTCCTTGTGTGGGGGTGCATGTCAGCATCAGGACTAGGAAATTTGGTATTTATTGATGGCATAATGAATCATGCTGTTTATATAAATATTTTAAGAGATAATTTTAAATTATCAGCCCAAAATTTGGGTATTGGAAACAACTTTGTTTTTTATTAAGATAACGATCCTAAGCACACGGCTCTCAACGTTCGCCTCTGGTGTCTCTAAAATTGTCCACAAGTTTTGAAAACACAACCTCAATCGCCAGATTTAAACCCAACGGAACATGTTTGGAGAGAACTGGAGGCTTGAGTACAAAAAACACGACCTTCAGACGAAAAGCGAACTAAAATATTTATGATGGAAGATTGGATGAACATTGATGCAGAAATTACAAAAGAACTAGTGCAATCTATTCCCAGACGTTTAAAAGCTATTGTGGATGCTAAAGGATATCCTACTAAATAATTTAACGAAAAATTAGAATATTTACTAATATGTAGAGACTATTCACAAGTGTACGATGACTTTTGTGAGATAAAGTTTGTTACTTTTTGATTAATGGTTTCTTAAAAATAAAGTTTTACTATGTTTTTAAAATATTTCATGTAGCTTTGATAAGAATAAATTATAGATCTTATTATTAAATACTCATTCTGAAATATTCATTTTAATTAATGGATAGACCCCTATTTCATTGAAAATCGTAAGTGTACAAACACTTTTGGGAGCCATTGTGTATATATATATATATATATATATATATATATATATATATATATAAATAAAAACAGTTCCGTAACTGACTGACATACTGACATATACTGCACAAAGCAAACTGCTGCACATAAAGGTCTGAAATTTTGCATAGCAATTCTTCTTATAGTATATAGGTGCACCAAGAGAGATTTTTGAAAAATTCTTAGATTTTTTTAAATTAAATTTTTATGCTGTTTATGTAACATTCTTTACAGCAGAGCTCCGCAACCTTTAATCTTCCATGGCACAACAACGTTTTTTCGATAATTCCACGGCACACGACAAGATAAAGCTCGCAAATATATAAATTACAATAAATACGTATGTTTTTATTAGATAAAAAAACACAACAAAATAGCTCTATGTATCAAGATAATTATAATCATTTAAGTTTTATATAAATCATTTTGAACTGTACACCAAAACAAGAACAAAAATATAAAATTATAGTTTACAAGTAAAAAAATTTTCATATTAAAATTTGTTTTTTGGTCTTTACTTAATAAATCAAAGTTAATTTAAACATAATTCATTAATGAGATATTTGAGATTGTTTTGATAAATGTGCGTTTTATATTTGGCTCTATAATAGAAAGAGCTACAGTTCATGGTCAAGGTCCTTTAAATATGATCGTTTGTCATTTTTAATTAGAACCAGTGTCGAAAAACTTTGTTCGCATAAGTATGTCGTCGAAAATGGGAGCAAATTCGAATGGCCTTGTCAGAAATTTGTGGATATTCTTTCTTAACTGAAATCCAGAAATATAATGCTCGAGCATACATACAATGTATGGCTAACAACATGTTTTTGTTTTGTGTATAATTTCGACCCAGAAAAATTACATATTAACAAAAAGTTAAAGGAATATTTTACTTAGAAAATTTTCTATATAATGCGGTGGTTAATTTTTTTTACTATCATAATCGATAAAATCACCACTGCACACTAGTGTGCCACGGCATAGCGGTTGCAGAGCACTGCTTTACAGTTTGCATTTAAAATAATAATCCAAGGGTTATAAAATTTATATCACGACAAAGATCCTAAAAATTCCTTTAAAATAAGTCTTTTGCAAATCTTTACCTCCATTTTCTGATTTTTAGTGAATTTTTAAAGACTAATTTTTATAATTTAAATTATTAAATGCTGATCACGTGGTTTCTTTTCTTTTTCTTGTGATACTTTAAACTAATTTTGTGTCATGCACATAACAACGAAATAGACAAAAAAAAATTTTATCTTGGTAAATGCGGCAGACGATTGGACATTATATAAGAAAATATGAAAATACAGTAAAAGAAATGCTCGTCAAACTGTACTATATTCTTTTGTATTTTCTATTAGATTTAATTTTAATATTTTCTTCTACATTATTTTGTCTATAAAAATATCCGCTACGATTTTAGAAATATCTTTTTTCGTTTCTTTTTACATCAATTGCATACATTGATCGTTGTATTTATTATATATATATATGCATTAATGAGGAATTTGCACGTTTTTTTATTTTACATTTATGATATAGAAAATAGAAAAATATGATCGAAAGCATCTTTTTTTTTAGTTTTAGAACTCTAAAAGTTAACATAATTTGTTTTTAAACGCGCACTATTTACTTTGTCTCAAAAACGCTACTTTTCCTACGCGGATACATGTGACGTCACAATGCACTATGGCGAATTTGTTTACTTCGGTGTTTGGATTGTGTTGCGTAGTTTGAGTTTGATATCTAGTGTTTTTTCTTTATTTTTAAGATGTCAAAGTGTGTTACAGAAAATTTTAAATATTGTTTAGTACCTTGCTGCACAAGCACAACGGTAAATACACCTGGAAAGCTTTTTTTTAGTGTTCCAACAGATAATGTCAAAAGGAAATCATGGACAGTTGCAATGAAACGCGACGAAAAAAAAAATCCTCATTCAATAATTTTTTAATTTAGCTATAATTGTGAGTTTTAATGTGATACAGATGATTTGCCAAATCATTGCAGCAAATATGAATTTAAAATACAAGTTTTGACATTTTCCACTTAAATAAATATTTAAATATATTTGTAAACACAACGAGTTTTGTTATGAGTTATATTCTCCAGATGGTGAATTCCACCTAACATGAAACCATTACGAAAGAAAATCATTTTAAACAAATTATTAAGTGTTATATATCATTGGAAAGCTTATGACCTCTAGAACTAGAACGTACTATTGCTTTTTCCTTATATTAAGTTTGTTTTGTAGGGGATGTAATGGGAAAATATCTATTTGTAAGTTTTTTTAGCAAGTAAAATTATCATTTTTATACCTTATTACTTACGTAAATTATGCCACTGAATTTAATTGGAGTAAATTTAATATTAATGTAAAAACTATAAAAGTAAAATAAATGCATGTTTGTGACTGTTTTGAATATAAATAGCCTAGTTAAGGGTACAGTTGCAGCATCATGTATTATATGTAACATCTGTTACAAATAGTTTTAATATTTTTTATTACAGAAAAAAATGACTGATTTTTTATGTCAAGGTTCTGATAAATTACAGGCATGTCTTGTGATGTTATTTTTAAAATTTTTGAACAAATTGACATAATAGATTCACAGATTTTTTTTATCTTATGATGCTATAGTACAAATGATGTTCCATTTTATGTAGCATCCGTTACATTAAAGATTTTTTTTTTCAGCTTAAATACACCAGAAATAAATTTTGAAACCTGTCAAGTTTATCTTTAGTTTTTATCAGGAATTGGTTTTATCAGGAAAAAATAATACTCTCCTATTTTGAAGCATTAATATGCATCTCATAATCTTTTTATTATTTATTTTGCGTGTGAATGTTTCGTCCGTTACAATGGAATTCACCAGATGCTGGGTTGGGGGTAGGTGATGAAATTTTAAAATAAATACAATTTGTGTGCAAAATGTGACAAAAGCATAAAATATATTAATTATTTTGTAAGTTTATTTTTAATTAATCTTTTTACACTAGTTTTGGGTGCTAGTTTTTTACATAAAATGTATAAAGTATTGTATTAAAAAGATTTTTTTATAACTGCTGAAGTATTTCTAATTATTTATAAATTACTTAAAGCGGGGAAAGCTAACCATGGATGGTCTATTGTATCTACCCCAAACACACTATCATTAAAACTTTTAGATAAAATTAAATATAATACATAAAGGAACTCATCCAAAGATGCTGCACAATCATTGCATTGGACGGAAAGGACATTTTCTTCCTTTTCATCCAACTTGAGTTCCACACTGTAAGTCTTTTTTGTGACATTATGTTCTGGTGTCACCCTTGCATTGACTGTACAGATGTCTCCATCCCTTTTTACCTGAACATATCCTACAACATTATCTCCATAGCCTTATCGTCCAAATCTAAGTAAAAGTAACTTTCTAAGTACTAAAGCATTAATTTAAAAATGTGTTTTTAAAACACAAAATTATGGAGTTAGAGGATTGTTTAAAATTATTTTGAGTAGTAAACATTTGTTTCTTTGCACCACTTAGTATGTGATTAGTCAAAAGTTTAATTATCATGCATAGTTCAGATTTATTATAATTCCTTTACCATTTAAAATACACATATTTCTATGATATGAATGCAGAACACTGAACACATTCGTAAATTTGGTAGTGTTTTTAATTTCTGTCGACTTTTTAATACACAATTAAAAATACTAAATATCCTATAACAGACACTACTTGTAATGTTGCAGAGCTAATTAATTCTACAAAATTAAACATGTACTATGAATGAATAATAATAGAAGCTGTTTATTAAACTTTTAGAGTACGATATTAATTTAATAATACGCATAAACAATGTGTAACTTTAAAGTTTGTGTAAAGTACAACGAACGTCAGCGTTCTACAATCTACATTACATAACTAGAATAAAAAATGCAAACAAATATATACATCCCTCTGAACTTTAAATCCTCGTATTTCTGCTCCCATAAAACTTGGATTATTTCCCAAAAAGGAAAACACTGCAAATGAATCCATTTTAGGCAGGTTGTCAGATTACCCTTTTGCAAAACCGGGTAATAACGCCATGGTAAACAAAACAGAAATAAAACTAAGAATAAAGACGACGATAGAATATAATTTTAAAAAAAGGGGGAATAAACAATAGCCACAAACTAAAATTAGAAAAATTAAACCAAATTAGAAAAAAAATATGATTTTAAAATGTTAGTTTAAGAGGAGGAAACGTAGAATCTCGCGCTAGACAAATGTAAACATTGAAGCATGGTGCATAGTGACGTCAGAACCAATCACGTAGCGTTTTGAGGTCACATGATTTTTCAACACTTTTCGCTTATTTTAAATTTAAAATTCTTATTATTTAGATCTATATATACGTTTTAATTGATGTTTTCGAACAATTTGATAACCAATCTGTTAATAAAAAATAGAAATGAGCATTTTCCCCACATGTGCAAATTCCTCATTGCATACATTGACCGTTGAATTTAATTTGAATGTACTCAGTAGCGAAGTATGGGTTTTCAGCTAGTATATATATATATATATATATATATATATATATATATATATATATATATATATATATATATATATATACTTTTTAATATACATATATATAAACAAGAAATGCTTTAGAGTTTTACAATTCTTCCACATCATAGATCATAAATAAGTCATTCATGTGAATTTAAAAAGGTTTTTTAATTAAATGTGTCACGTCACTTATTTTTTCAAGATTTTCTCAAGAAAAGACGCAAAATTTTTCAAATCAATTGTCTGCTGTTTTCGAGTTTCAGAAAGTAAATGCTTGTAACAGCAACAGTAAATAGAAAGGATTATCCTGCAAGTTTTTCATTAAAACCGAAATAAAATGACTACTATGCAATTAAAATATAAGCACTCACCTTTTCTCTTTTAGGAGCAATGGCATCCAGTTCATCAATAAAGATGATTGATGGAGCCATCTTTTCAGCTTCTTCAAACGCTTTGCGTAAGTTACTTTCTGATTCACCAGCCAATTTACTCATAATTTCAGGACCTAAGTGTGATAAAAAGTCATAGAAATTATGACAAAAATAACTATGCTTTACTTTATATATGATAGCAGTAGAGAGAGCAGTACACTACTTATGAGAACAATAAATATTACATTTACATTTTAATGCAGAACAAAGGAAAGGTGTTAAAAACTACAAGGAATGTGAAACATTCCAAACAGATGAATGTGAACAATATATGGATCAGAAAAAGAAATTTTAGGTCTGAAAATTATTCTTAAGACAATTGGTTGGTTAGTTGTTTAGGGTTTAATGGCACAAAATCCAGAGAGGACATGCTGCTCTAAACACATGGCAAAAACCGAAAATACATATATGTGTGTGTGTGTGTGGCGTTATGGCAGATGATATGTCCGAAAAACTCAATTTTATGTTTTAAGTTGATATGTCGTACTTAAAATTGGTTCTTTAATGTGGCTACAGCTGATAGTGGAATTATGAAAAGTATTAAGCTGAAGTGGAATTATGAGTTATTTGTATTGGCAAATGCAGTTATGTAAAAAAGGAGGTTCCATTGATCCCTAAATGAATATTTTATCTCTAATTGAAAATTTTCATCGAAGACCAGCCATATACTTGAGGTTGAATATGAGTATTAACTAAAGAATATTTGGATTGAAAAACTTAACTTTATATTTCACAACAATAGTAACTTTTTAATTTGCCAAAAAACATGAAAAATGACATCAACATCAACTGACAATTTTGTTGAGATGCTTGAGTTAAAAGAAAACAAATGCTGCATAGTTGGGATAATACAACAATTTAGATTTTCCTTTCTTTAAAATATTAACTTTTTACTCAAATATCTTCCACGGGCAACTTTGCAATAAATGAAAAAATACCTTAAAAGGTACACTTTAAGAAAAACCTTTGGAGATCACAGCTGAAGTCTCCTCTCGAATAAAAGGCTGCAGCTGTGTTAATTTAAAGCACATTTTGTTACTAAAGTGCATACACTACTAACATGGAAATATAGTGTTACTAATATCTAGTAACACCATATTTCCATCTCAAAGTTTGCAAATGGAAGTGCTATTTTTAATGTATTTTAGATCCATACAAACCATTAATTAAAAAGAAAAATGCTCCTGTTTCATTAGCAACAGCTCTTGCAATCAAAGTTTTTCCAGTTCCAGGGGGTCCATACAATAAGATACCTCTTGGAGGCTAAACAAAATTAAAACCATTAATTTTATATACATATATATATATATATATATAATTAATTTCAACATTATGAATGAGTTATGAGTCTTATTTACTCATATCTGAAACAATCTAAACAATTTATAGCAAAAAAGACTTCGGTTTAATCATACTTAAACATCTTACTAGCACTTGTATAATATTAACCTATATTAAAGAACACAGAAAATACAACTCAATTTGAATCAAGTGGTAAAATTACTTACTTTTACACCAATAGCCCGAAACAAGCTAGGATGACGTAAAGGCAACTCTACCATTTCTTTAATTTGAGCTAATTGTTTCCTACAGCCTCCAACATCATCATACCCAACAGCATTTAAATTATCTTCTTCTTCCTATAGACAAAAATTAAACATTATAAAAATAACATGATTTAATTTTAATCATGATTTATAAAGTATATCAACTTTGGATAACATGAAAATCAACTGAGGAACAGGTTAATTAATAGGAGGAGGAGGAGGGATTTTTTTACAGCAATCAAAAAATGTTTCTATCCAATTAAGTCTAAAATTTAAAACCTGTTTGAAGCAGGTATTAAACAGATTTACATCATATTTCTAACACTGTAGTCAAAGATGTATCATGGTATCTTCAATATCTATAGTCAGTTTCAAAGTAATATTTTTTTTAATCATTAAAACTTATTTAATCTAATGTGCTTTAACTCAGCTAAGTTTTAAAAAATTCAAATGAACTATAAATAGATACTTCAGAGGGATAGATATACTGAAAAATATCAAGGTGATGGGGAGAAAAATTTAGTTTCCCTCAAGAAAAACCTAATTCAACGTAAGTAGTTTATACTGAAAAGAAAGATGAAATACAATTTTTTTTTCATTTTTTTTTATACAATACTCACTTCTCTCTTAATGGGATCACCTTCACAATGAATCAAAGTGTCTGGTGCAACAATACAGTAAGGGCTAGGATCAGTTTCAACAACTTTAAATTCAACAGCTCGCATACCACCTCTAACTAAGAATAGATCACCCTTGTGTATAGGTCTGTAAGCTTCTAAGAAGTAAGGCTTTAAGTACACATCAAACAAGTTCCTGAAAAATAAGTAGAGCAAAAAAATCAGGAACACACAGAAAATGAGCTGTATACTTAATGTGTGAAGAGAAAAAAATTATAAATACAAAATAAGCAAAATGCTAATCAAATAGTATTCACTAACAAAGAGATCAAATGTCTACATCATACAATGCTAGTATTGCCTCATTCTTGAAGCATTTAAGTGTGTACGAGGATAAATATCTCAAGTGTTCATACAAATTTAGATATGATTCAAGAATCACTATACCCTATTAAAAGAAAAGAAAAACAAATTTCAAGAACTTAACTATTAGAGAGTTTATTAACAGTTTACAAAATAACAATAAATTGCTCATATATAATAAGATACTTAATCATGCAACAAATAAATCCACAGCCTGTAGTAGGCTGAAGGAAGTCAAACTGACCTATTTCTAAAACTAGGGGAAAATTTGTGAACTGATTCATTCACAAAAAATTGTTGAAGCCAGAATTACTTTTCGTACAAGATGAGTAAAGCTCAAAAGGGACTAAGATGTTTAGTCCATCTCCCATTCAAATGAAAATTGAATAAGGAAGACTACAGAGAAGCAAACAGAGTAAACAAAACGAGGTACAGTAAAACCTCATTTATCTGGATCAGATTTGTAGACATTATTTAATGTTCACATTAGATAATTTTTTAACTATGATAGCAAGAACGTAACTAGAAGTATGCCAAATATTTGCTTTTTAGTTTGATTCAATGTACAGTTCTTACATAGATTGCACAATAAATTATGGTAAAAAAATGCTTTTGTTGAGTTTCAAAAAGCTTTACCAGACTTACTAATTCTTTGTTAAGAAATGATATTAGAAAATATAAAAAAATTTTGCGTCTTGTTACCAATACTATGTAATTAAAAAAAAATAGTTTTTACTGTAATAAACGGTCTGCTTAGTTAAGAATTTTGTTTTGCTTAGTACCCATATTACCCGGATTGCCTTCAGTCCCAGTTAGTCCGGATAAATGAGGTTTTTTAGTACTTAAGATAAGCGAACCCAACTACTTTCTTTCAAGGGGGCAGGTCTCACCTCAGGTTAGTTTATGAATGATGTTGATTTCTTAGAGTCAAATTTTAGAAATTGCCCTAATTCACAAAGTCAGAAAGAGTCAAGTGCAAGCTCTGGCAGTTATTTTAGTTAATTCATCAAAATTTAATCTATCACTGATCAAACAGTTTGTGTAGTTAAATAACTGCTTTTAATTTTAAAAAAGAATCATTGAGTATCTTTCATTGTGTTAATGCGACATGACCCATGATAAAAAAATATTAGAAAATCAATAATTGGAATATAAATTTATATGCATATATATATCCAAGGCATAAAAAAGAATATTAACATACCCAGTTAATCCTTCAACTGTATCATCAATGGGCAAAATATGAACTCTTTTCGCATATTTGACTTCTGGACATGGTTGAATACTGAAAAATCAAGTAAAAATTTTAAATATTTCCCACATAAAAAATTATTAAATGTTAAATTTTAACATTACTTTCACATGATTATTTTTATCACTTTTGTGAAAAATTTAAAATATTGCATTAATATAACACTAAAATATTTGTATATATTAAAATCTCTCATTTAAAACAGACACTTTGAATACACAAAAAATCTATTTTTTAAGTCACTTTGTTAATGAAATATACCAATCTACGAATGATACATGAAAGTTTTTTTTTTAAAGATGGCAATCGCACTAAACAAGGTTAAACAATATGAAGAAGAACTCTATTGTTTTTTACCTATATAATGAAACAATACTTGGAAGTAAGCAAAAATCTTACCTTACAACATCTCCAAGTTTTACACCAAGATTATTTCTGACACATCTATTCATGCGAATCTTTTCATTTGGGACACTGTCACTAGACAACACAATACAGACTGTTTCACGCCTTTTAGGACCTTTCAACAAAATTGTGTCACCTCGAAAGAGCTGTAACTCATTCATTTTTGTCTAAAAAAATAAAATTATACAACAAAAGAAAATTAAGATATATTATTTATTAAAACATTATTAATGATTTGACTTTTTAACAAAAATACTTTAGTAATATTTTTTATTGAACTGTTTGTGGCCATTCAAATTTCTGAGGCAATTTATTTCCTAGGAAAGAGCTAGAATCTAAATAAATATTTTGTGAGGCAGAGAACTGATTAATAGGATTTTAAAAAATAAATTAAAACAAGATACTGCTTGATACATAATACAACACACCTAAATCACTTTACATAGTTCTTGCAAATAAAGATTCAGCAACTGATAAACAAAAAATTTAAGTAAATTTTGTCCTTGTGGGGGGGATGGGGGACTCATAATACTAATTCATCATTCAAATGTACCTTTATAACATACACCTACTTCTATCAATATACTGGAACCAGCCATTTTGGCTCTGGCATGGTCATATTAGTATACTGGTGCAGAGTTAAATTAGTATACTGGTTTGGGATTTTTTTGGAGAAAAATATATCAGTTAAAAAAGATGATAAACCTAACTAACCGAGAGCCTGGCCAAGTATTTTTTAACTTTCATAACATGAATGGAATGCTATAAATACAACAAGATTGTTTATCTGTGTAAATGACATTTCATTGCTGAAGTAACGCATGCTATGCACTGATATTTTAAATTACATACATACCAACGATAAATCAACAACAGAATTATCATCATTCACTGCTTCTTCAACCAATAGTCTATTGGGCTTTTGTTTTGTTCTTAAAATGGCAGTAGCCAAATCTTCAGGGCTAAGTGAAAAAAGGGAAGACAAGAATTAATAATTACACATCTGAAAAAAAAAGAAAAAACTGTTTTAAAAGTATAATGAACAAAAAATTTCTAAAATCACTATTATTGCTACTTTAAAATATGAGTTTTATCATTTAAAAAATAATTCACAATTATTTAACAATTAAGTCATCACTTCACTTTATTTCAAGCATCAGGCAAATACTTTCTTTACACAGCAATGTTATTTTTAAAAAAAAACTCATTAAAAACTAAAATTACCTAAGCTTTGCACGTAACAGAACAATTAAATGTCTTTTGTAAATAAATGTGCTATTATTTTTTAAGTAAAAAACCTCTAAAATCACATTAAACACACAAATACCAAATTTACACAAAATATTAACTTTGACACTGAAAAAGAGTAAGTTTAATTTTTTTTTAAAATCAATTTTAAGAACTTTTAGCTTTTTTCATACTCTTTCATTTCAAATTCAAATCATACTACTCATAAATTAATATATTATGATAGCATGTTTCAAATTAAGGTGGTTTCAAGATTAGCCTTCATATAATCCTCACTATGATAGTTCTTGATTATGTTTAATAAAAATATTTTTAAAAATAAGGGGAAAAAACAAGGTTTAATATATATATATATATATATATATACATATATATATATATATATATATACAAAAAGCTGTCACAGATATAAAGGGGTAAGAACATTAATGCCATCCAGATCAATACTAAAAACAGTGGAACCTTGATCCATCCTTTTTAAAGGGACCTATTGCACTATACAATAAATGTATGAAAACTATAGATGTAGGAACATAAAGAAATATCAGCAGGACTGAATGAAATACACGACACATACGGGAAACCGATTATTCAGAGAACGATCGATCAAGGTTCCACTGTAAATCAATATTTTTTTTAAGACTGTGCTATATTGATTTGCAAGTCAGATACATAAATGCATTTGGAATTCAAATATTTTTGAATTTAAATGAATGAGTTAAAACAGAAAATCTATTGTAAGCCAAGGAGCATCTACACAAAGATCATGAAACTAACCATATTCCTTGAGAAAACATTTTGGAGCAAGTTGAGAATAACAATTGCTTTGTTCAGTAGAGTAATTCATGCAGGACATAACTGCCATATGAAGACAAGCAAGTTCTCAAAATGAGAGTAAATGATTTAATATGATGTAGTGTTATTTAAAGATCGAAATTTTTTTCTTTTTCTTTTACATTACTACCCTTGAGATTGATACATTCGGTCCAATGATTTTCCAAACTTATTTATCCCCTACATATAATAAAAATTAACTCTGCAAAATAAGTGTTTCACTCATGACTTTAGAATTAGATGTAAATTTCTGCACTGAAAGAAAGTTTTTCATATTTAGGAACAAATAATAGTCTGAGGGGCCAAATCTAAAGTATAATTTCATAGTGTAATTCTAACTGTTTTGCTGTCACAACCGCAGATGAATGAACAATAGCAATATCACGATGCAATTTCTCTCCCTCCCCCTTAAATGTAGCATTTTCATTTCAAACTTCATTATTTAAATGATCCAGGAAATAAGTATAGTGCTCTTCAGTGATTGTTTTGCCCTTAAAAGTCAACTATAAAGTTGATACCATGGGCATCCCAAAAAAGTGGCCATAACCTCCACTGATGGAACTAGTTTTGTTTTCTTTAGGTATGTTTCATTTGCTTCAACCTACTGTATGACTATTCTTTCTTCTTTTCTGACTGGTAATGATATCTAGATTTCTTTGAAACAGCTCCTAATTCTGCTTTAAATTACTCAATTGTTCACATTTTTAATTGCTTATTAACAAACAATGATACCCACCTTGCAAACAGCTCTATCTAAATATTATATACACTTTTGATGAGAAACCAACAGCATCAAAAATCTCACACACCTTTAATCTTATATCCTTCACCATCATGATATTCTTTCAACAATAACTGGTATAGTCACTTCAGCAGGTCGTCCAGATCATTCATCACTTTTAATCAATCATCCAGAGTGAAAATAAACAATTGTGTACAATTCTAAGCCAAGTTCCAGATTCAAGATAAAATGAATAAAGCCTGGATTTAGTTTCAGCCACTGTTTTACCTCTTTTTTCTACTATGTTAGTTAACAAGAATTCGCAAACTAAAATGGCTGTCAATCACAGACTAGGCATTGAATCTCTTTATTATTTGCCATGTTGAAGCAAGCTTGATGAGAAATCATAAATATCTTTACAGTGACACAATCTTTTGCATTTTCCATGGACTTATTAAATGACCCCCATGTACAATCAACCCGACAGATATATTAATTAAACCTACAATGAGTAGCTATTTCTAAAAATCAGTAGGAATTTATCAGCTCAAAAAACATACCGTTATTTAGGTAAAACAGGAATATCTTTGCATAATTGCTATTATTCTATGATATTTTAGCTTCGTAACTTGCAAAATGTTCATATTAAATAAAGCATTGAAAAAAATGGATCCAAATTTAACTATACATTCTTACATATTAACTTCGATTTCACATAAATGCATTCTACTGTTAGAAAAAACTAATAATGTAGTTAAATATTAATTCAGAAGAGCAGTGTTACAACAATGCCCAAAATAAAACCATCCTAAAATGTCAATATTCTAACATTACAGAATGCTTGGTTAATCTGAAGAAGTACGGGTTACTGCTGTTTGGAGACTTGGTAGTTAATTTTAACCCCTTTGAATACGTAATTCTGATTGGTTTCCAACCTCGCTCAAAATTTTAATTAGCGGGGGTCAAGCAATTGAAACATTTTATATATCTTTTCAGATCTTGCTTGTGCTTAGATTATACTGGATTTTTTTTGCTTGTCCATTGTCCTTTACAATCACTAACGGATACTAGTAAATTTTCAATGTTTTTCCTTTATGATCTTGAGTGAAAAGGGCAAAAGTGAGTCATGATAAAGTAATACATCAGAATTTAGATAACATAACTGATGAGAGGGAATTCGAAACTAAATTTGAATCAGTTGAAGAATAGAGAAAAGGCCTTTAGGACTTAAAATGAGAACTCAAAAGAATTTTAAATAAATTTAAAAGAAAATTAACAGAATCTAATAACTTTGATGGTAATCACAATGCTCCAAGTCATGAAAATATATGTAAAACATTTAGTCAATGTCTACCAAAAACTGAACTTTTATGTCAAATAATATGATACACTTTTACATAGTTTGTCATTGTGTTAATTCCCAAATGATTTCCTTTTAGCGATTGTGAAGTAGTCAATGTGATGTGATACAATACGACAGACTGATACCTTAAACTTTAGTATCCTTTTCATGTTACAATTTTTTTTAAAGGTCGCCCAAATTTCTGAGTGCCCTTCATTTTTTTTATTTCATATTTTGTTGTTCTGATGTTTTAATCTTTCAAGACAACAAAATATGAGAAAGGACTCAGAAATGCAAATTTGGCAACATTTAAAAAAAAATTACCAAGATCTGCTGACCACCCCAGTATCTTCCTATTTACCAGAATGCTTTTCAATCATTATGTAACAAAAATATTTACGTGACAAAAGGCAAAACCATGAAAAATATCAATGAACTAGAATTATACATCTAAGAGTATTACTGAAAAACTAGTGCTCAATATTTTTAACTCCCTAACAGAACATCATACCATATGCCTGGTTATAAATAACTAATATCAAAAAGTGTTTTAAAGGCCCAGAACACAGTCAGGGTTATCAAACTAACTACCCAAATACAGAAATGATGTAAGCAGGTCCAAGCATAATTAAGACAAATCATTCAAATAAATAATTAAGAGTGTTACAATCACAATTGCCTTAATAGACAAATAGTTCTTAAATTATCTACTAGTTACCACTTGCCTTTAATACTTCAATACAGCTTGTGCTTTTTTTTTTTTTATCTCTTCTTCCAACTAATAATATTTTTAACAATTTGAAGATTGAGATTACATTCTTGGGATGTACTTTTTCTTATGACTCGCAATATTTCTTCTTTATACTATATTAAACTGATTTACTACATTAGTTTGGTTTGGAGTGCTACGGTCATTTTTTGCTACACAAGGGCTAATTAGACCGGGACCTACTGCTTAAAGCTGATTCCGAACGGCTACAAACATCCATGCCAAGAGTGGGATTCGAACCCACAGACTCTGGTACCGAAAGCCAGTGCCCTCGCCATTCGGCCATCGTTCAGCGATTTACTATATTAAAAAAATTTATTTACTATATTTCTTCTTTATACTATATTAAACTGACCACAAAATGTTATACTAAAATACATTAGACATTCATTAAGATTAAATAATTTAATAAGTAATTCTCCAATTATTACATTTTCAGGAACTCTTACCTTCTGAGTGTTTTGTCAAATTTGTACATTTTGTGGTACTTTCCCATTATACTGACCTGTCACCAATCTCTCGATGACCTATAATTGTTGGTGAGGAAACGCGGTTCTCATGCGTTCGCAGAGACCATAGGTTGATAACTGGAAAATCTACTTACAAATCACTATGGCATTACTAACAAAACGACTCTTATTTCAGTGTATGTCAGAAGTAGATAAAATTGTACATGAAACTGAAATTTTTAGGATTTAAAAATTTATTTTCTGATGTAGCTCTGTCCACTTCTTACATGTCTTCATGTTAATTCCTACATAAAAGGTATAACGATATTTACGACACTGAAAGTAAAAATGTGGCTTACAACAAAATGTGATGTGAAAAATCAGTATATTTATTTCACCCCGTCCCTTTTTTAACTTGAACACAGTTCATAAAGTGGAAATATGGTGTGAGAAGTTTTTTTTATTCTTTATATTTCTTTAATTTCCAACTTAATAATATAATTGACTACTTTTTAACATTATTGTTTGTGATAGTTCCATAAGTGAGAAAGTAACCATTTAGTTATTAACAAATCAATCTCAGAAAGCTTCCTTATTTTCTTCTTAGTAACTTCAGATTTCAAAGAAATGTCTCTTTAATTTTGAAAATTATTATTATTAACTTTCAGTGTAATAATGGATGGCTTATTATTTTAGAGGTAGGTACAAATAAAACCAGGGATGCAAATGAAGTAATGAAGACATTTTAACTCTTGTTCGAGATTCCCAACACTATTAAGCAAGCTGTAGAATTTCCTAACTCAACAGAACTAGATTACAAATCATAAGTGTGAACAATCAGGAAAATACTGAAAACAACTGTCCCTGATAAAATTGAGTTCCTGCAATTATCCATCAACAAGTGGCTTTAACAATGTTCAGCAAAAATTCTTTTCTGGAGAGAACATTATCAATTACAAAATATAATAATGAGATCATTTTTTGGTTTAAATTTCATAAACTATCACTTACTAAACAATGGTACTTACAAAACGTAGTTTGAAAAAACTATTAATAGCAGTCTGAATTGATAGAGTATATCAAAATTTCCTTATATTATCTACTTACTTTTGATTAAATAAAGTTTAGTTAAAATTCAACTATAGTTACCAGCTTTACACACAAATTATTCTAACAAAAAATTAGTTGAGATGCAGCTGAACCCCATTTACACTAATTTCATTAAGAACTTCTGTTGTTTCAAAGCACTAACTTTCCTCACACATACATCAGCTAATTCCGATTTTCACAAATAATACCATTCCAAACATTTTTTTTCAAAAAAATCTTTAATTGCTGACAAGCAAAACTGACTTTTCACTAAACATTAGTTAGTCAAAAGTTACGAGATAATTAAAGGAAACTTCGATATTCTCCCTCAATTCAGACTGCTAGCAATAGTTCCTTAAAAAAATCATAATTTTGTTCGTACAATTATTAATACAGAAGTGTAGAGTACTATAATAAGTACCAAAACACGTATTTCCTCTAAATTAAGCCGTACTGGAATTGTAAGACACTCTTGTATTCGTGTAATACATGTCCTTTTCTCATGCATTGCATCAGAGAATCAAAATCAAAATTCGGTGATCATTACATTAGGCTTATGGTATTCTGACTCAGCATAAAAGAGTTAGGCTTAATGAATAATGACAATAGAAAGGTCAGTAAATATCGAGCTTGGCAACAATAAGATAAGTTTCAAAGATTAATGCAACTGAATCATTAAGTTTTATGCTTAAAAAATTATAGTATATTCATGATAATACCACAAGTTAAATACATTATTACATACAGCCGGTTTAAAATCTCACGACTACGAACTGAAATCAAATCTGAAGGTAAAATAGACCTAAAAAACGTATAATATTCAAAACTTTTCCTGGTTTACAACAACTGAACAGGAGAAAAAACTACTTAATAATATACTTACTTTTTTCCAGACATGTTTGGATTCTAGATGTTTCGAGTTTCAGTACTTCCAAAAAATATATAAATCTCAAGAATCTGATAACTGCAACAAAATTTCCGGCTCCTTGATAAGATATTCTATTAAATCACGTAACAACAAAATTTAGGGGTTAATTTCACGTTGAGATAATTATTTCAGCCAGTACAATGGAACCGTAGCGAAACCAACTAACACAAGCACATCTCCATACAGTCACAATCACATCCTGTGACGTAACAAACCTAAAATTTTTATTTTACTTCTTTACAGTTAAAATAAAAAAAGATAATACACATCGTAACCAAACTTAATTCTTTTAAAGATAGAAATATTTACCAAGACCAAATTTTGTTTACACCTTGAATGGAAAGGTTTCAGTTTTATTTATATTTTATTTTTAACAAAATGTAATCCCCAATAGTTGTATGGGATCCATGATGAACTAATCTTTCTGAAATTTGAGGTTTTTAGAAAGAGAAAAAAAAATTAGTTGCTTACAACTATGTTAGAATGCATATGCTAGTAAGGAAAACCCAAATTATATTCATGAAACTAAAAGTTACAAAACTCTAGACAAAATCCTTTACATGGTGCAACTCAGGGCATCAAAAGTCTCTTTTTGTTATCCCGAGGCACCTGTTTTGGGAAATTCTGAATGTAAAGGCAAAAGTTGAAAGATACGTCCCTTCTATTAAGGGTTTTCAAATTTGATTAAAAGAAAAAAATCAATATAAGCGTTAACGATCTTGAAAATTTCTGTATGAGTATTAGTTCTGCATTCCTTATCCAGATCATTCCATGAAGCATGCGTAATTTTTCGCTGTGGTGGAATACTGATGGAAAGTCAAATGTCGAACCATGAAGCTACAGAAGGAGGAGTAGCTCCTTCAAAAAAGTGTCTCCCGGCACGGGCAAGTTTATTTGCGCCGCTATAACATGGAAACCATACGCTCTAATATGGATTTTTCGTATTTTTCAAAATAAATAAGTTTTTTTAGTGCGTTTTTAATATGAATTTATTTATTCAACTTAACAATTGTTTATCTTCATTCAAAATATTTATTTGATTTGCCTTTTTTGCTAAACTTCATTAAAATTCTTAAGGGTGAGATCACCTTTGCATGCGCAAAAATACACTGATTTTACTACCAAGCTTAATGTGTTGTCAAACAGTGAATTTGTAATTAATTTAAACCAATTTTTTAGGGTGAATTGCACAAAGTTTTATCTATCAGAAAAAAGAACAGAATTGTTGGGAGATTATTAGAAATTATTTTATGAAAAAAAATGCTTTATGAATAGTGAATCTTAGATCAATGCATTGTGCATTTTTTTTAAAAAACTATAAGAGATATATATATTAAATTATTTGTATATATTTTATCCATAGGTTATAATTTAATCTACACCTAAAATTTCACATAATATTACATATTTCACATATTTCACATAAAAATATTTTTTTCAGGCAAATGTATTGTAATGTACAAAACAATACAATTTTTTTTTCAAAAATTTCTGCAAAAAAATTTGTAATATGAACTTACCTAAATTTAGGTAGAAATTGTATAATTATGCAAGATATACATGTATACAAAAAGTTTTACCAATTTGTGACGATTAGTTTTGAAGAAATAGTGTACACAAGTTTCAAAATAACAGTTTTTAGAATAAGCAATTTAAAGTTTAAATTTTCTATAAATTACTTTACTATTAGCTTTATACATTTGCCATAAAATCGGTGCTAATTGTAGTATCGATTTTTTTCATAAGATTCCTTATATTCCATTCTTCAAAATTAAATCATAATACAAAATTGAGTTTTTTTAAGGATTTAAGATGATCTCCCTCCTTAATGGAAATGAATAAATAATGATCCATTATTTTCTAGAGAGAAATAGTTACATATAAAAGCACCCACTAGCTGCAGCTACAGAGTATGCAACGGCCAAACATGGGTTGACAAACATCTGACACATGAAGAGTCATACTTCATTATATAAACGTTTTCAGAATTATTTTGTATTAGTTCCAGAATAAATGAGATCAGAATTTTTTGCAATAATTTAATAATTAAGGAAATGAAATTGCAGAAAAAAATTGTGAAAAAAATTTCTTATGGAAGAAAAATTGTGAGAAATACTACTGATTAACCAAAACACACACACACATAATGATATAAGAATATTTTTATTTGCAGATAAGTATGAATAATACATCATACATAACAGCCTTTAAAAAGAAAAGGAACATTTTCTATCAATAATCACAAATAATTTCTAATTAGGACTAATAAAATAGAAGTCAATTCTGTATTTAATCACACAACACTTTTAACTATCTTCCTTTGAAAAAAAAATCAATCAAAGCATCTCAGATTACACTTTCTAAAACTGGAGGTATAACCATCAAGTTGGTAAATTACAGAATACCAATTTTTTTCACTGAATTAAAAAGAAAAAAATCCCAAATAACATTGACAAGGACAAATCAGCTATATTTTTGCATTTTCAGAAAGTATGGGTTTCATTGTACTCACAGTAAAAATATCGGAAAATATTTAATTTTAAAAGTATACACAACAAATTTTGCATAACATTTATAGTGACAATATTATCATACAATGAAAGCTTATTTACTTATCGAAACTAATTTAATAGTGATTAAATTATATATTAAGGTTCCAGCATAGTCAGGAATTACCTTCAAGTTGGTAAGTAACTGATTACAAATTGTTACTGATTGAGATTTGTGAACACCTTTTTTCTGAAAAATAGGGATGATTGAAAAATAAAACATGCTTATTTCCTGCAGAATTTAAGTTGTCTTAACTTTGTGTTTGCTTAAAACACAGCAGTTGTATTTTTCTCTCACTATTATACAGTTTATATTAAAACAAAACATTAATAATGTTCTTACCTTAGGAGCAGAAAATAAACGAGGATTTCTCTGTCCAGTTTCTTTGTTTCTTTTTATGGCTGATCGATAGACACTAGAACATCCAGGTGCAAAACATTTTGGCATATCTATGCATAGAATAAATTAAAAAAATTGTAAAACAATTTTCAAAAATCCGCGTCCATATAACTCAATGAAAAATCGGCGCCCTTAGAACATGTCGCGCCATCTGCCGGTGAGTGACCACAATCGGTCCATTTTTCGAGGAATTCCCCATTGAAGCTTACGCTCCTTCTGTGTCGCTTCATGTGTCGAACTATTGGACCTACTATGAAGAAGTGATTCCACTATTTGCAAGTACAATTCTCGAAGGTCTCTCACTAGCCAATAGACTTGGAAATCATTTTCTTACAAATGATTATGATGCCGGACGAGCTGTACAATTCTAACATGATTTAAAAATAATTATGTCACGTTATGAAGAATCACATAAAGAAATAACAAAAATAAAATCACACCGTCTGAAAACCGAATACGTACTCAAACGACTGAAACCAAAGAAACAAGATATTAATTTTATTTAAGATACATTTGTAGATATATCGCCATTAAATATTTTCAGTGACGAAATTGATTTTTCATCACCGAAAAATGACAGAAAATGGGCACGTTTATTGTCTTGTAGCGACACTGAATTACTGAATAATTATATTATATATATATGTATGTGTTGGAACCCAACTTCGAAATCGGACAATGTCCGAAAAAAAATGCTCACTACGCGAATGGATCACACACAAATGCGCCAAGTCCGAAATGTTACATTATTTCGGACTTGGATCATTTACAAATGATCATTTCGCGTATGGGCAAATCAGAAGTGCGCAGAGTACGAAACTTAATTTCATTTCACACTTTGAGCATTCAAAATTGCTCACTTTGCAAATGGGCAGTTGAAGAATGATCAAAGTCAGAAAACAATCATTTTTAACTCTAATTATTTGACTAAATAAAATGAATGAAATGAGTTAAAAGATCATTTTAACGATATGTATTGACTATTTCAAAAACCTCACAGTTAAAAAAGTATGTCCATAGTAAAAAAAAAAAGGAAAACATAGTAAAATAATAAGTGATGGAAAAAATTATGAAAAATGCACTTGTCGCAGACTCTATGGTTTACCTGTTTTGACTACACGGTTTACCTTTATTGACTTCTCCCACGTTTCACGAGATAATTTTTTGATGTTTGGCAACACGCAATTAAATTTTTAGTTTATTCTTTTCTTTTTTTATTACGTTAGTTAAGATACGGCGCCTGTTGGTGAGTTTATTTTTCGGTCCCCTTTTACGACGGGAAGTATGTAACTTTTCTAAAAATTAGTAAATATAGTGAGTGTATGTGTGCAATATGTATGAACACTATTTAATTACATCAATCAAGACCACAAGGATCTAGCTCATCAAAAACTCGATTGGATAGTTTACAACTTCGTCCGGATTCATGACGCTGTCAATCGATTTGTAGGTAACAGAATCGCCTGGAATTTGTTCTTGAATTGCATAGTTGATTGCATTGACGTCGGTGTTTTTTGGTGCCAAAATCGCACGTTCGCAAAGCCATTTATGATTTTTATAATTGGTGACAATTTGCGGAAAAACTTCCTGAATGAGTTGTTCAATGGATGGCACAATTACGCAAAAGTTCAATGGAAATGAAATGCATTTTGTGGTAGCGTCAACTGGTACTTTTCCTTCACCAATGTTCAATAGCTGTTTTGAGAATGTCTGCCGACGCATCATGTTGGAAATGTACGCGCATATTGGTTTTTAATGTGAGTTTTCGCACATGTCTCCAAAGATACGATGCTTTGAGGCAAGCATTGAGCTCATCAGCTGGTGTTGATTTAGGAATCGCAGGAAGAGTTTGCCGAAAGTCGCCAGATAATAAGATGAGGGCACCTCCGAACGGTTGTGTATTTGATCGTAAATCTTTCAGAGTTTGATCAAGCGCTTCAAGCGATTTCTTATGAGCCATGCTGCATTCGTCCCAGACAATAACCTTGCAAATCTGCAGAACTTTAGCCATGCCAGACCCTTTTGAAATGTTACATATTGGAGATTCCGAGAAATGAATATCCAATGGCAATTTGAGCGCCGAATGCGCTGTTCGTCCACCATCTAATAATGTCGCCGCAATACCTGATGAAGCAAGAGCCAAAGCAATTCCATTTTGAGATCAAATGTCGGCCAATAGCAAACCGATGAGACACGTTTTTCCAGTGCCGATAGGCGCATCAAGAAAAAACATACTACCTCTGCAATTGTATCGTAGGCAAATTTTTGTTCTGCAAGCAAAAGTTGTTTGTTTGCTTTAACAACTGCACGCAAATCATTGGCATTGTACTGCTGCTCTCTTACTAAATCGCGATCACTAAGTTTAATTGAAGAATGTTGTGGCGCAATAATGCCAAGTTGAATAATTTCTTTGTTACTGATGGTTAAGCATATGTCTTCGATTTCGATCAAAGCTTGATTGAAAATATTGTCCGAAAACTCAATGGAATTGTCATTACTAATAGTACGAACACGATGCAAAATGTCTTCGCTCAAATCCTCTCTGAATTTTTCCCACAAATCTTTCGGATTGGATGGCGAACATGTGGTCAAAATGATGGCGAATAATGTTCGAATTTGTCGCGGATGACAGTTGGCACATGCATCCGTCAAGGTTGTTTCCCAGTGTTGGTCGTTTTCGAGCAAATGAAGCTTTTGGCAAGCTTCTCTGTACGTCTGGCATTCTACGCCATTGACCGTTCTCAAATTTGCAAATGACGTAGGACCTTTGACATTAACCAACAGCATTCTCAAATAGTAACACTCGGCATTATTTGGGTGTACTGTATAAATACGGTCCGATGCGTCCGAGGAATACAGATTTTGATAACCTTCAACACGCATGCCTTGCTTACGTCGTTGGAATTTCTTAGATGTAGCATTCCATGTATAGTACTTTGGAACATCTGCGTACAACAATGTTTTGGCAAATTCATCTTCGTCACAAAGCGCAAAAAATGCTGTGAGTGTTGTGTGTGCTGGTTCAGCAACAACATTTCGTACAGTGTCTGCCGTGAAATAGACTCTTTGTCCATTTTCAAAATGAACACTGAGATGAACAACATTGGGATGGCGACTGTGAATTGGGAAACTAAGAATACGCCAAACATCTTCATTGCTGCTGATATAGCGGCCTGTTTGAAAATGACTCACTTCATCGTTGCGCGCATCAGGTTTATCAATACTGACTAATGCCATATCGCTGCCCTTGTTGACGTATTTGCATATATACTTGATGGATTTGACTCAATGACAATATTCAACGTTGATATGAGCTTTGAATGTTTTCGATAACAAAGGAGAATATGGCACAATCCATCTGTTGTCGATTTCAACGTCAACATTTCTCATTCGGATTATTGCTGTATGATCTCCATCTTCTGGTTTTCGGCGCCTGTATTGAGGATATCCGTCATCACCAGTGCGTGTTTCATGAACTAAGTCTCTGGGAAACTTTTTCGTGCATTTTTTATCTACCATGCGAGGAGATTGTGGATTCATTGATCCGCATGGTCCATGCACCATGTTTTTCGTCACAATATCGAACAGCATTCGATCTTCTTCAGGATTAGGAATTTCTGCAGAAATGACATCATTAATTTGAGCTGCGTGTATTTTTGTTTTGAGCCAAATGAGAATGTATGCATGTGGAAGTCCTCTCTTCTGCCATTCAATCGCATACATCCAGCAGCGAGTTTCACCATAAATGTGATACTTCAAAATTAAGTCCATCAATTTAGTTAGTTTTTGCTTGAATAATCGTGCAGTCAAATCGTGTCGATCGGATGGTAGCTGACCGGGCAACAGAAGCTCTTTTATCTCATCCCATGCTGGATTGCACGTAAATGTAATGAAAAAGTCGGGTCGGCCATATGAACACACATATGTCATGGCATCCTGTGCATATTCATGCATATGCCGTGGGCTGTCATTGAACGTTGCTGGAAGTATGACCATTTTCCCAATGTCTGAAACATTCCAATCGTTTGCAATTGCATAGCGTAAATGAATGTATTCTTCGGGACGCAACGATTTTTGATTTAAGCGAATAAATAACAAACGTTCGAATTCAATTTTGGCATACATGTCTGCTACGTATTGATGAAATAGTTGACGACATTGCAAAATATGATTTGTTCCATTTTGAGGTATCATTATGCGGTATGAATAATAATTCATCGCTGATACTTTTTTATTGAGTTGTTCACCTGTAAGAATAAAGAAAACGGAAGATATAAAAAACTTAAATTACATTCACAAATAATGAAAAGTTAAAAAGGAATTAATGCTTTCATTTGATTAAATGAAATAAAGATATATGTAGTTACTAGTAATTGGATTAGTTTGCACAATATTAAAGTGATATTCGTCCTGCCCTTCCCATAAAATAATGGGATACTGCAGTGCATCGTATGATCGATGTGTTTCAGCGACACGTTGAATTGTATTATTCCGTTGCTGAAGAATTATATCAAGCGTATCACGTTCTTCGCCAACTATGACAATCGCAACTTCATTGACGGTAGGTGCGTTGTAGCGTCCGGGATGTTGTCCGAGTGGTGTTTTGTCGGCTCTAATTTTAATTGCGTAATTATCCGCTGGTAAGTTGTCAATCGAAGTTTTGAATAAATTTATCAATGCATTGTGTTGGTGGAAAAATGTTTGTAAACAGAATACAATATGGCGTTTGGTTCCTGGAATTACATCGCAGCGTTGATCAACTTGTGTATCATCGTCACCCATAAAACATATTTGTAAAAGTTTATGTTCAGCGTCCGAAACGGGTAGAAATGAACCAACACGGTGATATATTTGTCCTTGAATTTTGAAAGTAGGCATGTAGTGATCTTGAAAAACTTTGTCAGCTCCAAAAGATGTCATTTGAAACGCTGAATTATGTTTGCGAATGTTCTGCAAAAAGTGTTTGGAATCAGGTGAGTCGCCTGAAAGCAATGACAACAATGGACCAGGTGGTGGATGCAATGCTGGCAATTTAACTTTGCCATTCGCGCAGCACATTCCTGGTGTTTCATTTTTGAACTTAAGTGAACTGAAATGCCCACAGACCTTTATATTTTGCCGATAATTACACTGGGATGAAAACTGTAATCGTAGTTAACATTATATTGAAATGCAGCAAGATTCAAATCAACATGTACTGTTCGTCGAGATTCAGTAGCTCGTAAACGTTCTCTTTCAATTCTTGCTGCATGTTGATCTTGAGATTCTGATGCGCGTGATCCGGTAGCATATAAGAGTTGTCTTTCAATTCTTGCTGCATGTTGATCTTGAGATTCTAATGTGCATGATCCGGTAGCATATAAACGTTGTCTTTCAATTCTTGCTGCATGTTGATCTTGAGATTCTGATGCGCGTGATCCGGTAGTATATAAACGTTTTTTTTCAATTCTTGCTGCATGTTGATCTTGAGATTCTGAAGCATGTGAATTTGCAATTCGTAAACGATCTGCTTCATTGCTCGTTTGTCGTTCCTCGTTTGTTTGAGAAGCTCGAATTCGCTTGTTTCTACGTGCTGCGCTGATAGATCTATTGAGTGACGAACGTTTAGGAGGCATATTTTTTAAAGAAGCAATTGACACGATTTACGCTTGCATAACCGAAATATCGATTCACTAAATAAAGATGACTATTCATTAACGAAAAGAAAAAAAAAATAAGATTTGCTGTAAATATTTTCGATTTCATTTCACTTCATCGCCGATACGATTAGTTTGCATAATATTAAAGCGATATGCGTTAAGTTTTAAGCCATAGATGTATAAATAAATTATTTTAAAATTTCTATAATCATATATTAAAATTAATAGCTTAGAGCAGCGGTTCCCAACCGGTGAGTCGCGGAAGGTTTACAGGTGGGTCGCGACTCGATCCTAAAACTATCAGAAACCATCGAATAAACCATCCGAAAAGATAAGAAAAATCGAAACTTACTTAAAAACAGCAATTTTACATATTGATAGATTGTGATAATAATTTTCTTAACTGTAATTATATCAAAGTTGTATGATTTTTTTTGCCTGAAAAATTAAAATGGTCTTTGTATGCTTTTATAACTGTAGTTTTTATCTTCACCCAGGAACACTTGTTAGTGAGTATGAAATCACTTGTTGCATATATTGCAAACATATATCTATTGTTAAATAAATAACTGTTTTGCTACAAAGTGCTTATATTTTGTTAACCATTTTCAAATCAGAACACAAATTGTTTATCGATAATCAATCTGTATCTTCAAATAAGCATGCATATATATATATATATATATATATATATATATATATATATATATTTCAATATTTGGTGGTAAATTATATACACATAAGGAAGGGATACGATACAAATAAGGTTTTTTACCCCACCATGGACCGATGGACCGTGGAGGTATTCCGATAAGGAAAGGTGGGTCGCCAGCTGAAAAACCATCGAAAAATCTCATCGGCTTAGAGAATAATGTTTAAATTGGTAATTTCAAAGCACAATTTTAGAATTTTTATAACATAAACAAATAACAATTTTCAAATATCTTCAGTATATTTGAGTTTGAACAGTTTTTCAATTCATGAAATAGATAGATAACACATTCATCTATATATATAAAACGCGTAGGTATGCGGCACAAAAATCGATGATATTTCTACACTTCGAATGGCAACGGCTGCAACTACCAGATGTAAACATTAGCGGCCGTCCGCAATTTGCAACCGCGTGTCAACATGGATTTACGCACTGAAATCAGGAATGCTCGAAAGCGAGCTGCACGATCAAGTGAAAATTGGGAACAGTCTCAAGAAAGAAAGCGAAGAAGAAATAATTCATTAAGAGAGAGAGCATAAATGATCGCAAGGTTAGGCTTAACAGTCGCCAGTAATAGTTAATTTTCTACACTTTTTTCAGTACTTGCTGAATTTTTACTCCATTTTATAAGTGAAGAAATTTTCCCAACAGTTTATTATATGATTAAGTGTAGATATCTAACTGGGGAACAATAGTACATACAGAGAGTGATGTAACCCACGCTATATTTTAGTACTTACTGAATTTTTACTCCCTTTTATTTAAGTGAAAAAAAAATTTCCCCAACCATTTCTTATTTGATTTAATGATAAAGTGTAGATATCTTAATTTTGAAAAATAGCACAAACAGAGAGGGATGTAATTTATAAAATCATTGGTGTTGGGTTTCTCAGTCTTATCTTTAACTCTGTTCTGAAGTAATGGAAATTCACATTTTTAAATTACGATGTTTTAGAATCAGCCTTATAGAGAATACCCCTTAACAACGTATATTTACGATGACAGGTAATGGTAATATTTCCTTACACATGTTACTTTCAGTTGAGTTGTTTTGCAAAATAAAATATAAAACTAAAAGCGACCATGCTGGTCGCGCAGCGGCTAGTTGAAAATAAATGACTTTCCATTTTTATATTTTCATTTTTAAAAAAGAAATATTCCGGCGTTGCCACGTATATGAAAATAATATATCAAATTCATTCTTGCATGCGCCAATATATCAATAAATCACGTTTTTAATTCATGTCTATTTATTTTTACGGAAATGTTATAATTTAATTGGCAACAATGAAATGTAAAACAAAGGCTTTGAACAAAAATATCCAGGGAGAAGTCCATTTTCCTGTGCTGGGAAATTTGGCGATTTTTTTTTGGTGATTTTCAATATCCGTTGATAGTTCTAACATAATTCGGGAATGGGACGTCGTAGCGGGATGAAAATAGCCTATAACAGGGGTGGCCAACTTTTGTGTACATAAGATCTACTTTTTATCTTAGAAATGTGTCGCGATCGACTTGTCATAGGCGTAGTCTAATTGGGGAGGGGGAGGTGTAAAATACATGCTATGTTTATACACCGTGTTTCATTATGAGGTGCACTCTCGCGAGCTATGGGTATATATAAAAGAAATATATGTTCAAACATACATATCTATCTACGTGTAAAACAACATACATAACGGGCCAAAAAAAGTCACGTCCAGGGGAATTAAAACAACATGAGTAATTATTGACAATATTAGTTCAAATGAGCTACAGATAAAGACAGATTTAGAATTTATTACGTAAACATTAATGGGAAGACTGAGTTTGCATGTCTCTAACCAAGGAATCATAATTAGGTGTATATTAATGGCAATTTTCTTATGCTTGGAAAGCACGGGTGCCATGGTATACGTTCGATCTCAGACTGAAATACAGTCCCAGTCTAGTACAGTGTAAACAGAACCCGAGTTACTGCCGCCCTAACTAGGGTCCTAAATTAGTGCTCTATTTATCACGTAGTATAATCGGTTTCTAAGTTAAGTCATCGCGAGCGATCGACCAAAATTGGTTTCGCGATCGACTGGTCGATCGCGGTCGACTTGTTGGCCACCCCTGGCCTATAACCTTCGCGCAAGTTCAAGCAATAAGTTGACCAAGTTTCATCGCAATTGGATGAACGGTACGGCAGCGCATAAAATACGAACAAACAAACAAGCAAACAAACATTCATTTATATATATATAGACTAGATGTATTACCCGGCTTCGCTCGGGATTCAGTTTCTGTTATTATTTTTTTCAATGATTAGCCTCATGTTATGATGTTCCACAGTTTTCGCTAAAATTCTTTTGCGGTAGCAAATAGCATTAGTTTGTTGTCGGTGCTGTCGTTGTTCATCTCTTTTCTCTCCTTTCGATGTTGAAGCTCGAAGACAATCGTATGTTCGACGCGTTAAAAGTTTCTTCATCAGTCTCACTGCTTCGGATCACTACAATTCGATTTCTGTTACCTTTGAGCTCTTGGGAATGCTTTTTCTTCAGATTCTTGTGTGCGTCTAACTGCATTTCGAATTCTGTTGGCTTCGCACTCTTCTGTTTTTTTTTTCATCACATTGCTCATTTCTCAACAATCTTTGACATTTTCCCCTTACTTCTGCAGGATTAAAAGTTGCTCTCCTCTTTTTGGGCATTTTAAAGCATTAATTTACAGCTAGTCAATAACGTTTGAATGAATTTATTATTATAGAAAAATAATCAATAATGTTTGAATGGATTGACATCACATTCAATATTAAAACACAGCAAATCTGGTAATTATTATAGAAAAAGTCTATATATGTATTTCATGCTCGGAATTCTTTCTCAAAACAAAATCATCTGCTACGTTTCAATGCCACTTTCAGACTTTCTTAATTATAATTTACACATATTTCATGATTGTAATTCTTTCTCAAAACTAAATCATCTGCTATGTTTCAATGTCACTTCAGTTATATAAATCATCGCGTCAAGGCTAAACGCACATGTTTCTAGCTAAGTCAACGTGTCCTGCAGTATATTTCAGTTTGAACAGGTAGCTTGGGATAGTTTCAATTCATGAAATGGATAGATAACACATTCATTAAAAATGAATGACTTTTCATCCTTATATTTTCATTTTTAAAATGAAACATTCCGGCGTTGCCACGTACATGAAAATAATATATCAAATTCATTCTTGCATGCGCCAATATATGAATAAATCACGTTTTTTATTCATGTCTATTTATTTTTACGGAAATGTTATAATTTAATTGGCAACAAGGAAATGTTACAATGGCTTTAAACAAAAATATCCGGGGAAATTTGGCGATTTTTTTTGGCGATTTTCAATATCCGTTGATACTTCTAACATAATTCGGGAATGGAACGTCGTAGCGGAATGAAAATAGCCTATAACCATCGAGCAAGTTCAAGCAATAAGTTGACCAAGTTTCATTGCAATCGGATGAACGGTACGGCAGCGCATAAAATACGAACAAACAAACAAACAAACATTCATTTTTATATATAGAGATTTATAAAGCGATACACAACACTATCATTATGGATAAGCCTTCGCCTTCAAGGTTTACAAGCTAGGCTGAAAAAACACAGTACCTTTGCTCATTATTTACTATGCTCTTGTCATTCCTAAAGTTCAACTGGCAACTATACCGCGGAAAAATGGATAGATTGAATTTTCATCTTCAACAAGATGGGGTCCTTAAAAGTTTAGAGAAAAAAATAATGTATTTAAGGCCCAAAGTGAAACGAGGTGATCGGGAATAGACGACGCTATACTGCTTTTGTAACGTAGTTATAAACAAATTAAAGAGGCATCACTTGAACTATTCATTTCTCTTCGTGAAACGCTCCTTGCTAAATTAGAAATCCCCTCACTAGTGATACAGTAATCAGTCAGTCAGTGTTTAGGGAGAGGTTTCAGCCCCTTTAAGTCCCCTTAAATTTTGAATTTCTTAAAAAGACGCTGTCATTTTAGTGAGCACCTAGGGTCTTATAGGAACCACCATGCAAAATTTCATCTTCCCAGGTCTTATGGTTTCAGAGATCAGCCAGTCAGCGTTTTTCTTTGTAGGTTTCAGTCCCTTTAAACCACCTTAAAGTTAAAATTTTTAAGACGATTTCTTAATGAGCACCTGGTGTCTAAAAGGAATCACTATACAAAATTTTAGTTATCTATGCCTTAAGGGTTTCAGAGATACAGTGATCAGTCAGACAGTATTTTATTTTGGGGAATTAAGTCTATTTTAACCCATTTAAAGATTGAATTTTTAAAAAGATTTCTTAGTGATCACCTAGTTCCTAAGAGCAACACCATACAAAATTTGAACTTCCTAGAAAGTACTGTTCCAGGGATACAATGATCTGTCAGTCAGTGTTTTAGGTTGGGGGTTTAAGCCCTTTTTAACCCCCTTAAAATTTGAATTTTCAAAAGGATTTTTTAGTGAACCCATAGGTTCTAAGGGGAACCACCTTGAAATACTTCAGTTTCCTAGGCCTTATGGATCCAGAGATACAGTTATCAGTCAGTCAGTGTTTCATTTTGGGGTAAAATCTCCTTTAACAACCCCCCCCCCCTCTTAAAGTTTGATTTTTTTCAAAAAGATTTCTTAGTGAGTACTTAGAGCCTTAGAAGAACCACCATACAAAATTTTAGCTTCCTAGACCTTATGGTTTCAGAGGTAGTAATTTAAAAAAATTTTTTGGTGTGTGTGTGTGTGTCTGTAGGGGGTCTTTTAACCCTCTTAAAACTAATATTTTTTAAAAAAATTCTTTTTGAGCACCTGGGGCTTAAAAGGAACCACTATATAAAATTTCACCTTCCTAGGCCTCATGGTTCCAGAAATACAGTGGGTTTTTTTAGGGGGTAAGCTTCTTTTGATCCCTTAAAATTTGTATTTTTAAAAAAATATTTATTAGTGTGCACTTAGGGCTTAAGAGGAACCACCATTCAAACTTTCAGCTTCTTAGGACTCATGGTTCCAGAGATACAGTGTGTGCGTGTGTTTTGAGGTGATTAAGCTCCTATTAACCCCCTTAAAATTTGAATTTTTAAAAAAGATTTCTTCGTGAGTTCTTAGGCCCTAAGGGAAACCACATACAAAATGTCAGCTTCCTAGGATTTACGGTTCCGGGGATACAGTGATCAGCAAGTGAGTGGTATTTGTCTTTATACACTGGTGTAAGAAATTAAGAGAATTTGCAGACTTGGTCGATTATCTCTAGAACTACTGTACCGATTTTAATGAAATGCTGAGAAGCTGTAGCACTCCTGCTACGCCTCGCTATAATCGACAAATGGCGATCTTCTCTGGCCGTCGTGGCTCTTGGACGACCTTGCCCAGGCTTTCTCTCGATGGATCCGGTATCCTGGAACTGTTTCCATAAGTTACACACGACGCTGGGCGTTAAATTGAACTCTCTACAAATTTGGACTTGAGATTGGCCTGCTTCTAGCCTCCCCACAATTCGCCACCTCATTCCATCATCTAAACGTTGGTGGTTACTCATTTTTACTGTTACAATTTGAAATTAACCGATTGCTGCAAAATAACACCAAGAAATTCGCCGAGGTGTGCTAGCTAGCGAAATGCGTCTTAACTTACGAGCGCTTATAAAGCCTGTTTCTCTACTGGCTCGGCCTACACACGTGTACGCTTACGTATTTGACGTACAAGATTTGCATTTTTGTCTAGAAGCAGTGGTTTTACATTCGGTTAAGTTCTTTTCATGAAATTCGATAAAATATGCAAATTCTCTTAATTTATTTCACCAGTGTTTATATGGATAATTTTGTGCAATGCGACTATGTCATCTATTGTTTTTTTGTTTTGTTATTGTTATTAGTCGACTTTACCCATTCTACTTCTCTGGTCAACGAAGAAACGAATAACTGTTAGTGTCAAGTGACTTTTGCATCACTCTGTATTTTTAAAAAGCAATAATTACAAGATATAAAGAACTTTTTATATACCATGTTTTTAAATTTTTTGTTGAATTATATAAACTTGAAAATTCTATGTATTAATAAATACTCTTTTAATTTTTTTTGATGAATTATCCCATCCACTTGAAATAAAATGAAGTTAATTGGAAGTTAGCTTGCGTTTAACTTTTTCGTTCCCGTACCGGCCGGTAGATGGCTGCACCAGTCTACAAAACAAAATTAACTGAAAATAACTGAAAATGAACTTAATTCTGCTTAAAGATGGCTAAAAATATTTAAAAAATGCATTGTCATCGTGTTCTAAGCTATTCTAAAAGTTTCAAATGTCTAGCTAGTCGGGAAGTTAGTTAAAAACCGATTGCAAGATTTGAACTGGACAAACACACAAACACACAAACAAACAAGAAAGCGAGTTAATAAAAACTTGTAAAAAAAGAAGTTAAATAAAATTAATTTTATTCTTACGAGGTTAACAACGATTAAAATTTGAAGATCAGTTAACTGTAAGTTCTTCAGAATATCATTCTCAATTGCCACGAGAGCAAATCTTTCGAGTCATTCTTGTGCCACTGTCGATCTGTATGTATTCTTCAAATGTTTCACCTTGAAGAAATTACTTTCTCCTGTCAAATTAGTTATCACCAATCACATGTCAATCCGCAGAGCTATTTCAACATAGGGCAATGTCTCGCAGCATGTCACATCTCAACTCTTGCAGATTTTACTTCTTGTTTCGCGAGGAGTGGCAAAAAATTGCATAATTTAACATGGCGTTCAATGAGCATTCTTACAGCTTGTTGAATAAAATGCTCTCAGATTACGCAAAGTCTTTAGATACGGTATCTAAACAAAGGTATATCACTAAATTAAACATTCAGGTACAGCCCGGAAAGGTTTATTCAGTTTGTGACCCGTATTTATTGACAGAGGAAGACTGGAGTTACGATACAAGACGCTGGCCTGAAGTAACTTATCCTGATATCTATACATATCTCAACATAATAATAATCATTATCAACGAAAGAATGATTACATTGTCTTAAACCTTGCGAAATATTAAAAAAAAAAGGTGTTAAAATACCTGTTACATACAACTAATATGAGGAATTTTATAAATAAACTTAAATTATTTAACTCAAAATGAAGGTATCGTCCAAAAACACATGCAAACACATTGGAACTGCTTCTGATTTCTGCCACCCGATAATGACGTCATCTATAGTAGACGAAAACTGAAGTAGCCAGTGACGTTGCAACGTTTCGACTTATTAGGGAATGAATCCACTGTTTGCTACAAGGGTGTAGATATCAGAAAACTTCAGAGACCCATGGTTTTGCCTGAATTCATTTTCGGTTTTTCTTCCATCTTCTCGAGGCTCCCGGGCTGCATCTCCTAGAGCTCATTCTTTAATCGGGCACTGCGTCCGGCCTCTAACTTCCAACGCGGCGTTCAGCTGCCACCTCGATACACGTGGCCTACTCCATAATCGTGATGAAAGAAAAGAAAATTACACATATTTTTTTAAACAAACGTATTATGCTTGACTTGATAAGTCAAGTGTTTCTATTTTTGAATCACGAACTTACGATAAATAGTTTCGGAGATATTGCAGTTGAGAGTTCCAATTGCACATGTTTTGTCAATGCTAGAGGCATGTTCCACATTATTTCTCCCAAAAATTTTGTGACGTACTTTGAATTGATATCATTGTAGTTGGCTTGATAAGCCGAGTGCTTCTGCTTTTGAATTGTGAGCATACGATAAATTTTTCAGGAATAATAATTTTCAAGGTCACGACGATTTTATAGTACAGGGAAGATTTTTTGATACCAATGGCAGAGGGGGGAAAAAAACTTTTATTTGCTAGTTTTTTAAAATTTAAATTTGAATTGATGTTTTTTATACTTTTTTAAAATGCAAGTATATGATCAGATATATGTGTTATTTTTATTTTATAATAATGAGTTATGCAAAGGTATTGAATTTTTAATAAACTTTTGTAAAAAAATGTGTATGAATATGGTTAACTGAAATAGACTTGGTCTTTTGAGGCCTCGTAATGATGTTGCATTTTGGACATCCAAAAATATAAAAGCTGGCCGCTTTCAAATGGCAAAGGTTGCACCTTTTATGGGAACGGTGGACATTAAATTTAATTTTTTTACTTTTCATCATAGAGATACGAAATTTTGTACATATACACATTTCACTATAAATAAATAGAACAGCTTAGAAGAAATTTCCAATCTCATTATAATTAAAAATTTTTTTTTTAATTTGAAATTTATAAACAAAATTTTAAAATGCTTCTTGATACTTAATTTTTGAGATATTTCCTCGATTTTGCATTTTAATCTCTTTAAACTGTATAACAAACAAATCTGGGTATCAATTATTTAATCCCTCGAATAGTTAATTTTTGAGAGATTTTTTCTGAATTCCATCCCGATTTTCATCAAAATTCTGCCTTTTGAAAAGTTATAAATCAAATTTAATTACCTTAATGAAGTCGAATTGTAAAATGCATACCCAGGTTTTTTGTAAACAGCATCAGGATTCTTCCTTATCAATTTCATGAATTTTTAAGAAAAATTAAGTAGCATGGAGCATTTAAAAAATCTAAACACCTTGAAAAATCTGTTTTGAGAAAAACAGATTTAAAATTTATTACTACACTTACCCATTATAAATTACTTTGTAGAAGCTTCATAAATGATTTTTTTACTTGAAAATAATTATTTTGGTACTAATAATCTGAAGAAATATATATATTTTTTACAATAACACAATCAGTAATACAATGACGAGATTTGCTCAAATAAAGGGCCAAAATTATCGCAACTCTAACTACGATATAACAGTAGAAGAAAGTGTCATCCTTTTCAACTCACCTACTATCTGGCTAGATTTATCGTTTTATCGACGAATCAGATCATGACGCTTTTCCGATCTGAAGCGTTTCCAGATTAAAATTAAATAAACATGCCTGAGGTCAATGATATGCAGGAGAGACTTAACAGCCTTGCAATGAGCGTGAGCATTAAGAAATGAAGAAATAGAAATTTGATCAAATCATTAGTAATTTCGCTGATAAAATATCTAGAAAAATTTGTTTGTAAATATTTTTGTTCTGTAAATAAAATCTTTGCTGTCTAGCTACTTTTTAGTTTTTGTTATCTTATGAATCTATACATAAAAAAGAAAAATTTGACCGCCTACATATTTTTGTAATTTATATTTACATTGATTTTTTTATCATTTAATGTATGTATATTAGTATTTTGAAGGGCTTCGCCGAAAATTCTGCAACTGGGCCTTGTAATGACTAAGGCCAGCCATGTTCACGATCTGTTCAAACTTAATGATAAACAGACTATGAAATGCGATTTAAAATGGTTGTAGTTTCGATTAGCTTCCGTTCATGATTTTCTCTCAATTTAGGGCTATTTCTTTCCACATCTGACAGACTTTGAATTTTATTTTTGTTTTAAGGGTGATCAACAGTATTAAAATCTTTCGACGAGAGCAAACCTAGTATATCAATAGGAACTAATCGGAATTATACCCTTAAAATAATCTATTATTCGCCCATAAACTGAATAATCGAATCTCTCTATTAAAAAAAAAAAGACTACAGACTACTTTCTCTTTCAAACTAGACCTCATTTGTTTAAAAATATTTTAAAACAGACTAATATTTTCATCAAAAAATGAAACACAGTTTTTCAAGAAATATCGTCTCATATGTGGATGTAATATCGATCCTCCTCGAGTTTTTATCTTACAAAGAAAATATTTACATCATCTGCAAGCTGAAAGCTTTCTTATTCATATAAACCTCATTTCAAGTCTATATCTTAAAATTTCGATTTTTTAAATTGAATTTTAAAGCTGATAATTCAACAGTGATGAAAAGCCCTTCGCATAAGGGTGACAACAGCAAATGGATGGAAGCTGTTACATTGCCCGAGAATCACCCCTATGTATCTCGTAGCCCTAACAGAGGAGCGAGCCTAGGGGCGAAGCCCCTAGTAATAAACAAACAAAGAGAATAAATTATGTTTTTGCTCATTATTTTGTGAAGTTCTCTGGTTCATAAAAGAATCTTTTTGATGACAACATTTATAGCTTAATTTCCATCTTTTAAAAACAGTCGAACATTTTCATGCCTGGTTTCACAGTTTAAGAATTACAGAGCTATATCGAGACAGCGCTTTCTTTTTCGCTGAAAATAAGTTCGTTTTGTTGTGTAAAAAAAAATAAAAATCCTTTTTTAGTCGATGGCACCTATAAAATTAAAGTCCACTTGCCATCTTCCGCCGAAATTTAAGAATGACAGATTTACATATTTACGAGAAACTCGTAACTTTATTAACTCGTAATGTATTTAATTGAAACAGACAAAGAAATTCAAAGTTTCAGTATTGCATATTCCGATACTGTTACTACATTTGTAAATAACAAACAAGACCAAATGAAAATCTTATTCAATTTCTTACAAAATGTAATCCAAAGAAATGATATATAAGTAGTGGAAGAAAAACTTTAAGAGTCAAAGTGAAATTTAATTATACAAATGCTATTAATCAATCGATTATAGTACCTTGTAATCACTGAATTAGAGAATTCGCAGTATTAATTTATAGTTCTTGCTTAATTTAATTACAGACCAAGAACAATAGACTTTTAAGTATTGCACAGATAGATATTGTTACCACACTTATAATTAACAAATAATTACAAGATATAAAGAACTTTTTATATACCATGTTTTTAAATTTTCTGTTGAATCATACAAACTTGACAATTCTATGTATTAATAAATACTTTTTAAAATTTGTTTTGATGAATTATCCCATCCACTTGAAAGAAAATTAAGTTAACTGTAAGTTAACTTTTCGTTCCCGTCCTGGCCGATAGAGGGCTGCACCAGTCTACAAAACAAAATTAACTGAAAAGAATTCAATTCTGCTTAAAGACGGCTAAAAGTATTAAAAGAATGCATTGTCATCGTGTTCTGAGCTATTCTAAAAGTTTCAAATGTCTAGCTAGTCGGGAAGTTAGTTAAAAATTGATTACAAGATTTGTACCGGACAAACACACACACACACACAAACAAACAAACAAGAAAGCGAGTTAATAAAAACATGGTAAAAATGCCAGCCGAACTGCTTATTTATTTATCACAATTTGTAATCCAAGAAATTTATATTTAATAGGTGGAAGAAAAATATCGAGAGTATACTTTTAAGTCCTTGCACTTGGTTATTCTATTTGTACTGGGAAATTCTATTCACTGAAAAGTTTTCAGTGAAAATGTGTTTCTAATAAGGTCTCTAATAAGGCGCGTACGGTCTTTCATAATAAAAAAAGTTTAATAATTTCATATTTCTAAAATAAAGATAACGCAATCCTAGATGCTTTACAGTGCACAAACGCCGAACAAATAACTTCGAAACCGCTTGTAACAACTGCCTGCCAGAGGATAGGAATAAAGGATAGGATTTAAGGAATCAAGAATCTGAAAAGGGAAATGAATCTTCAGCAGTTTATTTCAATACATTTAAAACATTTAACTAATATTACAAGCTGAAAATTACGTACATAACTAAATTTTTCATGTTATATATGTTAGGAAAATGAACCTTAAAAGGGCTATCTAAACTTCAGTTTATTAGATCATTTACTAGTATTACTTTCTGACCTTCATGCTATCGTTTTGGACTGACTTTTAGTCGACATTTCTAACTCTGAATAAATACTAGTCGGTAAAAGAACTTTTAGTTTTGAACACCCGTAGACAATACATTGATACTTATCCTACACTCGGATTCTACACACACACACACATATATATATATATATATATATATATACATATATATATATATATATATATATATATATATATATATATATATATATATATATATATATATATATATATATATATATATATATATATATATATATAAATTTTCAGATAGTCTTGTAACAATTTTCGTTTTCCGCAGCCGAAATTTATGATTATTTTTTTTTCTAATATATTTTTATACATTGAAGATTTGAAACTTGGTTACATAATCAAATTATACTACCGATAGTCAAAGTTAGAATTTTAGAATTACTGCCTATTCTGCAACTCTGTAATGTCTTGAATGCAGGAAAAACATTTAGATAACAACATCATATATTAAGCTGCTGTAGCCAACTGACGAAACGGGAATAAATAAATTTGGTAAAGGACATTAAAAAGCACGCTCCGTTTATATATGTGTGAGAAATAATTATTTTATGTGAGCGAAATGAAAAAAGTTAGCGATTTTTTTCCTTTTAAAAAACCTCTTAAAGAATTTCTAAGAATGAAGTAAAAATTGAGTTTATAGTTTACAAAAATGTACCAGTTCTCAAATGTCTAGTTCTAGTTTTGATTTTATCGAAATTCTAAGCGTGAAAAAAGATGCTTCTAATGGAGAACGTTAGAGGTTCTTAAACCAACATACTGTATATGTGGGGGGGGGGGAATTCAATTTGAAAATTCGCCATTGCAGAACTATTCCCTTGCGCGAGAGAAGACCAATGACTATTTTTCCATGGTAACGGAATTGAAAAAAAGCGGTTTCTCTCTTCCATTCACATGCAATCAGTCATTGACCGGTTGCGTATTAGTGAACTCTTCGGCAGGATGCGTAGGATTAATACGAGTATGTTAGAGAAAAAGTAATTGGTAAGTGGAATCACATTACATTCTTCGCGGAAATTATATTTCCATTCCACAGTGTAGAAGAAATGGAAAAACTCCACGAGAGTGGTGCCTCAAAAATAAAAAGTATTGGAGGTGGCAAAACGTATAGAATTAAAGTTTGAGATTGAAATAGAGGTGAATTTCAAATTTATATCCACAAAATCTTTCATCACCAATTTTCTGACGTCTTATTGGTCAGAGGTATCATGTAACATTCTGAGTCCTTGACCCTAATTGAATTAAAACATATATTTTTTCCTCATTAAGAAAATATCACAGTTAAAAATATTACAGAGTTCCGAGCTACATCTGTTATAATCCACTATGTGTTGAATTATATTCTGCTGAATATAGTTTATAAAATATCATAAAGAAGCATCATTACAAAAATATTTCATTGAATGTCACGAACACATGTTACCTCAGCTTACAGCAAAACCAATCAACAAGTCAACTACAAACAGTTAACAGGTTGCAGTTAGGGGGCCGATCAGACACAGTTACAGTTATTACACATCCCCCTTTTAAATTGTAACGTTATAAACAAGTACATATATACATTATAGCAAAATTACAAGTACAAAAACAATAATACAGCAAAATACAAGTACATTATAACAAAATTTCATAGCGCATATTTATTAAAGTAGCCAAGTTTTCTACGAACACGACCACTTGCTCTTTGCACAGTGTTGTTATTAGTGTTCTGACTCTGTGAATTCTGAGAATTGAGTGACGGCTAGGTTCTCAATGCTGATGATCAACGCATACGCGTGTGGAGGCGGCCAAGCCACCGGTCCGATCCGGCATTTGTTGTCGAGAGGCATACGACGATTACACAAGGTGTGACGGTGTGGGGAGCGATTTGTTGGGACACATCACCTCTAGTCGTCCTTCAACGCAATTTGACGGCACGCAGTTACGTGGACGAGATTTTAACGCCAGTTGTACTGCCTATGCTATCAAGTCGCCCAGGTGTCATTTATAAGCAAGACAACGCTCGTCCACATACTGCGTGACTCCCAACAATGTCTTCAAGGATATGACGTACTCCCATAGCCTGCCAGGTCACCAGACCTCTCGCCAATAGAGCACGTCTGGGACGTGCTTGGAAGGCAACTGCAGCCGTCCCGGAATACTGGTGAATTAACTGCCCAGTTGCAAAGGTTATGGCATGATCTTCCGCAGGAGGTCATAGGTGACCTCATTGATTCGATGCCATGCCGTGTTTCGGCTTGTATAGCTGCCATAGGTGGATTTACTACTTACTGATTTGCAACCTTTTTCATGCCATATCTTCTTTATAAAACGGTCTGTTCTTCTGAATTCGTAATCATTTGCTTATCTTCTCATACACTACACACATGTTAAATTTCGTGATAGTAGCTCGTTTCCTTCTGAGTGCATATATTTTTTTGTGACAGTGTATATATATATATATATATATATATATATATATATATATATATATATATATATATATATATATATATATATATATATATATATATATATATATATATATTCAGGGTGATTTTTTTTTAACTGACAGTACTCAGAGCCATCTGTAGTGCGATCTATCAGTTAGAATTCCACCAAAATTGATAGAGGGACTAAGGACGACATGGGAAAGAGTTTTCGTGAAAAAAAAAGTTCCAAAAGTCGTCGCCGATAGGGGAATATATGGCGCTGTTGTTGTCGGTGCACCCTAGAATTTGCATAAAAGGCAAGTAAAACGTCAAAATAGAAATTCACGACTATGTAGTCGACAGCAGCGCCAGTATTTTGGGCTGTAAAGATAAGGGATGAATATCGAAAAAGTTGTAAGCAGACCTCATATAAAGTTAAATGAATAACAAAGAAATTTCACTGCAACCTCACTTCATGCAGGAAATTCACTTCTCCCTCCTTCAATGTAACCACAGTTCTGGTGGACGATCCACTGCATCCTGCACACTATGTTGTCAACGGCCAAGTGTAACATGTCACCAGGAATGTTCATCATTTCCGGGAAATGTTGTCCTTTAGGGCCGCCAAGTTCGAGACTCCACCAAGATACACCTTAGACTTTAAATAACCCCACTGAAAACTGTCACATGGGTTAGGTCCGGGGAGCGAGGTGGCCATGCAAGTGGAAAAAAACGACTGATGACCCTTTCTTCTGTCAAGCGAAGACTCAACAGATTCCGCACTTTATAGCCCAAAATATTGGCGCTGCTGTCGACTACGTAGGCATGAATATACATTTTGATGGTTCACTCTTCTTTTATGCAAATTATCGGGTGCTCCGACAACAACAGCGTCATATCTCCCCCTATCGGTGACTTTTGGAACTATTTTTTTTTTCTCCCGGAAACTCTTTCCCATGTCGTCTTTAGTCACTCTATCAATTTTGGAGGAATTCCGGCTGATAAATCGCGCTACAGATGGCTCTGAGTAGTGTCAGTTTTAAAAAAAATCACCCTGCATATACGTATAATAGGCGTCAATCAAATTATTTATTAAGTAGCGGGGGAAAAAATTTAAACTAAAAAAACTGATATGAAATTTATAATAATATTAGAAAATTAGAATTATCAATTTTTTTAATATATAATTATCAAGAAATACAGACTTTATAAAAATCTAACTTTTTTATTATATTCACCTTTAATTTATTTAGAAACAAACATCCATGCAGAAATATTGCATGAATATAATTATTACATTTTTTCTTCTGAAAAATATTTTATAAAACACAAAAATATAGGTATAATCTTTGAAACACACAAATAATACATGAATATAATTTTTTAAGAAGCGGGAAAAACCTGAAAAAAAAATCCCGTCTCGAAATAAAAAAAAATCCACGAATGAATGCCCTTTTGAGTGGGGTAATGCTTTCCATGCCAATTTTGGCGTTTGGGAGTGAAATTTCGCCAAAATCTCGCCAAAACGGTCCCGTTTCGAGACCTCAGCCAAAAGATTATTTAAAAGAATTGAATTTGCAAAGATGAATTTGCAAAGAGTTATAAGGGGAAAATATCATTAAAATAATAAGACCATAAAAAGATTATTTGAAAGAACTGAATTTAGAATGAATATTCATGTCCACTTTTTAAATAATCTCATTGTGGACGTTTAATCATATCTTCGGGGAATTTTGGTTAAATTTATAAGAAAACATTCTGTCACATATCCAAAGTAGATTATTTGGCTTAGTTTGTGAACTGTTATTGTTATCTTTTAACCACTGAATATCTACTAAATCGTGTTTCCATTATCCCATTTTTCGATATTTAATAGCTACCATTTTATTTAAACAGTGTATATATTTAAAAAAAAAAGAACATTGTATCTCTGACTTTGAAACACGATTGGTGTCACGTTATTCAACCTAAAACACCACATCCGTGGTAGAAGGTTATTAAAATGCTTTATAGGGGGCGCTGGACTGAGTCACTAATGTTTCGCAGCTAATGTTAAGTCATTGGGGAAGTTCTTTACAAATTGCAAATTCGCATTTAAATATTTTGAGAAAACTTTTTCTGCATATTGTATCTGATGACTTAACAATTGGTACTTGTTTATCAATTTTTGGTTTTCCCTTAAAATTTAATTTTTAATGACTGTCAAATTTCTGAACTGAAAAGATAAGCGTTACTTTTTCTTTAAACTCTTTATGAATACTCGAGATCAAACAATAATACAATATGAAATAATGCGCGTCATTCCTGAATCTTTTGGCATTTCAGAGAAACTTTTTTCTTACTCTTACGTAAATTAGGATAAGAGTAATTTGTCCGCAAAAATGGAGAAATTTTGTAAAAATTGGAACATTTCTCCAAAAACCACGCCTCTGCCAGCAGTAGGGTCTGGGATGGGGAAAACAGTCATATCAGGGGAGATCCCCAGGTGGTAGACTACAAGAGTTGGAGGGGGGAATGTGAAATATAGCCATAGACATAGACATGGTACATTAACGAGGCACCAGAGAGCAGGGCTCCATATCCTCGGTATGGATAATTTTTTGTAGCTATATTTCCGTTCTAAGGATTAAAAGAAAAGTGTTGACTTGAAAGTTAGAATAATAATAATAATAATAATAATAATTAAAATAATAATAATAAAAATAAATAAAAAATAAAAATAAATAATACTAATACTAGCAAAAAAATAAATAAGTGAAAATATATAAATTGACAACTATTTAATGTGTCAGGTTTAAGAAAAAGAAATAACTAAAAATAACAATAATAATAATAATAATAATAATAATAATAATAATAATAATATACGGTAGCAGACGATTAAGCAAAAATCAGTAACGATAGTCTTGAGGTCGATCCATCAAAAAAACACAGTTCAGAAACAAAAGCAACGGCAAATGTAAATTTGAATTTATAAGAGGTTGGAGGGAGAGTTAAGAAAGGGGAAGGAGACCAGGGTGAATAATCAAAGTGGCCTTAGGACGCCTATAGCATTCCCTTGGGTCGTAGTCGGGAGAGGTTAGCTATTTCTTCGTTCTATTGAATATAATCTATTGTAGAACTTAGATGCGAGATCTTTAATGTGTTGCCGAATGGATTCGATTCTCAGATCCCTGTGGATAAGTACGTTTCTAAGGTACCAGGGCGCCTTCCTAATACCGCGGAGTGTTTTATTTTGAATTTTCTGCAATCGCTGGATGTGTGTGTCAGCCGCTGAGCCCCAAACAGGAACGGCGTACAAAAGGATGGGACGCAGTACGGTTTTATACAAGAGTAATTTGTTATCTAAACACATTTGATTCTGGTACAGGAGGTGGGCGATATCCTTACGGGCTTTAAAAAAATTTTCTAATATTATGTTCCATATTTTTCTTCCACGTCAGTCGACTATCGAGGTAAATTCCTAGGTATTTGCCCTCTCTCTCAAAGTGAACCAGGTTATCGCATACTGTGACCGGAGGAGGTGGAATTCTATTGTAACAGAAAAATATAGCTTTAGTTTTTGAAAGACTTAACTTGAACCTCCACCGTTCGAACCAACGTTCAAGAATTCCAATATGTCTCTGTAGGAACTTGTGCATGAATTTAACATTATGATGCGTTTAAGATATGTCCAGAGGCTATTGTCAGTTGGTGCGAGTGACTCGATAAAATCAGTCCATTTTTTATTTTTGTGTTTTCTAATTTCAAGTTTTATTTTAGCATTTAGTCTATAGAACTCGCTTCGTACAGACCGATCGCCTGTACGCTGCCAAATTTTCCTAACATTATTCCTATTTTTAATTAAGTGCTTGACATGAAGGGGGGGGGGCTTATTGTAATTATTAGGTGGGGTGTGAGTCTTGGCAGAGCTGAGGGCACTATTGATGATATCAGTGACGGAGGTAACAGCATTATCAATGTCAAATTTACTATTAATATGCTCAAAGGGTGGAGGGGGGGGGGGATTAAATATATTACTAGTGTAAATACTCCAATTAATAAAATGAGGGGTGAGAATGGAAGGCAGGGGGATATCGGTGTGCAAATTTAGAATAATGGGGTTATGGTCGGATGTCAAGTCGTCAATAGAATTAATATCATAGGGAAAGTTAATATTATTTAAAAGGGCGAAATCAATAACTGATTGGGAGCCCGAAGGGCCAAAAAGGGTAGCAGAAGAAGGAAAAGCAATATCAATAACGTTATCAATACAAAAATCATTAATCTCTCTGCCGTAGCGACAGGTATAGTTATAATTATTGGAGCAGTTCCATTGAGGATGGTAGGCAATAAAATCCCCAGCTAAGATAACCTTATCGCAGAGGGAAAATAAATTTTGGAGGTCTAGAACAACAGAATGAGTGAACGCAGCTCTAAGGTAAATACTGGCTATGTAAATTGGATTAGAGGAGGTGGGGTAGATTTTAATTATAGTATTTTCTAAAATGTTGAGATTGAGACAGGGGACGTGATCATATTTAATATTCCTTTTGACAAAGATGGCTGTACCTCCATAAGATATTGTTGTCAACTCGAGGTATGTGGATTAAATTGTAGTTTTGAATTTTAAGATACCGTACATTAAAAGTTTTAACTTCCTGTACAAGAATCAAATCTACAGGATTATCAATAACAAAGTCTCTAAGTTCGTCGATTTTACCAAGGAGCCCATTGGCATTCCAACTCAGTATCCGGACTGCAGACCGAGAAATTAAATGGAAAAGGGCGAACCAGCAGACCCAGCCACGGCTGGGAAATTGAGTTTTCCGAGAATGGAGCCAAGTAACACACCTGCTTCAGAAGATTTAAGCTTGGTGATTAGTTGATCAATGTTAGTGAGGACTTGTTCTATTTCTTTGAGTTTAGAGAGATACCTGTCGAGCTCCTCAAAGGAGTTGGGAGCTGGTGTTGGGTTGGGGAGTATTGTGGTATTGTTAGACCCTGCCGCAATTACGGAAGGGGGAGCGAGTGAGTTACTTTCTTTTTGTTGAACCTTGAAAAGGCCTGCATAAGATTTTTTGGGAACATTTTCTTTAGCCGCGAACATGTTCCCTCCGGAGGTTTGAACAATGATTCTATTATTATCGATTTCTATTTTGCCTACTTCTCTAATAGTTTTGATTTGCTGGCGTCGTTTTTTGATGTAAATAGGGTGCTTAATGCAACCTCTATAATTTGCAGGGTGGTCTCCACCGCAGTTAGCGCACGTTGCCTTTTCAGTAATTGGCTTTTCGTAGAATTTGGTGTTATGATTTCCTGCACACTTAAGACAACGAGTGTCCATTTGGCAAGTGTCGCTGCTGTGGTGGAAATTGAAGCAATTATAGCATTTCTTAACACCCGATTTGAAATTGTAGGTTTCAACGATGAAACCTAGAAAATTCCGCATGTCGTATATAGTTTTAGTGAAATCATTTGGGAAAAGATTGCACAAGAAAATAGGAAGCTTTGTCTTATCTTTAAATCTTTTAAGCTGTGCAACTCTCTGCACAGAAAAGCCTAAATTTACTAACTCATCGCGAACTTCCTCCACTGGGATATCTGCAGGTACACCCTTAATTAGGATTTTTAGAGGTCTTTCCTCTCTAGGATTCATTGCGAAAAATTTTATTTTATTTTGCATAAGTAAGTTTTGTATAAGTCTAAATTGGTCTGCGTTGGCTGGAAAGACTTTAACGAATTTTCCAGCGTCCTGTAATGGGAGTTTAGCATTGGTTATTTTTTGAATTTCATTAGTTATTTAACAATTAAAAATCAAAATTTTATCTATAACAAGACATTTTATCAATTAAAAAGTATTTCGCATAAATAAATGAAAAGGAGTGATAAATGGTAGAATACTACAAAACCTGGATTCTTAAAAATTAATAATATTAAGAGAATATGTGAATTTCTTCATAAAAACTATGGGTTTCATGACTGAACTGAAAGGAAAGGATATTGAATGGAATAAAGAGGCTTGGAAAGAGACCAGATTTAAGGTTGAAAATAAATGTAATTTTTGTAAGGAATCATTCTTGGCTATAAATATATGTCGAGTTATGAGGGGAAAATATCATTAAAATAATAAGACCATAAAAAGATTATTTGAAAGAACTGAATTTAGAATGATTCTTCATGTCAGCATTTTAAATAATCTCATTGTTCACGTTTAATCATATCTTTGTGGAATTTTGGTTAAATTTATAAGAAAACATTCTGCCTTATATCCAAAACAGATTATTTGGCTTGGTTTGTGAACTGTTATTGTTATCTTCAGGGCCGGATTTAGATGAAAAGAGGCCCTAGGCTATTCCACTTATGAGGCCCTTTCACCTCTGATTTTTAAATTTGTAAATTACATGAGAGATAATAAAATGCATCATTACTGTGATATATATCAATATATTAAATGAAACATGTTGTTATTGGTACTAACAAATATATATATTCAATACATTGAAGATTAAACCAAATTCAATTCAGATAATTTATTTCATAATAATTCACATTTAAAGTTTAAGTATGATTTATTATGAATTTTAAGTCTTAAACTAAACCAATGTGAATGTAGGCCCTCTTGATCTTGAGGCCGTAGGCTGAAGCCTAGTTAGCCTATAGGAAAATCCGGCCCTGGTTATCTTTAAACCACTGAATATCTATTAAATCATGTTTCCATAGGATTTCCAGAATCCCATTTTTCGAAATTCAAATAGCTATCATTTTATTTAAACATCGTATATATTAAAAAATAATAATAAAATTAAAGAATAACTACGGTCCCGTAGCTTCGAAATTTCGCGTATCGATTTCAAAGTCATGTGAATCAGTTGCCTCTCCACGTTCGTGGGAGGGTATTGTTAAATTGTAACGGCTCCCTGCAGTCCCTGCACTACAGTTGAACACTACCCGCCCAAGAACAGTGCCCTCTGGCGACAAGCCAAAAAGAAACTTCAGTAAAAGCCAAGATGACGACTAGGGTTTTCGATTTTGAGCAATTTTTTTAAAACCCGGGTTTCAGGTTTGACCGGGTTTTTTATTTAAAACCCGGGTTTTCTCTGGTTTACTTAGTTGGTTCCAGGGGGTCAATAGCAAAAAACTAAAATAATAAATAGTTTATTAGAGGCATTTAATTTATTTCAGAATTTCAAATAGAAAATTAACAGTAAATAAACTTAATGTTAATTAACATATACATATATGTATAACATAAATAAAAGTGGTACAAATACCTCACTTTTTATAAAACTGCCTTAAAACCATCATTGCACTCAACGTATCATCATTGAGTCGGCTTCTGAGTTTATTAGCAAAGAGATCCATTACAGAAAATGCTCGTTCTGCTTCTACCGAAGTTGGTCGAATTGTTGTTAAAGACCTGTAAAGTTTATCTAGCATTTCAGGTCGGTTTTTTGTTGCCCGAAACCACTCAATTTCTTTTCTTATGATATATGAACCAAATTTGATTTTTTTATGATTTTCCTTATTATCATTCTCCTGCAGAAACATACTAAGCTCATCAGATAGGGACATCTGTTTAGTACAAGCAACTTTACTCGTAGCATCACCTTCAATTCCATCTTTAACTCTCACCTCAACTGCTACTTCTGGTTCAGACTCTGAGCCATTATCATTTACGTTGAATAGTCGTTTTATTGAGGTTGTTGCCAGATCAAATATTTTGTTTTTAAAAATTTTACTACCAAACTCATCGTATGATTCATTGACGAAATCGGGATTTTTCAAAAATTTAATGAGATGAGCCAGCTCTGGGTTTCGACGCTCTTTGAATCGAATTTCAAATTTTTGAAGAAGAGCATTCGCGATAGGAGTGTTTGGATTTCTTAGCTTATTCACTGTAAATGCTAATACTTTTTCGGAGAGAGTAAGATCGGCATCTTCTTTACATAAATATTGTACTGCGACTTCAAGGGGATTGAGAGCATCACATAATTCTTTAATCTTCTCTAATTCCTGATTATTGAGATCAAATTGATAATCTAGTTGAAGCATTGCAATTTTAACTTCTTTCCTCATCTCATAAAAACGTTGCAGCATTTTAAAAAGAGAATTCCATCGGGTTTTACAGTCCAGCAAAAGATTCTTCTCTTTACCAAAGATTTCCAAAGTCTGTGGTTGCAGATTTGTATCATTACGAACAGGGGACTTTCGGAACATTTTGACCATTTTCCTGACTTTTACAACAATCTTCTGAAGCTCAGGAATAAATATTGTTTGGTTGTCCTTGTACTCGGTGGGTTCTTCAACAGAATCCTCATTTTCATCTTTATAGTCAAGAGTCACATTCTTCAGTTTGCTCATTTTCTTGGTCAGTCTGTTCTTCTGATCTAATTTCTGAACTTTTATACAGAACATCACAGACTACCAAATGAATAGCATGTACCATGCAAACAATATAGAATGGGCTAGTATAACGGCCATACTTCAACATTATGCTTGCACCATCAATGATTGAAGCTACCACATCATTATCCAATGAAATATCATACTCGCTGAGCCTTTCTTTTACAATCTGAATTACTCTTTCTGCATTTACGCTTCCCATAACTCTAATTAGACCAAGATATTGGAAGCCGGTGAAATAGTGTATATTCAGGTTGATAAATCTACGGTTTCGTATTGATGTGGTTTCATCGAAACTAATTGACAACCGACCATTGTCCTCTTTGATTTCTCTGATTTTTTTTAATGATTTTGCTCTGCACAGTTTGAAAATGTTTCATAAATAAAATTTTTGTTTGGCTAGGACTACTAGGAAGGAGCCCACTAGATGCTTTAAAAGCTCGTCTTATCAATGAACTATTGGCAAGCTGATGAAATGTCATACCATCTACAGCAACTAATTTTGCTATAACCTCTTCAACAGACTGTGCATTTTTTGTGAAACAGTCATCAATTTTTCGAGATTTCAATTTGGGCTCATCGTCATCACCAAATTTAGAACATGTTAATACTTCAATTTGATGTTTTGTCTTCATGTGGCTTATCAAACTTTTTGTACTTGAACCCGAAGCCTTTAGGATTGATGAACAAATATTGCATTTTGCTGTTTCTGAACAGAAAATGTTTCCATACTCCAGATTTACGCTTTGAGCTTACGTCCTCAAAAACATTCATTTTAGGGATTTTAAACTGTAATAAAATCGAATAATTAAAATTTGTAATTAACACAGTTAAGCTACACAGCATCAGAAAAGTGCGCAAAACATGCACTTAATTATACGGTGGCGTATACCCACATTAAAAAGTTATTTTAAAACAAATAAATTCATACCTAATAAAAGAAAAATAACTGCAAAAATGATAATATTTGAAGCCGATCGAAATCCAACGTGTATATCCAAGAAACAAAAGGTCGAAGAAATTTCGGTACTTACGTATCACAGCTGAAACTTGGCGGCTGTTTGCCCTTGGCGCAATATCAGATCGCCAATGCCTAATTCCTCGGTGGCAACCTGTTTTCTAACCTGTTTTCTAAAGTTGCAAACAACGTTTTGAGAAACTACATGTTAAAAAATGTACAAACATATGGAAAATGCAAGGAATAATAATTTTTTTTTTTTTAAATTAGCAGATGAAGAAGATTTTGATTATAAATACTTTTAGATCTAATTAAAAATTCCATACTTACGACAAAACAGATACACAAAAAATAATCAAAATGAGTATGTTAAAAGAAACACAAATCTTTTTTTAACCATAAGTGTTAGGATGCTGAAATTTTGCATGGTGGTGGCTCTTAGATCCTAGGTGCTCGTTGAGAAATATTTTTAAAAAATTCGAATTTTAAGGGGGTTAATAGGAGTCTAATTTTCTCTCCCACCCACTCCAAAAAACACACTATATCTTTGGAACCATGAGGCATAGGAAGTTGAAATTTCGAATAGTGATTCCTCTTAAGCCCTAGGTGCACACAAGGTTTTTTTTTTAATTACAAATTTTAAAGGGATTAAAAGGAAATTAATAAATTACCCCCGAAAAAATACTATATTTATCGAAACATAAGACCTAGGAAGCTGAAATTTTGAGTGGTGGTACATCTCAAAGCCCAAGTGAACACAGAGCAATTTTTTCTTAATACAAATTTTAAGGGGCTTATTATTTAAGGGGCTTAAGGTTTGTATTAACTTTGCATAACAACAATAATAAATGTCTACACTTGTTTCTGCGAAATATCATGTGATTAAAACTTCATATTGATATATTTATATGTATTTGTATTTCATTTAGGTAAAAATTAACGAAAATTTTAATTTCAAAAAAGGAACATGTTTTCCAAATGATAAGCTCTCTATTTTTTTTTTCGAACGTGGAGACACTTGTCGCTAGACATTCGCCTGTATGTACACCGCGACACTGCTGGCCATTCAATTAAGGAGACACCGTATAGGTGTCTAGCACTACCCCCTACAAGCCGGTCCCGTAATTTAGAACCGAGTCAAGTGACGAGACCGGTACACTTGACCCCGCACCTCCAGAGGCAAATTTGAGAACTTGGAGGACATTGCAGCCCCGACATATTTTTCGTGCCCCAGCCGCCGTTAGTGTACACGGCGATGGATTTTGGCCACTCTGCCAACTGGACCACCGCGCGCGGTAAACTTCAAATACTTATAACAAAATTAAAATACCCCCCAAAAAATGAATAAGAAGGGTGAGCCTAGATCTTGAATAATGTTTGTTCAATATCTGCTGAAATACTTGAGAGTGCTACTCTCGTATCTTGTTCCATGTTTAGTCTTAACCGCTGTATGGTTTTCATAACAACTCATTTTGAAAACCCATTCTCACGCAGATAGGTAGGAGCGAATTGAAAAAAAAATGTAAATATATCTTTGCAAGACTGTTTGACACCTTATTTAAGAATGCCGTATAATATCATTTTAACGTATAAAAAATTTAACTAAAAATATTAAAAATACGTAATTATAGAAAATTTAAAGCATATTTTTAATTACTTGAATGATATAATTTTACTTTAAACTATCCGCGACTCCTTTCATTTATTTTGTGACCCACTGCCCTAGATGCTCACTCAGAAATCTTTTTAAAAGGGGGTAAACCTCCCAAAGTAAAACACTGATTGATAGATAACTGTATCTCTGGAACCATACTTTCTAGGAAGTCGAAAATTTGCATGGTATTGCTCTTAGGCCCTAGATGCACACTGTATTGGCGCTGAATGCTCGATTTCAAAGTCAAAAATGGAGAGCTTATAAATCAGCAGCATGCCGACTGAAAAAACATACTGCCTTAAACTTCAAGAATTCAAATTTATTTTATTTTCAAGCTATCAAGCATTTTAAGATATATTATTTCATGTTTTCAAGGTACACAAATCCAAAAAAATTCCACTTACAGCGGCCACGATACACATACACTTTTCAAGAATTCCAAGTCAACTACATGATTTAATTTCTCGCCACAAGGGGGAGTCCAAGGCGAGACAAAATCGCTGACGACAACAAAACAAGACAAATGCGCCAGCACATCTGGAAAGGAGCGAACACACACTAAGGAATAATTTAAAAAAAATCAATCTTTAAGGTGATTAAAAATTGAGACTTTATCCCCCAAAATAAAATAGTAAGTCAAGGATCACTGTATCTCCAGAACCATAACCCTTGGTTCCTATAAGGCTCTAAGTGTTTACTTGAAAATCTCTCTAAGAAACACAAAATTTAAGGGGTTTAAAGACCTTCAAAAGCACTGACTGACAGATCACTTTACTGATCTTGACTGATTCTTTGTAACCAGAAGGCCTAAGGAAGCTGAAATTTTGCTTTGTGGTTCCGCTAATGCCCCAGGTTCTCAGAAAGATTTTTTAAAAATAAATTTAACCTCTATGGGTGTTAAAATAGGGGCTTAAAGCTTTTTTTTAAACCAAAAACCCATATTTAATGTCGGATTACTGTCGTTCAATTAAATGGTGAACTTCTTTGAGGAATGACTGCACTTTACTGCTAAAGTTAATTTAAATTAGCCAAATTACACATTGAATGGTAGGAATGTATTCCGTCGCAAAGTACAGGTATTCAGCTAGTTTTCTCATAATCGAAAAAAGAAAAAAAAAAGGGCTCAAAAAGAAACTTCTAACAAAAGTCCTGACAGCGAAAAGCAATGAATAGCGGGAACGATATAAGAAACAAGGCAGAGACACATAATTAGCGCTTTATTGCCGTTTTCTCGCCAAGCGGCAAAGTTTCAGCTATAATACCTGACTGGTAAAATCAGTGGCTAAGCATTTAACACAATGTCATGGTCTCTGTTAACAAAATAAAAAAACAAACAAACAAAAAATCGCAATTTTAGAATGCGGTAATGGCCGAATGGCTAGTGCACTGGCGGTCGGTGTCCCAATTTGTCGCTTAAATACCCAGCGTTGGAAACGCTTTCTTCTCAACCAATCAATTCTAAACCTAGAAAAAACTATCTTCAAGGGTTGTTCTATTCTTCTTTCTTTCACATATTCGAACTGATCTTCAAGGTTCAAGGGTTGCGAAATTGTAAGGGATTTCTTACATCAGCAAGGAGACGGTGATGTCTAACTCACGAACAGTTTTAAAATTCACCTTACTCTCTTTCATGAAGCTACAGCTGTAGCTTCATGATACGCACTAAAATAGGACAACTTGGTTTTGCTAGGAAAAATAAGAAAAATCCATATTAAAGCGTATGGTTGTCCGTATCTAAGCCCGCTATTACGCGCGCGAAGGCCCAGATTTCCGCATGGGCAAGTGGGGCACTTGCCCAGGGCCCCCAAATTTATGGGGCCCCCTAATTTAGTATTAAGTTGTACATATTTTTGAAAATTTGGTTTTAGGTTAATTCAGTAAAGGGGGGCAGTGGCGGATACAGAAAAAAATCCTGGGTGGGGCACAGTGCACCCACTATATTCATTTCAAAAGAAAATTTCCTGGATTTATTTATTAACATTAAAAGTAAATTAATTAACACATTATTATTATTACTAGCCGGCCTTTGCCCGGCTATGCTCGGGCTTCGCCCAGCTACGCTCAAGCCATCAAAGGAAGACGATGAATGACACAATCGTTGTTTAGAACCCAAGGGGAGAATTTGCCGTTCTTCGCGTTTGAAGAACCGATAGAAAATTTGTGTTAAGTATCATTCTTTAAAATTCAATGAAAAATCGAAATTTTAAGATAGAGACTTGAAATGCGGTTTATATGAATGAGAAAGCTTTCATCTTCCAGATGATGTAAATATTTTCTTTGTAAGATAAAAACTCAAAGAACATCGACCGTAGATCTTCAAAAGTGCATAAATTTCTCGAATAAGTGGGTTTAATATTTTGATGAAAATATTAGTCTGTTTTAAATTATTTTTAAACAAATGAGGTCTTGTTTGAAGGAGAAATGTCTGTAGTCTTAGATTGTAAAAAGATTAAAATTCTGCTATCATTTTTTGCCGAGATATCGTAATCTGAAGTTAAAAAAACATAAAATATCCGACAAAACATAAAATAAAAAATTTTCTAGAATAAAATTTAAAATTCGGGCTTCGAGGTGCACTTTCCCATAGTCTGCACTACTCGTGTGCCAAATTTCATGGCTGTAAGTTTCATAGGCCGCACACATTGAGGCGGTACACCCGGAGAGTGTGACCGACAAACAGACCCGGACCTTGCTTTATTAATATAGATTATTCTTATTATTGTTATTATCATTTTTCAAATGTTTGACTTGTTGGTCGAAATTTTTTGAATTTCCGGTCCGAATTTATGGGAGGGGGGGCCTTGGTGAGTGTCCCACATGTTCATGTGGAAATCTATTCCTGGAGGGGGGGGGCGGTCACATGGCCTCCCTCTGGATCTGTCCTTGGAGGGGGCCCCCAAAGTCTGCTTTGCCCAGGGCCCCATTGGGTCAAAGTCGGGCCCTGCGCGCGCGCGCTATCTAGTGGCCGCGACAAGATGCGAGGCACATTTTTAACACTGAGCTGCACCACCCTCTGTGGCTCTTTTGCTTTCTTTACACATTTATAAATCCGCTCCCACGGATGTGCGATACGGATTGATTTACGAGACCAATTTGCCTAGCTTCAACGAGAGCGGTTGCATTACTTCTTTTTAATAATATTTAATACATATACTCATCAAATAAAGTGGTAGCTGTTTGAATATCTGCACATGGGATTCTGGAAATTCGATAGAAACACAATTAAATAGATATTCAGTGGTTAAAAGATAACAATAGCAGTTAACAAACGAAGCCAAATAATGTACTTTGGATATGTGAAAGAATGGTTTCTTATACATTTAACCAAAATTCCATGAAGAAAATTCCATGATTAAACATCAACGTTTGATTGTTTAAAATGTTGACATGCAGAATCGTTGTAAATTCAATTCTTTCAAATAATCTTTTTGTGGTCTTATTATTTTAATGATATTTTCCCCTCATATATCGACACACATTTATACCCAAGAATGATTAGTTACAAATATTACATTTTTTCTTTCAACCTTAAATCTGGCCTCTTTCCACGCCTCTTTACTCCATTCAATATCCTTTCCCTTCAGTTTCAATCATGAAACACATAGTTTTTATGATAAAATTCACATATTCCCTTAACATTATTAAATTTTAAGAATCCAGGTTTTGTAGTATTCTACTATTGATCACTATTTTTGATTTATTTATGCGAAATACTTTTAATTGATAAAATTTCTTGTTACAGAAAAAATTTATAATTTTTAATTGTTAAATTTTATCAGGGGCATAATTTTCACCAAATTAAAGGATTTCTGTATCTTAATGGCCAATGCTTACATGTGCGTTCAAAGAATTATGAAGCTAACCTAACATTCTTCACATCTTTTGGAACAATGATCTCAAAGCAAGTTTTGTATTTCTTTATTGTAATAATTTGAAAATAAAGATGAATACTTAAAAGTAAATCAGAATATAACTACTAAAGTTCTATAAAAAAGCTATATTTTTTAATTTAGAAGTTAAAAAATCTATGGCAATTACAGTAATAAGAGACTTAAATTATTTATTAATTACATTCATATTCCAAGTGTATTCATTGTCAACATGTTATCGCCACTACAGTGATTTCCCTCAATTTACTAAATTTTTCAAAACATGTAACAATTTCAAATATTTTTCAACAGTTCGAAAAATATTTTATGAATTTCCTATTATTATTATATAGGTTTTGTTTGATTGTTTTAACGTGTATTAACTACGAAATATCCTATCAGAACATTTTCACTGGCTGGGAGGAGCAAAGGACGAATAGTCACACCTACTTCTGATATTTTAACAAAAGGAGGGTAGTACCGGCACCAGGTAGGCAGTATGGATATTTTCAAAATTCTTACCTTTTTTTTACTTTTTCAGTATAAAAGTGGGTTAAACCGATTCTTCTTACATTTCTACTGGGAAAATTTATTAGCAATTTGAAGAAATTTGTATGATAAATCAACCAGTTGCAATGGGCGGGTACAGAGGATATCGATTGCTTGTCACCGAAAATGTATTGAAGTCGGTAGATATAAGAATTTTCAGGCACTTAACTTTCTACCATAAAAGCATATCGGATGAGTAAGATATCTATTGCATGCTCTTTGGAGTAATTTCATATTTTGCCCACAACGAGGAAAAGTAAATTTCAGAAATTTTCCAATAGTATTTTAATAATGAAATCAAAATACAGTGGACGCTTGATAATTCGAACTCAAAGGTTCTCAGAAAAAAGTTCGAATTATCCGATGTTAAGAGAAAATATATAACTTTAAAAGTGTATCACTGAAGAAGAAAAATCTCCTAGTATGCATAACCCCAGAAAATATATTATACTATGTTATAAAAAATTAAACATATTAAAAAGCAATACAAACTTACCTTACTCATAAAATGAAGCAGAAGATATGCAGTAGAAAGTAAACTATAATTAAAAATATGAATTACACTTTGGGAAAAACTGTAAAAGGGATGTTTGGTTTTGTTTATGATGCCTACATTGTTCAGCCAGCTTCTCGATTTGAAGTAAACATTTCAATTCGTTTTCAGAGGAAGGTTAAATCTGAATAAATGCTTTCAGAGTTTTAATAGAGTCCAGTATGGCTTTGTCCATTAAGGCCGCATTAAAAATATCTTTCGGCAGGTAAGTAGAGAAAAGCCCTGGCAGTTTCCTGCCGAAATTAGTGCATACGTCTTCGTTTACATCAGAGCTTTGCCCACATACAGTTTGATAAGAAATATTGTGCCTTGACTTAAATCGAGAGAGCCATCCATCACTGCATTTAAAATCTTCAATACCCATTCGACTTGCCAATTCATCAGCCTTCGTCATCACTAGGGGTCCATTTAACGAAAAATTTCGAGATCTAACATCCTGGAACCATAGCAGTAGAGTTTTTTCTAGATCTTCTTGGGACGCATTTCTCATGCGTTTCCTTCCTCTAGCAAATTTTGATTTTTCCCATGAATCTAAAATTGACTCCTTGCTTTTTAAATAAGTTGACAAGGTATTTGTTTTAATTCCATAGTCATCTGCTAACTTTGTTTTACATTCACCATTCTCTACTTTCTTTAAAAATTCTACCTTTGTCTCCAAATTTAGGGTTTTGTACTTTCCACATGTAGACATCCTGAATTTTTACACTTTCACACCACACACTGAGGAAGAAAAACTAGATCACATTAACTTGTCTGCAGTGCAGGTATAATTGAAGCAGCTTCCTAGAATCTGTAGTAAAGACTGATTTTTCTGAAATTCTAAGATAATCGATACAAATAACGGAAAATCGCTTTGTCCGTTAAGCACTGATAAGAAGGATACTAGCCATTAACGTTTAGCGGAAATGCAATAGTCTAGGAATGCAGGCATGTGCCTCTTTACACAGAAAAGAAATACAGGTGATCTTGACACACAAAATATAAATACAGCATGTATTTTCTCCGTTAAACGAGGAAAAAGAAATTTTTTTGTCAAATTTTTAGTTCGAATTAACCGAAGTGATAAAATTTAGTTCGAATTAATGAGATATTTTTAACATTAATTCCAATACAAGTTTCTGGGGGCCTTTGGATTATTTCGAATTAACCGAAAGTTCGAATTAACCGAGTTCGAATTAACGAGCGTCCGCTGTACATGTAAATGAAGGCAAGAATAATAGTATATTTCAAACTAGGAACAGGAAGATCATTTAAAAGATACTTCTTTAAAATTTTCTCTACATACATTTTTACATTCATTCAGCATTAATATTCGTAAAAATCAAAGAATAAATAAAAAATAAAGTACTGTAGGAAAAATATGAAACAAGTTTTAATAAGAAAGTTTATTTCTTAATAAACTACTACTAATATCAGACATAGACATGGACATGGTACATTAACCAGGAACCAGAGAGCAGGGCTCCATATCCTCGGTATGGATATTTTTTTGTGGCTATATTTCCGTTCTCAGGATTAAAAGAAAAGTGTTGACTTGAAAGTTAGAATAATAATAATAATAATAATAATAAAAATAATAATAATAATTTTAAAAAATAAATAAAAATAAAAATACTAATACTAGCAAAAAAATAAAAAAGTGAAAATATATAAATTGACAACTATTTAGTTGTTATTCCTTGCCCAACCGATAGCAAGACAGGCTCCCGAGTGTGTGGCCCAGAAGAAGCCGCTTACCATACTTCATGTTGAGCTCATGTTGAGTGTTAGGTTTAAGAAAAAAATAAATAAATAAATAAAAATTAAAATAATAATAATAATAATAATATACGGTAGCAGACGATTAAGCAAAAATCAGTAAGGATAGTCTTGAGGTCGATCCATAAAAAAACAAAAACAAAAAAACAAAGGCCAGAACCAGAAGCAACGGCAAATGTAAATTAGAATTTAGAAGAGGTTGGAGGGAGAATTAAGAAAGGGGAAGGAGACCAGGGTGAATAGTCAAAGTGGCCTTCGGACACTTATAGAATTCCCTTGGGTCGTAGTCGGGGAGGTTAGCTATTTCTTCGTTGTCTATTGAGTATAATCTATTGTAGAACTTAGATGCGAGATCTTTAATGTGTTGCCGAATGGGTTCGATAGTCAGATCCCTGTGGATAAGTACGTTTTTAAGGTATCAGGGCGCTTTCCTAATACCGCGGAGTGTTTTATTTTCAATTGTCTGCAATCGTTGGATATGGGTGTCAGCCGCTGAGCCCCATACAGTACGGTTTTATACAAGAGTAGTTTGTTATCTAAACCTATTTGATTCTGGTACAGGAAGTGGTCGATATTCTTACGGGCTATAAAAAAATTTCTAAAATTATGTTCTATATTTTCCTTCCAGGTCAATCGACTATCGAGGTAAATACCTAGGTATCTGCCCTCTCTCAAAGTGAACCAGGTGATCGCATACTGTGACCGGAGGGCATATTACCATTCCTTACATTAATTCACACCATTACATCGTTTGGCGGCTGCTGATTGGTCAATTGTGTTTACATCGGTATTTATGTATTTGGTGAGCTGATGCTTATGAAAGCATGTCTGTTTTTCAAGAATCAAACTCCCATCACTTTTTTTGGTAATTTTTAGAAGAGTGTTTATAATTTTTATTTTTTAAGAGTAAGGTTAAAAAACTAAAGTGTGCAAAACAGCAAAAAATACATAATTTGTATCTTGCAATTAAGATTTTAATTTAAAAAAATAAACAAAATATTTTTAAAATTCAACATTTAAATTTAAAAATAAATAAAGCTTTCATTTTTTTAAAAATTCAACATTTAAATTTAAGAAAAAATTCAATTTTGAGTAATATTTACTCTATTTTATTCTACTCCTAAAATTTTACAGTGAAATTACTACGGAAATTGGTAATTTCTTAAAATTTTCCATGCACAAAAAAAAGAAATATGAAGGCATTTATGGCGAAAATTTCTTTTACAAATAGCTTGTCATTTTAAATTACTTTTACATTAATAGGTGGCGCCACTTGAAAAAATTCACGTTCCTTGTAAAATATGGCGTATAAATATATAAAGATGAAAGCAACTAAAAGTAGATTTTATCTGATTTAAAATACGCTTGGGATCAAATATAATGCAATTATTGAAATGAAAGCAACTAAGAAATATATTTTAGCATTTATTTCATTTAAAATGCGCTTAGGATCAAATATTATGGCAATTGCCGATGCAAACTCAATTGACCAATCAGCAGCCGGCATACGATGTAATGGCGTGAATTCAAGTAAGGAATGGTAATATGCGACCGGAGGAGGTGGAATTCTATTGTAACTGAAAAAAATAGTTTTAGTCTTTGAAGGACTTAACTTGAGCCTCCACCGTTCGAACCAACGTTCAAGAATTCCAATATGTCTCTGTAGGAACTTGTGCATGTATTTAACATTATGATGCTTAGCTAGTATTGCCGTGTCATCCGCAAACATGGCTAGTGTAGTGAATGGTGAGTGAGGAATGTCATTAATAAAATTATTAAAAAGGATAGGTGCTAACTTAGAGCCCTGAGGGACTCCTGCATTGATTTCGCGCAGACTAGAATATGAAAGTACATGGCGGACTTTAAAGGATCTGCCGAGGAGGTAGGAGTGTATTAAGTGGATAATTGAGGCTGGCATTTTAAGCTTAATAAGTTTGTAAATGAGAGCACTGTGCCAGACTTGGTCAAAAGCCTTCTCCAGATCGAGTAAAATTATTCCAGAATGCATCCGATTCTGGAAACCATCATGGATGAATTCCGTGACTCGAAGCAACTGGTGTGTTGTTGAGTGATGGGCTCGGAAGCCGAATTGCGCATTAACAATAACATTATTTTCGTCCAGGAACTTTTTAATTCTGTGACACAGTATGTGCTCCACTAGCTTGCTAAGAGAGGAGAGCAGGCTGATTGGTCTATAGTTTTTTGGCAGAGACTGATCCTCACCAGTTTTTTTAATAGGGATGACAACAGCGGTTTTCCAAGCAACGGGAAAGTATTTATGTTCAAAGATTTTATTAGTTGATTCAGAGAGGTAGTAAATATAATTTAGAGGTAAGTTTTTGATAGCTGAGTTAGATATATTGTCAAGGCCGGGAGCTTTTTGATTGGGGAGCGAGGTAACACCATTCTGAATTTCTTCTGTGGTGGTAGGTTCCAGAGGGTCATTATTGATGATAGAGAGTCTATTACTGAAAAATTTTCCAAGAATATCGTTAACTTCAATAATTGTATCGGGACAGAAAACGTCGGGGTGGGGAGAGAACTGATTTTCGTAATTGTCTGCCAAGGCCTCAATTTTGTCGGAGTCACTCGTGAGAATGCCAGATGGTGTGTTGAGGGGTGGGAGGGGGGTAAAAGGTATTTTGACGCGTTTAAGATATGTCCAGAGGCTATTGTCAGTTGGTGCGAGTGACTTGATAAAATTAGTCCATTTTTTATTTTTGTGTTTTCTAATTTCAAGTTTTATTTTAGCATTTAGTCTATAGAACTCGCTTCGTACTGACGGATCGCCTGTACGCTGCCAAATTTTCCTAACATTATTCCTAATTTTAATTAAGTGCTTGATATGAAGGGGGAGCTTATTGTAATTATTAGGTGGGGTGTGAGTCTTGGCAGAGCTGAGGGCACTATTGATGATATTAGTGACGGAGGTAACAGCATTATCAATGTCAAATTTACTATTAATGTGCTCAAAGGGTGGAGGGGGGGGGAATTAAATATATTACTAGTGTAAATATTCCAATTAATAAAATGAGGGGTGAGAATGGAAGGCAGGGGGATATTGGTGTGCAAATTTAGAATAATGGGGTTATGGTCGGATGTTAAGTCGTCAACAGAATTAATAGCGTAGGGAAAGTTAATATTTAAGAGGGCGAAATCAATAACTGATTGGGAGCCAGAAGGGCCAAAACGGGTAGCAGAAGAAGGAAAAGCAATATCAATAGCGTTATCAATACAAAAATTATTAATCTCCCTGCCGTAGCGACAGGTATAGTTATAATTATTGGAGCAGTTCCATCGAGGATGGTGGGCATCAAAATCCCCAGCCAAGATAACCTTATCGCCGAGGGAAAATAAATTTTGGAAGTCTAAACCAACAGAATGAGTGAACGCAGCTCTAAGGTAAATACTGGCTATGTAAATTGGATTAGAGGAGGTGGGGTAGATTTTAATTATAGTATTTTCTAAAATGTTGAGATTGAGGCTAGGGATGTGATCATATTTAATATTCCTTTTGAGAAAGATGGCTGTACCTCCATAAGAGGAGTTACGATAATTGCTGTCAACACGAGGTGTGTGGATTAAATTGTAGTTTTGAATTTTAAGATTTAGTATATTAAAAGTTTTAACTTCCTGTACAAGAATCAAATCTACAGGATTATCAATAACAAAGTCTCTAAGTTCGTCGATTTTACCAAGGAGCCCATTGGCATTCCAACTCAGTATCTGGACTGCAGACAGAGAAATTAAAGTGAAAAGGGCGAACCAGCAGACCCAGGCACTGCTGGTAAATTGAGTTTTACGAGAATGGAGCCAAGCAACCCACCTGCTTCAGAAGATTTAAGCTTGGTGAAGAGTTGATCAATGTTAGTGAGGACTTGTTCTATTTCTTTGAGTTTAGAGAGATATCTGTCGAGCTCCTCAAGGGAGTTGGGAGCTGGTGTTGGGTTGGGAAGTATTGTGGTATTGTTAGACCCGGCCGCAATTACGGAAGTTGGAGAGGGTGAGTTACTTTCTTTTTGTTGAACCTTGAAAAGGCCTGCATAAGATTTTTTGGGAGTATTTTCTTTTGCCACGAACGGGTTCCCTCCGGAGGTTTGAACAATGATTCTATTATTATCGATTTCAGTTTTGCCTGCTTCTCTAATAGTTTTGATTTGCTGGCGTCGTTTTTTGATGGAAATAGGGTGGTTAATGCAACCTCTATAATTTGCAGGGTGGTCTCCACCGCAGTTAGCGCACGTTGCCTTTTCAGTAATTGGCTTTTCGCAGGATTTGGTGTTATGATTTCCTGCACACTTAAGACAACGAGTGTCCATTTGGCAAGTGTCGCTGCTGTGGTGGAAATTCAAGCAATTATAGCATTGCTTAACACCCCCTTTGAAATTGCAGGTTTCAACTCTGACGATGAAACCTAGAAAATCCCGCATGTCGTATATGGTTTTAGAGAAATCATTTGGAAAAAGATTGCACAAGGAAATAGGAAGCTTTGTTTTATCTTTAAATCTTTTAAGCTGTGCAACTCTCTGCACAGAAAAGCCTAAATTTACTAACTCATCGCGAACTTCCTCCACTGGGATATCTGCAGGTACACCCTTAATTAGGATTTTTAGAGGACGTCCCTCTCTAGGATTCATTGTGAAAACTTTTATTTTATTTTGCATAAGTAAGTTTTGTATAAGTCTAAATTGATCTGCGTTGGCTGGAAAGACTTTAACGAATTTTCCAGCGTCCTGTAATGGGAGTTTAGCATTGGTTATTTTTTGAATTTCATTAGTTATTAATTTCCATTTGGTTGGTTCATCTTTAACGATCCAAAAGGGATCCGGTTTCCTAATCCGTGGTGTTCGCTCTGTAGTTACGGGGGTATTATTATTGTTGTCTTTAATTGTAGCATCACCCTCGCAGGGCCCGACTTGCTCAGGGACCCAATGGGGCCCTGGGCAAAACCGACTTTGGGGGCCCCATCAAAGGACAGATCAGGGGGGGAAACATGTGCCCTCCAGGAGCAGATTTCCACATGAACAAGTGGGACACTCACCCAGACCCCCCATAAATTGGGACCAGAAATTCAAAAGAGTTTTCGATCATGTCAAAAATTTGAAAATAACAATAATAAGTGCTAGTTAATTTACTTTTTAATGTTCATACATAAATTCATGAAATTTTCTTTTGAAATTCAAAATAGATGACAGTCTGGAGTTATTACAAGCTTCCCCGCCAAAAAAATAAATAAAATAAAATAAGCCAGAAAAGCTTACAGGTGTAAGTATGCTTTCACTATAGTGGGTGCAACCTACCCCACCCAAGATTTTTTCTGTATCTGCCACTGTCCCCCTTTACTGTATTAACCAAACACCAAAGTCAAAGTCAAGCTCATAGCCAGAATTTTTTTTCCAAAACTGATGGTAGAGGGTTCAAAGTGTAGACTGGAAGAGAGGCTTTTTTAAATATAAAAACAGAAAGCAGAAGTAACATTTCACTTCACACAAATGATAAAGAAAATATTGGAAAGATCCAAATACAGGTAACGGGTAACCATCCTACAACACGGTAGATAGGTTCCTAGAAACCGTTGTGTGAAATCATTTTATATGAGACCCAGAGACAGTTAAAAAAGAGGGCTTATGTTCTGAAAACTTATTGAAAACAAACATCTTTTTTAAATTCCATATAAGCAACTTAATTCTTATTAAAAATATAAATGTATGTATAACACAAAACGAAAAGACACAAAAAATATTATTTTCATTTAATGCGACATTAGTTTAATAAATTTATTCCTCATCACTGCTCAATACAGGCAAACGAGAACGTTTTTTCGATTGATCGATATCACCTTCACTTTCAGAACCTTTTTCTTTATTTAGATTTTTTGCACCTTCTATCCTCTTTAAAAATATCTGTAATTTTGGTTTGTTTGCTGGCTCTTACAAGGTCATTGCAGATTCACGATATGGAGATGGACAATTTTGCAGTTCCCTTTTGAATTTTCGGCTTCTTTCAGCGGAAGGGTCTGCATTCAGGAAAAATGATTCAAGATTTTCAGATATGCTTAAGCCTACTTTTAATTTTATAGAGTTATAAATGAATAAATTATAACTTGTTTATAAATTTTCATGTAAAGCCACTATAGTTCATTATTCCTTCCCGTCATTATTTTAAGATAATTTAGTTTTTAAATGTGTTAAACAACAATCATGTTATCTAGTGCTGTAATTTTTTTATAGTGTTAGAGCAAAACCGCGTTACAGGTTGCAGTGTTCTACGAGGGTTCCCGCAATTTATCTTATCGTGTTAGAACGAAACCATGTTGTAAGATGCCGTGCTATAGGAGGGCAACCTGTACTGTACGTTTTCCTCTTTTCACATCACATCGCATCACACCTTTTTTTTGTGTGTGGAAAGCAGTATCTATAAGCCTATACTCTCAATACAGACTTGATTTTGCAACTGAATTTGAAAAAACATCTATAAACAAACTTTGGAAGTGATGATAACAATCAAATGATCAGTATTTGAATCCTTCTCAGCCTTTATGTTGCTAAAAAATAATCTAATATTGTTAAAAGTAATGGAAATATCTTTTGCAAGAGTAGTCAAATAAAATCAAAACTTTTATAATTAGATAGGTCAAAATCTTTGACTGCTTCCATCATTATACTATCAACCACATTAATGTGGATATAAATTTTTGATAAAACTATACTTACTTTTTTTTAAATTACGCCCGGTGATGACTCTAAAACACACCACTCCCTCGATACTGGGGAGGAGGGAAAGTTGAGCACGTCTCTGGTAAAGAACTTAAAAACCAGGATTGTCCATGCCCTTGGAAGGACAGTTTTTAAAAACCTTCATGGGAGTCTCCAAATAAAGCTATGAGACTGCAAGAAAATGGCAAAGGCTGTAGCAGATTTAGTATTAACCAGGATGCACCACGAGGAGGCCTGCTACACTACAGCCCCCCCCCCCCAAAAAAAAAAGGAGATAGATGAAACAATATAACTCATAACTATCTAAATATATATTTTCTTACGCATTTTTAAATTTACAAGATCATGAATAACATCATCAAACTCAAGTTTCACTGTTATTTAATAAAGCAAGTAATAAAGCAAGTGATGAAAGTTTTTCTTGCAGAAGACTGTCTCGAACTGCCGATTTTATCCTCTTCAAAACAGAAAACGATCTTTCTACTGAACAGTTTGTCACGGGTATAGTTAAAAAAATTCTTAAAGTAGTTTCAACATTTGGAAATGTTTCTTCAAATTTCTTAGCTTTGTTTAACATATGCAACAAAGTATCATTTTCTTGTATTACTGATGAAAATTGTAGCAATTTATCAGAAAAAGTGTCTGCTAAGTCAGATACATAGTATTTTTCTAAAAAGGCTGATTCTTCAAGTAGATTAGAAGAGCATTTTAAATTGATTAAACAAGCAAATTTTTGAGTTACTATTTCATATACCTCTTTCCGTTCATAAAGATACGAAATTAGAGGGTCACACAAAGCATAGTGGCACATAGATATAGTATATTGTTCTCGTGCTGTTAATTGCACTTCAGGTGCATTAAGTGCACAAAGTGGAGTTTTCTTTTTCAGTGAAGTTTTTATAATTGTGATTTTCACCACATAGTTCTTCTGCTAATTTTTCATATACAATAAAATTGTCAGGGACAGTTTGTGTAAAATCAATCAATGATTGATATAAAGGGCCTACTTCAGATAAATTGAGATTTACTTTTTGAAGCTGAATACTTGTTTGATTTAGCCGTTGTAACACAGTATCCCATACGATTATATTCAATGCTGTTTCAAATTTTTTCATTTTTTTACATAAAGCTGCAGCTTTTGATTTCGTGGAAAAATTTCTTCCTGACTTATGGATAACATGTCCAGAACATATTAAACTTCTGAAATTTTTCTTCAAAGACTTGACTGCTGAAGCATCGGCACTCCATCGTTTAAGGCAGCAACTTTTTATTGAAAAGTTTCCATCATCATTTTCTATTTGTTCTTTCAGTTTCTTCCAACGATGTGTGGAAACTGAAAAGAAATTATAAATATTCTGTACCAAGGAAAAAAAACCTTAGAACGGTACTACAGGACTGTACTGCATTGGCACCAACTAAATTTAAAGAATGTGCTGAACAGGGTACAAACTCAGCCAGTGGATTTATAGCTTTTATTCGGGCTTGAAGCTCAGAATACTTTCCTGACATATTCGCAGCATTGTCATAAGTTTGGCCACGACAGTCTTGAATGTCAATACCCAGTTCTTTAAGACTTATTAGTACTGTTTCAGCTAAAGCTTCTGATCTATGGCTATGGATTGGAAAAAATTTCAAAAAACGTTTCACTGGTTTCCCATCAATCACATACCGTAAAATAAAGTATAACTGATCAATATGGGTAATATCTGGTGTTGAATCGACAATTATTGAAAAGTACTTGGATGTTAAAACTTCACTAACAATATGCTTTAATACCCTTTTTGACATTATTATTAGTATAAACTCATTAATAACAGTTGATGATAAATAACTCACTTTTCCTGATCCCAGATTTCCATATTTTTCAAGATGGCTAGATAAAAATGAATCAAATTGAGCTATAAGTTCCATACATCCTAAGAAATTACCATTTAACTTAGAACCAATTGTTTCATTGCTTCCAAAAAAATGGCAAACCACGCTGTGATAAAAACTTTACAACAGCAACAACTCTTTTTAGAACAGCTTTCCAGTAATTTGACTCTTCATTACACTGATCCATCAATGATGAGTCAATTATAGAGGCTACATCCATGCGTTGTGACATCTGAAGAACAGCTTGTCTATGATGAATGGAGTTCTCATGCTCAGAGAGTCTTGTAGACGCATGCTTCCAGTCATTAAAGCCAGTTATTAACTGATTTGAAGAACCGTTTTTTGTCATCAATTTGCACACCCAACAATATAAATTTTTTGTTGATGGTGACAAAACCAACCACTTTCGGAGAACTTTTTCAGAGTTTTGTTTTATGCGGTAAAAATGTCCTTCTGTCAATTTTCTTTTAACATTGTCAAATTGCCTCTCAGTCTCTGGCAGAATGTGTAAATTTTGATTTGGAGGCTTAGAAAGAAAGAAGTTAATCATTTTTTCATCTATTTTCAACCATAGTGCAGGATCTCCTCCATAACAAATATGATCTTCTTCAATATTTCTGTCATTCTGCACAAAAATTTCAGTTGTGGGATTATCACAGGGGACAGAGCCATCCTGGGAAACATTAGAATGAATGTTGCTGTCATCATTATCTTTCGATAACGATGAGGATGATGCACAATTACTTTCAAAATACTTTGAAATAGATCCAGCCAATTTTTTTTGCTGTTCTTCTCTTTGTTTTCTAAGTTTTCGTTTAACAGAGCCACATAAATAATTCCTAACAAACATTCTGAAATTTCTGAATCTCTACAAAAACGCTAGAAAATTTACTGCATTTAACATTAACTAAAATCACATGGTAATCTTCAAGATAAAACATATAAGCATTGCCAGATTCTTCTAATCCATGTTTTTCACTAGTATGAAAAACCATGGAGATAACACAACACTCAAAGTCCACTGCTGTAAAAGTTAACCAATCAGAAAGAAATAGTCAAATTCAGAGGGTGGAGTTTCAAATTGCATGTTTGATTGGGAAAAAAGGAAGTTTAGATGTGACCAAACCTCTGATGACGTCATACGCAACTATTAATGACGTCACTGAGACAGAAATTACGGAAACCATTTTTAATTTGAGTACGTATAAGAAATTTTCAAAAATATGTACAACTTAATACTAAATTAGGGGCCCCCAAAATTTTAGGGGCCCTGGGAAAGTGCCCCACTTGCCCATGCGGAAATCTGGGCCTGCACCCTCTTCCTCAAGACTATCGAAACGATTTTTTAGTTCGAGAGAATCCTCTCTAGCTTCTTCGATTTGTGACCCCTTTGCCATTTTCTTATTTCTTGTCTTACTTTTTACAAAGGTCATATCGTAGCCAATTTCGTTATCAGAATCACTCTTTTCTCTTTCACTTAATTTCCGTATTCTTTTACTTTTTTTAGGCCACACATTATTTTTATCGAGATATAATTAGCATAAATGAATATCGTCAACACTGATCTTAACCCTAAACACGGAAATAAAATACCACATACCTGCTAATCTCAAGCTGGCTCTAAGTTTTGATTCATCATTATCGTCATTTAAATCACTTCTGATATCTTTCAAAATGTCAACTATTCGAAGAATCAAGCCACTGTAGAGCTGAAACTCCGGGAGAGCTGTTTTCGCTTCAAGTAGGTTGATGAGTTCGTTGATATTATCCACAAATGCCGGCACCGCACGTTCATCCACTGTAGAACAAATCGTAAAATCCATAGAATTCGCCATTTTGTTTTCCGTCGATCCAAGTTGATCCTTCGCAGAAATATGTGTGATTGCCGTCCCAAGAACAGCACTGTCACACATACGCAGGATGAAGATTCTCGTAGAACCACAGTACAATAATTGTTGAAAAAGACAATCACAAAGAAGTAGAAAAAAAGAGATGCAGAGAAAAAGAACTATTTATAAAATGTAGCAGTAGATTTTGCACATACCACTACTAATATTATCTAATAAATATTATTATTATTACTATCTCCTATTTTTAAAAAAATTGGTGGTAAAAAATTGGTGAATCATTATAATTGTTTGCAAAAATATCTTTACTTATCAATGTGAACGTTCTTCAAACTTTAGCTCAGAATAATACAGTTTAGATTTGCTAGCACAAAATATTAAATAATAGTAATTTTAAGAGCTTTTTTATTGGGGGGGGGGGATTACTTTATTTCAGCAATGTTGACCAAGATCATCACTGTCAAAGTCAATGGCTCAGCATTTAACACAATGTTATGTTCTCTATTAATAAAACAATAGACAAACAAACAAAAAATCCCAATTTTAGAATATGGATAATGGCCGAATGGCTAGTGCACTGACATTCGGTGCCACATCCTGTTGTTGCAATTATAGTCCAGTCAAATTAGGTTTTCATTTCGCATTAAATAAAGGGGTTGAGATTTTTTCAGGAATGTGTAGGGATTGGTCTCCTGAACAACGCCTAATAAAGTCCCCTCGATTTCAGGTGCCGCGGGGTGAGTTGGTTGGGGGTCCAAATATCACGTTTTTCAGTTTTTGGCGTTTATCTCGAAAACAGTGCGTCGCACAGAAAATTGTCAAATCCAAAAATTAAAGCTGATAAAATTTTCTTCCAAATGGTATATCCATGTTTCTACCTAAGTGTTACCGTTTTCGAGATATGAGCCGTTGAATATGAAAATTTTTCAAAAAAAGTGATAGCGGTTAAGGTATCTCGTCAAACTTCCTCTTCTAACTCTTTCCCCTTCTATTTCTCAGAAAACTCGTGATAGAGTAAAATATGTGCTTCAAAAATGTATATAGTTATGTTAATTTATCTTCACCCGGTAAATAGAGCGTTTTGAAGTTTAGGGGTACTTTTCAGCATTTTGCTAGTAAAATGCTCGTTACTCAAGTTTCGTTTCCAAGGTCTGTAACTCTCTTAATCACTTTGTATGCTGTTTAATCAGTGACGTATAGTATTTATAACCCGTATAAATAATAAATTATGTATATCTGTACGTATAATGTATATCTCATAATAGACAGAGGAACACTTGTAGTATAAAGGGGGAAGTAAGAAAGGAAACCAAAATGTATAAGTGTCACTTTAGCTCAGATCATTTTGAAAAATTTAGATATCACACCATATGAAAAAGAAGTAGTAGTTCAGTTACTTCAGACCTCAGTAGAAATTACTCCACAACACATTTCCATAAATGCCTCCCTTGCCAGTATTCAGAGGAAATTGAGCATCGAATTGTCACGTCTCAAAGGTAATGGGCCAACAGCAGCTTTGTGGGTCCAGTACTTTGAAATGGTGGTGTTGATGAAAAAATCATTGCAGCACATCGCACTGGTAACTGGGAAGATCATATGACATGCGCCCATTTGATGATACCTTACTTCCATGCCAGCGGGCATTTTCATTATGCAAAGTGTACTCACCTATATGTACAAGACATGCTGGGACTAACAACTCGCTACCTTCAACTTAAACAGGATTTTATAGATCGTGGATACTTCACTGTCAACAGAACTGGAACACCAATTGCTGGTGTGTGGTCTGACATGGCAATTGAGGTGACACTCATGTGTGACATGAAGAGTGAAGGAGAATTAACACGTGGGCGAGGCTTTAGTGATTCGGTGTTGGCGAAATGGGTTGGGGTAGCACACACAGCTACAGCAATATGTAGTTCACTTGAGATGTTTTGTGGCGTCCATACTGCAAGCGGAGAACAGCATGTTGAGTTTGGAGCATCACGCATAACCAGAGAGGATCTAGACAGGGGGAAGCTTGCTCAATGGTTGGCTGATCACCCGCCTTTTGCTGAACGTAATTGTTTGATGTCACTTTCATCGGGAGAAATTGGAACATGTAATGTCAACTGTTACCAGGCTTTGGAAATTGGAACCCGCACAATGAGCACTTTTGTTGGAGTGAATTTCTCAGAAGTGAAACAATCCAAGAAGAACTCAGTCGTTCCTTTAGCTGCGATGAGCAATACGATCAAAGTTAATGATGAGGTAGTGGTGGTAGAGCCTCTGATGTTGTATCTATACTTTTTTATTACTTTACTTATTACTTAATTTAATTCAAACAAAGTCAAATTAATTATGTTAATCTTATTCCTTATATTTAAAACGTATAGTGGTTAGTATTGCGTTGTGTAATCAATCTTCTACCTAAAACAATAACCTAGATTCTGTGGCTAACAGAAATTCACAAATGATTATTCACAAAACATGACAGACATAATTTTAACTGAGGGAAACAAACCAAAATTTTTATTCATTACTATTAACACAAATTAATAACATCTAATCACCTTAAGTTAAACTATAGAATTTAGAGAAATCTTATCTCTTTGCCTTAACTTCCTTATAAATCAATATACACATACATATTAGTAATATCCCTCGTTCTACTTGTAAACATAAAACATTAAATTATATCCCTCATAATAAAATTAATAATTATCACTTTGAACAACACAAAGAAAAAAAATGGCCACAAAAAGAAAAAATTTTAAGATTGACTGACCAAAATAACTTTAAAAAAATATTATTAAATTAAATTAAGCCATGGATAAAAAAAACAAAAAAACTTATCTTGTCGGATAGCTTAGAAGCCCCGAGACCACTTCCATACTCAATCGTCTTAGAACATAGGGAGGGACAATCCTCCAGGTCCAGGGTCTTTGTTCAACAATCTTCATCGTAATGGCGTTCTTCGAAAATTCACGTCAGCTCCGAACAACCGATAGTATTGATCAGTACAGAGACATCCAGCTAGAGCTTCCGTCAGCCAGACAACCAGGAATCAGGAAAAGTCCCCGTATTTTTTGTGTGCTGCCCTTTTATAATCTTTTTTTAGTCCAGCCCACGTGGTACTTTTAATTATATCATCTGTGCTGTTACTCGCCTCAAGCATGTCCAAGAGCTTCTCTGACCCTCTCACATCTGGGTATAACCATTTGGGGAAACCCCATGTGGTCCTCTTATCAGCATATTCCTTTGCAAAAAGTGGGCAAAATCGTCTCTTTTTTTGAATGCAACTGAATAAACTGTATCGCCATTTTTTTAAAGATTCTCGAGAAGCACTTCTGTGTTTCAAACCAATACGTGATAATTTAAAAATATATATATATATAAAAGGAAAAAAAATTAAGAGTATAAAACTTAAAAATAAAAGGGGGAAAATAAATAAAAAAATACTAAACAAAGCTTAATTTTAAAAAAAACTTTACCTTGCGTCAGTCAATCCACATGAAAAAAAATTAAAATAAATTGAAATTGTCAGTCAATCAAACACTAAAATACATTAAATTCTTGCATGTTACATTTAGTACATAAAACATGATTTATCATTTGCTCAACTTTCATGAGTGTCACTACAATTAATTCGCGCGAAAATTAATCTAATGACACTCATCAAAGTTAAACAATAGGTGGAGAAAATTATTCAGGTATTTAATTCACCGTATATTTAATTTAAATTATTTAATTTATAAAGCGATACACAACACTGGTGATATTTCAGAAAACTCTGATCACCAAGAAGAAAGAAGGGGATGTAGAGGAGTTGCTAAAGTACGAGTTAGCCCCATACCCTATTTCTCTATTCGCCGAGGGGATAATGAGAAAAATCAAAAAGTCAGCACTGTATGTTGCTTTTCCAAAATGTAATCAACTGATCAATGTGAAGAACAGTTTCACGGTAATCGATGGCGGCTTCCTGCTTCATAGAGTAAAGTGGAACACCAACACCACCTTCGCCTCCCATCTGCGATCAATATGTATCGTACATAATCAACCATTACGGCAGCAGTTCAGCTATGGTTTTTGATGGTTATGAAGACACGAACTCCACGAAAAGAGACGAAAAACATCGGAGAGCGTCAAGTAGAACATCAGTGGATATTGACTTCAATAAGAACATGGTGGCTACTGTTCACCAGGAAAACTTCCTTTCCCATGAAAGGAACAAAACCAAGTTCATTACTATGTTAGTTCAGGCCTTGGGTGCAAGAGTTATACAGTCTACTATAGCCAAAGGAGATGCTGACTGCAGTATTGTCAGGTGTGGGTGGCAAAACACCTCTCATTCAACTGTGGTGATAGTAGGTGAAGCCAGACCTGCTCGTCATACTTGTGGCACACACCCCACGAGACACGAATGTGTTTTTCATGAAGGCCGGACGAGGCAACACAGAAGACAGGCTCTACTCTTCACAGCATCTTCAGGCCTTATCATTCAGCCAGTACATTCTCTTCATCCATAGTTTCTCAGGATGTGACACTACGTCAGCGATTTATGGTAAAAGCAAAGCCGCAATAGTACAATATTTCCAGCGGTATGCCAATGAAACAACAAACGTCGCCAAAGTTTTTTATGACTCCAAATCTTCAGGAGACATTGCTGGAGCTGAAGAACGAATGTTCCTGCTCATGTTCCAGGCCCCGCCAAATGAGCATGATCTCAATCACCACAGGTGCCTTTCCTTTTTCTTTGCTCGTACTGACCCCATTAAGTAAAATTAATAATCTATATAATTCATTAATATTCAATAATACGTTGTACACTATCTGGCCAAAAGTATCCGGACCCCCCCCCCCTAAAGAAATGGATCTAGCAGGTGACGTAATTTGATGTGTAACCGAAAGCTATAAAAGTATTGGTAGTTTACAGTGGAGGGTCCGGACCATGTACTGTAGTTACCGCTACTCTTCCTGAAACTATTGGTAGTGGTTTGTCAGGTCATATTTATGCGTTTGTGAGACGATGAGTAAGTCAAAAGAGCTTAGTGACTTTGATCGTGGCATTATAGTGGGATGCCACCTTTGTGGGAAATCAGTTAAAATTTCGGACATTCTACAGAAGCTAAAATGATAGTGAAGACTTTGACTTGTTTGAAACTTTTTCCGAAGTATCAGATTGACGGTTTTTAATATACAGGAAAGCAGTTGATGAAATAAATTATATATAATCTATTTAATGTAAGTACTTGTTGTTTGAACCTACTTTTGATAACCATTTTTTGATTATATGAACAACTTTTATACATTTTGGTTTGTTTTCTTACTTCCTCCTTTGTACTACATGTGTTCTTCTGTATAATATGAGATATACATTATAAGTACAGGTATACACAATTTATTATTTATGTGAGTTAAAAATACTATACGTATCTAATACAACAGCATACAAAGTGATTGAGAGTTACAGACCTTGGAAACGAAACTTGAGTGACGAGCATTTTACTAGCAAAATGTTGAAAAGTACCCCTAAACTTCAAAACGCTCTAACTATTTACCGGGTGAAGATAAATTAGCATAAATCTATACATTTTTGAAGGAAAAATTTCACTCTACAACTTTTTCTATCACGAGTTTTCTGAGAAATGGAAGGGGAAAGAGTTAGAAGAGGAAGTTTGACGAGATACTTGAAACAAATTTTTGAAGAAAATGATTTACCATGGGAAAATCTCATGTCTGTACTTTTGGGACTCGCGCAATGTCATGCGAGGTAAGAAGTCCGGAGTTGAGGCCAAATTAAAAGAAAAATGTCCTCATCTTTTAGATATTGATGGCGACACATGCCATCATGCACATAATGCTGCAAAACAATTCTGCAAACCACTTAACTATCACTGGGAAACCCTATTTCAAAATATTTATAATGATTTTAAATGGTCTCCAGATTTGCGCGCAGCATTAACAGAAATTTGTGACATACTCAATATTAAATATACCGTTCTTCAGAATTATATCAGTTATAGCTGGTTATCTGCCTATGATGTGGCTCAGGATTTTTCGCGGATGTATGATGCCTTAATTATATTTTTTTCTTTTTTGAACCGGGCAGATAAATGTCATTACTTACATGAAGTAGTGAAAATTTACAGAAATCACAATATAAAATAAACTGTAAGATATCATGTGCATAAATTACAAGCGGCTCTTGCAGCAAAAAAGTTAACTGAGCCAGAAAAAGAAAGAAAGGCAAAAAAAAAAATAAATAAATAAATAAATTGTTTATTACCAGCCTTCAAACCAAACTCATTTTTAACTTATACAGCTGGCTCTCTGTTTAACGACGATCTCTATTTAAAGACGATATTTCCCAGTCCCGGCCCCTCCGACGTTATGGGAAATGTTATTTTTTCACAAATTCTGTTTAAGGGCGATCTCTACTTAAGGACGATTTTTCACAGTCCCTTGAAAGTCGTTAAACAGAGAGCCAACTGTATTTATCAGTTCTGCCACTACTTAAAGAGTATGTAAAATTGTTTCAGACGCACACACCCCTTATCCACAAATTACACGATAAGCAGTTAGAACTTATTAAAACATTTTTGGCCTGTTTTATTAAGCCAGAAATTTTACAGCTTGCTGGTGATAGGTGTGCAAAAATAAAACAACTGACCATAGGACCATAGGAAATGGGTCGCAACTGCAATTCCTGGGCCACGCCCTCAATTGCAGACTTTCAGGTAATAAGCAGAGGGGAACCAATAGAAACAGAGTATAGGAAAGGAGTGAAATGATTGGATCGCTGCTAATCCGTGAGTTCATAGTAGAAGAAAAAGTGAGTAAGCATCTTGCAGGGCAGTAGAAAAGAGGGTCTACATACGATGCAAAGATGAATAAAATTAAAAGTGAAAGTTTAAGGATAGAAATACATTTTTAATAAAACAGCTGGATGTGGAGAAAGATAAACATCTTCCAACTCAGTCCATATTTGTTGGTATGAGAGTCAAAGAAATAATATCTTCAGCTTCAAAAGCATCCCAGTTTCATATAAAATCTTTTTATGATGCTACTCGAAAGGCATACACTGTTTGCGCACAGACATTATTGTCAAAAATGCCTATCACAAATCCTTTTTTTTACAAGCAGTGTCCTCTATTGATCCTACATGCAATCAAAGTTCTTTAGCATTAGAGTTCATGAAAATATTGCCTAACCTGGTAACGAATGTGATATCTTCATGATGAGAGAGAATGCTATGAACTTGAAGTCCAAAAATATCATAGTGATTCACTTCTCCCACAACTAAGTGAAAATGAACGAACTGATGAGTGGTGGGTATCATTGAAAAACTCCTCAAACTACCCATTGCTTTCAAAGATGTCATGTGCCCTACTGACTTGTTTTCATGGACCAGTTGTTGAATCAAGCTCCAGTATAATGAACACAGTTGTAACATCAGGTTCTGTACGATTAAACGTTAAAACATTTGATGCAATACAATCGATAAAGTATCATCTTGTTGCTGGAAAAAAATCTGCAGTGACTTATTTTTCTAAAAAAGATTTTTTACAAAATTCAGTTGAAAGGAATCTTGTAAAGAATTTAAACTTTGCATGCAAATTTTATGAAAATGAAAAACAAGAAAAGAAAGATGCTAACAAAAGAGTAATAAACCTTGAACAAAGCAAGAAGGCTATATCTAAAGAGGCAGCAAAAAAGATATGTTCTAATGCAGCACGAATGCAGAGGCTCAAACATTACAAGAAATACCATAAAAAAATCAACAACACTTGCGGAAAACAATCTGGAGTTTATATCTTGTGAAAATATTAGCAAGAAAGTACCAATATCTAGTGAACATGAAAAAAAGAGAAAAGAGTCTGCATCTGTGGTGGAAGAAAGTTCTTCAAAAAATGAAGGGCCTCAAAGAAAAAAACAAAAGACTTCCTTAACAATAAAGGAAATGTTTGAGAGAACTGCAAGAAAGATAGAAGACTCTCGTTAGTCTATTCATATCATTTTCAGAAAGCAATTGTTAATGATACAAAAAAGAATTTATTCTTTGGTATTTATTTTGTACAAGTATTCTAATGTGCTCTTTGTATAAAAATTTAACATCCTTAACTAAAAATATATGCATCAGATCTTTCAAGACTCAAGTTTTTGTTGGTTGTCTCAATTTGCCAACAAAGTATCAAACCCTGTGTATAATTTGAAGTATTTTTAATTTTATTTCTGTATTTTTTAGTCTTGTCCTAAGAAAAAAACATGCTAAAAGTGTAACAAAATATGCTTTAAATATCAAAAATGCTCTAGCTTAAGGGGGGCGAAGCCCCCCTTAAGGGACGCTGCCCCTTGGACCCCGCGAGGAGCTGTGCACCCTTAAGCTCCACGTATAAATTTTCCAGAATATGTTTTCAGCTTTTTTGCCAAACTCATCCCTGATATAGATTATCCTTTAATTATGAGACAAATTGGAAGCTTTCCCTTGATAGCTTGGTAGAATTTTGTCATATGCAATTCAATTATGTACGTAGAATTGAATAAATAAAATTTAACCTTAAAAAGGCATACAAAAGAAAAATATCATTCATAAAATGTTCTTCAGCATGAAAGAAAATAGATTTTAGTCCAAACAAATTGTTTTTCCATGCAAAAAGAATAATGTGCACCTACGAGGATAATTTTTCAATAAAGAAACTTATTAATTAATTCACAGAATAATAATAGAAGCAGACGATTTGTTACGTTGGAAAAAAAACGAGCGCACGCCATCTAGCGGAAGAAAAATTTTTATAATGTTTACACTTCGATTTTTAAACAAACAATACAGTGTGTTATTCTAAATTAACAATTTGTCAGAAGCGAAGAACTTAATCTTTAAAATGGTGCCTCATTTATCGATTTTGGTTAAGTATGAAGGGAGGAAAAGGGATCGCAGAAAATCACCTAGAAATAATATATATGACGACCATGAAGCTACAGAAGGAGGAGCAGCTCAGTGTTAAAAATGTGTCTCCCTTTTTGTCGTCGCCACTAGAGGGCGCTCGCGTGCACTAGCGGGCGGCTTAGACACGGACAACCATACGCTTTAATATGGATTTTTCGTATTTTTCCTAGCGAAAACAAGTTGTTTTATTTTAGTGCGTATTTAATATGAATTTATTTATTCAATTTAACAATTGCTTATTTTCATTCAAAATCTTTATTTCAAGAGCTTTTTTTGCTATAATTCATTAAAATTCTTAAAGGAAATGAGTAAATATACTTTTTCAGAATAATTGTGTATTGGTTTCAGAATAAATGAGTTCAGAATTTTGTAATAATTTAATAATTAAGGAAATGAAATTACAGAAAAGAATTGTGAAGAAATTTTTTTATCATTGTTCATAATCTCTTATGGAAAAAAAAAATGTGAGAAATAATACTGATTAACCAAAACACACACACACACATAGTAGAAAAGCAACATTTTCTATCAATCACAAATAAATTCTTATCAGGACTAATAAAATAGGAAGTCAATTCTGTATTTAATCAGACAATACTTTAAAATATCTTCCTTTGGAAAAAAATCAGTCAAAGCATCTCAGATTACACTTTTTAAAACCGGAGGTATAATCGTCAAGTTGGTTAATTACTGAATACAAATTTTTTCAGCGAATTAAAAAGAAAAAAAACAAATAACTTTGACAAGGACAAATCAGCTATATTTTTGAATTTTCACAAAGTACGCATTTTATTGCATAAGCAGATTTTGTACGCAGATTTTGCATAAGCATTTATAGTAACAACATTGCTTATCATACAATGAAAAGTTATTTACTTAAGGGATGTGGTCACTTTTACGTACCTTTAAAAGTATCATTTTTAGACCTATGTTCGATTGTATGTACTACTCATGATTTAAGCTTGATTTATATGAAATTTTTTGAGTAACTGCCTATGATATTGTTTATTATAGATGCAATTTTTCAAGGTAATTAATAAAAATGACTTTTTATGCATAAAAAGTGAATTTTTTTTTTTTAAAATCGAGCATTTTGCAGTCAACTACTGTGCGCATTCTGTCAAAATAAATTATTAAGGTACATTAATAATTTTTTACTATATGTGATTACAATACTTCAGGCAACAATATCCAGCAACATTATTCTAAAATATATTAAAACATTTAAGTACGTGCTATTTTTAATTAGAAATTTCAAAAATGACTGAGTAAAAGCTTATAAAAAATTCTTTAAAAAATTAAAATATATTAAGGTTAAAAAATTTTGGTAGATTTTGTTGTCTAAAGTGTTGTAATCACATATAGTAAGCAATTATTAATGTAACTTAATAATTGATTTTGATAGAATGAGCACAGTAGTTGACTGCAAAATGCTCGATTTAAAAAAACTATTCACTTTTTATGCATAAAAAATCATTTTAATTTTTTATTAATTACCTTGAAATATTGCATATATAATAAACAGTATTATAGGCAGTTACTCAAAAAATTTCATGTAAATCAAGCAAAAATCATGAGTAGTACATACAATCCAGCATAGGTCTAAAAATGATACTTTTACGTACTTTAACTAACTTACGTAATTTAACTAACTTAATAGTGATTAAATTCAATATTATGGTTCCAGCATTGTCAGGAATTACCTTCAAGTTGGTAAATTATCGATTACAAATATTTTCAGCAAATTAAAAAGAAAAAACCCCAAATAACATTGATAAGGACAAATCAGCTATATTTTCGCATTTTCACAAAGTATGGGTTTCATTGTACTCACAATAAAAAGATAGGAAAATATTAATTTTTTTTAAAATTATACTCAACAGATTTTGCATAAGCATTTATAGTAACAACATTCTTTATCATACAATGAAAACTTATTTACTTATCAACTAACTTAATAGTGATAAAATTCAATATTAAGAAAAGTTAACTAGAAATATTTTATTTCTGTGCACAATTTAAAAAAAAAAAATGATGGCTCTGTAGCTTCATGATTAACACAAAACAATAATAATGTTCTTACCTTAGGAGCAGCAAATATACTAGGATTTCTCTGTCCAGTTTCTTTATTTCTTTTTAAGGCTGATCTATAGCCAGTAGAACAACCCGGAGCAAAACACATGTTTGGCATATTTCTGCACACAGAATAAATTTTAAAATTTATAAAACAACTTTCACCACCACGCCGTATAACTCAATGTAAAATAGTCACTTCGCTTGCATGTCACGCCCTCTACCGATGAGCGACAACAATCGGTTCATTTTTCGAAAAATTCCCCATTGAAGCTTACACTCCTTCTGTAGCTTCATGATGACGACTAAGTGGCCCGCGCGACCCTTTTGCATGCGATTAAAATACGATAAATTATATAGCGAGGTTGTTTGTTTGTAGTAGGATGAAAGAAGAACGGGTTCATTGGTAGAAATTGTTTATTTGTGAAATAACTGGTACGTAAGGATAATACAAAACCAATTACAAAACGCCTTTGGCCACAATATTGGAGTTGAAGCATATGACAAAATAGGGGAACATGAGATATGTACTCGTCAAAACACCTTTGTAGACAAGATTAGAGTTAAATATGATACAAACTCGTGGAAAATGTGATATTTATATTACAAAACCTCTTTGTGCACACTATTTAACCGAGCCCTCTCGACGCATCCTGGGAAAGAACTTTAGGGCCAAAAGTCAATTTTTCACTTCGATTTTTAAACAAACAATACAATTCGTCAGAAGCGGAGAAACTTAATCTTTAAAATAATATCTTATTTATCGATTTTGGTTAAGTATGAAGGGAGAGAAAGAGATCGTCACAAAAAATCACCTCAGAAGCTTTCCCTTGATATCAAGGGATATCTAAAAATAATACACTACTGGCCGTTAAAATTGCAACACCAGGAAGGACAGCAAATAACAAAACTTTACTTATTGTACGTATACAGCATAGTAGGAAGAAAACAGGATTAAATTTGTAAGCAATTTGGGGGTATACAGGGTCCGAAATTGCAAAACTGCCGCCTCTGGCAGCTAAGACGGCTCTATCCCGGTTAGGCTTCGAGTCGAACTGAGCTTGGATGACAGATACGGGCAAGTCATTCCATGCTGCTTTAAGTCTATGTCACACTTCATCAATCGTAGTGGCTGGAGAGCGGTGGCGGCCCAGTCTCTTAGCAGCCCATGGCCAAATGTTTTCAATGAGTGAGAGATCTGGAGAACGTGCTGACCAGGGCAAGAGTCGAACTCCCTCTCTGTGTAGGTAGGTCAGGACACGACGGGCAACATGCGGTCTTGAGTTATCTTGTTGAAAGATGACCTCTCCGAGGCCTCGAAGATAGGGCACAGCCACCGGCCTTAAGATCTGAGAAATGAAACGCTGGATGTTCAGATTACCGACGACGCGAATTAGAGGTGTTCGTTTCGTGTACCCAATGGCTGTCCATACCATCACACCAGGTGCAGGGCCCCTATGACGATATCGAATGCAAGCAGGTCACGTGCTTTCTCCTCGGTGTCTCCAGATACGGATACGTCCATCATGATGCTGCACGCAGAACCGGGACTTGTCTGAAAAGACGACATAGTGACACTCCTGTATTCAGTTTTGACGTTTGGCGCACCACCTTTGCCGCGCGTCTCTATGCTGCAGTTTCAAGGGAAGCCGCAATAATGGTCGCAGTGCAGGCAGTCAGTGCTGCTCCAGATGTCGTTGCACTGTCTGTGCAGATACTTTTCGTGCTGCAAACAAGCCCATTTCCCGACTCAAGGTCCGTGATGTGGCTGTACGATACTGCAAGACCGACCTGACAACATGTCTGTCCTCTCGGGCGTTAGTGACGGGAAGTCGTCGAGATCCTGCATGGCGTTCAGTATGACCCTCCTGAACCCATCGATTCCATATTCGCAGGACAGTCGTTGGATTGCGAGTAACAATATCGCGGAACGATAAACCGCACTCTCGATAAGCCATGATCCTACCGCTATCGAATTCCACACGTGCTGGTAGTCGTTTCTCCTTCTTATACGAGGCATAACTCGATCTTCTCGCAAAAAAAACCAACATTTCAATGCGATTTTGGAATGAGAAAGACGCTGTGTATCTTTCCTTTATATAGAGTTTGAGATGCCTTTTCTCCCCCCCCCCCCTGCTTCGTTCGATTGCGTTTAAATGTTAATTATTTGCATAGCCCAGCATCTTCATCCTTTCATGCGAATTTGACGTTTGTATTATCCTTCTTTCATCGTGTTACAATTTTAATGGCCACCAGTGTATATATGGTTTTTCCATGCAAAAGAATAATGTACACCTACGTGGATGTTGCCAATAAAGAAACTCATTAATGAAATCACAGAATGATAATAAAAGCAAACGATTTTTAAATTTAAAAATCCAGTGCGACTGATAATGTTGAAATAAAAAAAAAGCTAGCGCGCTATCTAGTGGAAGAAAAATTGTTTTTAATGTTTATACTTCGATTTTTAAACAAATAATAAGATGTGTAATTCTAAATTAACAATTCGCACGAAGCGGAGATCTTAATCTTTAAAATGGTACCTCAGTTATTGATTTTGGTTAATTACCAAGGGAGAAAAAGTGATAAAACAAAAAAACATCTTTTGGAAATAATACATATAGATGTTTTTTTAGGGGAGGGGGGAAAGACGGCAAAATATGCTATTTCATGGACTGACCAAATTCCTATGGCCGGCCCTGCTTATGACCACCTTTGATTTTCAAACGTATATAATTTGGATATGAATGTCGTATCCATTGATATAAGTACTGATAAACGAAAAATTATTATTTTATTTTAAAGAATAAAAACTAGTCCATCTAGTGACGAAATATGCTCGGAAAATCGTCATGAAACTGATAATTTTTTAACAGATTTATAGTGTTACGTTCACATATAATTTATGTACCTCATAAATCACACCACTACAAGCCAGTCATTTTTTTGAATGAGAGCGGATAAAAGCAATTTTTCTATGAGATTCAGCGATTTTTTTCTTTCTCATTGACTGGAAATTCCTTTTATTTCCTTTCAACTGAGAAAGGGGAGAAAAACATCATAAATGAACCACCACATCATCATATCGTGAAAAAGATTAACCATAATTAAACGAAATAATCGTTAGAAAGAAGCTTAACTCTAGAATAACTGAAATAAAGAAAAAAAAAGTGAGTAGTTTACTATTCCCTGAAGACACTCGAAATTACTTATTTAACTTTCGACCATACACAAGAATAGTGCTATCCAAAATCAAAACAATGCTCATTACATTCTTCGATAGTAAAGGTATTATCCACATAGAATTTGTTCCAACTGGACAAACAATTACAGGTCAATACTACTTAGCTGTGTTAAAGTGTTTGATGGCCAGAATTTGTCACATTCATCCAGACTATAGGACTGAAAGCAGTTGGTGTTTGTTACACGACAATGCATCCAGTAACACCTCCCTTATTGTTTGTCGATTTTTGGCAAGAAATAGCATCTGTGTGTTGAACCACCCACCGTATTGACCTGATTTAGCCCCCTGTGACTACTCCTTATTCCCAAAGCTTAAAATAAAGTTAAAAGGGTGTTATTTTGAGGATATTTCGACCATACAAGAAGCTTCGACACATGCTTTGCAGGCCATTCCACAAAGTGATTTACAACAAGCGTTCGATTCATTAATAAACTGTTGTAAAAAGTGCATTGAAGCTGGAGGGTCCTATTTTGAATAAAAAACCCAAACAGGTATTAATTTCTTGTTTCCATTTCTTTTTACAGACCCAGTCTTAAAACTTATTTGACGCACTGTGTGTGTATATATATATATACACACAGTGGCGCACCCAGGATTTTTTCTTGGGGGGGGCCGAGATGAATGGATAAAAATATTTATAATGCATGGGGGGGGGGCCGAGATGAACGAATAAAAATATTTATAATGCAAAATCAATATTTCTACTTCTTTGGGGGGGGGCCAGGGCCCCCTGGGCCCCCCCCTGGGTGCGCCACTGTATACACATAACTACATACATACATACACATACACACACATATATATATATATATACAGTAACCACCGTTTATAGTGATCAGTGGTTATAAGAATCAACCATTTATAAGAATCAATATCGCAAAAACAAAAGCAAATGTATTATTCCTTTAAAGAATCAATCCACCGGTTTTAAGAATCAGCTTACACTCTTCACTTTCCTTTCATTTTCTAAAAAAAGCCACTTAAATCCTCAAAAGGCACAAAGTTCTTTCTTTAGTTTTTGAAAAAATAGACTGATTAGACGTTGGGATGGAATACAGTCGTAAAATGCATCCCTCTCTTTGTTAGAAATAACATCATAGTTTCCCCTTAAACATTTTAGCTAAACACTGTCCTATTAGCTTGATCTATGGGCATCTCTACCCGTCAGGGTCCAATTTCATTTTTCTCCACTGAGAAAGACAGGGACTTTTTTCTTCCCAACCCTACTTCCTGGTTGGGGTTTCCTGGACCCTGAAACACATAAATCTTTGGCGAAGTGTCCACTATCACTTAGGCGAACGTGACATTAGTAGATTCAGCACGTTATCAAACCGTGAAACGTAAGATATAAGGTGAATCTTCGTCTGAAACTGTAATGAGCATTCGTCGCTAGTGTTATAACTTTTACATAGTCGAATTCAAAAATGATAAAAACAAGGAAAGCTCTTAGTTTTTCTGAAAAACAAAACTTGTTAATTAGATATGATGTTCTTCCGAAATGCAGTCAAAGAGAAGATGACTCCCATTTGGGTGTAACTCAGTCTACTCTTAGCAAAATTTTAAAATGTCGAGAGGAAATTTCGGCTACCATTAGCAAAAATGGAAATCTTGATCGGAAAAGGAAGCACGATGGAAAATCAGTCGGTGTAGAAGGGGCTATCTTGCAGTGGTTCACTCAAGCCCGAATGATGAATGCACCTATCAGCAGAGCTATGTTGCTGCAAAAAGCCGAAGATTTTAAAAAAAAAAGAAAATTGGGAGAAAACAATTTTCGTGCTACGGAAGGTTGGCTTACTCGATGGAAAGAGAGAAAAAAATATTGCTTTAAAAAAAAAAAAAAAAAAAAAAAAAAATGAGAAGCAAAATGCGTATATGGAATCAGCTCAAAATGGCTCTCCGATTACTTGCCTGCATTAATGAAAAACTATGACCCACACCAAATTTTTAATACAGATGAGACTGGGCTTTATACAGCGATGCCTGATCGAATGATGATGTTTAAATGATTTGTCTTCTGTTGGGAAAAAACAAAAAGAACGCATTACAGTTCTTTTGACGACAAATATGACTGGGAGCGTAACGAAAATGCCTTTGGTTATATGTAAGAGTAAATCTCCACGATGCTTTATGAAAATAAAAACCCTTCCTGTGTCTTACGAAAATTCAAAAAATTCTTGGATGTGTAGCAGGATCTTTACTAACTTCCTTTTAAAGTGGGATAAGAAGCTAACTGGGAAAGAAAATTTTTTTTTGATTTTGGACAACTGTCCGGCTCATCCAGTTGTAAAGCTCACAAATATAGAGGTGTGTTTTTTGCCACCGAATACAACATCAGTAATAAAACCTCTTGATTAAGGAAAAATAAAAACTTTTAAAATGCTATATCGCTCTGACTTGCAACAAAGAATTGTTGACGCAATGGAAGAAGGAAAGGGATCTGTGTCAGAAATATTAAGTAAAAGAATCACTTTGCTTGATGCTATACATATGATTGCAAGTGCCTAGAAAAGAGTTTCAAATCACAGCATTGTTAATTGCTTCCGTAAAGCAGGAATTTTTCGTGAGACTGATAACTCATTAAGTCAAGCAGAAACTGATCCTGTTGAAGAATCATTTCATGAGTGGGTTGAAATCGACGAAAACCTACAGACTTTGGAAGAAAAGACAGAAGATGGAATCGCCGAAGAAATAAATAATAATAATAAAAAACTGTCGATAAAACTGAGGACGAGGATAAAATGAATGACGTATTCCGAGAAAAACCACCATCAGCAAAAGAATCCATAGAAGCACTGAGTACTCTAAAATATTGTGGACTGTTGAATGTAGAGGAATTTCTGAAGACGTTTACGGGACATTTTATGATATTGACAGAAGTATAAACAGCATCCTGAAAACTTCATTACATCAAACAACCATAGAAAACTTTTTTTTGCACCCTTCCTGTAGTTCAAATGTCAAAACTTTTTAGCAGGTATGTTGTTACAAATATTGGATTTTTTTCTTCTCTTACTATAATCATGTGTATCTACTTATAGGTCTAGAAATTAAGTTGTATTTTGAAAATTATAAAAAAAAATTTTAATAAAAGATAATTAACATAAATTAAAGAGTATTTAATGGTAAATTATCTAATATATGTATATATATACAGTAACCACCACTTATAGTGATCAGTGGTTATAAGAATTAACCGTTTATAAGAATTGTTATGCCTGTTCTTATTCAGACATTAGAAAAAGTTTAACTTAATTTATCATGATATATATTAATTCAATTACTTAAGTTTAATTAGAGTTTAAGTATTAGGGAGTAAATTTAATAGTATTTAAGATGAGGCGCGTTGTGATTACCTCAAAAGTTAAGAGTTTAAAATATTACCGCAATAACCTACGACAGATTCAATAAGGGAAAAACGACAGCTGAAAGAGAAACTTAACTTTACTCTGAAAAGGAAAATTTAAACAAAATAAAAGTCATTAAGCTTACGCTTTTAAAGAAAGGACGAGACACAAATTTTAGGGGTAATAATTACAAAAGTTTATTTATATTTTAACATAAATTAAGTTTTCTACATATCTATCCAGCTGTCATACAAGGCACAATTCCATAAAAAAATTAATCACATAAAACAAATTCTAGTATTACACATCACAATAAAAATAGACTGAAATTAAATTTGATTTAGGTGGCTAATGAACCCATTAAGATCTTATAAAAAAAAATTCTTTAGTTAATTCAAAAATAAAAGGAAAACGAAAATCATAATTAAAATTGTACTTTACCGAAATGACTGCAGTCTAAAAAAAAAGAAGTAGAAATCTAGAAACAAAGGCATGATAGGAAAGTCGAAAGATTTAGAATTCGGGAATAGGACATGTCCAAAGAAGGGGGGGAACTTATCGGTGAATGTTGCTCTTCATAGCTGCTGCTGAATCGAAACAGGATTCTAGTATCATCCTCTGTCTCCTCTCTTTCGAATCTCCCATCGAAACTTTTTGTTCGTTCGGATCTTCTCCGCCACTTTGCCTCATTTTTTGTTCCGCGTGAAAAATAGACCTTCTCTTCCTGGCTTCTCATTGGTTGATTTCGCGATATCTTTCCGCCGCGAGACATCAACAAACTCACGGGGAAAAATTCTCGGAAAAGGTCTGGGTGGTATTACGATGTGTGGGGTAGACTTTCTGAGAAACAATGATAAAATTGCGATGTTTGGGGAGTCATAAAGATGTCAATATCTGTTTTCCATCCCTGGGTTGATGACATTTGCTTCTTGAACGAAATGGCGCAACTATTTTGTATCGTATTACCGTGGGATACCAGAATGAAGAAGAGAAATAAGATTGCTTAGAAAATGGAAAAGTTTTAAACAAAGGTATTAGATTTTATTATTAAAAAAATTAAAGGTCCATCAGCCAATAAAGAAAATACTAAGCCACCTATATTATTATAATTATTAATAATATACAATTAAACATTTCACACATATATTTAAATTTGCTGGAGTGTCATGTTGGATTGGAATCTGTTCAGGAATCTAAATATCAGCACAACATTATACTTCCCCCTGATGGAAAAAATTTTTTGTCACAAAAAATTTTATGGATTTATACAGAACCCCATATGATCTTATTATAAATAAGAATAACCCTTGTATACATGAATACGAAAGAAAACTTGTCGAGGAACCAACAGGTGTTACACAGTACCACTTGAGTACATAAAAAACAAAACAACAAAAGGAAATTGGTTTGGCTACAAAATGATTCATGATTGTACGCTGAGCCGAAACATAAAATCACTACAAAAAAAACTTATAAACATGAAGAATCATAAAATCACAAAACTATCATCAATTACATAGATATACGGAAGACGCTTGACACACTGTAGTACCTTGATAACAAAATTTTCATGATCCTATGATGGACCAAGCCATAAGCACATTACCTAACCGCAATAAAAAATGTAAATAAACTTCTATTATAGAGGACACTCTTTGCTATCACTGAATAGTCTCAAAGTCTTTCGCAGAAGAATCATTGGCACAAGAACACTGTGATCAGTAGTGTTCGATATCACGTAAGAGAGTTCTTTTGGTCGTAGACTTTAGTCGAAGTGACTGAACCATTGATCATTCATAGCACCCCGGCCCCCCACTCTCTGACGTGATGAATTGTCGCTGTAGGTAAATGTCAATGAACTGTTATCAGGTGTGAAGGTTGATGACGGGATTAAATACTGTTGAAACTGGATGAACATTTCTCCTCTGCACACTCCCGTAGATGTCTCCGCCAGCGGATCTTTCTACTCCTGGCCAGGTTGAAGATGTGGAGATGAGACCGGCTATCCATTCATAACAATAATTGAAATGAATCATGACTATGAATATTGGTAAAAGGACTTGACTAGAGTGGGAGCCGTGATACAGTGAAGGCCAAAGCGGTTCGCCATGAGAGTCCTTGTGTCCTTGTTGAAAGGTTTTGTGAAGGATCCATGACATGGCAGCCACGAGGATTCTCCCTCGTAATATGTAGCTTTGCACCAACGAAATGTTACAAATATTTAAAAAAAAATAGCATATATATATATATAAACAAACAAAAGTTTCATATATGAAAATGTAAATTAACAACACATTGTACTCATAATATGAAGCGTAATTATCAAACAGCAAAAAAAAATATTCTACACATACAAGGTATAATCGATAAAAAAACACATTTTCATTTTTTGCTAATTTTCTTCACGAACCCATTACTGTCCCTGGGCCTTAAATTGTAGTAGTATTTGGCAGTGGACTTCGTATTTTTACTGCGTGTCACAATTTGGGAGTTTGTTGAATGATTATCTCTCGAGTTAACATTAGACTGCACGTTATCATTTACACTAGTATCCTGAACCACTGAAGAATTACTAAAATCACTATTATTGTCTAGAAAGCTGACATCAGATATTTCAATATCTTCTAGAGCATAGGGAGAAGCTGGTCCATTATAACCATTACTAATAACATTGTTTTGGGTTAGATTATCGGTTGTAGAAAAGTTTGGCATAAGATATTGATAATTTGGTCTACGTCTAAGGGGAGGGAAAAAAGGCAAAGTTTCTTGATCATCTACATAATTAGACTGAGATTCATCTTGACTTTTAACATTTACTTTCGGAGAGGGAGGGGAAGTTGTTACATCTGGGATTGTTAATGAAGGAAAAATTATTCTATCTGGAATTAAAGTTAATCTATCTACATGTACTGTCTGTTCATCATTGGGAGCAGTAATATTAACAATTTTAAAATTAACAGGACCAGTTTGTTCCTTTACTCTATATGTGCCCCTATTGAATTTAGTAAACTTTTTTGATTGTCCAACCTTAGTGGCTGGGGTGAACAACATAACTAAATCGCCTACTTTGATATTTTTATTCTTACAATTTTTCAAACGGTAACTTTCCTGTCTCTCGGCTGCTATAATTAAATTCTCTTTCACTGTTTTAAAAGCTTCTTGCATTCTTAAAGTTAAATCTTCAGCTAAATCTCTTTGATCTGCATATGATCTAGCAGATGGAGAAGTGAGAAGGGTTAATGGCAAAGTAAGATCCCTACCATACACCAGATGTGCGGGTGTATCTTTTATGGCTGAATGAAAAGCCGTTCTGTGAGCGAGAACTGCAAAATGCAGATATCTATCCCACTCATTTACAGTGGAGTCTACTAGATGTTTAAGGGAGTTAATGATGGTAGCATTAACCCTTTCCACAACACCATCAGTGCTAGGATGATAACTCGTAGAACAATGTTTGTTTATCCCTAACTTTTCATATACTTTTTGAATGCTATGTGCTAAAAATGAAGACCCCCTATCTGTTATCATGTGTTCAGGTATACCATGCGTGCAAATAAATTTTTCTAATATAGATGTTACTGTTTCAGTCTTAATGTCAGTTACTGGGTAAGCCTCAACCCATCTAGTAAAATAGTCGCTAATGACCAGAATGTATTTGTTCCCTGCTTCAGTGATCGGTAGAGGACCAACAGCATCCATACCTATTCTTTCAAAAGGTCTACTAGTTATTTGAATTCTTTGTAATGGAGCTTTTTGTTTGGTTTTAAAACCTCTCCTTTCAAGACACGATACACAGGATAAAACATAATTACTGATATGTGCATACATCCCTGGCCAATAATAATTTTGTCTCACTCGATATAACGTTCTCTTAAGACCTGGATGTGCTGAAGTTATGGAATTGTGGGCAAGAGTAAGTACCTCTGATATTAAAGTTTTTGGAACAAATAATTTTTCAATGTTAAATTTAGACTTATTATATTTTGGAATGCAATATAAAATATCATCTCTTAAAAAGTAAGTATTACCCTTAATATTTAATTCTGAGACAGTCTTTAATTGATCAATTAAGTTTTTACATTTACCATCTGTCTGCTGCATTAATTTAAGTCTATTATGAGGAAAAGGGTTAATTTTAGTGTCAACTTCTTGAACTGTAGCTACGTTAACTAACCTCGACAAAACATCAGTTGGTACATTGCTCTTCCCTGGTACATGTTCAATATCAAAATCATAATTCTGAAGAGCTAACACCCATCTAGCAACACGACCGCTGTCTTTGAGTTTGAGTGCATAAGAGAGAGCTTTTTGATCACAAAACAATTTAAATTTTCTGCCATATAAGTACTGTCTGAAATAATTAATAGCCCAAACTACTGCTAACATTTCCCTCTCAAATACACTATACCTTGTTTCAGCATCATTAAGTCGTCTACTCGCATAAGCCACTGGGTGATTCATACCATCCTCTCCCTTTTGACTAAGAACAGCACCAATCGCATAACCCGAAGCATCAGTATTCAAAATAAAATTGTCTTTTACATTTGGTAACATTAAACAAGGATAAGATACTAAATTTTCTTTAAGTTCATTAAATGCTACATCAGCTACATCTCCCCATTCAAACGTGACTTTCTGTTTAGTTAAATTTGTTAATGGTATGGCAATATGAGCAAAATTTTTGATAAATTTTCGATAGAAGTTGCAAAGACCTAAAAATGATCTAACTTGTTTTTTATTCTTGGGTATAGGAAAATTCCTCACAGCCTCCACATTACGTGAATCTGGGAGAACTTTGCCATCTACTACCTGGAAACCTAAATATACAATTTTATCCCTGACTAATTGACATTTTGCTGGATTAACTTTTAAATTATGTTTACTTAGACGTTTAAAAACCATATCTAATTTCTCTAAATGTTCGTCAAAAGTTTCTGAAGCTATTATTAAATCATCCAAATAAGTATTAATATTCCACTCTTTTAAACCTGCTAAAACCATTTCTAGTAATCTTTGGAAGGAGGAGGCAGCATTCTTTAACCCTTGTGGTAACCTATTCCACTGATATAAACCAAAGTCAGTGCAGAAAGCAGTCTTGTGTCTGTCTGCAGGATTTAAGTTCATCTGCCAATAGCCTGAACACAAATCGAGAGATGAATAAAATTTAGCCCCATGTAATGAATCTAATAAATCAGTAATTAATGGCAAGGGAAATGGAAGAGGTTGGGTTTTCACATTTAACTTTCTATAATCACAAACTAACCGGTAAGAATTGTTTTTCTTTTTGACTAAAATAACTGGAGAAGCATAGGGTGAATCACTGACAGAAATTATCCCTGAATCTAATAATTGATTGATTTGAGTCTTTAATTCATCTTTCAATGCATGAGGAGTCCTGTATGGTTTTTGCCTAATTGGTACTTCATCAGATAAATAAATTCTATGGGAAACAGTGTTGCAGCCAGTCAATTTCTGCACTGAATCTGCAAATACATCCGAATGTTTATGTAAAAGAGCTAACAGCTTAGATTTCTGCTCCTCATCTTGTATATGTGCCAAATCAAATTGTCCTCCAAATAATTCAAGATCTTCATCTATTGATTTTTCTCCTATCACATTAACTTCTGCATTTTCTACTTTAGTCACTACGATTGGCTCTACACTTACTAATCTTGTATTTTTGTTTACATGTAAATCCTCATCTGAAAAATTTGCTACTTTAACTAAATATTTATTCCCATTATTATTATCATTTACTGAATTGGAAACTACCCATGGATTGGCTAGAGAGTGTTTTGATGGTTGAATTAAGACAGTATTTGAATCTAACATTTTGTTGCCTGTATGCACCCATACTAAAAGTTCTGACCTAGGAGGTATAATATGCTTAATTAATGTTCGCCCTATCACACTATTATCATGAAACTGCATGTGATCATACTGAATATTATTCATATCCTTACCTATAACATTATTCTTAGGTACATTAGTTACTTTAATATCACTAGAAGTGTTACAATTACTTTTATCTGTACTTTTTATCTTTTGAAGTCTATTATGATTATTATTACCAGATTTATCTGTAATTTCTACAATTTTAAGATCTTTATTTATGGTTTGTACTTCTGGATTGTTCTCAATATGACTTTTCTTTAGTTTGGGTTGTTTTTTACAGGGAGAATTAGTAACGGTTAAATTGTGACTATCTGAATTATGATTGTTTATATTTTGGTTAAGTTGAGTAGCATTGGTATCTCTGCGATTACTTTTATAAGGCTTAGATTTGGTTTGGTTGTTATTTCTCTGGAAGTTAGTGTTAGATGCATGATGTTGACTGTTAGAATTACCTTGAAATTTATTCACTTTTTGCTTAGTACTATCATTAATCAAATTGCATTCATAATTATCATTTACATTTACTCTGCTTCTATCTTTTACATTTAACCAATCTATATGGAATTTATTATTTTGGATATTCATTTGTTTACAATCAATTTTCACATTATTCTGAATAAAAAACTGTAACCCTAAAATAGCATCATAATCTAATTTAGAGTTGTTGGTGTCTACATAAAACTGAACATTAATTTTCTCTCTCTGAAACGTTAGGGTGAGATTAACCTTTTTGGTAATAATTAATTGATCGTTGGTAATCCCTAAAACTCTCAAAGCACAATCTGACTGTTTAATATCGTAACCTTTCTTTGCACATTTATCTATAACCATATTGTTTATCAAATTCACAGACGCCCCAGTATCTATTAAACACTTAACTCTGATATCATGAATATAAACTACAATAATAGGAAGTGAATTATTAACATTAAATACAGAATCTATCCTTACACACTCAAGGGGTTTACTCAAAGTCAGTGGTGTTTGCCTGCTCTGCCCCTGAATTAGTTTAAATTACCCTGATTGTTAAATCTCTGGCTTGGGAAACCATGATAGTTTGGACCTGGATTAAAACGTCTTGGCTGCCTGCAAAGTCTGCTTATATGACCCCTTATCCCACAATTAAAACAAACCACATCTCTATAATTTGTGCGCCTATCGTGTGTTGGTGGAGTAGGACGTGTGTGATTTTCCCCTCTTAACTTTTTTACTTCATCCGACAGTTCTGCTACCTTACGGTCATTCTCAAGTGCTAAATTTTGAATCAGTTGTTTAATTTGTGTTAATTCTGTTTCTAAATTTGATGATGTGTTCGGTATAGTAAGGTTAACTTGGGCTGAAGAGGCTTCCAATGCTGCACACTCTTCTTCTTTAAGGGCTAATTGCCACAAATTATCAAAACTCTCATGTGGTTGGGACATTACAAATCTCCTGACTGATGCTCTCATTCCAGCTAATGCCTGAGTGAGTAGCATCTTTTGCCTAGTACTTTCCTCTTTAGGAAAACATTGGTAAGACAGGCCCCTTATTCTAGTTAAGTAAGCCCTGGTGGATTCACTAGATCCCTGACAAGCTGTTGTGAACTTTAAAAGACAATTATCTTTAAAATCAATTATATTAATTCAATTACTTAAGTTTAATTAGAGTTTAAGTATTAGGGAGTAAATTTAATAGTATTTAAGATGAGGCGCGTTGTGATTACCTCAAAAGTTAAGAGTTTAAAATATTACCGCAATAACCTACGACAGATTCAATAAGGGAAAAACGACAGCTGAAAGAGAAACTTAACTTTACTCTGAAAAGGAAAATTTAAACAAAATAAAAGTCATTAAGCTTACGCTTTTAAAGAAAGGACGAGACACAAATTTTAGGGGTAATAATTACAAAAGTTTATTTATATTTTAACATAAATTAAGTTTTCTACATATCTATCCAGCTGTCATACAAGGCACAATTCCATAAAAAAATTAATCACATAAAACAAATTCTAGTATTACACATCACAATAAAAATAGACTGAAATTAAATTTGATTTAGGTGGCTAATGAACCCATTAAGATCTTATAAAAAAAAAATTCTTTAGTTAATTCAAAAATAAAAGGAAAACGAAAATCATAATTAAAATTGTACTTTACCGAAATGACTGCAGTCTAAAAAAAAAGAAGTAGAAATCTAGAAACAAAGGCATGATAGGAAAGTCGAAAGATTTAGAATTCGGGAATAGGACATGTCCAAAGAAGGGGGGGAACTTATCGGTGAATGTTGCTCTTCATAGCTGCTGCTGAATCGAAACAGGATTCTAGTATCATCCTCTGTCTCCTCTCTTTCGAATCTCCCATCGAAACTTTTTGTTCGTTCGGATCTTCTCCGCCACTTTGCCTCATTTTTTGTTCCGCGTGAAAAATAGACCTTCTCTTCCTGGCTTCTCATTGGTTGATTTCGCGATATCTTTCCGCCGCGAGACATCAACAAACTCACGGGGAAAAATTCTCGGAAAAGGTCTGGGTGGTATTACGATGTGTGGGGTAGACTTTCTGAGAAACAATGATAAAATTGCGATGTTTGGGGAGTCATAAAGATGTCAATATCTGTTTTCCATCCCTGGGTTGATGACATTTGCTTCTTGAACGAAATGGCGCAACTATTTTGTATCGTATTACCGTGGGATACCAGAATGAAGAAGAGAAATAAGATTGCTTAGAAAATGGAAAAGTTTTAAACAAAGGTATTAGATTTTATTATTAAAAAAATTAAAGGTCCATCAGCCAATAAAGAAAATACTAAGCCACCTATATTATTATAATTATTAATAATATACAATTAAACATTTCACACATATATTTAAATTTGCTGGAGTGTCATGTTGGATTGGAATCTGTTCAGGAATCTAAATATCAGCACAACAGAATCAATATCACAAAAACAAAAACAAATGTATTATTTTCATGTTAAAATTTTCGCTTTAAAGAATCAATCCACCGGTTTTAAGAATCAGCTTACACTCTTCGCTTTCCTTTCATTTTTCCAAAAAAGCAACTTAAACCCTCAAAAGGCACGAAGTTCTTTCTTTAGTTTTTGAAAAAATAGACTGATTAGACGTTGGGATGGAATACAGTCGTAAAATGCATCCCTTTCTTTGTTAGACATAATATAATAGTTTCCTCTTAAACGCTTTAACTAAACACTGTCCTATTAGCTTGACCCAGGGATATCCTACCCGCCCGGATCCAATTTCACTTTTCTCCAGTGACAAACAAAGACAGGGACTCTTTTTTCCCACCTCCCGCATCCTGGTTGCGGCTTCCTGGACCCTGAAACACATAAATCTTCGGCGAAGTGTCCACTGTCACTTAGGCAAACGTGACATTATTAGTTTCAGCAAGTTATCAAACCGTGAAACGTAAGCTAGAAGGTGAATCTTGGTCTGAGACTATTGGTATTGAAAGCGGTATAAACAGCCTCCTGAAAACTTCATTACGTCAAGCTACCATAGAAAACTTTTTCTTGCACCCTTCCTGTAGTTGAAATGCTAAATGTTAAGCAGGTATGTTGTACCAAATATTGGATTTTTTTCTTCTCTTACTATAATCATGTGTATCTACTTATAGGTCTAGAAATTAAGTTGTATTTTTAAAATTAAAAAAAAATTTTAATTAAAGATAATTAACATAAATTAAAGAGTATTTTATGGTAAATTTTCTAATATATGTATATATAGGTGTGTGTGTGTGCCTGTCCAAAAACCAAAATTTCGGCTATAAGAATAAACCGCTTATAAGGATAAAAAAGAGTAATAACAAACGTGATTCTTATAAGCGGAAATCACTGTATATATAGATATATATATATATTTTCCCAATGCAGCATGCAGTTTCTTGGACATTATCTTTACTGCCACATGATACCGCGGTTTTGCTGGCCACTTTTCTTGGGGCACCGTATAGGTGGACCAGCATTACCCCCTTACGGGCTAATTTAAAAAAGGCCTTATCATTAAAAAAATATCTATTTTGTTCAGCTACAGTACACTTTCATGAATGGGCACCCAACCTTTTTTTTCTTGTGGGAGCAACATAATTATTATCCAAAAAGAATGTAAAAGAAACATAGTAAGTTTCTCAATTATAGCCCATTAATGAAATTTTTGTTGCCCTTAAAAATGGTGCTGCAAACAATAAAGCTAGAGTATCTGTTAATTTTTTAAATATAAACCAACCAATTTTTTAAAGCAGATTTGTATTCCCAAGGATCCTTTGTTCTTCTACAAAAGAAATTTTCAAGAAAGGAAAAAAGGATGACACCAAAGATCATTAGGTATAAAAAACCCGGAGTACGTAAAATAGGTCGTGGCTGCAATGTCCTCCAAGTTCTCAAATTTACCTCTGGAGATGAGGGGTCAGGTTTTCCAGTCTTATCATTTGACTCGGTTCAAAATTACGGGACCGGTCATCTAGCCAAGTTGGACTCTGATCCTTGTGGTGCTAATTCAAAACAGGAGCTGCCCCTTTCAGCCCAATAGCCTATTATGACCTGGTGAATGGAACCTCCAACCAGGGGGCATTAGCAGCAACAACAACAGGTATAAAAATGATTAAAGATGATTATGTATAGGAATTAACAACAAAATTTGGTGTCAATTAACAGAACAAAAAAATGATAATATATAGGAAAATGAACAAAAACTAATAATGAATTGGAAATTCAGTAAATTAACAAAAAATTCTGTTTTCTTTAGGAAACAATGAAAGACAAAAAACAGAAGAAAGCATTCCTTGTGGTCATGTCCTAAATGATATTCTTTATGGGAACTCCAAGAAATTAATCTTTACTTAGGTGTTGCAGAAATAATCACCTTACATAAGAGTGGAGTATTTTTTTTTTCCTGATAAATTTGAGCCAGTGGCCTGGACTTTTTTTGCATGGCTTTACCTGGCTACACAAGGATCAAAGTAAGCTACAAAAAGAGTTTTAATGATTATTTTGAGTAAGGAGTATATACATTAAATATCAAATGATGACTACATAATTAGAGGAGAGTGAAACTTGGAAATTACTGGGCACCAATTTCTATTCTATTTTTCAGATGAATTTTGCTTTCAAAATAAGCGACAAACAAAGAAACTGTTATATAAACTTAAAATATAAGAACAGAAGTAAAGTTTTTTATACAACAGAAGAAGAAAAATTAACAGCCTTTTATTGACTCTCAAAATGTCAAAAATAAGGATCATTGTGGTTTGTCTGTGGTTTATAAGAATTACTCTCTTATAAGTAGAAAAATAGGTGGTCTTCCATCATTATAAAAAATAATATAATTTCCTCCATTTGAAACTGTGAAGAAAATAAATTATTGTAATATACAATGAAAAAGGAATGGAAATTCTAAAGAGAGGCAATTGAAAACAAGAGAGCATGCAACAGAAAAGGAATAAAAAAAATGACACAGGTTTGTTATCAGAGTTATTTTGTGATTTATTCATATTATTTTAACTATAAGCTAAAGGAATAAAACTTTTACACAATGATGTTGCTCAATTTTAACAAATGTAGTATACAAATTACACTTTATTTGTTTTCAAGCTTAGAAATGTCCTTCATAGAAATTTTGCCAGATCCCCGTTTTGCAGGTTTAGCCTGTAACATAAAATAAACTAGACTATTATACAATTCTGGGATTATAATAAATTAGAAAATATGCATTTACACACATTAGATAAACATCAGCAATATAAATGATTTCAACTTTTTACCTGAGATTCATGGGGTTTCCAGCCAATGAGGTAAATAATTTCAAAAGTAGCAGGCACTGTTTTATCTTCATTTCCATATCTCTCTAAAACAGATATTAATCTTTTAATTGGAACATAATTAATTACTATCAGCTTCAAAAAGATGAAAAATACCATCACATAAATTTATATGAATTCATGATCTTTTAACTTATAAATTCCTTGCATTTACAAAATATATATGAATTTAGTCTACGATGTTTTGGAGTTATAATAATATAACTGTAAGGTTAGACTCCTGAATTATTTAAAACATATAATTTCTTCTAGAAACAAATTCATCCTTTGTTATCTTCTTATAAAACATTCATCCTGCACTGCATGGCCTTACTATTATTGGCTACAGAATTTTTTTCCCCCTGATAAAAGTAACCAAATGAAGTTACATAAAAATCTGTTTTGTGCATGTGTTTTTGAAAGTAATTATAATTACTATTAATTTTTTTCAACATTTTCCCGGTACTTTTATCATTAAAAAATATGAAAAAGATAAAAAGTCATGTATTGTACAGTTAATTTCCCCCCCCCCCTAAATTAAATACTTTCACTGTGTCAACTAAGTAACTCTCTGTAAGGGTCACTAAGAGACCAGTGGTTAATAGGGTACTAATCTCTAAACTTATGTTTAGTTTTGAATATTTTAAAGAAAAACAGTGTCAAATAAAAGGCTATGAAGTAAATTGAATGACAACTTCATAATACTTACTCCAATTGTTTCTGTAAGAGATATACTAAAATAACCTTTAGTACAGTTGACAAATATTAAAATTATCTTTCAACATGGATATAAGATTTTTTCCTTAGTAGTTGGGTGTAATTTGCAATGGAAAAAGAACAAGTGTAAAGTTCTAGTACACAGTTCTAAAGCAAGCAAAGTTGTCCATTTGCACTTTCCAAAGACTATCAACTAAAAAGTTTAGCATTCTTGAACAATATATGTGGTAAAACTTTGCAATTCTAAAATGGCTAGAAAGGCATCCAGGACATTAAAGAGCACTTTCCTCTATTTCAACCTCTCAAGTACATACTAAGAGATGAAATTATCTGTAAAATAGAAAGATTACTCTTATTTTAAAATAGTCCAAAAAGAGAAAATACTTAGGTAAGAACATTTTCACAGTATTGGATCAAAAATCTGAAGAGAGATGGAAATGTGTCTCTCCTTAACGTCCAATAATAAACTTGGAGGAAAATTTTCAAAACTTTATTCTAAAAATTGATTTATTTTGGAAAATCATTTAAAGCTGGTTCATCTTAGTTTCTTTCACCAATATATTCAGCTCCTCGATCAGGTATTCTTATAAAATAATTTTAGGATATACTTTTTTTATTCTCCCATCAGATTTTTCTACAATTGGCAACTACACTGCTGGCCACTGTAAATGCAACACCCTGAAGGAAACATGCAAATAACATGAAATTTACAACATGCATTAGCGGAGGTGAGATATGCAAATGATTAGAATTTCAGCGCAGACGCACATCACGCGTGCCTGTGGCGCCACTTCAAAGCGCTATTTAAGGCTTGGAGATTTCGACGATTTCCAGTTCGGCAATTGTGTTTTTCTTGTGGTTTTTTTAAAAAAACGATCAATTATGCCTCGTCGAAAACAGCGATCATCTTTTTATCAAGTATCCGAGTTCGACAGAGGAAGGATAGTGGCCTACCGAGATTGTGAATTATCTTTCAGGGAAATCGGTAGTCGTGTTGGACAAAACCAAACAACTGTAATGCGAATATGTGATCGTTGGATGCAGGAGGGTACGACGGACCGGCGTGTTCGATCGCATCCACCTCAGCGCACCACTTCACGTGATGACAGGCAAATTGTGCGCATGGCAGTGACGGATTGCTCAGTCACATCACGAACCATAACACAGCACATGCAGTCTGTAACGCATCATCCAGTGTCAGCACGTACCATTCGACGCCGTTTACAGCAGAGTGGTCTGTCCGCAAGACGTCCATTGCTTTGTCTACCCTTGACGCAGAACCACAGACATCTCCGCCGCCAATGGTGCGATGACAGAAGGATGTGGACGGCAGAATGGAATGAAATTGTCTTTACTGACGAGTCACGCTTCTGTCTGCAACACCACGATGGTCGCATTCGAGTCTGGAGACACCGTGAAGAGAGGATGCTGAACAGCTGCGTTATGCACCGCCACACTGGTCCTGCACCGGATATTATGACTCGCTCTCCGGATCTTTAGCCGATAGAAAACATGTGGTCCATGGTTGCTCTACGATTGACCAGATTCCATCCCCAGCTGCCACAGCAGATCAACTTTGGCAACGTGTGGAAGCTCCTTGGTCTACTGTACCCCAAAAACTCCTCCAAAGTCTCTTTGAATCAATGCCGAGGCGTGTGACAGCGGTGATCTCCAACAATGGCGGCTACTCTGGCTACTGATTTTGGCAGGAACCACACTTCACAGAAGTCTATAAATTTAATCATTTGATACTTGGTCAACATGTTATCTACAAAAAAATTTTTTTGTGATATCTCTTGTCTTTCTTGGTGTTGCAATTTGGGTGGCCAGCAGTGTATAATAATCTATACCGGCAAACCCTTTTGAGAAGTGGGTCAAATTTTGTTCATCATTTTTTTTTAAAGTACTAGCTTGTGGGTCACCAAGTAAGTGGCGTCACTTAGAAAGGTGGAGGAGAGAATGGTTAAAAACTACTCTTTTTTGGGTTCTCATTTTTAAAATCCTCTAAAAAGTTTACGTTTTCTTTTTGTTTTACAACTTTTACTTTTGCAAGTGAAGAGCAAAAAATAAAGGTTGACGCCAAAAAATTGATATAAATGGGGTGATACCATGAATTACCACACCAGGTGACACCATGCCCAGTCGGCAGTCACCCCTGCACTGAGTACTTGAATGAACAAGGAATAAAGAAAATCAGATATGCGGCGTTGAAAGGCAAAGTGGTGTAAGTCATTTTTTCAACTTTTTTCATTTGAGGGCAAATATGTAATCACCATGTTCAATTTATAGTGGAATTGTAAATAGTTATTATTTGCAATATTGTAATAATTGTTATGAATTATAATTTTTTCAATTTATGGTGGAATTTTTTGTAGCTTTTGCAGTCAAACTCTTTTGACTTACTGATACACTTGCCTTTCACCACCTCATATTATGAAATATTATTTATTAATATATATAGTTACAGGTAAGTGTATGTATAATAAAGTTGATAATAAAGTTAAAGTATATATAATGAGAAATCTGTTGTTTATTTTCAGATAGTTTCTTAATATTAGGTTCATATTCCATATTCATTAGTTTAACGCATTTCACAGTCAATTCATTTCCAAGTTTATTTCTATTGGTAGATTTTACAAAATTAATTGAAGAAAACAATTTTCACATGAATATATGGATCTAAACATCATTAAAAGAGCATTAGCAAGTTTCTTCATTGATATAAAATTATTTGGTAAAGAATCCCATACATTATTATATTTTAAATTTTTAGTGTGGGATCATTATTATCTGCACTACTTTCAGACATGCTTTCAGCTGCTTTGAAATTCAACTAATTCCATTTCTAAATCATGGATATCTAGCCACATAAATTCGGTTAACTTCATTGTTTCGAATTCCGTTTTATATTGATATAAAATAAAGTGAGATGTATTTTCTAAATTTTTAAATTGATTAAATCTCTCCACAAAAGCTTGTTTTATTTCCTATATAAACATTAAATAGTTTTTAGTTGCATTTTCTTGAAAGTCAAGCGTATTTTAAAAAATTATTGTATTATGTTGTTGTTGTTGTTGCTTATGCCACTTGACTGACAGCATTTGTAATTGAGGAAAATACTTCATGATTTTCATTTCCAAATCCTTGGAAAAGACGTCAAGTTTCATCATAAATATTTTAATATTTGCAAACATCATTAAAACAATTTGTCCATTTCCTTAAGTTTTTTATTCAGTTCATTAAAATGATGAGTGATGTCGCATAAAAACATTAAATCATTTAACCAATCTATAATTGAAAATTTGTCAAAACTATTGTTTTTTTCATTCAAGAAGAGCTTAATTTCTCTTAATAAAATGACAAACTGATTAAGAACTTGATCGCAACTGGGCCATCGAGCATTGTTGTATGTCAAAATCCCTGAATACTAGCACTCAATTTCCTCTAATGTGCAAATTGTTGTTTATTAAGACCTCTTGCATTTATAAAGTTGATGACTTTTATTACAACTGACATTACATTGGAAAATGTTTTTAAACCTTGCTTTGCACATAGAACTTGCTAGAGTATTATAAATTGAAATTCAGTCAGAGAATATGTAATATTTTGCTTAAGATACAGGATAAAACCAATGTTTTCCCCACCATATTGAGTACACCATCTGTTATTGCAGAAACAATTATCTGTATATCAATACCCATTTCTTTAAAAAATATCAAGACCGGTACACTTCCCTTTCAACGTTATTAATTTCATTAGCTCCCCTTTCATTATATTGCCTGATTTATATTGAGCAAAAACTGCTAATTGTGCATAACCATTTACATCATTACTTTAAAGCAATTGAATACATTTCTGCATAATTTAAGTCGTTATGTATCTGCGAACAAATATTTCTTTCTAATTCTATTACTCGATCTTTAATTGTATTATGACTTATTGGTAACTCATTTATATGCTTTATAATCATGACATCTTCTTTAAAATCTGCAAACAAAGTAGCACTACATTCTAAAAATGCTTGTTTTACAAACTCTCCTTCTGAAAGAGGCTTCCTGTGGCGAGCAATGCAATAGGCAACTTGAAAACTAGCAGCTGTAATGTTATTTTTTGGATTAAAAAAAGTTTTTAAAACACTGGTTTGTGAATGATTCTCTTTTTTCTTTTTTTTTGTTTTTGGTAAAAAATATGTTCTTCTTTCGTCATCTGTTGAAAGGCCAAGATTAGAATGCAACTTTTCAAAATGCTTTTTTACATTGTATGTACATGAAGTGACTTTTTCGTTACAAATTAAACACACAGTTGTTTTATTCTTTTCAATCACACCATATTTATCAAACCATTCTATTTGATATGGTCTGGAACTTGTATCATTTGTTTTTATTTTTATAATCGCCGACATAATACAGGGCTACAACTAAAAATATTTATATTTATAATACAATAATTTGAGAAGAAATTTCTTATTAATGTACTTGATATACATACATATGTAGATGAGAAACTTTAATAATAATAATAAAAATAATAATAATGTTGAATTATTAAACACTTCTAGATGCGTACAACAAGGCTGCCATTTAGTTCAGCATAGTACACCCCCAAGCTGGTACATCTCCCAGTTCTACGATGCAATGAATATGTATGCACGTCAAGTTTATGATTAACTGTCATGAGTCATACACGCTTTGTGACAAAAGGACGAAACACAATATTTTACGACCATGTACGTCATACACAGGTGCAGCGATACGATAGAAAATCAGCTAGCCAATGTCCACTTGGAAATATTTTTTTATAATTTTGATATTAGATATATATACTTTATTTTTTAATATTTTTGATTGTCTGTTTTCTCTTTTATGATATAAAAAATAAGTTTATAAAAATCAATACGTGGGTCATTTAAAAAGTCTGCATGGGTCAGTGTTTGACCCGCAGGTCATAGATTTGCCATCACTGATCTATACCAATTAATGAAGTAATTATCATTGTGAATGAATAACATATTTGGGCACTACAGAAAGTATACTTAAACTTGAATAAGGTTTACCGGTGTAAATTGAAGCTGCAGCGAGTAAAGAATCTGTATTAATCCTGACATTGCGATTCCAAGCTGCATTACTCTCACCCATACCTATAAAAAAAGTTGAAAAACAATACATATTGTTATTATGTTACAGAATATTTTTCAAATAATGTAACTACACATGAATAATGTGATGTTAATCTTAATATACAAATTGATTTGCAATTAAATTTCTAAGTACTATGTATGCTAAAATATATTTTTCCTTTTTTTATAAGCAATTTGATAGTAAAAGAAATGCAAAATAATTATTTGTTTTTCTCCAGCCATATGATATGAGTACTGCTTTGTATGTACTATCATGAAACAAACAACCTTTTAAAAAAATTTTCCAGAGATTGCCAGAGACTGATTTTCAAAATTTTATTACAAATAAAGGAAATTAAGAGAATCAAAAGAATAATTCAATTTATTACACACACAGAAAAAAATACCAATAAAGACATTAAAAAGACATTCTTATCTATAGGTAATATATTATAGAACACATTACAAGGTGCACTAATTTTGGGGAAATTAGCTAGATGTTTAATCTACCCTTTAATATAATTTATGACAGAAGATAGATGATAATAATTACCTCTCAGATCTTCTAATAATTCAAACATTGAGGGATAATTTACTTTTATTTCATCAGTATCCTAAATTAAGAAATTAAAATAAATTATGAATCAAAGAAATTCTACTATTTTTATTCAAAATAAGCTTAAAATATACAAGGACTATTTATACAGAACTATATCTACGCCGCTGGCCATTAAAATTGCAACACCATGAAGGAGGGATGATACAAATGCCAAATTCACATGAAAGGAAGAAGATGCTGGGATATGCAGATGAATAGCATTTAAGCACAATCAAACCATGCAAGAGTAAGAAAAGGCATCTCAAACTCTGTATAAAAGGAAGTTATGCAACGGGTCTCTTGATTCAGAAATTGCATTTGAATATTGGTTGTTTGTGAGAAGATTGTGTTATGCCTCATATTAGGAGAAATGGCGACCAGCATGTATTGGAATTCGACAGTGGCAGGATCGTGGCCTATCAAGAGCGAGGTTTATTGTTCCGCGATATTGCTAGTTGCATTGGTCAGAATCTAACAACTGTTATGCAAATATGGAATTGATGGATTCATGAGGGTCATACTGAATGCCATGCAGGATATCAATGGCCTCTTGCCACTAATGCCTGAGGAGGACAGACAAGTTGTCAGGTCAGCCTTACAGTATCGTACAGCCACATCACGGACCTTCAGTCAGGAAATGGGCTTGTTTGCAGCACGACAAGTATCTGCATGGACAGTGCAATGACTTCTGGAGAAGCACTGACTGTCTGCACAGCGACCATTACTGCAACTTCCCTTGACACTGCAACATAGAGACGTGTGGCGATAGTGGTACATCCAACGGCAAAAGTGGATACAGGAGTGGTACCATGTCGTCTTTTCAGATGAGTCCCGGTTCTGTGTGCAGCATCATGATAGACGTATCTGTGTCTGGAGACACCGAGGAGAATGCACGTGGCTTGGTTGCATTGAATATCATCATATGGACCCTGCACCTGGTGTGATGGTATGGGAAGCCATTGGGTACATGACACAAACTTCTTGTTCATGTTGTCGGTAATCTGAATAGCCAGCATTGCATTTCTCAGATTTTAAGGCCTGTGGCTGTGCCTTATCTTTGAGGCCTCGGAGACATCATCTTTCAACAAGATAACACAAGATTGCATATTGCCCGTCATGTCCTGACCTACCTCGACACAGAGGTTGTTCGACTGTTGCCCTGGCCAGAACGTTCTCCAGGTCTCCCACCCACAGAAAACGTCTGGTTATGGGTTGTAGAGAGACTGGGCCACCACCGCTCTTCAGCCACTACGATTGATGAAGTGTGGCATAGACTTTAAGTAGCATGAATGAATTGCCAGTATCTGTCATCTAAGCCCAGTTCGACTCAATGCCTAACTGGGTAGAGCTGTTTCAGCTGCCAGAGGCGGGAGCTATGTATACTAATATCAGACCCTGTATATCCCCAAATTACTAACAAATTTAATCATGTTTTCTTCCTACAATGCTGTATACGTACAATAAGTAAAGTTTTGTTATTTGCTTTCCTTCCTGGTGTTGCAATTTTAATGGCCAGCAGTATACTAAATCAATTACTTGGCAATACAAGATATATAGTTGAAAAAAAAAATCTATTCAGGAAATGATGTTCAGAGGGACACTTAAAGATTCTCCATTAATTTAGATTTTGTAAATCCATGCAGCATTACTCTCACCTAGCAGATGAGATTTAGAAAAGAAAATACTCTCAGTTTGCAAACATTTTTCATAAAAACCAATTGCATATCCACTTTATTTTTTCTTTCAAACTCCGAAAAGGTGCATCTAAGGTATGACTCAATCAATCTTGATGATTAAATGAGTTTGTGAAAACATTTCATTGCTCACAATTTTAATGGCTATAAAAGGAAGATAGATGCAGAGAATTGTTTTACAGTAAAATATATCTTAATTATATACTTTTATATATTTTAAACACAAATTAATGTGAATAAAATTGTCATGTATGAAATCTCCTCATGTTAAGTTTGTATCTATAAACCTTTGTATGAGCACAAGTCTAATAAGCAGACATATTTCATGATTCTTGAAGAGCAAAAAATATAGGATATCATAAAAAACATGAAAACATTATAGGAATGAAAGGAGAAAACTATTTTTTTTTAGAACAATCAATATTAAATTAAAAATATTCCTATCAACTTATGGTCAAAATAAAGAGTTTAATCTGTTAATATTACAGGAAGATTTGAGTTACTAGTGCAAGAGAGAGGAAATGCATCTGATTACATCATCCTGGATGGTGGTCCACCCGACATTGTCAAATTGGATACTGGTGCTGCGTAGCAATTCCTGTATACTGTAACATCCTCAGTGGAAAATGAGACACACGAGAGACAATTATATTACACAGAGCTTGTATTAAAAAAATAAAAATTTACAGTATGTACAAGGCAGAGTCTAGGCTCCTCTGCATATGAGAGGTTCTATAGGAACCAAAATATCTTTTACAAGTCTCTCAACAGAGATGTATATCTCCACTCATAAAATCGGGAGCCAAGAGAGCAATTTTCAGGCCTTCGGTCCGCACAGTGCCCTTTTGGCACTGTTTGTTGATGGAAAGATCCGAGGCTCAACAAAACAGCTACCCTCTCCGGTTGCCTCCCACGCACTGCTTTCTCCTTTTGTTTTTTCAGACAGCTCGCCCGGGGGGGGGGGGGGGGGGTTCTTGGAAAATGCAGCATTTGTAAAGGGATGGGCTTTTGCTTGGGTGGCCCTTTTCCCCCGAAAAGGGCTAGGATGTAACAATACACAGCCGAAGGTTAATTTCCCATGTTTAGTGAATTGCCATTATTATGGGCCTGGGTGCCGGTTGGACAGTATAGATCCGCCGACAATTGGGCAACCTGAGGCCCTACAAAAAAGGGGGAAAAGTTAAGGACACCTATATGAAGAACTTTTTGATATTTTAAAAGATAGAACATTTTTTTTTTTACCAAAGAATTTTGCTATTCATTGCAAAATGACAGATTATGAGCATCATAGCTTATACATTTCATCATGCTAGGAAGAGGCATGCCAACTTATTCATTCCAAAATAATTAAAAAATTACATTAAAATCTTACAAATTCATTTACATTAAAATTTTACTAACAGACAACAGAGTGAAACTAACCTGTTATGATTCCTTAAAGACTATAAAATGCCTGTTTCTATAAAAAGTTACTTTGTCTTAATGACAAAATTTATTCTTTACATGACATAATGATAAAATAGGAGATAAAGTTGTAATAAATAAATAAATAAAAAGACTAATCTTTGAGAAGATATATTTTTTAAGAATTATAAAAACCAGATTATATTTTTTAGCATGAAAAAATTCTTAGCAATGCCATGTCATGAAGACCAAGAAAATTAATTTAAACATTATGCATAAGATATTCCCTCTGCTGAGCACATATGGTTAATTATAAATTATGCTCCATTATATTCATATTTCATGTATAAAGAAATAATACAAAAGTTCCCAATCAGTACTTCTTTTCTAGTGCTACATAAGAATGTTATATAATATAAAGTATTAAAATTATGTCATAATTTTTTATGTGAATTAAAATCTACACCCACTATAATAAAAGCAATATCATAAAAATGAATTAAATTTTTAATATAATTATAATATTAAATAAGCAAACACCAAAAGTTATTAGGACTACTTTAATTGATTGGATGTCTTGCCACTTTCATTTTGATGGTTTATTTTACTTCAGATAATCAGTTGCATAATGAGGGATATCACCTTAATATGTCTATACATACATATATATATATATAAGTATGAAACAGATAACAAATAAATCATAAGAAAACATGAAATAAATCTAAAATACTTTACTATTGTCAGCAACGTATAACCAGCTCGGGCAAGAAGATCACCAATATCTCGAACCCTGGCAAAAGGTGAAATATGAGGAGAAAATCCCTAGAGAAATTTTCATATTAACAGAGATTAAAATAGATTTTTAATAAACTGATCATTACCAAAAAATATTTCTGCTTTGGATGGAAATAAACTGTGAAAGATTTTGGTGGATGTTGACTGGTCTGGGCACATTCACATGGCATAGTTTGGATCCTTGTCATATTAGAAAACAGAATGAAGAATTATCTCTTAATCCTGTCACTCATAATATATGGTGGTTAGCATCAGTAGCCTCCACCCAGTGGTCTGGGATTCAAATTCTAGCTAAAGTATGGAAGAGTTCAAGGGTTGACCCTTAGAGAAAAAAATGTTGGTTCACCTTTTGGGTGTTCCCACCAAAGCAAAACTAGACAAAAGATATCATGGTTAGTATTGGTGATCATCCTCAGGCTGAATTTCCGCTACATTAGAAAAGAAAATCTCGCAATCCTAAGTGATTATTTTTAAACCTTGTAGATACATTTTTCTCCTATGCATCCAGTCATTTCATTAGAATATGATCATAATCATGTCTCATCAAGATAGGGCTCTCATTCCCTGAGTAAATGTGGTCTCCACCTGGTTTGTAGAATATGGTTGTGAGAAGCCAAGTTTGCCAAGGCCATATCAGTCTCCAGACTCAAACCCCATTAAGCAGCGATGAATGCTTTAAAATGAACTTTCATGTTATGTTTCCCACCTCTGAAACTTAAGCATATTGTTCTGTTTACTGGTACAGAAATGATGTAAAATATTATCTGTGTTGAGTTCAAAACTCTGGCAGACTTTATCCCTTGCAGAATATAGATAGTACTACATGCCTATGGCACATATGATAATAAAGTTAATAGAGGTAAGTTTTTTTCCCTTTTTTTAATATTTAGACCCAATAACATAAAATATACTGCATTTTCTTAGACGTTTATTTTCATGAAATTTATTATTTTAATTGCAACATTTTTCAGTTAGAAAAATAATATAATAGCCATTACATATAAAATATTTGTTTTCAAAGATAAAAATGAAAATTTTAAAATGGGTAAATAAAACTAATTTCTTGTTGTTTTTGTTTATGATTCATAATTTTAAAGAAATATGTATGGTTCTTTAATACTGTTAGAGTGGCAACTATTTACTGTTTTTTACTTCCACATACACTGAGCTGATCAGTTAAAAAATTATGCATTTTACCCATGTGAACTATGCCTTGCAGATTAAAAAAAAAAAATACAACTCACTACAGAGATTACTTCTGTTCAATACCACTTGGTTTTTTAAATGGATGTAGCTCTATCATGATTCATTTTTTAATCTAGTAAACGTATGGCCTTACCCTCTTCTTCCAATAAGATTTCTTGAATGCAAATATGATTGGTTTACATTTTTTTTCCCTATTACAGACAGTAAAATTTTGAATATTTTTTTTATTCCACCTTTAAAATTATATTTTCACACATTATAATAATAATAATTCTATTTCAATCTCTGTGAGAATGGATTTTAGGCTGCATAAATCAAAGGGGAAAAGCTTTAACATTTTAGTTGAAAGAACAAATGAGTTGCAGTTCTAAGCAAGAACTCTCCATATCTTCAGTTGCTTCATGTTCTTGATGTTTTGGTTACAGTTTTGACTCCCCACAAGCTAAATGTAATGCATTTCTAAAACAAATTTTGGATAATTTGGTGATGATATAAATTGAGAATATTTCCAACAAATTTGTTAATGATAGCATACTCTATTATTTAGAATTTCATGTCAGAAATGTGCCATAAATTTCTTTTATAGTTTATGCTCATTATTTTTAAGAAGCCAGTATTTTTTATTTGCCTATCATCAATTTGTTTTGAATCATATTTTGCTTTAGTGTTCTCCCCAACAGTTTATTTTCTCCATACTTGTTCTATTCCCTTTCCCCTCCCCCCACTTAATTATACTAAAAACTGGGTGGTTTTAACAACAGATCTTCACTGTTTAAATTTACTAGCTTGGTAGTAGTTACTGTTTTTTGTATATGTATCATTTATCCAATTAGTCCAAGCTTTGACTTCTTCATTCTGCTTAATCAAGAAGTATATAATTTTTTAATCTGATACAACCTAATGTAATTTTTTTAAACAATAGCAAATTTAAATTAACATACCATGTGCCATCTTTATTTTGTTCAAATTAATATTTATTTCATTTTTTGACAAATGCCAGTAATTTGGCCACTAGGCCATTAGAAAACAGGCCCTCCAATATTTTGAAACATGGGACTTAAAATTCAAAAGTGCAGGGCACATGTTAAGATGTAAAGCAGTCATTGGTTGATTTGAATGGCACAAGAAGTCAGGCAAATCATCCAGGCCAAACCCTATTTACCAATATTCAACATATGTCCTTCATTTCAATATACTTTACAAAATACAATAACAGCCTTTTTAATTTCCTTTATATGTTACAAACTCTTATTCTTATATCCCTAACAATATTGAAGACCATGCTTAACATAAATTTAAATATAAAAGTTAGCAATTAGATATTTTTCACTCACGAATAATTTATTATGATATATATATAGGTCCTTTCGATTCTGTTTCAAGTCTAAAAAAGACATGATACATCTAGAACTACACAAACTATGTTTAGATATTTTAATAAGGATCATGCTAGATATATAAGTATTTATGATGAAAATTTGAAATGAAGATATATATTGTAATGCACAACATTTACATTTATTTCATACAAATGAAAATGAGCTAACAGTATTACCTGATTTTCAAAGGGCTTTTTGTAATAAAGTAATTTATAACAAAATATAATGTGTAAAATTCATTATTTACTGAAGATTGAATTGTGATTGAATAATCTAGAAATAAACAGTTTTACCCCTTCTCTTTCCATTTCAGCAAGCTGTAGAGAAGATCTCAATTCAAAGAGAGTTTCACCACCTAACATAGATGCTATAAGAACCCCATCAGGTTTCAAAGCATCCATAATCTATAATAAATAAATATCCTTAAATGTAAATGAGCTAAACAGGTTATAAAAACAGCAGTAGTTTTTCCCCCATAACTTTTGGTAGTTCTTAAAGAGCCTAAAAAGATTACCATAAACTTTTTGAAATTGATACTCTTAACTCAATATTGAAAATTCCAATAAAATTTGCTTTAGCATATTTTTAAATAAATTATTTCCATCAGAAATAAATGTATATATTTAGATATAAAAATAAACACATTTTAGTGGGAATAAACAGAATTATATATGGAATATCAGTACATACCTTATTAAACTTTTAATACTATATGAGAGTAATTTTCAGTTTATTAAAATATTCAATCACCCAAACACATAATCTTGTGATATCAAAATTTTTTACAATCTTAAATTTTGAGGCAATACCCTGTACAAAATTTTCCCCTTTTTATCATATGAACTTGACACAATACCTGGTATCTCATAAGCATACTGATTTAATGTCAAAGAAGCTTATGAAGTAACAGGCCTCGAACATCATAGTTCAACGTCCCTCGAACATCATAGTTAGTTAGTAGATACCAAACTGTCCCCAATATAGTTCAAGACACCAAGCTGCCCACATCGTATAATGGTTAGAATCTTGAGCTTTAAAGAGTGGGCTCAGATATTAATCACAACTAAGGCATGGACATTCTTGTGCTGCCCCCTCATGGTGTTCTCATAAAAAAGAAACCAATAAATTTGTTAAGCGCAATGAGTGATTGTTAAAAAGAAAAGAGCCTACCACATTAGGAAAAAAAATGTTCAAGACAACATAGCTGTTAATCATGCATGACCTTCCTCATTATGAATAGGTAAGATATTTCAGAATCTGAGCAAAGTGAAACTTCCCAGGAAGAGATAATTCAACTCAAATTTGTATAAACTGTAGGGAATAAAGAATTCCAAATAGTCCCCAAATTTATCAGACTCTTGAACATACAATGCATATCTATGTTTTTACATGTACTCTTCTGTATACTTCCCCAAAATCATTATTTACTCAAATACTTGAATAAAATTTCATCTACATCCTTATTTCATATACATGCAATTTAACAAATTTTTCTACCTTAATAATAATTCTCATTAGATTTTTAATTGTCTAAGATAATTGACAAAAAAGTTTTAACATTTCCATATTCCACATTGTTAAATGAGAAGAAATAATTTTCATAAATGAAAATAATTTGATATAAGGAAAAATTTACAAGAATTATTCAAGCAGATAGAAACAACTTCCAAAATAAAATACTCACTTGCTTAAACGTACTTGGAAGATCATTTATCCAGTGAAAGCTAAAAATATACATTTAAAATATAAATTACATGATGTCTTACAGTACAAGATGTTATACAATAATAAAAAAATATGAAACACTGAAACTTACCATAAACTACTTAATACTAAATCTATAGAATTATGAGCAAAAGGAAGAAATTCTTCATCAACAACCAATTTACAAGTTGGTATTTCTTTTGAGGTTTCAGTGATATCCTAAAAATATTTTAATATACTTTGAAAACTCAAACTTTATAACTATTACTTATAAAAAACAAATCACTAAATAAACTCAACACATAAATAGCATGTCAGAAAAAAGACTAAGTGCTGTACAAAAAAATTTTCACACATGCAAACAAACCCTTCAATATCCCTTAAATATGAGAACAATTTTGAAGAAATCTCTTATTAATTTATAGGAACAATTTTAGTCTACGAGAGATGATGGAGATCCCTACACAGATATGATTGTATTAAATGCTAACATACCTGAGATTAAAAAATAGAATTCTACAAAACTTGTTACAAATTCTTATCTTGTTTTGCTTTGTGTTATGGCATTACAGAAATTTTGTAAACACAAAGAAATTATTCTTGTGTGATCTGTTAACATATAACATTTCCTGTTTATAATCTGTTTTGTTAACATATTCTGTTTCAGTACAGATAAACACACTGATAATATAAGTTATTCATGTTTTGTGATTTCACTGGATTTGATTTTATAATGAAGTAACATGTTCATAAGAAACATTTTAAATGTCAATTTGTTGTAATTTCATATTCTGAAGATAAATTTATTTCTGATGCAGAGAACTATAAAGACCATATTTTCTCTCCCTTTCCCTATTATAAATTTCTAAAACATTACTAACAGTATAAAAATAATCAAGTTGATACATCTTTCTCTCAACACATTCACAATTATTTTTAACAAGTGAAGTAATTTTTACTCATCCACAATTAGTTTGTAAAAATATACAGCAAATATAATAATAATTTCCTGTGTAAAAAGAAAATAACAAAGAGCAATCTGAAAATAGTATTTCAGTTTTCAAAAAGTATTAAGGTTTTACTTTACAAATAATGACTCTGTTCAAGAAATGGAAAAAAAATCTGATATTTTATCATGACTTATCAAAATAATACATCTCTCAAACACGATACAATTCTAGTAGAGCAAAAATAGCTTGCACAAATATGCTAGGTTTGACATTGAATTATACAGTTTAAAACAGATTTCCCTTTTGGCGCCTATAAATTTTGGCTGTGCATTAGATTTTATATAAGATCCCACAAAATCAAATCTATAACATAAAATAAAAGAAATATTTTTTCTTCTAAAATTCCCATACAATAAATATTCAATAAAAAAATGTTTACATCTTTGAACTTTATAAAAAATTTAAAAACTGTCACAATTGCACTACTCAAATGATAATGTACTGAATATTAAAATTACCAAACATGTTATCCAATAAAATATTGATATTTGCTAAGGAAGTCAAAGATATTTGTAATAAGTATGAATAAAAAATCCTGTTGTCTCTGAAACTGATCGTAAATTACTTGATAATCAATATTATTCTGGGGAAAAATAATCTTTACAGCTTTTTAAATAAAGTGACAATAAGAAATACCTTGCAGTGAGATCTAAATTAATAGTATGAATAAAACATCTTAACACAGACAGTCAAATTATACTTAAGAAAAAAAATTTCAGGCAATCTCTTCTAACGGAACTACTGTGGGTTATTAACGTAAGATTACTTATCGTTGCTTACCTCTTTTGTATGCATATATGTATCTATGTATATGTACATATATATATGTGTATGTGTATATATATATATATATATATATATATATATGTCAAAATTTTGACTCATTTTGGTACTTTTCTGTTCAACTGTTTACTTCTTGCCCAAGCGATACATACTGGGTTTGGCATGCTGCCAAAATTATAACTTGCAATGCAGGACATCTCAAATTTTGCTTTCCAGAGGACCGTTATGGAGGAACGTAATCCTAAGTTAAAAAAAGTCTCCAGAAGTCCAATCATAGTGAGACATACAATAGTGAATCAAATTAAATTTCAAATTCCGTACACAAAATTTGGTTTGATTGATTTCTTTAGAACTTTCTTACAATAGAAAATATTGCACCAATACTAACAAACAAGTTAGGGAGGAAAAATTTTAAAATATTCCTTATAAATAACTACCAAGTAAATTAAATTTGTGAATTTCAAAATCGAATACAATATACAGTGTAAGTATTTACAATAACTATTTTAAAGTTTTTCTTCCGAAACTTTTCAACAGTTAAATCTTATAATAGCTAGGTGATATTTGAAAGGAGAGTTATGGACAGTAATTGGTTTTTATATCACTGGTTAATTTTACAAGTTTAGATCCATGAAATTATGATTCAATAGTTTGGAAAGAAATGTTAAATGAAAAATCAAAACAATATCAGTTAAGGAAAAAAAATAATAGCTACCAACATCTTACGGGAAATATCACATTGATACAACATTCCAACATTATCCTGAAAAAGAAATAATGGATAGATTTTTAAACTAATTAAGAAAATGAAGACAATATTACAAAATTGCCTACTTTTAAAACACAAGGTTTATTTTGATAAAATTGTCTTTCCACTTAATGTCACTTATTCTGAGAAAATGAAAAAAATTTAATGACATGGATACTATTAAATAAATGAACAACATTTTCCTTTTGCAATATTCACAGAATAAATTTGAGTTCAATAAGCATGTAATATATGATACTTTAGCATGATTTTTGCATCATTTCAATATTCGTATGTAGATGGATATTAAAATTGATTAATGAAGTATGTGTGGCTTACAAAATTATTTAATTTAAAACCCTGAACCCAACTACAATATTTAGCCCATTCTTCAAAAGCTTTCATAAAACTATTTGCTTCCATTTGCTTAATCCAGATTTGATCCTTTTAAAAATAAATATTTATTTATGGCTACTCATGCAAAAAAATGCTTCTTTTCTAAAAAACACTTTCTCAAGTCTCCTTTAACTGACTTTTAATGAATTTTTTCACTATGAGTACTTTTATTAAAACCTTGAGAAAATAATTCAAGTTCTATTGAGAGTAATATTTGAAAAGGATAATTTTATAATAATAAAATATGAATGAAAAATAATAAGGCAGATTTCCAGTACAAAAATAACCCTTATCCTACAATCCTCTCTAAACAATAGCTATAATCATAAGTTTTTCAAATATCTCAAAAGAATACTTTTGAGAACATAAAAATCATTTTACTGAAGAAAATATGCACAGAAAGTTATTCTGACTACACTGATAGGGAAAAAAAAAGTTGTGATTCCAATAGCAAATGAGAAAGGTTACAACATAATTATTGATATATATATATATATATATATATAAATTATACAAAAACAAAACAAGACAAACAAATAGAGCTGAAAGTGATTTATATTTACTTACAGATGTCAAATGTTTTGCTATATGACCTTTTCCACATCCTAGTTCTACAGCAACAGGGAACTTTCTACAATAATCAAATGAAACTTATTAACAAAAATATAAGGACCAGTAAATAGAGAAAAAAAAAGATTACAAAATATTCTTCTCCTTATAAAATTAACTAAGCAAATTATCAAGACAATTCAGAAATAACCTAAAAAATAATTTTTTAAAAAGCTTTCATTGAGAAAGATAATATATAATTATCTTAGAAAATTTTATACACATTATTCCCCCCCCCCCCTTTATCAAACACACCATTTATACAGAAAAATCTCCTCAAAGAGCATTAAACTTGTACTAAAAATAAAATAAAATAATTCAAATAGATTAAATTTGCAAGATCCTGATAAATATTATCTACTATTATCAATAACAATAAAATGTATGCTGATGCACTTTTTTTTACATAAATGACATAAGTAGCAATCTCTGACTGCAGATATAAATCTCTTTAACACTCCATCGGGCGCGTTGATCTGACAGATACACGCGTGTCAATATCTCTGCTTTTGTCCGCTAAAACTTGTTCTTACGACCTTGACCTTATCAGTATTTGTCCATCTGACCACCTGCTCCTTTGGAACGCAGTAACGACCAGTTCCGTGTAGGAGTATTTCCCATTTTGAAGATTGTTTGAAGTTTTGTATCTGTTAGATACACGTGCCCTATAACGTTTGTCTCTTGATACTTTACGGAAGTATGGAGATCCCCTGTACGTTTTTGATTTATTTTTTCCCATGATGAGTGCTAAACGCTTTTTAGATTTGAATAATCAAAAAGGCATTGAGATAGTTCATAGTATTCTATTTAGTGGTGGAAATGAGGAATTAAATGCTGAACAATTTTATGAAAGTGATGATGACGAAGAAGATATTTTAGAAACATGTGAAATTAATTCTGATAGCAGTGAAAGTGATTATAATGACTCAGAACTTGATGATGATGCTAATAATGATGATCTTTATGTAGGAAAAGACAATAGTACTAAATGGGCAAAATGGATCGGAAGAAAAAATGTCAAAGGTAGATCGCAGAATATTATCACAAAATTACCTGGAGTAATCGGAAGTGCGAAAGGTATAAAATCTATATACGGCTCTTGGAAATGTATTTTTTTTTTGTGACGAAATATTGAAATAATTGTAAAATGCACTAAAGAATACATTTCTGCAGTTTCTAATCTATTCAGTAGAGAAAGAGATGCAAAACTAACAGATAATATTGAAATAAAAGCCTTTATCGGTTTACTTCTATTAGCTGGTGTTTTGTGAAAAATAAAAATTGTAAAAAATAAAAATAAATAAAAAAAAGGTCCTGGTGTAAAAGACCGGACCTAAAAAGAATAAAAATAGGAGATTTAAAGTAATACAAATTAACAGAAAACACATAAACAGAGATGTATCTGACAGATACACCGCACCCGACGACGTAAGTTTTGAGACGTGCCCGAGGGAGTGTTAAAATGTTTTCCTTGATTATCCAGGGTAGCAGATTATATAATTTTCATTACATAAGACAGATATTAATTGTAAAAACTAAATTAGGCAATTTAAAGTAATGAAATTTTTCACCTGCTCAGACTTATAAAACTTAATATCTACTTAATAACAAAATGCCATACCAGTATTGTAGAATTTATTTTCACATGAATTCATCTAATAGTCATAAACTGTCTATTAAAAGTTTTCAGGTTATAAAAGGGGAATAATATTTAGGTCAGATAAATTAACATTTTCCTCTGGCTTTTTATTCATAGGAACATTTGTTCAATTTTTGTTTTAATTCAATTACTAAGCAGTATCAGTTTTATATTGTTCATGTCTTTTTGGTCCGACAATATTCAGTAGGGCCTAGACAAAGGAAAAAAAACTTTTTTTTGAACTTTTAACATACATTTGTTACTCTAAAACAAATAATACAAATATTTTGTTATTATTTGGATGTTGCTGACACTGCTAACTTGAACAAAAAATACATCCACAACGAAAGAATAAAAAAAAAAGAAAAAGCCTTTGTTCTATTCTTTCCTTTGCCCTACTTATTTTGCTCTAAGCAACTATGATTTATTGGGACCTGCATTCTCACTTGCCCCAAGAGTGGGGGCAAGTGAGAATGCAAAATATAAAAAATTTAATATTTACGGAAAAAAAAGTTATGAATAGATTTAAAAAAAAAAAAATAAAGCTATAAATGTAGAACATAATCAAAAGTATGTATGCAAATTTTTATACACATACAACAACTTATTAAAACCTTATTTAGATTCAAAGTGGAACTATATGATTCTGTGTTCTCACTTACCCCACTTCACCCTAATTGTAAAAATAATGATTATAAAAAAGGATGGAAAGAGATGCAAAATGACAAAAGTTATCGCCAAGGATCAAGAACACTAATTTTCCTAATATCTTTATGCAATTCTTTTTTATGAAATGCATGCTGTCAATGTATAAAGAAATTCCTACCTATTGTTGAAGAAAAAAGATAAAAAAAGTCAAATACATACAACAATACAAAACAGTTCTCCAGTGATTTTTTAAATTGATTTCGAAATGCGATTTCATGCTTAGAGAAACTTATGTAAATTATAGCAAAAAATCAGCCTTAAGGCAGATTTTTAAGAGAAAAATTACATTTTACAAGAAGGAATAAAACAGAATCATCAAATTATAAGAGAAAAAAAGAAAAAAAAAGTAAAATATTTAAAAGGTAAGAATTTGTTGATTGTTGCCAGAAATTTTTGTAAGAAATTAGATTTACTAGGATGATGAGTAATATAAAAAATATCAATTTTGTAATAATTTATGGAATAACCGCCCTACCTGCACACCTTTCCAGTATTTGTAAGTGTGCATGCTATATATAAATGAACCTAAAATTCAAGAATCTCACTGAAGATAAATGCAACACAGATTTTGCATAAAAAAAAAAAGCTTTGTAAACCTAAAGTTTTTACAAAGCATTATAAAACACTTACTTTGAATTTGAACTTTTCCTCAATTTAGAAAATTTTTCATCACTATGTTTTCTTAAATTACCAAATTGTTGAGATCCAATATGTTGTGAAACTTTAAAATATCTTTCTGTTATTTGTGAAAGACATTTGAATGTAACAATTTTTCTCTACCATAGAACAAACACCTTAAAAATTATCACACAGCAATACCTCACCATAAAGTTGCAAAAAAGATAAGATTCTCATTGATCCTCAAACCAAATCACTTGGAACAAAACACCATTGATATATTTGACACTTTTTATGGAATTAGATTGTAATTTTAAGCATATGAGATCAGCCTAAATGGGCTTGCTTGTTTTTTGCAATTAGTAGTATTAAAATAAATACATATATTTTATATCTTTGACACATTCAATAGCATTTTGAAAACTGTATGCCTTAAAGTAAATGCAAGGAGGGGGGGGGGGGATAGAGATATTTATATTTCATACACAGGAAAATTCATGGCCTTTTTCCAGGTGCAACTTTTGTTACCGGTGGGATACCCTGTGTTAGAAATCAAAGCAACAAAGATTACTTTATTGCTGAACTTCAAAGGGACAAATAAAATAATTTTTACAGATTGCTATATCAGTACTGAGGTAATATTCTACCTAATCTCTGTAAGTACAGTGGAATCTCAATCTATCGTTTTTCAAGGGACCGATTGAAATTAACGATAAACGCCGGAAAACGATAGATGCGGAAACATAGCAAAGCAATATGATCATTGGGACTGGATAAAATGAACGACACATACGGAAAAACGATGGATCTGAAAACGATCGATCGAGATTCCACTGTAGTGATAAAAATAGAATAATTAGCTTTGTGTCATTAAAACACCCTGCATTATACTTATAGTTAAGGCCTGGTTATAAATAGAAAATCTACTCCCCTGCTACTCCCAGGAAGAAAAAATTCGGTAAAAAGGGATTTTATTTAGATTACTATACACATAAGTTATAATTTTTAAAGTCTAATTTTAGATGAAAAGCAAAAATAATGCATACAGAGCTAATTGAAAGGTACAAAATTTTTGCCCTTTAAATTTAATATGATCATTAAGCTTGGGTTTTGACATTTTTATATTCACAACAAAGGAGTTTACAGTGGTACAGATAAAGATTATATAACTTCAACAATATTGATTGAGACAAAACATTCTATTCTATCATCTTAAATGTTATAGGAGATACCGATTCCAGGATCATTACCCATTTGGAATGATAGAAAATAATCATGGCTAAATTTATTGCCCTTATGTAACAAAAAAAAAAATTAAATAAATAAATAAATAACAAAGTACTTTATATTTAAATTAATATTAAGGTTCACAAGATGTAAAAAATATTCAGAATAAAATTCTCATACCTGGTAACATCAAACACTCTATCTGCGACTCTATCACCAATCTATTCAGAAAAACAAAAGAATGAAAACAGTAATAAGAATGTAAACTGCAGAAATATTACAGTAATTTTTATTTAAAATTATTAAAAAAAAGATTTTATCTAAACATGTTAACACCATGTCAACATTCTATAATTCTTTTTATGAAAGAGAATGGTGCTTTAGCATATGTAAGAATTAATGTGAAACAACAATTTACTGCAAATCATAAAATTTTAAATTTCTTTTAAAATTTAACGAGAATTTATAGAAATGTGACAGCACTGATGAAAAAATAATGGCAATTTTATCAAACCTATTCCTTTTATTTTTAATCTCTATAATACTTGGTAAACAAGCATAATAAATAGGATGAAACCCAAATTGAAGCTTATTTACAAAAAAAACTCAGCGTTAGAGATATCCATTTGTGTTGGTCTATTTTTTTATTATGAATTTTCATTCATAATTTGGCAAACAGAATATAAAAAGGATTTTACGAACAAATTTTCAAAAGATGTGATTTTCTGCAATAAACTATTCAAAAATGTCTTAAAAGGTAATTTCAATGTTACGTTTACTATGGCTCCAATTTTGCAGAATCCTTTTATTCACTTATATATATCTTTTATACATTATTTATTCAGTTTGTAACGATTAAAATTAATTCTTCTTTTCTGAAGTGACAGGCCTAATCTACACAGGGATTGTTAGCTTCTTTATTTTAGAAACCACATATAAGTGAACAAATATCAACCCGTATGAGGGGACAACACAACAAAGTCCATGTCTCAGACAGGTTTCAAATCAGAGCCCACTCTATAGAAGCTCATGATGCTAAACATGATAGAGTTGAACTGATGAAAATATTTATAATGCAAATTCAATATTCATAATGCAATTTCTATTTCTTTGGAGGGGCCCTTGGGTGTGCCACTGCCTTTTGAGAATTTATAGTTAGTATCTGTGCATGCAAATGTTTTAATGTATTTATATCAGTGACTCAACGAGAAAATGTTTCTAAGAGGGGAGGGAGGTTCCTATTTCATACTAGAAGTATATTTCTGAAGGGAGAGGGATAGTAACAAAAGTTTATATCTATATTTAATTATAAATGAGAGATTGATTTTAAATTCATTTAGATAATCATAAACACAGGAGTATAATTTCTATATAGACTAATAAATTATGAGTCGGCTTTTGAAAATTCATGACTTTCAAGCAATTTATTTATAATGACACAAATTCTAAATTTTCAACCTTTAACTGTGATGTATTAAACAAAATGTAGTTTTTATTAATTCATTTTAAATGCTGGAATGAGGATATATAAATAAAATTACAGTTTTTGAGAATTACTTGAATTGATTTCCCTCAGAGTTTAATGATTTGAGTTTTAATTACATACTTCATGTCATGTTTTTTTTTCCTATTTTTTAGCTTTGCAATAGCCATTTATTAAGAGATTTTGCAGTGTCTGTTTATCAGTGTGGAGCACAAGAGAAAATCTAACGAAGACAGATGCAAATATTTCTTGTAGTCTTTTAGGAATAGTTTAAAACCACATGATACAACATATTCCCATTTAAACATGTTATTCACTCTTAACGAATCATAATTTTAAATGAAATCAGCAACGTAATATTTATGTGTATTTTGTGAAGAGCAATTTATTATGTAACTACAAAATGAAAGAGATAAAACTCACTTCTTCTTTTAAGTAATCATAAATATTTCCATTTTGTAGACTTGCACACCAGTCTCTATGGAATTTCTTCGCTTTCCGATCAAACACGTTTAACGAGTTACTTGAATACTTCATTTTGGATAGAATATTAAAGGTTTTCCTAAAACCCCAGAAATTTTTTGGTTTAACATTGAAACACAAGCAAATGAGATAAGTCATGTTAGTGGACGCATGTAGTGGATTTTTTTAATAAAAAAACAAAATTCGTCTAGAACATGTATACAATATAATTTCTAACTCAGTTAGATAATGTAAATTATAATACGCCAATATTTTATAGGAAAGTGTTAAATTATATAAAGTAATTATATAAATGTATAATTATTTCTAAAATATACAACATTGTGTAAGGAAAGTGTTTCACAATAAGTCATGAGAATATTTATCTTTAGTTCAAATTGAAACACACAATCATGAAGCTTTAAAATTCATAATTCATGCACTGTACACATATGAGCGACAATTTGAGACCGCTCTTCACTTCGTTTTAAGTTAAGAATACTTTTGGCAACAGAAAGTTGATAAATTTTTCAATATTTGTGTTATGGGAAGTGGCAACTTACTTTTCTCTTGGAGCACGTTTATAAACATGGCAGTGACTATGAGTGGGAAACGGAAAACTAAAATTAGCAAAAACAAAAAGAAATCGTGGAATAAAGTCTGTGATGTTAAAGATGTTGAAGAGTTTTTAGAAGAAAAGAGATTGGAGGAGCGGATCGGGTGTGTAATGATGTCTGATTTAAATAATTTAGAATTTTATACAGCTGTTTTTATGACTTCTCTTACGTTGTTGATTTACTTCTTTCAGAAAATTTTCACATTATAAAATAATTACTTCAGGAAGTTAGGTAATTAATCTGTGTAAAATCAAGGTTTTACTAAAAAATGTCACAGTTCTTTACCTACAGTTCTCGCTCCTAGATATTCCTTAGGATATTCGCCGATATCATCTTTATTAACGATCGTAAAGTTATTTCAGCAGTAAACGGCACTGCTTAAGGCCAAAAAAAAACTTATAAAATAATGTTCCATGTCGAATTTCAATTAAATTGCATTAGGGTGAAGTGGGGTAAGTGAAAACGTAAAATCATAGTTCCTATTTGAATTTAAGGAACAAGTTTTTAACAAGTTGTTGTATGTATATGGAAATCTGCATACATACTTTTTGTTATGTTCTACATTTACAGTTATATTTAAAAAAAAAATCTATTCTCAACTTTTTTTGCTGTAAATATTTAAAGTTTTTGCGTTTTGCTTTCACACTTGCCCCCACAATTGGGGCAAGTGAGAACATGGGTCCCACTAAATCATAGTTGCTTATAGCAAAAGAAGTGGGGCAAGAGAAAGAATAGATATCTCATGCTGAACTAAAGGCTTTTTTTTTTAACATTCTTTCGTTGTGGAGGTATTTGTTGTTCAAGTTAGCAGTGTCAGCAACGTCCGAATTTTAGCAAAATAAATGTAGGGTAAGTAGGGTAAGTGAGAACTCAGGCTTAAAACCCTATAAGATATAACTTTTTAAAAAAAATTAAGTGTATTTTTTAGGAAAACTCTTTCTCTATTGTTATGTTTAGCTTTTATTTACAGAAAAAAATTGTATAATGGAAAATTTTTATACCTACCGAACCCTTGCATTTTAACTAAGGTACCGAAGTTTGAGTACTAGCAAAAAAAAAAAAAAAATCATAACTAATTATCCATAACACAGATTATCCATAACACAAAGCATGATATCAGATATAGCTAGCTTCAAAGTCATAACTTTTGGTATGCAAAGCCAATGCTGTACTTTGTTTGCTATAGGGACATTAACTAAAGCTATTGATTTTTAGCATTGAATTATTTTACTTTTGTTATTTAGGTCAGATGCTATTAAAGTAAATGAAGATTTATTCTTTTTACAAAGTGGAACTAAAGAACCAGGTATGATTTTATTATTTTTGTTTATCTCTTTGTTAAGATGTCATTTTTTAATTTAGACTTAGCCATGTTATTTGTTTCAGTTTTGATTATAAACAAATATAAACTAACAACTAATTCAATTATATTTGCTAAATATGTTTGAAAAATTACTTGATGAATCAAAACTTGTACCTGTTTTATAAATAATTGTACAGGCATTTGAATATTTTTCTATAATTCTCTTAATGAAAAAATATGTAAAATATGCTTGAATAAAATTTATTGATACTTGTGTAGTACATAAAGAAAATTAAAGAAAAATGCATGAAAAAAATTGAAATTTATCTGAATTTTTGTTCAAAAATTTGAAGTTAGCCTTAAAATTTCAGTTTTGGCTGAAGAATTTTCTGAAAATAATAATAATTGCAAATTTATAATGTTAATATATTGTTTGATTACATTCTGTTAAAGACACTTGTGTGTTATCTATATATTTAAGTTGCTAAGCCGACTTTTTGGGCAGTCCGTGAGAGAAAACTACTGCATCAATTTACTTTATTTTGGTCTGAAACGAAAGATTGTAATCTGTAAATTTGTCAAATTTGGTTTTTGTAACCGGAATTTCTATTAATTAGCGATCATTTACAATTAAAAAATTGATTTCTGTGCATGCTCAGTGGCATGTTTAAATCTGTCTTTAGAAACTCACTGTTTCTACGCATGCTCAGTGACATGTTTTAATGATAAACACGTTTATTCCGAGAAGTCTCTCTAGATCTCTCTCTGCTGTTTTTATTTTGATGATAATTATGTTTGTGAAATAGAAGATTAAACCTGATAGAAATTGTTTATTTCGTGCTGTTTAATTAGCGATAATTTACAGTTAAAAAAATTTCTTTCTGCGCATGCCCAGTGACATTTTTAATTCTGGCTTTAGATACTCACTAAGCATGATGCCGCTTAAACACATTAATTTTTTTCTGCGCATTATTATGATTTTCAACATTTGGGAATGATTTGTCGAGTATAATTTGTGTATTAGTACATTTATTTACTATCTAGCCGTCATGATTTGGCGGGTACCAACTAGTATTAACATTAAGTTTAAAGATTTTAAGAATATTTGTTTTTAGGATTGCCTAATGTAAGCTTTGGTTAAATGTAAATGCTCCAGAAGAAAGCCCAGTGATTTATATAGAGAGCCTAAATGGGAAATCTTGGAATGGTATACATTTCTAGTTTAGAGAGCTTATCTCTTCAGACATATAGCAGCATGTCCTTGGCTGGCAAATCAAAGGTGTAGGAAAGATACAAAATATTTTTGGCGTGAGGGGGAAAAAAAATATCAATATTGACCTATATTACTAGTTATTTAATTCATCAAAGATTCAAGATATTAGAGCAACTTAATAATCATTCTTTTATTCAGGCTTCATTTTTTTTATATGCAGTTTTATATGCTTTTTATTATTTTGATTCATTTTTCTGATTATAGCATTTCAGATTTAGGTATCTTATACTAACTAAATACTGTGATTAATTGGGATTGCAGCAGGATTTTAAACCACAATTCTTTTACCGTTCTTACTTTGTAACAGATTAATTATTAATTAATTGCTGTAAAAAGTATTTTCATTAAAATATTTTTAATCTTTTAAGCATTTTGAATATTTTAAAACATTGAAAGGAATTTGTTTATATGAAACGTGTGACTTCATCCTTGTTGGCAAAAGCTATATATGTAGAAAAATTCTCTATAATTGAAATTCTTACTAAGTTGATGAAAGACTGATGCTTAAAGTATATTGTTTGTACTAGTAAAATAAAATGTAAATAAATGTCCTTTTTCCTTAAATGGCTTTAAACAAAACCTATGAATATGTTGTTTTTATTATGTTATATATATTCTTAATTATAAGTGATGCCTATGCCTTTGATTTTTTTTATGGTTAATTTTATAATACACTGTAAAAAGTTTTTCTCTGTTATTACTTCATTTGAATCATATCTATTAAATCTCTTTGGTTTGTTAAAAATAGTATTAATGCACTGTTAGAGGTATTTCATAACATTAAGTACTTATTAAATATATTTTTGTGTCCTTTATGTAACGTAATAAAAAAAAAATCTAAGTATTCATGATTTATTTTTCTCTCAACAGCTGAAGCTAAGAAATTTACAAAGACTTTGAAGTGTCATGCACTTCTTGGATCTTATACTAGTGTTCCTCCTCCTGTAAATATGTAAGTTTTTTTTTTCCCTACTTGAAATATATTAAAATCTTTTGGTTATGAACTATCAAATAGATCTTAATTGATGACTGAATAGCATGTAAATTTTTTGAAGAATTGTATCTTTAAATATCAAAAACAGTTGGAATATTCCTTCACCTTAAGTAATGGTCTTCTGTTTATCATTTCTATTGCTGCAGGTTTCATTTCTAAATTTTTTTACTGTTTTTCTCTTAAAGGTGAAAATACAATTCTTTTAGAAGGAAGTGTCATTTAATTTATGTTTTACAGTACTTTAAAATAAATAAAGTTATGTGATTTGAGAACACTATTTCTTAAACTATGGGCATTGCTTAAAACAGTCTTTGAATTTTATGTTTGATTATTTATTGCATTTTAATAAAGAAAAAAAAATTCTTTAGACATGTGAACAGATACCCAAAAAGAATTAAGCATACTCTACAGAAGGCTGCCGACAGGAGATGTAAAAAATTAGTAGCTGCATCTAAGAATGAACAGAATTTAAAAAATGGTAACCAAAATGAAAGTATAAGGGACCTTTGGACTGAAGGTAAGAATATTCTGCATCATATCTTATGAGACTGGTGCATTGTAGTCATGTATAACTTATTGCACTGTGTTTTCACCGTTAAAGGGCTACTGATCTAATGTCATGTTATAGTATGGAAATTCTTGTTACTAATTATTTTTTGTTTATTGATATGGGAAAATTTTAAATTATTTGTAAAAATCAGTTTTAAATTAAACAGATATTTCAAGTATAATTTATATATAATCATATAAAATCAACAATATCAGTTTTAAAAGTTGAAAAGATTTACTTTTGCTAAAATATGATTCATGACTTTTTAAAATTATCTATAAAATTTTCTGTAAGAGAAATTAAAGCAGTGTTCAGAAGTTCTGTCCATAAATCGTTTTAATTTTCTGGTATAACTATGTTGTCATAAAGTTTCTTTTAACTTAAGTACTGGAGTTCATGTAGGATAATGAAAAAGTTTAAACCAAAATCTTTGACCAAAGTTGATGTGAAGAATTTTTAAAAAAATTATTTAAAGGAAAAATTTGTGAATAGTATGAAGTATATATAACATTAAGTTGACATAAAACTGAAATAAATATTTTTGAAATTCGAGAAAATTTTTGAAAAGCTTATATTATTTTTATAGAGTGCCATAAATATACGACACATATAGACTTTAATTTAGAAGGACTGATATTAATTGTTTTCCTTTTATTTTATTGTGAAATTGTTATTTAAATCAGTTTCATTATATATAAAACCTATTCAAAACTTCATATATATATATATATATATATATATATATATATATATATATATATATATATATATACATACATACATACACACACACACATATTTTTATGTTTAATATATTTAAAATATGTGTAAGTAATTTGTCAGTTAACTTTATTAATTTTTATTTCAAATTGTGGATCTAATGTTAATTTTTTTCTTGTTTAATTGCTTTAAAAGAATTTTATTGTGTTTATCTTCTAATGAATTCCCTTCAAAGTAATTTACTTTTTACTATTCTAATTTTGTTATATTACATTCATCTTGTCATATGTTGTATTGTACTTAAATTAAAAGTTATGTTTCTAAAAGTATGTAGAAAGTTTCTAAAGTGTTGAAATGGGATGAGTAGTTTATATTGATTATCTGCAAATGTATATGGACTTGGAAATAAAATTGTTATTAAGTGGTAATGCACTCATCCACTGATCTATTTCATCTGATCTTTATCTAGAGGAGGAAGTTAGTGATGAAATCAAGGATTTGGTTACATTCAGAGATGAAATTACAAAGAAAAGGACTCCAAACGTAAGAGATTATTTCTATCAATTTCCATGTTCAGAATTTTTACCGGAGTTAATATGTGCTTAAATTCTTTCTTTTTTTTAAAATTTCTGTTTGTATAAAGTACATGTATGATATTAACAGTTTAATAAACTAATTAAATGCATATTTTCTAATTTATTGCCAGGAAATCACTTTATAATTTAGCATTTATCTACCAAATTATTACATTATGTAGTTAACAATCTATGACTATTTTATTTCTTGATACAGCTTAAAGATAGGTTAAAATCTTCATAGAATGCTAGATATCAAGTTTTGCATTGATAAATTGTAATGTAATCACCCAGAAAAACTTTTATTTCCCAAATCAAATAGCAAATGCAAGATAAAAGAGTATTCTCTTAAAAATTATCCTGTATGAATTAAACTTAAATATTTTGTAGAAAATTCTCATATTAAACATTTTACTTACCTCCAAAGGTAGATAATATCCTGAACTGCAGTAAGGATTAGATTTTTGAGGGGTTTTAGAAATTAAGAACATTAATTATAGAAAAAAGTAATATTCCTGATTATCTTTACTATACCTTTTCACTAGGATTTATGAATATCTATTATATTCATTGTTAAGACAATCATAATCTTATATTATTTTATACAGATATGATTTTTATTATAGTACCAAGAACTTAATATATTATGATGTATTGTTCAATTTTTTTTCTTATTATTCATGAAAAGTCTTGCTGTATGATAAAAATCAGGTTTAATTTTGAATTAAAATTAATTTTAAGGTTTTTAATTTTAAAACTTGCTTTAAAAATATTTAATATTTATGATTAACTTTTTTCTATGTGTAGTAGGATTTAAATATGTTTACCAACACTTGTTCTGCAACACTATCCTCTTGAAAATTGAATGTTCAGCCCTGCCAACTTTCCGGATTTACCCCGGCAATGCCGGATTTTTAATGCGTCTTCCGGGCTTCCGGAGTGGACACTATTCTTACAGGATTTTTAGTTACATAAACAAAAATATCTGCTCAGTTCAGGTCATTTGTGTCGAGGGAAACCTTAGAAAATTTGCTAATATGCAAATCGAACCCACGAGGACATTGTTATGAAGAACAATTTCACAAGGAATTTTTAAAAAGAGCAAAATCATCTATAGTAAATGCTACAAAGATTTACTGGCATCTCTGCTAAGGTAAATATGATGTACATTAAAATATATGATTACAAACTTCAAATTTATAACTTTTGTTCAATATTATAATTTCAAGTTGTGCTGAACAGCAAAGAAATATTTTGAACTATGTAATATTATTAAAGAGTTCCTATAAACTATAAGTAAGTATACATTAGAATTCTTTTATTATAATTTTTTACTATACTGTTTTGTGTTATGTCGATTATTTTATGCACGGTAGAATATTGCAGGATTTTGCTCTTACTGAGGTTGGCAGGTCTGAATGTTTTTCTCTATACCTAATTGCTCACAATTCTTAGGTTGCAGGTATCTTCCCATGTGTTATTATTTAGAGGGAGTAGCAAACATTTTGTTGAATATTTATATATGCAGTTATTATTTTGTATCTAATTTTTTTTAAATTCTTGTTCTGTCTAACAGGTTCCATGTCATAGATTCCAGAAGCCATCACTTTTACCAGCTGTTGAAGTGCCACATGCTGGTGCTTCATATAATCCTTCATATGAAGAACATCAGGTTTGTTTTCTTCATCAGCAAGCATTATTTATCTGTGCATGTATTGAAAATTTTTGACTTCTAGTTTAGGATTTATAGAAGAGAAGAATACAGATGAGTTGTTAACCTTTGTAAAAATTTAAGAAAGAAAAATTGAGGATAAACCATTGAAAATTAAATATGTGCATTGACTTTTATTCTCCATGGAGAAGTACAAAATCTTTAAATTTAATCAGATCATTGAGCGTCATTAAGTTATATCCCTACAAAAATACAGAATAGAACAACATTATAAAGTTTTTTTTTTTTAAAGATATGAGCTTTTTAATTGCAAAGCTGTCTATAAGAGTTACAATTGTTCTATTTATCCAAGTGTAAAACAGCTTAAAGAATAACTCCAAAAATCAGTTATTAGCTGAGCCATATAGAGAAAATTTCAAGCTTGTTGATAAAATTTTGGTAGAGCTATACTAGTTTTATGAGAAACTATCTATTTATTATTATTTTTTAATTTTTGGAATCTGGATTAAATAATTCTCTTGGTTTTTAGGACCTAAAGTTTGCTTATTTCTATAGAAGTCTTATGTAAAAAATTTTATTACAATTGTGAGGAAAATCCTCAGAATTGTGTATTGTGGAAATGAAATGTTTCACAAATAGGATCTAAAAATATGTTTATTTTTTTCTAATAAAACACACTGTAACAACTTCTGACAAGTAACTAAGGAATTTGATTTATTTCGTGGCAAATAGTAAGCAATGTCTGAGGGGTTTCTGAACATTAAATAAACAGGCCAGAATTTTACTAAACTTAACAAATTTAATAATTGAACTTAAACTTAACAGATCAAACATTGATTTAAACAATTTACAGCTGAACAAGACGTCTGGTTACAAAAGATTTTAACAGTGGCTTCTCTCCCCAACTAGTTTAGTTTTCCTGGAGGCAAAGTTTCATGTGGCCGCTCAAGTCCAGATCTTAACCAGACTCTCTCGAAAAACAAAAAGTCTGGATATATATCTGCTGAGAATTTCCTCACAGCATCGTGTGTGGTTCTTCCAAGAAAATGCTTGTTTTCGAGAGGGGACATGGGATTATCTCCCGATAACAGTCTGTGTCTTGGATCCGTCTGATGGGTCGTTAAGTGAAAACTTATTGCTTCTATAATGTCAAAATCCCTGAATAACGACCACCAAGTGATAGGTTTAGAAGTACCCGAGGTGGTCGACAATTTTTAGCAGTCAGATTTTCCCGAACTTTCAGGAAAGATGAGAAGCATAGGCTTAAGGCCCCAGACCAAAAGAATTCGATGGGGGATTCAATGATCACAGATGTTTTTTGAATCCCCTGCTGCAGATGAATGTCCCACAAGGTTTTAGATGCTGTTACAACATATAATCTGTGCATTTGATAATTTTTATAATTTTAAACTGCTGAAATTAAAAAATTCACTACATAATAGTTCAAGTTGATAACCTCATTATTGAAATATCTCATGAAGGAGTTACATACTAGATAACCAAGTATAAATGAATAAGAAATTTTTTTTATTTTGTTTTGCTAAAGGGATTGTTTTATGAAAACAATAATTTGCATGTTTTGAACTTGATAGACTGCTGTAGGGTTGAAATTTGTAAATAAAAATTACATATGTGTATTTTGTCATATTTTGAAACTATATGTACAAATGCATGTTTTTAAATTTTTTATGAGGCTGTGTGATTGGCTGTTTTAATCATTTAAAAGAGCAGTTGTGAATAAGTTAAAATATTTAATGCTTGAGATCTATATTATACTAAGTTTTGTAATAATAATGTAAAGGGTGGTGAGTATAATATTAAGTATATCAAAACTCCTACAAGCATAGTAACTTGTAATAGTAGTTATTGCTTGACTAAAATATTTTAATGTTGAGAATTTTTAATCCCCCCTTTTTTTTATCTGAAGATAAGCTTCAATGCTCTGTAATCCAGTATCTTTCGAAAAATGTTTTTCATGCCAAGCATGTGTTTAAATGTTATTTATATACCTCCATTCATAACTGTAATTTGTATGAAATTAGCTCTTCAATTGAAGAGCTCTGGTATATTTATAAGCATGGTCTCATTTTTTAATTGAGTTTTTTTATTTTAGGCACTTTTAAGAGAAGCTGTTGATGTCGAAGAAGATAATTTAAAAGGTGAACTGCATCTGAAGAGAGTGCTTGATGACATGTTTCCTTCTAAAGCTGACGCCCCAACAGAGGTTTTAATAATTTTGTAGTTTTGGTATCTGTTGTCTATGGCATCTACATTCACTCATAAAAATATTTTGCTTTTTTTACCTCAGAGCTTTCTGTTAAAAAAAAAACCCCTCTTTTTTTAATCTTTGATTTTTTTAGGCAGGTATCCCATTTTTCATCATCTGTTTAAGTATATATTAATATCTGTCTTGACTTTTCGTTTTAGGGAAAAGGAAAACAATTTTGTCAAACGGGTTAATATATGTATAACTGCAAAAATTTGATTTTTTTTTTTTTAGTGTATTTTGTTTAATTTGTTTATTAATGTTTTCAAATTTCATTTGTATTATATGTCCATTTTTATAGAAATCTATACTTGAGGAAATGTCTCAAGGGCTGTTTGAAGATGAAGAAGATGATGATGATGAGGAAGAAACTCACAGCCAGTATTTGCTGAGAAATCCTCCAGTATCAGCAGACGATCGCCTTCCAAAGTCTCGTAAAAGAAAGAGGAAAGAATTGAAAGAGGAGGTATTACAACTAATATACAGCTATATTGCATATGTCCCACTTTTGATGACTGTTTAGGTGTCTAACTATTACTTAAAACTGAGAAAGTCAAACAAGTTTTTCAGAGTATATAGCTCTAACTTGTCCTCTTTTAGTCTACAGCAGAATCTAGTGTTTCTGAAAAAACTTTAATATATGCCTTTTTTTAAAATGAATATATATTGGTATTTGTTACATTATGATGTTCATATAAATAAGGAATTAATGATGCTAAAAATTATAATCGTATCTGTTCATAAAAATATATGCTCCAGAAGCGTAAATGTATCAGTGTCAAACTCTGAAGGAGGTAAATGTTAATGATATATTTCTGTAATACAATTCAAGGTTTTAAGATATTTTTACAGTTTCAAGTTAATATTTATAATTCAAAACCTTGATTTAGCCATATCTTGTTTGAATTATAAATAGCAATCAGATTTTTTTAAACCTCCATATGTTATAATTCACATAATTATTTTTCAGGCCAGAAAAAGAGCTGTAGAGAAATTACATAGACAAAGGCTGCATGAAATTTACAGGTAAAATGTTATATTTCAAATTTTATTTCTTTTAGCTTTGAATTCATTATGAAGTATTCATATAATAGTGCACAAACTTGTCTGAGTTTTAGAGAAATTTGTATAAGTAAATATCTTGACTTATAACAGTTTTTTAATTATTAAAAAAAAAGAATATGATAGGAAATGGATTTTTAGAGTGCAGTTTGATTTATGTCTCGATTTAGTTACCTTACCCAATTAAAACGCTGAATTCATATTGTGACACTGTTTTGAAAAATTCAAATAAATTCTCAATTATTCCCCCCCCCCCCCCAATCATCAATTATTTATTTATTTTTCTTTTAATTTAAAAATAAAAAAGAATATGACAGAAAATGGATTTTTTGACTGCAGTTTGATTTATGTCTCGATTTAGTTATCTTACCCAATTAAAACGCTGAATTTATATTGTGACACTGTTTTGAAAAATTCAAATATTGTAAAAATTAATGTAAATATTGTAAAAATTAATGTTAACAATCATCCAACATATTGAAAGTGTCAAACAATATCTATATACCATTCTTTTGAATTTAATTATAACTTTATAATTTTTTCAGTTATTCTGTGTGCATTATTATCTCTGTAACATCCAGGAAACGTGCCTGCGAGAACAGTTGAACTTTGCATGTATTCACCGATATTGACATTTTTTCACACCTGCCGGCCTCCATATAAAGTACTATTACCAGTGTGACGTAATGTTACACTTGGAGTCATTTGCATGCTTGTTTATTTTTTTTTTGTGTTTTGTTACGTTTTAAGTACGGAAGTGGCAACTTTGAGAGATATTGTGGGATATATATTTTTTTGGATACGATGATATACGGGTTGGAGAAGTTGTGGTAATAGTGCTTTTGTGTTCATGTGAATTGGTTAGATTTAAATAAAGAAAGTTTGTTTAAAGTCTTGAATGTTCAATTTAAAAAGAGTTCACACTCTTTTTATTGCCGAGTAGACTAAAATTGATACCAAAACTATCAACACCCTCACTGCATGTGGAAACCAGAAAGAATATTGCCCCATTAACTTAGGCGGGTGATTTTACATGTCAACTGCTCCACACTCGGAGTTTGAAAGTAACCACTCGGAAACCTGTGAATTCTGACATTGCGTGCTGGACTGTATGGTGATTACAATGTCTGTCAATAAACTTAATTCCATTCAAATGGAGTTCTACTAAAATAATAAATTTCAAAGGAAAGTGTAGTATGTTGTAATGGACATTCATTATTGCCTAATTGTTATTATTATGAGGTTTATATATATTGTATTTGATTATTCTATTTCATTGAATAATAAAAAAAGAAACACATTTCTTTTATTATTTAAAGAAAATATTTCCATTTTTTTCATCATATTCAGAAAGTGATATTTTAATTATATAATTCAGTGTGGATATATTAATAACAGTCTTTAAGAATTTATGTTATTTAGTAGTATTTTAACTGAAATATACATTTGGAAAATTATGTGTGCTATGTAACACTAAAGTTACATATATTTCAGTTTTGAGTTTAATAGCAACTAAAAAACCAAAACTGAGGTTAAAAAACTTAAACCCTTTTCACTTTTCAGTTCATAGATATTGCCAGATTTGTAACATGTTGTAATTCAGAATTTTGTTCTTAACTGATATAACCTTTATATTTAATAATATGATATGTGTTTACTGTAAGCTTATGTTTTCAGCATGTATACTAAATCTTTTATCTTCTCAGAATACCGAGTATTAAGAGTGAATTGAGACAAGAGCAAGACATATCTAAAAAAAGACAGGAAAAAAGATGCGAGAGAAAAATTGATAAAATGTATAATCCTATAACTTTGAGTGCACATAAATATGAACCGCCTAATATTGAAGTGAATCTTACAGAGGAAATCACTGGTTCTTTAAGAACTCTAAAGGTAATTTATCAGAAATTCATGTAATAAATCAAAGGGCAAATTCTTTAATTTGTGTTCTGATATATCTGTTGAAGCAGTTTGATTCATTGAATATTTTAATAATATTTATAAAAATAGAAACTCTTTATGTTACAATAAACTTGATAAATAATTTGTTTTGCATTGTTTATCGTTGGTATTAGTAGCACTTGTTCAGTTGTATTATATTATGGAAAATAAATGTTTTTTTTTTAATCAAACATTCTGTAAATTTCATCATCAGTTCTTTTCAGAGCAAAATATTCCATTCTTACATTTATTGCAGTTAAAAATAAGCCAGTGCTATTTTGAATTTGGCCATAATTCAGATATTACTTTTTGTGTATTGTGAAAGTCTGAAATAGAAATGCTAAAACCAGGATTTTTATCAAACTTGGCTATTTATCATGGCCAGTTTGGTTTGTTTCTGTCTTCTAATTACACACTTAATGAATTTGCCATTTATTTCAAGTTTTGGTAGGGATTAGATCAATAAGGATGTCTCACAGATGTTCATTCAATTTTTAAGCTTTGATCGTATGCTTACCTTTGAAATAAGTTTTTTTTTCCTCTCCATTTTTTGAGCACTTAAACCATTATAATTATTGAACTTCTTCTGAAGCTTTCTATGCCATTTGATCAAAAATAATATAAATATGCTTTATTACTTCCAAGAAGTTTATGCCAAATTTTCCTGTATTTTTTGAGGGATGGCAGTAAAGTTTACCCTCTGTATGTATTCATATATAGGAACATCAATGGAAGCCATAACACACCATGATAATGATGCTGTAATGTGCAATTCCATATTTTATTCAAATTATATTTATGTATTTATGTTTCATCAAAGTTTTCATTAATATATCTTGAATATATTTAATGGTCATTTTCTTATTTTTTACTCTCTAACTACTAAAGTGAATATGATCAGTTGAAATTTGTTTCATGTTGAGATTTATAAGTATGTTAAAGTATTGAAGTTAAATTTCAGATGTATCCTTTGACTATTTCTTTTATATTTAAAATTAAAGCTCAGTATTTTGAAATAAAATCAATTTCTAAAATGACATTTATTATAATGCTTGAAAAATGACTATTACTTTTATAAAATTTAGTGTTTGTAGAAATTTGTTGAATTTAAGAGGTTAGGTCTTGAATCAATTGATAATTTAGCTGTACACTTCAGTATTTTTGTATTATTTTTTGCTTTAAAAGGCATATGGTTTTTTTTTTTTTTTTGGTACATTTTCTTTTCTACGTATATGCAAATGCATATTATGAAGTTACTTCTACTCTTTGATTCTATATAAAAGTGAAGGAAATAATCAATTTTCACATGCAAATTAAAAATATGTTTAAAAAATGTTAATTCACTTTTTACATTCTTAATGTGTATAGCGAGTAAAAGTGTTTATGCTAAATTTATAGGCTGAAGGAAGTATGCTAGAAGACAGGTATAAAAGCTTACAACGCCGAAACCTAATTGAACCAAGAATCAGACAAAAGTAAGTCATATCAACATTTTATATATTTGAAAGCATGTATGCATTGTAATACTTTGCACAAGCTTACATATTAAAGAAAAAAATTCTTATACACATATTTTTGTATAGGTTATTTGTTTTTTTAATATACTCTCCTTGAACAAGGCAAATAGTGCAGCATAAATAAAAATATAAAAAATCATATTTGAGTAATTTGTGCATTTACATACCTGGTTGTTTAACTACTATATGAGTGGTTCATCATTAAATATTATGGGTTAGTTACTGATATGATTCATTGTGGTTAGTTCAGCTAAGTTGATGGAATTTCTTGCAATGTATTATCAACACACTGCAATGCAAATTTGTATAAAAGCTCTTTATCTTATATTTCATTGCATAATTTTAGCATGTATGCTATCAGATATTACATGTTTTTCAAAAACAACTTTTTCATAATATAGTATTTAAAAGATTTTCTTGCATTTATATTCCCAAGAAAAGAAATTCATAATTTTTCATATTGACTATATTAATGATGCAATTTTCATAGTAGAATTTAAAAACATATAACATTAATACTAAGTTTTTCAATGAATTTCTCAAATGTATAACTATAAAACTATGCATGTAAATTATTTTTTACAATTGACATTTTTTTTAAAGTATAAATAATCTAAATTTTTTGTTATTGTAGGATGAAGAGGAAGTATAAACTCAAAGTACAAGTCAAAAGAAGCCATAGGAATTTTGAATGATTACTATTATTGTAAATCACTTTGAAAAAGTAAAGTTAATACTTCATACATTTTGCTTTTATGCAGTTCAGTTTTTTTTGATGATTGTCTATTATTTTTACCCATTTGATACTTGCCTGGTTTAAATATATATGAATTATATTTCATGTGCAGTTGTTGATTTGAATGGCATGGCATTGATCAAACCTACACATTTTGATAAAAATTACTTCAATATTGTTCCCTAATAGGAGTTTATTTAAATCTTAGTTCTTAATTGCATGAAATTAGAGACTCTGAAGTCTTTAATTGTTTACTATTAAACTAAAGCTGGGTTTAATATTTCTATGATACTGATTGATTGAAGTGTGGTTTATATGGGAGTGTTACAATCATCTGATGCCAGTAGATCCGGAGGGCTAAATAGCTTGTAGCATACAGTTTAGTCTGTTCCATATGGCTGTTAACATTCACACCAACTGTAGGATTCAAAACTCCACACTCAAAATGCTAGCACCATAGTTAATATCTGCCATCATCAGGATTTGACGAAAGTTTGACAGCAGAGATAAATTGCTGCGATAGGTGCATGTTTGATTAACTTGAAATAACTCCTACCACTCTAAAAACTATACTTCCCTTTTGAAGTGATTTATAATTTTTTTTTTTTTTTTTTTGTTGTATTGAATCTTGCAGTTTCAATTAAACCCTTAGTTTTGAAAGTCATGCGATTTTGGCTAGAAACGAATAAAGTATTTTAACACTCAAATGTTAAATGTTGAAAATGTAGATATTTTGGCAGTGAGAAGTACCTTGTGTTACAGCTGCTATAATCAAAAGTGTTTTCTCTTGCCCCTCCCCCTTTTTTGGATATTGAATGTTTTTATCCTTTTAAATGTAAGGGCAAACCATATTTTCAACTGTATTGCTCTACCCAAATATCTTTCCCATACTGCAACTACCTAATACATTATGAAATAAATTAACCTCTATAATCCCATTTTTTTTTGTATTATAATAAATTGCGGGTGATATTAAAATGAAAAACTTAATGGGGTAAATGATTCAAATATTAGAAGACATCTTCTCACTGCTGGGGTAATTTAATTGGTAGAGTATCTATCTTAAGATGTAGTCTGAGGTTACAGTCCTATTTCTGGTAGAAAAAGGGTGCTTAACCATTTTAAATCAACAATTATGCAATTATATAAATTGGTTAAAAATTTGTTATGCCAACTTCTAATGGTAAAATTGTATACACATCTAGGGAGCAGGCATTCGGTTCAGATCCTGTGGGTTCGAATCCTGCTGTTGGCATGGATGTTTGTAGCCGTTTGGAATCAGCTTTAAATTGTAGGTCCTGGTTAGCCCTTGTGTAGCAAAAAGTTGACCGTAGCACACCAAACTAACTCTCTCTTTCATACACAAACACACACAAATTATACTCGTAGTTGGTTAAGTTACTTTAATAAGCCTCAGTGCATCAAAAATCGCCCTTTTTTTTATTATTTCACAACTAAAGTTAGAAAACACTGCAATACAGGAGAGAAAAAATAAATACATTTAATTATAAACATTTTATTTTCCTATTCCCTCTTATTGTACAATGTTTTTTCTAGTAATATATTAAAACAAAACTATTAATTTGTTGTAAATTTCAGCTTACATTTGTTATTACTACAGGTATAAATTTGTAAATTTTTTTAAAATTCTATTCCTTTAAAAAAAAATTAAATGCAGTGTCTCTTAATTCTTGAGTTAAAAGAACAACATTTATTCAAGAAGTATTTATTTCAACAACAGTTATATCTTTAAAACTTTACAATACAAATTTATTTAAATGCTCTATTAAATTTTAACAACAAAGAACAATAGAAGTATGTGCAAGTTTGCTTTAAAAAAAAAGAAAGAAAGAAAATACTGGTGTGATATCTTAATTTCTAAAATTTATTTTTGAAAATATCAAAATATTTCCCAGTACATCCAAATTTAAATTATGTATACAGAAATATTTATATTAAAAATGAAAATGAAACAATGAATGAATTGAACGCCAAACTGATAACACAAAGAGTATAATAAAATATATAATATATTAATTTTGCAATTAATAGAAAATATGGAAGGAATAATCATTTACATATGCTTACTTCATACAGTTTATTATTTTGATGACTCAATTGTCATCCATCACAGATTAAGTTTTGCTAAGATTCAATATATATGAAAAACAACAAAGAAAAAAAATTATAAAAATATATTTTCAGTATTTCCTAACCAAAATAAGAAAGTCTGGTTATATCCTTCTTAAAGGAAATAATTATAATTATGACTACGAATTTAAATGATATAACATCATCTATCATTCACCACTCATAAAAGTGTAACTTGTAAAGCACAATTAAACTTGACAAACTATCATTCATGATACAGAGGCCTGGTTTCTACAGGAGATGGAGAATGTGATCTACCTGAATGTCTATGAATTCCAAATCCAAGTACAGAATGAAGGAAATTTTTATGCAGAGTTCAAGATGACTATTAAAGTTATTTACCAATAATTACTTGATCCCTCAAAAATTGGCAGTTAGCCAGTATCTACAAGATGGTGTAGTTTCCATGCAATTATACCAGCCTTTCCCTTCTTTGTACGCAGAGTGTGCCAAAAGAAAGAAAACAGAGCCAGTTTGGTCATGTTCAGTTTTACCATCTCTAATATGATTTTTATTTTATTTCTATGTAACTGTGAATGATAGATTGGACAAAATTGTTGTGCTACAACTCACAACAAATGCTGACTCTTAGCTGAACTGTTCTTCAACCAGGTAAGGCATCTCTTAAAACTCTTGATAATAGGAGGTACAATAATAACTGCTTCTCCCAGCATTAGACCAGACAAAGTGGCAGCAATGAATGACCAACATGATTACCTGATCTAACATCTACAGACTCTTTTGGGGAAGATGTAAAGGTGGTGGTTTTGGAAAAGAACCCCTACACAGTGAACAAATTCATTGTGCAAGCATTAACAGACTTAACCCTCTAACGGTACAGTGCAGGTCGAATCTGACCCAGGGGTGTGTTTTCACCCTCCTGTACTCTTCTCTCTCATTTCAAGAGATCGAGTTGACAAGGAACCCTACCAGGCAGTCTTGTGACAGATGTTGGAGCATTTGCAGTAAATATGAGTGTCTTTGTTGAAAAAAATTCATGATCACTAGTCACTTTTTTTTAAAGACTTTTTATTTCGATTTTGAAGGCCAAAAATGTCAGTATATATTATTTTTTACATTTTTGTGCTCGGAAATTTGGTTCAATAACTTCTAAAACTAGGTACAAGACTAAATTACATATTAGACCTAATATATACAACATTCTATGTAATGCCAGAGATTTTCTTTCTTTAACAAAATTACAATTTGTTGGTCTTTTTTTCCTACAAAAAGGATTTTTTTCATGTAAAATATTATCAATAACTATCAATATATAAACAAGTTATTATACAACAAAAATGCTTATTGTGTACTTATTTCTACCAAAAACCTCATCTAAAAAGACATCGGGTCAGATCCGACTGTACCGCATCATCTATTTCGTCTCAAACCACTGTACCATTAGAGAGTTAAACGTTCACAGTATGTCATGCTAAGATGGGTTAAAGAAATTTAGCAGCATTTATGGAGGACTTTTTGAGCATCTAAAACTGACACATGACCTGATTATCTACTTTTAGATCCCCTGTAATTTCTAAGATTTGTTGTGAACTTCTACTGTTGGATATTTTAAGGGAAGGAACAAATGTTTGATACCTCTTATATGGTTTAACTGAGAACTTTCAGACTAATTATCCCAAGAATTTTTAAAAAAATTGTTAACCTTTGATTTTAAAGGTTTATTAACTCTTCATATGAAATATCAGGGAAAAATAGTTTTAGAATTCTGAAGTAAACATGATATATCATTATCAAAGTTTCTCCAGAAGGTAAATGATCATATTAGGAAATCAAAATATGCCCAGTACAGCTTTCTGTAACAACTAACTGGATTATAAAAAAGATGAAAGAAAAAAATATCTAACATTTTTTTCCAACTTTTCCCAAGGCTTGTGCACTAGCCAGATATTTCTAAAAAATATTAGTATTGTACCTGGAAGTAACATAGTTTTAGTTATAAATGTTGATCATAATCTAAAATCAAAGAAACAAGTCAAAGTATGAGAATAACAGTTTAGATAATATTGAAAAACAACATACACATTATATTAATTATATATAGATAACAGTACTTTATGCTTAATTTGAGAAAAACAGTAATGATAAATAAGCTTTCATAGTAAGTGCAAGTCATTTACAGATTTTCAGAATAAAGGAAGAAAAGCAACAGAATGCTCTCACTTATTTAAAAAAAGGGATATATTCTTGAGTAGTGATGAAATTATAATGTAATACACTTGTAGAAATTTGATGTTAGTATACTTTACTAATGGTCCTTTCAAAAGCTTTGATATTTTTGTTTATCTAATAATTTTATACAATTGTTAAAACACTTAACAAATGCTAATTTAAAAAAAAAAATACTACAAAATTTGTTATCACAAGCATAGGCTGTGGAATGTTATATAACTATATTAATTGTGATTAGCATACCTCATGATATATTAAAGTATTTGCAAATGCACTCCGAATTCAACAAATTGAGTTAAATCCCCAAAACAGCATGTATTAATTCAATTTTCCACTTTTTTTCTTGAAATTTAATATTGCTCGATTTTTTAACAGCAACTATTGCTTTTCATATTCCAAAACTATCTACTATATAAAACAAACTGAATGAATTACAATTTATATATCAACGTATCGCATCACTTGACATATCAAATTTATTATTTGTAGATGGTTCAGAATGTATTTCTTTGCTCTTAATTGTGCCATCTGCTGGTTTCCTTGCTTGCATTCCTGTAAATAGCGCAGCTTTCCATTCTTCTTCAGGTACCAAAGTTGCCCATTGTGGTAGATTTGAACTTGGTAATGTAATTCCTTTCATAACAGATTTGATGGTTTCAATGTGTTCTGGGTAAGAAAAATATATGATAAAACAACATAATTTAACCTTTGAAATTTCTGTCATATAAACATATATATATATAACTAAGAAATTGTTAAACACTTCATACTTTTAAAGTATTGTAGAAATAATTTCATTCTAAAGAGGATGATTCCACAAATATTATAAATTGCTAACTGTAATATTTCTTATATTTGTTACTGAATGGTTAGCAAATCGAACAAAGAAATATATAAAAGCACCGAAATTTTAATAAAAATACATTCCTTTTAATCTTCAACATAGAACGAATAGTTATTATGCACCTTTAATACTTTTTCCCTTATCTATAAAAATTTAGTTTTAAATATATATTAGGTAAAAGTGTTTCAATAAAATCTACAGATCTATATAAGAGGACCTAGCTATATAATTTCAGAACTTCTCAAAGATCTTGTAATACCTCAAAAATCTTAATATTATTCCACTAGTAAATAACAGAGTTTACAGAGTTGTTAACTTTACAACATGACAGAACAAAATAAAAATTTTATAATATTATTAAAACTTAAAATAGGTGAGAAGACATTCGTAAAAAAATCAATATCAATAATATTAATATATATATATATATTTAAGAGGGTCATTTAATAAGTCCATGTAAAATCAGAAATTATATAACTATACTGAAATTGTTCACACTTTGATATTTAGCATGTTTCAAAGGCACACATGTCAAATTGTAAACGGGTTTGACACTTAGTTTGTGACTGACAGTCATTCTAGTTGGTCAACTCTGTTGCTTCTCATAATATGGCCAGTCTGCACCTTCGCTTAGAATGACTTACATGTGGCTTGTTGATTTTTGTTGTGCCCGAATGAGCTAAAGTGATACTGAATGGTCTGGTTGACCCACTAGGTCTCTACACCAGAAATAATTGAAAAAATCCATCTCTGATCCAACCAGCACAACGCATGCGTCAGCTGTTTTCAAGTGCGATTAATCGCAGTGCATGCATTGATCTTCCTTTCAATATGAATGACTTGACCTGTGTTTCTTGTGTTGCTTTTCGTTCGCTTCATTTCTGTTTTTCCCCTCAGTCTCGATTTACTTTCATTGTTTATTTGGCCAGTCGGCTAGGTAAGTGCGCTTATTAGTTCTTTATCGTGATCGTGAATTATTAATTTTGAGAAATAGTTATCTTTCCCTCATCATATTTTGCTGCCACCAACAATGTTGGTTAATGAAAAGTGTGATCAATATAGTTCCACGTACTTGAAGTTTGGATTTGTTCTTTTGCTGTCGAACTTGCAACTACCCATGTGTTTACTTCGCAACAAAGTGTTATCTAATGAAGCAATGAAACCATCTCGTTTGCAGAAACATCTGCAAAATCGTGACAAACAAAATAAAGATTTGTCATAATTCACGAACATCAGGGACAAGTTTCTGAAGGCACCATCTGTCTCAGGCTTACTAGCAACTTCATAAAAAAAAATACGACGATAGTTTGATAGCCTCTTATAATTTATCACAATTAATTGCTAAATCGGGGAAAGCTCATACCATCGGCGAAGAATTGATACTGTTGGCAGTCAGTTTTAGAAATGGTTTTACACCATTCAGCTACATCCAATATTATAAAAAATGTCTCATTAAGTAATGATACAGTGTGACGACGAATTGATGAGATGGCTGAAGATGTTAAAACTTCCTTAAACAAACTTTTGATACCAACCGAATTTTCTCTTCAGGCTGATGAATCAACCTTGCCAAATAGTAATGAGGCTTTATGTTAGATTTAGGCTAAACCGCCGGAGTTAACTCCAATGATTTGTCATTCGATCAGAAATGTACTTAACCAAACTAACCATGACGTCACAATTGCATGTATTACATATTTATTTTTGTAACATCGGTTTTACGTTATTTAGTAACTGTCTATTTAACTGTTGTATATTATTTCTGGCATCTCATTGAGAGTTAGTATAAGTGTCATCGTATACCTACCGCCAGTATGGCGTTGACAACTGTTATCACCAGTTGTATAGTTAATAATTTAAATTATGTTTTTAATAAATTTATGTTTGTTTTATATTCTTGTCTCACTTTAATTGAGCCAAAGGGATTTCTTTAACCCTCCATGATCCAATAGTATCACTTTACTGTTAGCGTACGTCCGGTTTGTGAAGGAAGGAAAAATTATTCAAGAGATGCTTTTTGCAAGAAGCTTGATTGCAGATACTAAAGGTGAAACTATTTTTAATACGTCAAAGATTATTTTAAAGAGAAAAATATTCCTCTTGCAAACATTATGTCTGTTGCCACCAATGAAGTTCCTGCAATGTTGGGTCGTCATCATGGGTTCATCGCCCTTTTGAAGAAAGAGGTACCAGGTATTTTAGCTGTTCACTGCGGGATTCATAGACAGCATTTAGTTGTAAAAAACCTCAGCCACTGTTTTCATCAATCATTACAATATGTCATCTCTGCTATGAATAAAATTCGCAGTAATGCTCTGAACGATAAATTATTCGGGCAGCTGTGTAAGGACAACGATGAAGAATTCAATGTTCAATCGCTTGCTTCTATACACCGAGGTTCGCTGGCTCTCCAAAGACGCCTGCCTCAATAGGTACTGGAATTTTTTCAAATACGTAATTGAGTTCCTCAAAGAGAAAGATGTAGCTCTGAGAGACAGATTGCTACAATTTAAGATTGATGTTGCTTACATGACCAATTTATTCACAAAATTCAATGGAATTAATTTGCAGCTTCAAGGCGAAGAGCTCAATTTGATCACAACAAAATCTGTTATTTCTACCTTCCAAAAAAAAACTCACTTTGTCGAAGTAGAATTTTGGTCGCAACGAGTTCAGCCAGTTTCCAATCTTGTTGGATCTGCATAAGAGCAGTGAAATCCTCTTCGATGAAACACAAGTTTACTGTCAACGCCTTGAGTCTTTGCACAAGGACTTTTCTGAGCGTTTTGAGGATATTTTGTCCCTGGAAGTTCCTCAATGGGTCACGAACCCTTTTATGAATACTGAAACAGCAGAGGTTCAGCTTCAAGAGGAATTGGTTAAACTTTCAACTAATGAAACTTTGAAAGCCAGCATCTAAAATGGTGATCGTCTCACAGAATTTTGGCTTCAAAGTAACATCAGTCGCCTCTACCCAGCACTGTGGACTATTGTCAAATTTTTTTAAAATTGCCTTCCCTTCCTCTTACCTTGTCGAGCGCGGATTCAGTGCTGTGACTGATCTAATTACAGAAAAGAGAAGTTGACTCCAAATTGTGGGAAGAGGGGACTTGCGCCTTCATCTCTCTAAAAATATTGAAACGAACAATCAGAAACTGGCTGTGAACCATCAAGCACTACCATCCCACTGACATAATTGATTGTTTCATTGATATTACTCTTTTAGTGTAATTTTTTTGCCGTTCTTTTTTAATTATCTAATTGTGATGGTCGTCGTGACCTGATGTATAAGTGTCTCGTAGAGTTAATCATGAATATAGAAATGACTCGTATTTACATCTTGTTTAATATGACATATTTACAATAATAATAATATACATTAGTTTGTTCCATTGAACCATCATCAGATATATTAGAGAGAGAGTGGGCACATAGCACAGTCCGAATTTGAGACATCAGTCCCTCGATTCCCCGTCTCTCTCAGTACGTCAACACCTAATCAACCCTCAGTCTATAATGGTCTCCGCATCGTGCTGTCTCGTTCATCTTCCCCCTTCCTTTGACTATTCTCGTACGTTCTACCGCACCACGTGTAGTATTCTTCATGTTTACTGGGAGTCACCTTTTCAATCCTTTGTCCCTTTTTCTGCAAATAAGTATTCAGTCTTTTGCCAGCCACGTCAGCTAGGTTCTCCCATTCTTACCTCACCTCCCTTCCTGTACTAACAGTTCTTTGCTTAACTATTCTAAATGATGTGACCATTCCATTTATTCTTGGAATTGTCCTCTTTTAAAAAGTTCCATTGAGGTGTTAATGATCCTGTTGATCTTACTTAAACGCGCCACATCTGAACTGGATTTTCCAAAATTCGGATTAAGCCTGTTTCACACCATGTGAGAGTCTCACACTAATTAAGAATAAAGAATTTTTAAACATAAAAAAAAACATTTAAGCTCTTTTATTTGCATTAGTCATTTTAATTTTAACTAAAGGGATGCAATTACCTTCCAGGGCAAAAGTATCGAGTTAAATAAATTTGGTGTGTAGGTCTACTGGAAAAAAAAATTACTTAAAATGTTTACCTTTTATAATTCAGTAACCCCCCCCCCTCTCCATACCTAAATTATAGAATTTTCAAAAAGGCGGGCGTTGAAAAATTTTCCTCTTAGGGGGGAGGCAGCTTTAAAAAGGTTGAGAATCACTAATGTACATAATAATTTGCATGAATATTTGGATATGAGAAAGCTGTCAGCAAGGTGTGTGCCATATTAGCTAACTATCAATGAAAAATGTAAAACTTGGGTATAATGTATAGCCACTAGTCTAAGATCTGTTACTCTGAGTAGAATTAATCTTAGATCTTTTATACATTTCATTATCAGAAAAATCTCTGAAATCACTCTTATCAGAAAAAATTCTGATTTTCATGCACTTTAGAGATAAATAAAACTGGTATAAAGGAAAGCTACTGCATTGATAAAGTGATAAAAAAAATTAGGCAGAGAAATTACATGATGGCACACATATTATAATTCACATTGTTTTTTCACAAAGTACAGACACACATATTATATATATATATATATATATATATATATGTCAACGGTGTTCTGTAAAAAGAGTGATAATACCCATAGAGATTTGCAAACATATTCACCCTTTATACAAAACACAAATGATATATACATATGCACACTGATAAATCATTTTCCATTAGTCTTAATATAGTAGATGAATATAATTTTAGAATCTTAACTAGAAATGACTATCTCCAAGGAGTCACCTCACCTGATTGTCCCGTTTGACAGGGGATTTCACACATTTTTATCCCCTTTTAAATTGTTCTGGACTGAGAAACTTTGTGCTACTGACCACTGGAATTCCCAGGCTAATCTTTACTAGGCTGCACACAGAGAAATGGTCTATTGACCTCCCCTCTGGTGAAGGGGGAAAAAAATAAGGATGAATCTACATGAAAAATATTTTGTTCACTCATGTATCTCCATCCATATCTACTACAAGAATAAATGAATTAAAAGCTGAGTGTTTCTGAGAAGATATTACAAGTAATATCTTAATAGCTATACTCTGTTCAATAGAAAAAATGCAAAGAGAAAGTTGTTATAACCACCATTATATTACTCAAAGATCTCTTCAGATACATTTCATTAAAAACTATGCCTTGTATCATCTAAGTATGGAATAGCTATTGACGATATATGAGTGAATGATTCATTTTCCTTATATGCACATTAAGTTTGGCTTACTAGCAAATAATTCAATTGTATGTAATCAATAAAACTATTTTTGTACTGTGCATTAAGAGCAAAAGGTTTTTTTCCCTCATCTTTCTCTGCTAATTCCTTTATTATCTGATATTTGCAATATATATAAATGTGTGTATACATTCTTGTATACAGAGATAAAGAGTCAATATATATATAAAAAATTGAATTGTATAAAATATAATATTAGTAGCAATATATACATATATAACTATTCATGCCAAAAAAATATTTCAGAATAGGTAACTTTCTTGGGTACTTTCCCATTATAGCGACCTGTCGACAGCATTACGCAGAAAGTCACCAATTAAGTAAAATGAATGCAAGAAAATACTCACTTTTCCCACCACAATTCAACTTTTGGTAATTAATATATTATATATATATATGGTTATGCCTTTCACATGGGAATTTCGTTTATATGAAATGGACAAAACAACTCTAAGTGTATGAAGAAAAAAGGATAAAACTACATCAGAAAATAAATCCTCAAAACATTCTTTAAATTTCATTTTCATGTACATTTTTATCTACTTCTTACATTCTTAAATAGAGATTTGTAAGTTGATGCTCAGGAGATCCAATACCAGTCTCTACAAGCATAGGAGACTGGCTTTTCCTTGCCAAGAGGTTGGCGGTAGGTCTGTATAGTGGGAAAGTACCCTTTTTTGTTTAGTTATAAGAATATCATAGTTAAAACAGCAAACTTACCTTCATCCATCGTAATGATTTCAGAAGAAAAGTCATAAGTAGATGAATCTGATGGTACAGGTGCCTAAAATTGTAATGTATATTACATTTTGGTATTCAACATAAAATACTAGAATTATTAATTGTGTTAAAATACTATTTCACACAATATTACACTTTCATCATATAACTTCTAAAATTAGTTATGAAAAACAAGTTACATTAATTCTATTAGAGTTACATGTTATTACAGTACTGCTTTACTTTTTAATGATATATTTAAATTATTATTGTTGATTTCATAATAAAAATATATCAGATTAAGACTTAACATAAATGTAAAGGGAGAAAGAGTCCATTTTTATAAACATTAATACACATACTTGTGTTTTGAATAATTTAATGTAGTTATCTCATATCAGTTCCTATCTAAATATAATTATCACATTTACACACTAATTCCCATTTAACATTCAAAGCTTAGTTAATTTTTTTAAAGTAATTTCATAGTTATTATGGCTCATCTCTTTAGTCATATATAGTTTTTATCACTCTTAGGAGTAGAAATCTAAAGGTTAAAGCCAAATTTGTTTCATTCTGACCAATGTTGATCTTTGATCAAAATGAAAAAGAAAATCATCCATTTAACTTGAATAAGCCATAACCTATTAACTGAAAAGTACAGTATATTTCTAATAAAGTACAACCTCCCAAATTCGGAATCGTTCTGGACACGGCAATTCCAGATTTGAGAGGTTTTTAAATAACACACTAAAATTTTGGGAAAAAATAAAAATGAACACAATTAAAAGATATATATATATATAAAATGGTTTAATTATTAAATAAACCAAAATAGAAAACATATAATTACAATATAATTTAAACATTTCAGTCAATGTCTGTTGCTTTAGTTTCGATTTAAAAATTATTTTTTCTTGAATCCTGTATAGTGCCATAATTTCATGTTCCGAGATAAAATTTCACTGTTCTAAGTCTATAATGTTTTATTTAATGATTTTATCAGGTCTTCCATTGATATTTTTTCTTTTTTGGGCCATTCTAAATCATTTTCATGATTGCTATCATCATAACCTTTGTTATTTACCACACTGTCAATAATTTCAGAATCACTCAGAGAACCCACGATCAGCACATTTTCGTCGATGTCTAAAACCTCCTGTATGTCTGATTTATCTAAGTTAATATTGCCTTTATTTGCACATTCTACTAATTCTGCTATTTCAGCTTCTTTCCCAGACATTTGAAAGCCTTCATAATCGCTGCTGTCATCATCATCATCAGCGAAAACCAATGTAGACAACAAGTTATGACAAGCATTTTTTAAAAGTTCTGCATTTATATTGGACCAGGCATTTGCAATAGACCACAATGCATCCTTCACATTGAATTCTTTCACGAAACTTTAAATTTCTACCGCCATTCACGTGATTTAACATTTTTTGCAAAACTTTGTTTTTATATCGGCATTTCATAACATTCACCAATCCTATATCCATAGGCTGTATCAACGATGTGCAATTCTGTGGCAAAAATTTAACCTAAACATTTTCTTTAATTAGAACTGCTGAATCAGGATGGGCACAACAATTATCTATAATTAACAGAATTTTTGAATCATTGGAAAGTCCTTTTGCAACACAATGGACTCCAGCTTGGGGTACGAAATTATTGTCAAACCATTCCTGAACAATATCTTTAGTAATCCACGCTCTTTTGTTAGCTTGGTAAATTACAGGATAAAAGTTAATACCTTTCAAGCATCAAGGTTTCTTACTTTTGCGAATAATTAGTAATTTTAATTTGTGACTTCCCAAGGCATTAGCGCAAGCTAAATCAGTCAATCTTCTTTTATATCTTTTAATCCAGTAGCACTCTTTTCTTCAGCCGTTGCCAATATTTTTCTAGGAACATACTGTCAAAACAACGATGTTTCATCAGCATTGTATACTAATTCGTGGGAAATGTTTTCATTTAGTATTTTTTCCGAAAATTCATTCATGAAGTGCATAATTTCATGCATTAAGAATCTACTTCCATCTTTTCATGAAACATTTTCGCCTGCTCCATAATCATATGCCCAGTAAGTGGTAAATTTTCACTTTGTTTCTGCCGAATCCACTCGAACAAAATGTTATCCAAATCAACATTATTTGGCATTCGTAATATTTCCTCTTCTTCATTCCTACTTCTGTGACTCTTTCACTATAAAACTGCAGAATTTTTTCTTTCTGTTTGATTATATCATATACTGTAGATTTTTCAATTGTATAATTCATGCACAGATTCTGGACTGGCATTCAATTTTCATATTCTTTTAATAGCACAACTTTTTACACAATTGAAAGAGAAATATGGTTTCTCTTTTAACCTGCTACTGTAGCTGACATAGTCATTAAAATAATTACTTACTACGCAAGAATGAAAATTAAATAAATCATCTAAAATACAAATGGAACCAGAGAGAAAACATGTGCTGTTCAATAGTAATGCAAAGTGTTATGACTAACTTGCTTGAAAGGAAGCGTGTTATTTTGCTCCTTATTTTGGTAGCGACATCTATCGGTAAAATGGAAAAGTAATATTGGCCATTTATTAAAACATTCAGGATTTGAGAGGTTGCACTGTATTATGTAAATAATAATAATCAGAGCCTCCAAAACATTTAAACACAAGTAACTTCAATTATTGTTTTCCTAAAACTAACAGCTGGTATTTTGTATTGACTCCTTTAAATTCCCAATATATGAAAAATGTTCATAATTGCTGTTTTAAGAGCATTCAGGGTCAATGCAAACATTTAATTTAGTTTTGAAAAAAAAAAAATTAAGCAGTTTTAAACCACAAAAAAAATAAGTTAATTATTTTCTAAAAATTACTCCTGAATATTCATTATATGTATATTATATAATTCAATTTTTGATTAAGAGCATTGTTAGGTGCTATATAATTCAATATTTTAACAAAGAGAATTAAGTATTTTTAGTGCTAATGCAATTTAAAAATTATGTATGAACAAAAACAGTAACAATATATATATATATATATCTTACAGGTAACAGCAAAGAATTTGTGTTTAAATTGTTAACTTCAGCTGTAATTGACTCTTCAATATCAGATGTAGAATTATAATCCTAGAAGAAAAAGAAATTAATTTTAAAAGCAATAAACTTTTAACATTTTCACACGTATAAAAAGTTCTAAAAAACTCCCATTGCAAATTCTAGTAGACATTTGCAGATTCAATACTTATGCTATCACTGATGACCTAACAATTAATAATATTGTAGATAATAACTGTACTTTACTAAACTGTATTAAAAAATAAACGGCCTATTTACATATATGTGCTGATGATTATGAATGTGGCCTGTCAAGAATTAAAAAGAGTTTATCAGTTATTTCATATTCCTTTAGATTACCGTAATATGAAGCAATCTTTGCAAAACTGAATTGTTGGTTGTTCCGTCATTAAACAGAATTTAGTTCATGTTCAAACTCAAACATTCACATTTGTAATAGTAAGTATACGCATATATATTATCCTAATTAATTTATACATCCAGTTTCTGTACTAAACTGATATAAGCTGTTTTAGCATATTTAAATTATGGGCTTGTGGCGGCCCTGTGGTACAGTGTGCTAGTTTTTGGTGCTGAGTATGCTCTAATCGGATCCTGAAGTTGCATCACGAAAAATGCCTCCATTTGTGTAGTCCCTTCATAGGGCGTAATGCTGTCTGCCTATATGGTGCCCCCATAACAAAATGGACAGTAAACTGCAGCATAGTATAGTCAAATATTTGACGGGAAGTGCCTCCACTTAAATTTTTTTTTTTTTAATTATAAGGGTTAGCAATTATCATTCATGAAAACTAGTTAATCTATGTATACTAGGATTCTACAATGCCAGACAGCTTGCCAAGATTATCCTCTTATTTTCAGTGACTTATATTTTTAGCAGAAGAGTTTTTTTGCAATTAGCATAAGTATTTATGTTTAATATCAAATCACTCACAAACATACTTTTCACATTTTAATTTTTATCCATTGTTGTGTTTTCATCTTTTTTATCTTCACTGATTTACATGTATATATTTCCCTGTTATGTTGATATACAATCAATTCAAGGTTTTTCAATAATTGAATGATCTAATTAACAAATAATAATAATCAATATAGTAGGTAAATAGAACAAGAATTTATACAATGTGTTTTAACAAGTTAACCTGTATATTCATAGATTTGATTACGTTCAAGAAATAACTTTTAAATTCAACCAGATAAATTAAAGATATAACTGTGTAACTATGTAAAGATATAACTATCTTACTATGTTAAGATGACAGTAAGATGGTGACTAATTACATGATCAAAGATACAGATATAATTAAAAATCCATAGTTAGTTCTTTTCTTAGTCTAACATATTATTACCTCTGATTTAGTACAATTCTAGAGTAATTGCATTCAGAATGTATATACAAGTTAAGTGAACATATCATTTTAATTAGTCAAGAATGGAATAAACTATTTAAGCAATTATTTTACAGGTAAAAATGCTCTGATGTAGTTTGAATTTTCTTTCATCTGCTATGCTAATTAAGGACAAAGAATGTGAAACGTTGTACTTATACTTCTTACAATTATAACACTGCTCCAAAAAACTGGATAATTTAAGTTTTACAGCAGCAATACAAAAAGTTCAACATACAGTACATATTTGGAGATATAACCCACTCCTATGACAAATTTAATATTTTCTTACAAATATCAGTAAGGATGAACATAATTTCCCATCATGTCTCTTAAATAAATAAAATATTAAAAAAAAACCTGCTCCACAATAGAATTTCCTTGTTAGACACATATAACATGCTAATTACTTAATTATAATTCAGTTATTTGGAGTATGTAAACTTTAACACAGAATATATATTTAAAGAGAAATCATCAAAGTGATGTTGAAATGTCGCTCAACAACACACAGATATACTTGAGTATTAGAACGAATGGGAAAGGTCAGTGATTTAGGAAGATATTAACCCCAAATAATGGAGATTAACATACTTCTTCTTCATTTTCCATGCTGAAAAAAATCTCTGGATCCTGAGAGAGAAGTTCATAACCATCATGATCAATATTCTCACTTTCGCTATCAGATTCGCTGTGCGAAAGAATATTTTCTACAGTAGCAGATGATACATTTTCAGCTTCATCATCAGGGATATCATTTGGTGCAGGAGTTATTGGTGGCATATTACTCGTTCCGAGTTTTAATTAATGGAAATCACAAATGTAAAGGAGAAATAAAACTACGAAGGCAAGCAGTAACTGCTCTTAAATTTTGTTTGCTATTGGAAGAAAATATGCTGCAGTTAACAGTTAAGTTTAAACTTCTTTACTATTTTAAGAGAATTGAGTTATGGAAGGTATTAAATTAAATTTGCAGGATTTGCATCTGACGAAATGCATAATTTTAGATAGGTTTATTATCAAAGAAGCAATATTGTAATTTTTATTCGAGTTGTTGGTAATTGCGAAGAAAGCACGATTTTATTTCGATTATATTATAACTTACGATTATATTATAACTTACGTTAGCTATCGAACTTGAAAGTCGAACTATAAACCGATTACTGAAATAATGAAACTAAACTAGTTCTTCTCATTTGGTTATTGTACAATCGATACTTGAAATTTAAGTGAAATTTTGATAAAAATTGCGAACATTTAGGCACTCTTCTTGAAATAGACTGTACTTATTTAGCTGATGAACATTGTATTACTGTAACGTTTATTTTGTCCTTTAAAGCTGTGTGTAAATATGATTTAAAAAAGTATTAAGCAATTATTATACCGCAAGTTCCTAGTTATTTGTTGATATACATTATTTTGTTTTCAAGGGAAAAGATTTTCTGTTCCGTAGAGAGACAAAATGATATGCTCGTTAATGAAGACGATTAATGTAATTTCTTTCCGTAATTTATTCTTCTATAGTGCTCGTAAGGTAAAAACATAGAAGTATTCGTATTTACGTTTTATGGCACATATCTTTACTTTATACTATGTATTTTCAATTAAGCTATAAAGATAAAACGAGTTCTTATGTATATTAACCCGGTAGGACGCGCGCCTCCTAGACGAACAGAATGACGCGCGGGGGTTATACAATGACCCCAAACGTAAAAGCGATTTAAATATTCTATTTTTATCAGAACCAGATATGGCTTTTCATTTGTTTAGCCATTTAAATTATACTGCCAATTAATCAAAGTTTTATTCAATTGTTTTCAGTTACGAATTAGTAAAATAATTTCATTTTCTTCTTAAAGTTAGCAGACAAATCTCTTACAAAGAAAAAACTCTATAAGAATATTTCAAAGAGATAATAATAATGCTACACTATTAGCATAATATTTAATTAAATTTAAAAGAAATACAAAATAATATATCGACAATATCCAATCATTCTTTTTCTGTTTGAATACATGCTTTGAATTTTTATATCCCGATTTCTCGGACAAAACTTACACCTTCCTTTTGAAACTGTTTTTATTTTCTTTTGTGGTGGTTCATCACCTGGAAGGTAGTTTTTTTCCATTTCCATTCGTAATGCATGGGATATACTGAGTATTCCAACCATTTCTTTGTGTAAATTTTTCTTTCTTAAACTTCACACCATCTTTTGCTGAAAAACATTCAGATTTATTTGCTTCTCCTCCACTTTCAGAATCCCCATCTTCTTCTGATTCTGTATTGTGTTCTCTAAAACTTTGGTGATCAGAAAAGTTATCTTCAAGAGTTTCAATTACATTGTCATCATCACCCAGATCCGAATTTTCATCACTTTCAACTTCATCAAGAAGTTTCCATAAACATTCCATTTCTTTTTCATATGGAGTCAGCATGTTTAGCAACAAGCAAATACTGAACTAATATAACAATTTAAAAGGCACTGAGTCTGTGGGATAAACGTTAAGATGCGCAGGGTCCTTGAATGATCCCAGAAACAGACAAAATGTCTACTAAGGAATAAATAATGCCTTGAATTCCTTCTAATCAGTCACAAAAGGAAGAAGGGTGTGTTAAATTCAGCTACTGATAAGAACGGAATGTTTGGGTTGCTAGATTTTTTTAAATCGGTATTCTTGGAAGACATGGGGTCATAAAATGACCCCCACGCGTCTTGCCGGTTAAGTTGACTAAAAGTGTCTTCTTTTTCTGACGAGTATAGTGGGCAAGTTATTTTTATATAAATATGGGTTTTGAAATGATGAAATATGAAAATAATTGCATGTTATTCATTTTGTTCAAATTACTATTAAATCTTGATCTTATAATATTTTCCGTTTATGGTGAATAATTCGTTATCTAGTAGTGTATTAAAGGTTAACAAAATAAATATTACACACTGAACAAATTTTATACGGTATGTAAATTTTCAATTCAGTGTTATGTCTTTTTACACAGTTCTTACTAAAAAAGTTTATTTTCGAAAAGTGATTTGAAATCAGTGTTTCTAACTAGGTTCATAACAAGCAAAGAATATTTTCTGGTATTCAGCCTACAGGTGCTCCTCATTTAGGCAATTATTTTGGGGTTATTAAGAAATGGGCAGATCTACAAAATGAAGAAAAAGACTGTGTATTTTGCATTGTAGATCTTCATTCTATTACACTTCCACAAGATTCTTTGAAGTTAAGGTAAGTATGTTAGAGATGCTAAAAGATTTTTAAACTAAAAAAATTATTTTAGGATAAAAATATTGAATATTTAATCACAAATTTAAGTTGTCTTATGCTTATGTTATGAAAATATAAACATACTGATTTAAGCGTTTGAAGAACTTTTCTTAAGTTAATCTAAAAAAAATTAAAAATTCAGTAATTCCAACACTTTTCCAAATTTTCAAATTCTCATACTTGTCTGAAATAATTTCTAAAGTTACTTAATATATTGATGCATTGTAATTTTTATTGTAAGTGAAGAAATAATTTCTTTTTTCTTCTGTATTTAATACCTTGTTTTTAAACAAAATGTTTCAAATATTAGTATTTTGATTCATGAATCTTAATTGTTTAGGAATAATATACATTTAATGACAGCCTGCTTATTAGCCTGTGGAATTAATCCGGATAAATCTATATTTTACTTACAATCACAGGTATGTATATATGTAAGTATATTTGTGTGTGTGTATATTTCTTAAAGGGTAACATTGATCTTCAGATCAGTTCTTCACCGGAGAAACTAAGAAGTTTCATGCTATTTCATCCATTCTATTTCTATCAATATTGGTTCTTTGTTCTTCTATAAATAGGACATATTTCTCCCTATTATATATGGTATACTAACAAGAACAAGATATTAAAACAGTTTGATTTCCCCTTTTTATTTAACTTTGTTAAATAGTTTTGAGGAAATATGCTACAAACTCATTTGTCCATGAAAAGATAGCAGCGTTCTGAGACACGTAGGTCATAAAAGGACATAAACCAAATAAAAATCGATTATAATTTATTAGATTAAAGTTTCTGCACTATGGTATGATTAGAACTTTTATCAATGTGAATATATACTTGTAAAGAATTATGTTTTCAATGTTATTGTGAAATTTTAATTGAAGAATAACCCTTATAAGCATATCCTTTTTAATTTAAGTGAGTTATTGCAAATGCATCTGTTTCAAAAGAAAATAAGTGGATTTAATAGTTTTAAATAAACTGACCCATTTTCTGTTTATTCTTTTCATTAGTTATGACTTTTGATTTTGGAGAATATTCTTGATTTGGGTTAAATTATTTGCTGTATGAATGTATTTTGTTCTTTATTACAGCTCACATTTTGCTCTTTTTTTTGTGTGGTGATAATATTAATACTTATTAGGTACCGCAGCATGCTGAATTAGCTTGGATTCTTGGGTGTTTGACAACTATGGCTAGGCTGTCACATCTGCCTCAGTTCAAGGTAATTTTAGGCAAACTAAACAAAAATAATTGACAAATTTCCAAACAGTTTTAATCAGATTAATTTTGATTATAGGAAAAGTCAGCTCAGTTAGAACATGTTCCTCTAGGATTATTTACCTATCCAGTTCTTCAGTGTGCAGACATTTTACTTCATAAGTAAGTATTGTGGTAGTTATTTGTGCAATGTCGAGGAATTTTTTTGTTGGATTTAAGTATTCTACTTATGCTTATATGTTCTTGTTACTTTAATATGATATTCACCTTTTTGCAGTGCTTCATTATGGAAATGTGGGTTGTTTATTGGCATATTATTATTTTATTTATCTATGTTATTATTTATTGGCATTCTAGAAATTTTAAATTTGTTCTCTCAAGTATGGTTTTCCCAGTTTTCACCTAACAAAGGGTTCTATCTTTGTCTATGATGCATTACGTTAATGAAACTGTTTTCTGTAGAATTATGAATATTTGAATGTTGATCAACTAAAACCTCATTCACCTTTTTTTCTATAATATAACATTTTCAGTGTTAACCCCTTACCAGTGGTGCCCGAACACAGTTTGGGCAACCGAAATGGGCAATATTTGTGATGCCTGAGCTCACTTCAGGCAGGAGAAAACTTAGTGATTCTTTTCCGTGATGCACATTTTCCTTTCGAATGGACATTTAATATGGAGTTTTACTATTTTCACAATAGATGGCGGTATTTGTCTGTCATTTATTTCATTGTCGAGGAATGGGGCTGTGGTCAGTTATGAAGGCACGAATTAGGATGAGTGTTTCGCACTGTTAGTCGAAATTTGTAATAACTGCTCTATCCTTTTAATTGAATTTTATATTTATATTAGTTTATAATATTTAGCTTTAAAATTACCATACCATTTGATTTATTTTGCTATAATTGAAATTTTTTTAAATAAAATATCCATTAATTTTTCATGTGTGTCAAATAATAAATATAGTAGTTATTTCATTTAAAATTTTGCATTTTTAAAAAATAAACATTTTCTAACCTTTTTATTGATATAATGCACAAAATTAAGCAGAATTTTTTTTTTTTCCAGTTGGGGTGTTTTTCTGTAATAAATGTCACAGGTAAGGGGTTAAAGAACAAAAGAAATAACTAATAAAAAACAAAAACCTGATGCTTGCCCTGATGAAAAAAACCTTTGCTGCTAACAATTTTTTACTTGGGCTGTCTTCTTTTTTCTTCCCACCTTGTTGGGTAAAGGCAGGCCAAGGAAGATTTATTTTTATGTTCCATAGCTCTTCTATAGCTTTGTTACCTGCAGCCTTCTGTAATTGTCATCCATAAAGAATTAAGAAATTGAAAATCAATATATATATTTCATTGCCATAACGATCTTGTCATATGATGGTTTGAACTGCACTGAGAAAGATTTAAGTTTTTTATCATCATATTTTATGCAGTAATTTTACCTTTGGGTAATAAAAGGAGCCAAAATGAAAATGCTTTGTTTTAAACATGAGAATCTAAATTTAAACTTTTAAAGGTTAAATGAAGATATGGCATGAGGAACTCATAGTAGAGTATAGTTTGGAGTTCTGTAGTCAGGGATATAAAACATAACTGTGATAAGAGAGAAAATTTTATATCACAATGCCAACAAAGTTTGGATTTAACAAGAAGGAAAATGGCTGAAGATGAGAAGGCTATAAATCTATTTATTTATGGGTCATGCCAGAAAGAGTAGAAGTTTACCAGTTTCTGAAACCATAATAATCGAAAGGCTCATGGGGTACTATTCCTTAATGTCTTGTGACAACCCAGTAGCTCCTGAAACTTGATTATTTTCTCTGCGAGATTAGATTGTGAACTTAATGTGATAGTGCTCTGTAATTTTTATTTATTTTTATTATTCCTACATTTAATATGCTAACTCACTTTTTTCCTCTTTTAACTTTCTTATCAATAAGCTATTTTTTACAGAAATTTGAGTATCCAAAATTTGAGATTCTTTGAATCTTTGTCCATCTTAATTATTTAAGGTGTTCCTGTACTTCTAAATTCAGCCCTCTCTGTTGCTTCTGTTGTGCAGTGGTTTAAAAGGAAAAAAAAAATCTTATTTGACATCCTTTTTTAGTTATGTATGTATGTATGTCTGGAAATAGGTTTGGTGATTTCCCTCAGTCTGGACAACCTTGGGTAGTAACACAGTCTTTATATGTTAATATTTAGTGTAGTGTTCAGCTGATAATAAAATTTTTGATATCTCATGGAGCTAAGGAGGGTATGGAGATAGTTCCCTGCAACAATTCTGTTCCCTATACAGTATTGTTCATTCTATTTTTTTTAATCATATATGTTTCAGAGTTCCACCAATTGGAGGTTTCAGTCTTTCTGCTTACTTCATGCTGTTGGATGGTAGAATTTTATTATATAGTAAAGTCCTCGTTAGGTTGTTTTGTGGTTGCAGATTTTTAGCTTTTAAATAGCTTCTGTTCTCAATTTTCTGTCATGAATTTTTACTCTCATTGGTATTGTATTTAGGAGTTTAAACTGAAATATTTATTTAGTATATTAACCAAGATAGCAAGCGTTCTGTGTATTAACCTTAGGGCACTCTTACTTTCAACTTACTAAGAATATATAATGATACTTTCATGCTTAAAAGATTAGTGCCTTTTACTTACCTCTTATCCTTTTTTTTTTTTTTTTTTTGCCTGAAAGGTATTTGTCAGTACTATGTTCATTAGTGTTTTGGTGTGGGTGCCTCTAAGATTATGCTGATATAATTTTATCAGGTTATACAAGGCATGGGGAAGGGAAGACAAGGCATCCAAAGTCCGCAAGATTCACTTCTGGGCCTAGAGGCCCAGATGTGAGCCTTTAGGCCTAATGAACTTCATCTAAAAAAGCCTATTAGGTCTTTGTAGAAGACCCAATCACATTGTAACAAGAATCTTTTTCCAGATTCTGTGTTGTTGGTTCTTAACACCCTAAACTTAAAGTGTAAGAAATCCAATATATTGTTACTAGTTTAGAGCCAACTTGGCGTGTTGTTGCCAACACATGATGTTTTGAATTTACGATAAATGAAAACGATAATTTTGCACATTCAGCGTCTACCATGGGGTAAATAATAAATCCTACTCTTGGGTCAATAATAGAGGGGTGAATTAGGTTAGAGCTGTGTGGCAACACAGGGTTACAGTTGCTACGTGAATAAAACCAAAAAACAGAAATGGAATCTCAATAAAAATAGGTTGGTGCAATTTTTGTATGAGAGATTTTAGACAAGCGATTTGTAATGAATGATTAAGCATTATACCAGACACAGCTGACACAAGAAGAAGTGTTGGGAAAGAGGGGAAATACAAGGTAATGTTATGTTTAAATAATTGATTTAGAAACTAATTTTATATTTGTGTAACCTTTGTGTTTACCCTTGTGTAACAAAGATTTATTTAGGTGCTGGAATTGTTTAGTTTCCAGTGAAGAATCAGTGTTCACATATCTGATATTTGTATAAAAGTGTACTGAAGTTATGATTTATATAAAGTTCTTTCACTTAATTAGTGGTGACTGGCATATTAATTTTTGAGTTTGTCAATTTACTAACGCTTAAAATAACAAAAAGTATCCACTCATCGCTCAGATTCGGAACAGTATTAACTGATTGTAACAGTATGATAATTGTTCTGTCACTGTTCTACCTCAGTAGTATTAATTGTGTTTTATTGTTCATTCTTTACTCGAAAATTGAGCTAAAATTTTGTCCGTGGTAGTTCTCTATATTTTTTCTTTTTTCTTTTTTTAAAATTTGTATGGAGGAACTGATGTATGAAAGTATTCTATGTAAAAACTATTTTGTTTAAATCTTCCTGTGCTTTGTATTAAAAATAATTTTGAAGGTATAATGCTGAAAGTTTTTCTTTGTTAATTTTTAGACAAAGAAATATATATGAACAGTGGTTAATTAGTACACTAACTAAAATACTTAAAATTGTTATTTGTTACAATATTGACAATCACATTTTTATGTGTTTTTTTAATGATTCTTTGAACATTTGTTGTATTTAAAATATTGTCAGTATCCAATATACATATATTCAATGAACTTGTATACATGTCAGAAAATTTGAAAATTGACAAATAAAAGGTTTTCTTCATCTTTAAAATATTATGTTTATGAGATTATATTTTATATAACTAAATTCTTTGATACAGTTGCTTTTGTTATTTTTTTATTACAGAGCTACACATGTTCCAGTTGGTGAGGATCAAGTTCAGCATATTCAGTTATGTCAGCATCTCGCTAGATTTTTTAATAATAAATATGGCCAAATATTTCCTGTTCCTGAGGCATCTCTAGGTAATTAATTTCAACATTATGGTAAACTTGCTAAAATAATTCATATTATTATGGGCTAATTTTCTTTGAAAGATATTTCATTAAGTTAGATTGTTTAATGAAATTAGAACTCAAGAATGTTACTATCTTTGAGATATTTCATTAAGAGGGATGGAGTTTATTTTTATGAATACTTTCAATGTTACTTTCCTTTTCATTACACCACCTGAGAAAGCTTTGTTGTTGACAAAGCAGTATACTTATTCTGTCATGTTCTGTATGTATATTCATATAACACTGTTGCATTTATTTGATGTATTAGCATAATTCAACATTTTTTAAGGGATATGTAATTAACTCAAAAGTACACTCTTTACATTTTATTTGATTTCAGTTAACCATTTGAGTATTTGACTCATAAAACATGATAAAATATCCGAATTTATTTTGAAATAATTGTAATATATATATTGCTGGATATATTATACTGTCTTAATCTATATTAATAAAGCAAGGTCCAGTTCTGTCTGTCGGTCACACTCTCTAGGTGTATCGCCTCAATGTGTGTGTGTACGGCCTATGAAACTACAGCCATGAAATTTGGCACACAGGTAGTGCAGACTATGAGAAAGTGCACCTCAAAGCCCGAATTTTAAATTTTATTGTAGAAAATTAATTATTTTATGTTTTGTGGGATATTTTATGTTTTTTTAACTTCAGATTACGATATCGCGGCAAAAAATGATCGTAGAATTTTGATCTTTTTATAATCTAAGACTACAGACATTTCTCCTTCAAATAAGACCTCATTTGTTTAAAAATAATTTAAAACAGACTAATATTTTTATCAAAATATTAAACCCACTTTTTCGAGAAATTTACACTCTTTTGAGGATCTACTGTCGATGCTCTTCGAGTTTTTATCTTACAAAGAAAATATTTACATCATCTGGAAGATGAAAGCTTTCTTATTCATATAAACCTCATTTCAAGTCTCTATCTTTAAATTTCGATTTTAATTGAATTTTAAAGAACGATACTTAACACAAATTTTCTACCGGTTCTTCAAACGTGAAGAACGGCAAATTCTCTCCTTGGGTTGTATACAACGATTGAGTCATTCATTCACTTGATTCATTCATCGCCTTCCTTTGATGGCTTGAGCGTAGCTGGGCGAAGCCCGGCTAGTATTAAAAATATCTTAAGCATAAATCTTAAATACCTGTCAAAAGAAAAAAAATTCAATTGATGTCTTATTTTATCAAATTCCTTTGATGTTCATTTGTATTTGTTATTGTATTATCAGGTAGACAAATGGGTATACAGGTTGACATTCAGAAAACTTTTGGATTTGAATGTTTTAGTGAAACAGTGTTCTTACCAATCAGTCTGCATTTTAATTTTTATATGCATATATTTTGTAAAGTTACATAAAGCTATTTTGATTCTTAAAACTATTAAAATTTCAAGATGAAAAATTTTGCACAATCACATTTTCTCTGCATTTACATTTGTTAAAATCTGTGCTTGGAAGTTATTTTATAAACTATTTCACATGTTTTGAAATCCAATGTATGCGTTAAATATTGTGGTTACCATTCGTATTAGAGTGGTAAAAAAATTTGATGTGTAAAAAGAATTCATGCATGCCTGTTTTGGTCTTAATATGTATAATCCCTATTACATACAATATGCATTTTTATTCTGTATATTATTTTTTTCAGACAGTGACTGTGCAAAAATTAGAAGTCTACGAAATCCTGAAAAGAAAATGAGTAAATCTGACAAAGATTTCAAAAACAGAATTGATTTGACTGATAGTCCTGACTTGATACTAAAGAGAATTAAACAAGCTTTGACTGATTTTACTTCCGCTGTAACATATGACAGTGAAAATAGACCAGGTGTCAGTAATATTATATTAATTCATAGTCTTTGTACTGGGAAATCATTTGAAGATATTTGCCTTGAAAATAGTCATCTTGACACTGGCCAGTACAAACTTGTTGTAGCTGAAGCTGTTATAGAGTATTTAAAGCCAATTCAGCATGAAATCAAACATTTAATGGATGATCCATCCTACTTGTCTCAGGTTCTAAAACGGGGATCTGAAAAAGCTACTGATTTTGCTTATAAAACAGTTGAAGAAGTGAAAGAAGCAATTGGACTTTCTCTGTTTTATAATATTAATGATGCAGTCAAATTAAAAATGTAATTTTTTTATACATACAAATTTCACATATTTATGTAAATAAATAAATTTTATTAAAATTGTTAGTTTTAGCTTCTTCAAAATTAGTTTAACTTTTTTTGCATTTAAAAAAAATAAATAATTTAAAATATTCATGATTTTCAATTTAAGTAGTTGGCACCTATTCTATTTAGATGAATAGTACTTAGACAATTCGATGAGTATAATAATTCTGAGATTGATTTTATAAATGTACTAGGTTTGATACTTTTGTGAAGTCTTCAATTACTACTGATGCTGTCTGATAAATATTACCAGAATATATCAATTTGGGTATCTCATTGCAGGATTTCATTGTGTGACATCTAGAAACCAAAATATTTTATATTTTAATGTTCTTAATTTCTGTATTTTTCAATAATTTTAGGTGTTTGGTGAACTTTTATAAGAAAACGCTTTCAGATTAACCAAACACATTAATTGAATTGAAAAGTAAGAAATCTGTATTAAATGAATGACGTAATTTAAATTAAATTAATTTATTGAAAACTTACATAGTATCATTGCAAGTTAGTTGCAACAAAATGCCTATACTACCCCAGTCAAGCCGGGAAATAGCTCAAGAAATAGTTAAAGATATGGTGTAAGCAATTTTCATTTTTAAATTAAATACTTCACGATGTCATTCCACACTTTTTTGTAGACAACATTATCACTATTCATTCGTCTGAAAATGAATTAGGTCTTCCACTTAATCTGTTGCAGGGTCATAGGAAAATTCTGCGATCATGACGAAAATCGAAAGAGAATCTTTTCCTTTCACTTTCGTTTTTCCCCCCATGTCTGTCTTTTTTGTTTTCTCCGACATAAATATAGCCCAGTCAAAATAGGTTTTATGGCTAAAAAAAATATGAAAGTTTTGAAAATTGGTGGAGATGTTTGTTTAGGCATGCTAATGAACATACTAAAAGTCCCCACCGATCAGACTTCAGCTTTCGCCGCCATCTTGGAAAATGTGTACACTTTTTTGGTTTTTTGGAAATAACTTTAAAAATATTGATTTTATAAAAAATAATTAAATACAAAACTTAAAGAGCATTAAATTATGAACAAAAATCATTCATAACATTTTTTCATATGTCTAACAGGAACAAAGATAATTGACTTTGAAAAGAGCGCACTATTACACCTGGGAAGCGCAAGCGCTGTTCCCCATCGCGGTGGGGGGAAATACCCGCGCATGTGCATACCATAATTAGCCAAATTAGTTTTACACTAAATGGGAAGGTTTTTTGTATTTTTTCAAATAACTAGGGAAATATTAACTTTACGTAAAAAAAGTTTATTTCAAAAATTAAAAAACATTAAATTATGTACAAAAACGATTTTATACATTTTTGTCGTAAACCTAACAGGAACGAAGGTATTGACTATAAAATGCTAGTTGATAATAGAGGTAGCTTCAAAGTCTCGTTGCAGGCGCTCTTCTTTGAATTTCTAACCTCTCCAACACATTTCGGCATTCTTTAAACACAAGAAAATAGACTTTAATGTTTTTGGCTATGTAGATAATTAATCATTATTAATTTTATACATGAATGTAGTAAACTTAGGGGTATTCACTATAAGATTTCCATTGCGAATAATTATTCAAGCTTACCTACTTCAGGATTTACGTGCTTTTTTTCGGTACGGGATTCTCCCTTTCGTCAGGCATGTATAGATCGTCTATGGATTCGCTAGCATAGGCCCATTCATCAACTTTTTTCATTCGATCGTCATCATCAACAGGGCTGATGCCATTCTGACATACCCCATTGCAATTATTGCAGGCCGTTGTGCAGTTGATGCCTGCTTTCTGACATCCGCATCTTACTCCACAGTCAGTCTTACAGTTGCAAAACATCATGTTTAAAACTGAATCGGGAGCTACTGTATCCATAGTTGTGATGGGCACAAGAATTTTCTCTTGACGCTTCCAGCCCCACAGGCAGTTGGGCCTTTCTTTTTCAGGTGCTCCAAGGTCTTCCTCATTTTAATTTCGATGGCTCGTATTTGAGTGTGTGCGTTTAAGGTTTCTTGCGATGGTGGTTCAGTAGCAAAATCTCGAAACAACTCACGGAGATTTTTACATTCCAAATCCGATATGTCCATGCCGTCAAAAATTATTTTTGCTAAGGCTGTTTGGGTCAATAAATGAGCTCGGACGACCCTAGCGTATGCATGGCCAGGCAACATTTTTTTCTACTGACGTAGGTGCATAAATCAAAGTGAGTATTTCTTTTAACCCACTTCCAGCCATTATGTACCCAATGCAGCCTAAAAATGGCATTAAAAGATGGAATCCACTAAGCTTCACAATACAACTTGATAATAATGGATTGGATGTTGCTGCGACTATCTCTCGAGCTTTAATATACAGTGGTTGGTTAAACGTGAGTATGCAAGACTTTTGGTGCATTTTAACACACTGCTGGGCAGCATATTTCAGCACCGTGAAAATGATGTCATACTTGCTTGGTGGTGAATTAACAAAAGGAAGGGTTATTACTTTGGTCTTTTCACAAGGCTGGTTTCTGGTTATACAATGGAAAAATCCTTTCCATTCAGGTATCTGTGGAAGACCTAACCACTTAGCACACATCCAGGAGATATCAGATGGCTTAGGCAGAGGTAAATCTTCCGCTAAAGGATATAAGACATTCAAATCTTCGATAGTAATTGTTTTTAACCCAGGCCCTCGAAAATTTTCAAACGTTTCCAGGGGAATGATTCCCATTTTGCCTACGGTCGATGCGGATGTAAGTTCGGTTATTTTTTTTAATCTTCGTCCCGGGTTCCACTGCTGACGCTGGAGTAAAACAAGTAATGCCCCCCATGCTATGAAACGTATTCAGGCCATCGATTGTCGACACATTGAAATTTGCATTGTCAAATACGAATTGGCAGAATGATCCCTCGCGCATTTGGGGTTGCGGATGATTTATGGCTGACATCTCAAGTGTTTGGGCTTCATAGTAAGAAGAACAAAATCCCAAATTCGAGAGCATTGTTATTACATTCTTGGAACAGAACTTTTTGTACAAAAATAAAGCAAGACCATTGAGCAGAGAGACATAAATGATCGTGACCTTAGCGCTGATTATGACGTGAGCTATTGAAGTGATATTTTTTCCGCCTTAGCAGTCTTTTTTTTAAATAATCAAGTGCTCCAAAAAAGATTTTAGGCTTTCTGGAATGCCCTTGTTCACATCTCTGAAAAAGTTATCACTTGGAGGATAGCAATGAGTGTCATAAACTGGTGTCTGGATATCTTCTTTTATTATGGCTGCAGCAGTTTGTACTATTCGTAGACGCTCCTCACGATCATTTCGTATCCTTTTGTCGTACCAAGAGTCTGATAAGACTTTCATTCCAGTATTACGTAAACATATGACAGTAACTTTTTTGGAGTTTGAAGCAAAAATAATGCCATTCCCGTATTTTTGTTTCAACTTATTTCTGAAAGTGATTTCGTCTGGAACTAGCCCTGTAATTTGAGATTTGAGTTCGGGTAGTGAGAATTGACAGTCGTCATTATTATCAAGGAAGAAGGATATTTCGTCTACAGCTGCTGAGACGTAATCCGACTCAGGCCGTCCTCTCTTTATGATTGGTGCAGTGTGTAGAAAAAAAGTCATGAAGCAATCTTGGTGATAAATCGCATCAGCTGCAACTAAATCAGCAACGTTTATTATACGACACTGAACTTCCTCTCCCCACTGGTCATGTCTAGTCTCTGCATGCTTATTGTCTTTTCTTTGGACACTAGCTCTCTTTAAAGCGTCGATCCCCTTTTCTCCTACATTCACGAAATCACCATTTGACATTAATTTTTTAGATATAAAACATAGTTCCGTATCAGCCATTGTTCACAGACGCACACGGAACGGTGACTAACTATTAACTGGCTAGGAAAATACTAGGGTAAGACCGATTTGGAGCCTTACGGTATGCACATGCGCGTGTCTTCCAGCCATCGCGATGGGTACCCACCCATGAGCGTCCCTGGTGTGATAGTGCGCTCTTTCCAAATTCAATTATCTTTGTTCGTGTTAGACTTACAAAAAAATATAATGTAAGTTTTTTGTGCATCGTTTTTTGTAGAAGCTACCTCCATTATCAACGCGCATTTTATAGTCAATATCTTTGTTCCTGTTAGGTTTACAACAAAAATGTATAAAATCGTTTTTGTACATAATTTAATGTTTTTCAATTTTTGAAATAAACTTTTTTTACGTAAAGTTAATATTTCCCTAGTTATTTGAAAAAATACAAAAAACCTTCCCATTTAGTGTAAAACTAATTTGGCTAATTATGGTGTGCACATGCGCGGTTATTTCCCCCCACCGCGATGGGGAACCGAGCTTGCGCGTCCCAGGTGTAATAGTGCGCTCTTTTCAAAGTCAATTATCTTTGTTCCTGTTAGAAATATAAAAAAATGTTATGAATGATTTTTGTTCATAATTTAATGCTCTTTAATTTTTGTATTTAATTATTTTTTATAAAATCAATATTTTTAAAGATATTTCCAAAAAACCAAAAAAGTGTACACATTTTCCAAGATGGCGACGAAAGCTCAAGTCTGATCGGTGGGGACTTTTAGTATGTTCATTAGCATGCCTTAACAAACATCTCCACCAAATTTCAAAACTTTCATATTTTTTTTAGCCATTCGTCAAAATCGGGTCTATTTTGACTGGGGTAATAGGTGTAAGAAGTTCTAAATGTACCGCTTTGTAATTCCGTATTTCTATCTGTACGTTAACGGTTACAATTTTAATTCTTTTTATGTACTAATTTGAAATGCGTGTGTAGCATCTGATTACCGAAGAGACTGAAATTCCGTTGCGTTATTGTGGATTTAAGAAGCTTTTATTCATGTTTGCACAAGTGGATTTTTTTTTTTCGTGCTTAAGTACGAACGCATAGTCCAAGCGCGAAAGACGCGCCCAGCTTTAGGGCCTGTTCACATAGGAGTCCGTTGCGTTGCGTTAAGGAAAAGATGACGTTGAGACGAAAATAAACCAATCATATGCCTCCAAACGATTAGCAATGAAATTTTTAACGCCTGTGATTGGTTTATTTTCGTCTCAACGTCATCTTTTCCTTAACGCTACGCAACGGACTCCTATGTGAACAGGCCCTTAGTATAGTAACGATACGAATTCAAACGCGAGAGAGGGAGTAAGTAAAAAGATGGGGTTTACATGTTTTAGTTCCGATTACACGCTTACAGTTGTGCTTTGTCCCGTTCGATATTCGTATTTCCGCCATACATCTTTATTTTCATTCTTTTGTTTGTACGTGTTTGTGATTTTGTTAAGGTTGTTGACGACAGATTAAGAATTCTTTCGGAGTACGAGGACGATTTTGATCACATTGTGGTCATGGTATTGACAACTGAAAAATTTTCGTTGACTGCAGGAGATCGAGATATCTAGTCACGGGAAAAGAAAATTTCCTTATTATGTAAATTACCACGATTTTTAAAGGGGACAAGAAAGATGCTTTAAGTCAAGTCCTCATAAAACTGAATTTAATTGAAGATCATGCTAAGAGTGGGTTTCCAGTTTCGTAGAGACATCGAAAGATTTCGAGAACACATTTTGTATAAATAGAGGAATCTTGGGTTGACATTAGCCCGACATGTCGTAAATATTCGTAGTTAATACAGATGGAGACCTTCAAAATAAAAACGCTTTTACGTCGAGCAGTGACGCACCCAGGATTTTTTCTTGGGGGGGGGGGGTGCGAACGGATAAAAATATCTATAATGCAAAAATCAATATTCATAATGCAATTTCTATTTCTTTGGGGGGGGGGGGCAGGGCTCCTTGCCCCCCCCCCCCCTTGGGTGCGCCACTGACGTCGAGTCATTGTTTTGTGCGTATCAGGAATTCATAGGATTTCTGCCTGACCGGCTTCACACCTTCACGATGCTATGCGACACGATTTGCTATATAGTGCCATTTTCAACTGACTTTGAGATGCGATAGGTTATCTACGCATGTGTGGGGTCAGTTTACTTTTGTTGATATTGAGATCTTTTCATTTTTGCCATACTTTTTACAAAAAAAAAACTGGTACAGGCGTGTGTATTCAAATAGCGGAGATATACAACCAATCAGCGTAACGTGATGCGGTCAGCATTGCCTATATAAGACAACAGGTGTCTGGCGAAGCTATTAGATCGGTTCCTGCGGCTACAATGGCAGGTTATCACGATTTATGTGACTTTGAACGTGACGTTATAGTTGGCGCACGAGGGATGGGACATTAGGGTGGCCCCAAAAAATTAACTTTCGAAATATATTGCTCCACAAGGTTTATTTTATTATTTTGCATGTAAATAATGCGCACAAATTTTTTTCCTCCAAAATAATAATATTTACAGGTTGCTCAAGCACAAACTTTAAAAGTTCAGATTAACAAAGATTTCTTGGAAGTCATGGGAAAGCTCTTTTGGTGGTTTGCTACTAGACGAAGCAGGAATTGTTTTTGTTCTTCGTCATTTGTAAGGGTTTTATTATATTTTTGTATTAGGCTTATAGCTCTTTCAGCATTGTCATTTGCAACTTTCATTTTTAAGCACCTTTCTCGAAAGTCACAAAAGCACGGATCACTTTCCCACTGAGATGGTGATTTTTCTATGAAAGCTTGTGATTTAATTTTACCTCCTAATTTTCCATGACATCAAAGAATTGTTTTGTCTTTTCAATCACAAGTTCTTCGATCTTTACAATTTGCTCTACATTTTTTAGTTCCAGTCGATAATCACGGGTAGGTTTTGGTGGACGATCAAGATTTTGTAGCATTTTCATTTTTGTGTCAATGCTGACTCTGTTATAAAAAAAAACGCTAATGCTACTAAGTGCTCAGATAAATACCATAGGTGTCTGGAAAATGACGATAATGCTATATTTGCTACAGAAGGATTTGAATATTTCTTCAGTTCATTTAAAAACTGAATATCATTGTAAGGGGCCGTAATAGCATGAGGTGCTTCATTCCAATATTTAACATATATTAAGCTCACAAAAAGGCACAATTCTGTAATTTTACCAGACTCTTCAGATGACAGCTTAAATTGTTCTCGAAAAAGGAATATTTTTAGTGCATAAATACCTTTAGCCATCCATCGAGCTTGATGTGTGGGTCCAGGAGCGCGAAACGACTGATTATTATTATCTACTCCAAGAAAAATTAATGGTAATTGCATAAAATCTTTATAGTCATCCCTTATAGTTGGAGATTCATGTGCTTTTGGTAGAAATGTTAACATATATTCTCTCAGTTTAGTAAAGTTTACATTGTCAAATAATTCCTTATTTGCTGGATTATAAGCAGATTTATCTATTTCCAGCCATAAATTCTTAAAACGCTTAAATATTACAGTTTCTGGACCTTCAGATGGGTCGAATATAGCAGAAAACACACTGGATAGTACAATCTCCATTATATGGTGAAGACATGCAACCCAAATAGGATATGTCCCTGAATATTTTTGAATTCTGATGCATGCACCTTTGTGTAAACCAGTATTAGAGGCTGTGGTATCGAACACCAGTCCTTTAATTTGAGATATAAAATTCCATTTCTGAACTGTCTCAATTCATGCTTCTGCTTGTTATTCTCCAGCTCCTCTTTTAATCTTCGGAATTCCAAGGAGCTTCTCTTGACCATGTCCTGAAACAATAACGGCAATTCGATCAACTTTTGTTTTTGATCCATCAATATCTGGTCAGTAGCATAGCGAGAAGGGGGAAAGAGGGGTCTATCACGCCCCTCGCGCCTCTTGCAGAGGGGCGCCAAATGGTCCCCAAGACAAGCAAGATATTCTTGAAAATTTCAATTTTTATTTGGGGGGGGGGTGGTGCCAAAAAGGTATTGTGCCCCAGGCGCCAGTTATGCTCGCTACACTACTGTATCTGGTAACATCTTACCATCCCAGTGTAATAATAGAGGTTCATCTAGAGAAATTTTTTCTGTTTCTGCAGCTTGAGCATATCTGGGATGCCTTGCAACGTGCTGTTCAGAAGTGATGTTCAACCCCTGGCATTCATATGGATTTGTGGACTGCACTGCAGGATTTATGGTATGAATTGCCTCCAGGATACCTTCAGACATTAGTCGAGTCCATGCCACGTCTCGTTGCAGCACTTCAGCATGCTCGTGGGGGCCCTACACGATATAAGACAGGTGTACCAGTTTTTCTGGCTCTTCAGTATATATATATATATATATATATATATATATATATATATATATATATATATATATATATATATATATATGTATATATATATATATAATGTACACCGGGTGATCATAATTGAACTTGGTCTATTCAAAGCCCTCTGTAGCTGTAACTAAAAGGCGGATTGAGCTGAAATTTTGCAGATAGACAATTAAAAGGATGCGCTGAAAGACTCCGGGAAAAAAGAGTCCGCTAGGGGGCGCATTACATGGAAATAAATAATTTAAACAAGCTACAAATTCCAATTCAAGAATAATGTATTTGATACACTGTCTAGCGATGTAAAGGAAATTGTTCATTGTGGGCTCCCTCATTAGTATGTAAAATGTGCAGGCGATGAACATCGTGTTCAACAGCGAACCGCAGTCGGTCGCCAGTAATCTGTCGAACATACAGTGTTATGTGGTCCTTCAGGTCAGCCAAAGCTGTAACATTCCCCCTATAAACAACGTTCTTTAAATGGTCCCATAACCAAAAATCACACGGAGTGAGATCGGTAGAACGGGCCGGTCAAGGAGTAGGAAACGGTCGGCTAATCACCCTGTCATCCGTAAAATGTTGTCGCAAAAACCTCCGCACACAGAATCCATTATGTGTAGGGCCATCATCCTGCATAAAAATAATAGACTCAAGACATTGTCGCTGCTGGAGTTGAGGTAAAACGAAACTGCTGAGCATGTCACGATATATGAGGGCTGTTACAGATCATGTGACAGGGCCATTATCTTTAAGTTCTTCGAAAAAGAATGGTCCAAGGATAAATAGGGAAGTGAATCCACACCAGACGGTAACTTTAGGCGAGTGTTGCGGAATTGTGTAGAAAGCACGTGGATTTTCCAAGGCCCAAATTCGACAATTCTCGGTGTTCACTGTTCCATTCAGATAAAAATGAGCCTCGCCACTCCACAGAATGTTCCACGACCAGGAGTCATCGACTTCCATTCGGGCAAGAAAAGTCAGGGCAAAAGATAAGCGACGGTCATTGTCGGTAAGAAGCAGTTGCTGGTTGTGGCTGATCTTATACGGAAAAAAAATTCACTATTTTTCTCAGGATCTTCTGCACTGTGCTATACGGTACGTCTAATTGTCGTGACACTGCACGTGCGCTGCTGACTCCATGATCATTTGTCAGTGACTGCTCGACAACGGCTACTAATTCTGAAACGACTTCTTCAATGGTAGGCTTTCGCCCTCTGCCAAGTTGAACGCTTAAACACCCGGTGTTTTCAAATCGAGATATCATGTCTCTGACACCTTGTGAAGACATTGGACCCTGACGCAATTTCTTTTATCGTCGAAATTCGCGAAGAGCTGCAACAGCATTTCTCTGGTTTTCATAAAAAAGTTTTACGATTAACGTACGTTCTTGTAATTTAATTGCCATCGTAACTGAAAGAATGATGCTCACTCAATGCCATCCTTTTTACACCCAGAATTCACTTTGAATTCGTATGCTTATGCAAATCAGATTGTTTTCTTCTTCACTTGCAGTGCCACATTTATCAACTTTTGTACCATCATAATGCTTCAAAATGTAAAAAGAACAGTTTTAATCATCATAAAGCTTAAGAATGTAAAAATAAAAGTTTTAAATGACTTTTTTACTGTGCACAGTTATTTATTGCATGACTTTTCAAGCATTTAGGTTGTAATGTGCTCCCTAGCAGACAGTTTTTGGATTTTCTGATTTTTTTTAATCTTTCAGTGCATGCTTTGAATTGTCTATCTGCAGATTTTCAGCTCAATCCGCCTTTTAGTTACAACTATAGAGGGCTCTGAATAGGCCAAGTTTAATTATGATCACCTGGTATGTATGTATGTATGTATGTATGTATATATATATATATATATATATATATATATATATATATATATATATATATATATGACGAGCCGGGTAGACTTGATTGCTTTTCTTCTGAGATTTATGTTGACTGGGGACGGTCGCCCTATTCAGCATTCTTTTCGGTAGGTTGTTATGTAGATTTTTGAATTTAATTTTAGTGTTTTTTCTCTTCTGAAGACTTGCCTCATGGAATTAGCTACTCCTTGTGTGCGTGCCTTCCGAGGACGGGGGGAGTTGATAAGAATTAATTAGAAAAAGAACAATACTTAAATAATTTACAGGGGGGGGGGCTTCAGGGTAGTTAATTTCGTGGTGTAAAACGCCACTATTTTAATATTCACATGGAACGAGCAGGCGCCAATTCTCAATCCAAGGAGGGGAATTCCCTTTTTGAACGAACAAAGAGAGAGTCTATTAATAGTATCAAACCTAGGTCGTGCCTCTGGGTCGATCTTCGGCGCATACGTCACGCGCATGCGCTATAGCATTGGACGGTCTGAAACAATAGAGTTTTAACGCAGAGAGGGATAGAATTCCAATGGGCTTGGTCACGCATCGCGAGATTGAGAGGATGGCTTGGCAGATAATTAATGGATAGAATCGGGGTGGGTTAACATTCGGAAATAAACTCTTAAGTGTATTTAATTTGTAGTTCTTTGCCACAGGTCTTTACTCATTGACTGCTATATCATTAATAATTATTAGGAATAGGTTAAGATGGAGTAACGTGAGATAAGACACCATGATGAAGATGGGTAAGAATAAGCTGCGTGTCATATATATATATATATATATAAAAAGAGAGAGAGACAGTGAAACTTCTCTATGGCGGCCAGTGATGGTTCCGAAAAAAAGTGGCCGTGGGAAAGGGGGTAAAATAACATTGGCTCTATGGAGTGTATTGATTCTGTCCTGGACAAAATATGACCGTTTAGAGGGGTGGCTTGATAGGGAATCACTATATATATATATATATATATATATATATATATATAGGTTGATCCAATACCCAACTATAAACTTTTAGGGGAGGTAGAAAGCTCAAAAACAAAACAATCACATAGAAATATATGACCGGAAACGCAAACCTGACGCTGGATGGCGATGTTCATCAGCGCTGTGGTTGGGATCCTGTTTCTCTCGTGAAGAGATCTTTAATCAACACAATGTTGATGTGTGGAGCCACAACAACCCACGATGTATACGACTACATACTGCCCAACAACGGTTCTCAGTGAATGTATGGGCGGGTATTATTGCTGATTACTTGGGCCATACCTCTTACCACGCCCATTGGATGGCCGGAAATATCTGATTCTTCTGGAGGAGGTACTGCCGGAATTACTGGACATTGTTCCAATGTCTGTTCAGCGTGCAATGTGGTTCCTGCACGACGCTCATAATTTCTGTGTCGTACGTGATCACTTCTTCAACAGTATATTTGCACCTCGATGGATTGAACGTGGAGGACCCGCCCCATGGCCTCCACGATCGCCTGATTTGGGTAGCCTGCATTTCTTCCTGTATGGGACCCTCAAATCCATGGTCTACGAAACGCCCGTTGACTCTGCAACCGACCTCTTCGCAAGAATCTCCGTCGCAACTGCAGACGTCCGCGAAATGCCATGAATTTTTGAAAAGGGATGGTAAGAACTTTGAACAGCCGTTGTGAAACTGAACGTGTAAACGTGCAGTCCTAGTGTAAAGTATCGCCAAATAAAGAGATTTTACACCCATTATTGGCTTTTCATTTCTGCATCTTTTTATCCTCTAGCTCAGTGCTCCGCAACCGCTGTGCCGTGGCACACTAGTGTGCCGCGAGGTGATCTTGACTGTGCCGCGGTGATTTTATCGATTATGATAATAAAAAAATTAACCACCGCATTAAATAGAAATTTTTCTAAGTAAAGTATTCCTCAAACTTTTTGTTAGTATGTAATTTTTCTGGGTCGAAATTATACACAAAACAAAAACATTTTGTTATCCATACATTGTATGTATGCTCGAGCGTCATATTTCTGGATTTCAGTTAAGAAAGAATATCCACAAATTTCTGACAAGGCCATTGCAATTTTGCTCCCATTTTTTACGCGAGCAAAGTTTTTCGACGCTGGTTCTAATTAAAAATGACAAACGATCATATTTAAAGGGCTTTGACCATGAACTGTAGCTCTTTTTATTATAGAGCCAAATATAACACGTGCAAGTATAAAACGCACATTTATCAAAACAATCTCAAATATCTCATTAATAAATTAGTTATGTTTACATTAACTTTGATTTATTAGGCTATTTGATAATTTGATTTATTAAGTAAAGACCAAAAAACAAATTTTAATATAACAATTTAAAGAGAAAATTTTTTTACTTCTAAACTATGATTTTATATTTTTGTTCTTGTGTTGGTGTACAGTTCAAAATGATTTATATAAAACTTAAATGATTAAAATTATCTTGATACATAGGGCTATTTTGTTGTGTTTTTTTAATCTAATAAAAACATATACGTATTTATTGTAATTTATATATTTGCAAGCTTTTTCTTGTGGTGTGCCGCGGAATTATCGAAAAAAACGTTGCTGTGACGTGGAAGATAAAAGGTTGCGGAGCTCTGCTCTAGCTGATCAGGTTTGCGTTTCCGGTCATACATCCCTATGTGAATCTGTTTTGTTTTTGAGTTTCTACCTCCCCCAAAAGATTGTATTGAATCACCCTGTATACACCCAACTCTTATTTTACACGGTAGATACGTTCCTCAGAAATTCGTGTTAAAAAAAAAAGTGTAAAAAAAGATGAGCTTCCTATAGTAAAATTGGGGATACGTTCCATGTTATCCGAAAACCGTGTAAAATGAAATAAAGAACTATATTTCGTTTAAAAAGCGTGTAAAAAAATGCTGAAAACTGTAAAAGTTCTGATATGCATACAAATGATGTATACATATGTAATTTTATTGAGCAATAAAACTTATACATAGGTACATAACTCGTAGGTAAAAATAAGTAGCGCAAGCCCCCCCCCCCAAAAAAAAAAAAAATAAATAAATAAATATATAAATAAATAAAAAATAAAAAAATCTGTTAAACTAAAATTTAGAATAGAAAACTCAAAAATAAAAATGGAAATAAAGGAATAATATTTATAGAAATAATAATTATAAGACAATGACATAGAAATCGTGTTAGATCATATAAATTTTTTAAAAAAGTGAAGACTTTCTTTTTAACCGTGTAACTTCAAATTCGTGTAAAAAAGAGTTGCATATATATATATATATATATATATATATATATATATATATATATATGCATATATATACATATATATATATATATATATATATATATATATATATATACATATATATATATAAATTTATATATATATATATATATATATATATATATATATATATATACATATATATATAAATATATATATATATATATACACACTCAAGAGCCAAAACATCATGACCACCCCTACATTGAAGAATCATTCTTTCACTTACTTCTGTGTGTGATGGGAAAGGCTGCGGATCTAAGCGACTTTGATAGAGGGCAGATTGTAATGGCCCGAAGGCTCGGAACAAGTATTTCCGAAACTGCACGACTCGTGAGTTGTTCGTGACCTACAGTTGTTAGTACTTATGCAAAGTGGATGAATGACGGTGAAACCAGCAGTAGACGACATGGTGTTGGACGTCCACACGCTATCAAAGAAAAAGGTCGTCGGAAACTGTCTCGCATGGTGAAGCAAAACCGGAGCCAGACAGTGGCTCAGCTGACAGCCCAATACAATGCAGGGCCAAGTAGAATAGTATCGCAGCACACTGTTCAGCGGACACTGTTGGATATGGGGCTACGCAGCAAACGTCCCACTCGTGTGCCTTTGCTGACCAAGCGTCATCGCCAACTGCGCCTGCGCTGGGCCCAGGAACATCGCGACTGGTCCATGGATCAGTGGGAGATAGTTGCCTGGTCAGATGAATCACGGTTTGTCATTCATCACGCCGATGGCCGTGTCAGGATACGCCGTCTTCCAGGCGAACTGTTGCTCCCTCAATGTACAGTAGGTCATACACAGGCCGGTGGTGGCGGTATTATGCTTTGGGAGACGTTCTCTTGGGCGTCTCTGGGACCCGTGGTTGTGGTAGAGCAGACCAGGAATGCTGCAGGGTATCTGAACATCATTGCGGACCAGTTGCACCCTTACATGGCCTCTGTTTTTCCAGCTGGAAATGAAATGTTCCAACAGGACAACGCCCCGTGTCACAAGCAGGGCCTTTTTATCGCAAGGGCAAATCGGGACTTTGCCCAGGGCCCCCTGATACTAGAGGGGCCCCCAAACCCCCTTGGTGTATGCACCTAGTACTTCTAATAGTATGTATTTTTATAAATGTCCGTAAGGGGGGGGGGCAAATAGCATATGCCCCGGGGCCCCCAGTGTTCATAATCGGGCCCTGGTCACAAGGCTAAAATTGTGTTGGAGTGGTTCTAGGAACATGATGCTTTATTCCAGTTAATGTTCTGCCCGCCTAACTCACCGGATCTCAATCCGATAGAACACATTTGGGATGTCATGGGACGGCAGCTCAGAGTTCAAAGACCACCAATTCGCAATATCTCGGATTTGCGTGACCGTTGCTTAAACATCTGGTACAATCTGTCTCCGGCCATCTACCAAGGACTTGTGGCATCCATGCCAAGGCGGGTTGAAGCTGTGTTGCGCGCCAAAGGTGGGCCAACTCGTTATTGACAGGTGGTCATAATGTTTTGGCTCTTGAGTGTATATAGATACATATATACATACAAAAGAGGTAAGCAACGATAAGTAATCCTACGTTAATAACCCGCGGTAGTTTCGTTAGAAGAGACTACCTGAAATTTTGTTTTAAATACTTTCATGGTCCAAGCATATTTTGGACAGTAAAAAAGTATCACGAACTGAATCGTCATGAGTCACACGCAACTTTAATCCAGGTTACTTGTCTTTGCGCAATCGCTCACAGGCACTAACTTTGTGCTGTCGTTTCGTTTGGGCCATTTTTCTCCTTTCGCCACCTTTTTCTTCTACTAATGTCCTGTTGGTAGGTGGATTCGAGTGTCCTCCGGCAGAGTTTTTTGTCTTCCAAATTAAAAGTTATTTTTCTTCTGGCACATCCGTCTGTTCTGCTTGGAGTCCGACTGTGCGACTTGTCTTGTGGTGTGTGTCTTGTGGGCTGTGTGTGTGGGACCTTTTCTGGGTCGTGCGTGGAATGGTTGCCTGCTGAGGGTCTATCCGCACCATCAGGATTTACCCAGTGGGGCTTCGGCCAGGTCGGGCCTGATGTGTGCTTTTTGGGAGTCCCATGCAACTAAGGACAATGGACGTTTCAATTTATATTCTTGTTCGGTTTTTAAGAAATGTGCTTCCTCGTTTGCAACTCAAGTTATGAACAAAGTATTTACGACGTTGTTTATTTATTTTTTTATTTTTTTAAAATTTATTCTACCTGCTGGGGTAAGTTATTTTCACTGCAGTACGCAGAAAGAAAGACGCAGAAATGACGTCCTGAACTGATTCAAAGCGGATTTCACGAATCGAAAATCACGTTAAAAGTTAAAAGTGAGCAGCCAAAATGAAAATATATGTGATGATGCAGGCGTTTACTGAATGACGCGTACTGAATGACGCGTAAGTAAAGGATGAATTTCATTAATGTCATTGTTCTTCCACTTTGGAGCATACGTCAAGATAAGAGAGAATTCCTTTCCCCTGACCCTGTCGCGAATGGCAAGAAAGAAAGCAATAAATGCATTTCTAAGTATAACCATTTATCATCAAATGACTCTTGTGGTCAAATTCAGACATGAATTTTGACAGGAAAATTTCGCTTCTACATGTTGCAATCGATTCATGTCCGGTTATTTCAACTTTTATCAGCCATGTCAGCTATTTCGCCAGAAAAAGAAATCTTTTTCGATAAAATATGATTTCATGCGCAACGAATTACGTACTTAAAACAGCGGAAGCACGCAAAACATTAAAATTTTTGTTCTGATATTGGTAGTCTTTTAAATTTTTTTATCAGTCTTTTTTTCTGTAGCTAGAAAAAAAAAGATTGGTAAAATCCAACAAGACTGTTACCAGAGTGATGATACCGATTATTTCTAGCAATGACTTAAAAATAATTGGAATTATTTTAAGAGATTTTAAAAGAAATTTTTGTTATACATTCCCCAAATATTCCTACTCCAAAAAGCGGATACATGTATATAATATATACAGGGTGTCCAAAATTAAATTCCCAGTTTCAAAAGGCTGCAAAAAAAGAACCACTGGTCAGAATGACTTCAAATTTGAACTGAATATACAGGAAGAAGGGGGAAACGATTTGGCATAATAAAAAAAGTTCCAAAATGTATCAATAGATGGCGCTGTAAGCGGTTGGAACCTCTTTTTTTTTGGCATAATAAGAGCGATTTGGCATAATAAAAAAATTCCAAAATGTATCAATAGATGGCGCTGTAAGCGGTTGGAACTTTTTTTGTATTATGCCAAATCGTTTCCCCCTTTTCCCAGTATATTCAGTTCAAATTTGAATTCATTCTGACCAGTGGTTCTTTTTTTGCAGCCTTTTGAAAGTGGAACTTTAATTATGAACACCCTGTATATATACATATATATAAATATATATATATATATATATATATATATATATATATATATATATATATATACACTATCTACTAATAAGCATTTGGACACCTATGATAGAAAAAAAACAAGATTTATTCATATTCAGTAGTTGGTAGAGCCTCCACGAGAGGCAATTACAGCCTCAACCCTCCGGGGCAGCGGTCGCCAAACTTTTTGACCTCACGGACCAGTTAATTCATAATTTAAATCCCGCGGACCACTAATAGGATTTTTTAAGTGTTAAATATATTTATAAAAAAAAATTGTGATCAAAGAACACATAAAATGTACCTAGTTAATAAAATGAAACTATTAATAGTAACCAAGTTATGAAAGCTTTATTAATAAACCATAATAAAATAAACAAAATAAACAAAAATTGTACAAACAAAACAATTAAAAGATGGTTTAAATATATCAAACTTTTAGCGTTATACATTCCTAGTGTGATGGATGTTCCTGCTTACTTGAAATAAGATTATGGATATTTGGATCCAATGTTGTTACTGCAAGACGGAGAACTGCATTTATTTCAAGCCGAGATCGGTACCGTGTTTTGATGACTGTGACAGATGAAAAGGCCTTTTCACATAAATAAGTTGTGGAGAATTGAATCAGAATTTTCATCGCCTGTTCACTAAGCAAAGGGTATTCACTTTTTATGGAAAGCCAAAACTGAGGTCTTGATAAGGATGAATGAAATTTAAATTTGAGAGTTTCGTCGGACGATAGGTCGATGAGGCTTTCTTTTAGATGCATGCTTAACTTACTATCCTGAATGTTCGCTGCAAACGGATCTATTATCCACATATTACCATGTCTGGGATCTTCATTCTTTGGGTAATAACGAGCAAAAGATTCTGTAAGTGATTCCAAGTGCTTTTTAACTAGGGTTACCACTTGCTGGTTAACATCATTCACCTTCATGTATTCATCAAAATTAGAAAACATTTGCAGATCGTCTTCAACCAACCGCGTTTGCCACAGTAATATTTTCTTTTGAAACGCATCCATTTTACTTCGTAGTGTGAACACGTCCTTAAGTTGTCCTTGCAAAGATATGTTTAGTTCATTTAACAGGGAAAAAATATCTGCCAGGTATGCAAGCTTTGCTAGCCATTCATTGTCGGACAAGCATTTTTGCAATTTCGGATTATTTTGCTGCTGGAAAAATAATTTGACTTCTTCCCGCAAGGCGAATAGTCGGGTCAATATTTTGCCCCTCGACAGCCATCTCACTTCAGCATGACGAAGAAGATGAGTATACTCGGAACCCATTTCTTCGCAAAGTGCCTCAAATATTCAAGAATTGAGTGCTTTGTGTCGAATTTCCTTTATAATTTCAATGACATTTGATAATACTTCGTGTAGTTCTGGGGGCATTTTTTTCGCTGCAAGTTGTTCTCGATGTATAATGCAGTGTGTAGATAAAATGTCTGGGTGACCAACATTCTTCACCTTTACAACAATTCCTGAAAGATGTCCAGTCATATTTGTGGCACCATCTGTGCAGATCCCAATACATTTTTTCCAATCAATTTCATGTTCCCGGAAATAACTATTAAGTGCTTCAAAAATCTCAGAGCTGGTTGTTCTACCCGGCAAATTAAGCGAACAAAGTAGTTCTTCATGTAACTCTCCTTCACACTCAACCCTCACAAAACAAAGAAGAAGTGCTTTGTTTGTAATGTCCGTAGATTCGTCAAGTTGGATTGAATAAAATGATGAATTTTTCACCATTTTTATTATCTGATTTTCAATGTCTTCGGCCATATCTTCGATTCTGCGCTTGATAGTATTATTAGACATAGGAATTACTTTCAATTTCTGAACAGCCTGCATTCCCAAAATCTGTTCACAGGCTTTTAACATGCATGGCTTAATTAATTCTTCTCCAATCGTGTACAGCTTTTTGCATTTCGCGATCTGATTTGCTATGAGATAGGAAGCCTTTAGTAATGATTTATCTTCCATGGTCAATTTTCTTAAAGCAATAACTTGCTTTTGCATATTTTCATGCATTCTTTTAAAATATTCTAGCGGTTTTTTTGCTAAATCCGGGTGTTTTGAATTCAAGTGTCTTTCAAGTTTTGAAGGTTTCAATGCATCGTTAGATAGGCTTTCAGAACATACAACACAGAGAGGCCGTGGATCCAGCTCACTGTCAGGTTCTTCAATGAATCCAAATTTTAAGTAGTAGGAATGATATTTTCTTGATACTTTGTGTTTTTTCTTCTCTCCACCTCTCGTTCCAACGTGTTTCCTAATGGTGCCTGATGAAGACTGTGGAGGGTCTGATTTATTGATCAGTTCACGGTTAGGTGAAGTATTATTAATGTTATTATTATCGTTCTCATTACCTTTTGCATTACTAAAGAAATGCAAAATATTCTTTTGCTTTTTTTCACTCATTATGGGTTTAATTTATTTGAATCTAAAATAAAATAAAAAGAAATTTAGAAAAGTCAAACTCATTTTATCCCAATAAATATCAAATAAAAGAAAATATGTACATGGTTAAGATTTAAGATCATACCTGTTTTAAATCTATGTGTCAATATATAAAAGAAAATACACAAAAACTTCCTTAATAACCCAACTAATATATTGAATACATTTTGTATTGAACTCAATACGTCCGTAAGCCCACCTTTAATCGCTTCAACTGATATACATATGCGACAAACAGAAGACTGAAACATTAGAAGAGTGCGAAACGAGGCGAGAGTAAGACAAAACATGTGCAATGCAGCTAGAGCTATGCAGCTAGTTTTTATAACTTGTCACGTATTGTTATGAATTGAATCATGTTTTAATGCATCTTAAAACATAACTTAACATGATGAGTAAGTATATTCCACATTTTTCTGCGGACCAGCGAAATGTTCTCGCGGACCACTAGTGGTCAGCGGACCACCACTTTGGCAACCGCTGCTCCGGGGCATTCTTTCCACGAGTCCTTGAATGACGGCTAGTGGTATTTTCTTCCACTCGGCTTGGAAAGACATGTTCCTTCACTGATTTTGGACGGTTGTTGCACCTCTTAATTCGGCGATCTAACTCGTCCCAAAGGTTCTCGATAGGGTTCAGATCTGGGCTGTGGGCAGGCCAGTCCATTCAGTTAACCCCATTGTCATCATACCGATCCAGGGTGGACCTCGTAACATGACAGCTGGTGTTGTCGTACTGGAAGTAACTTGTGTCCAACCGGTAAAACTGCCACAATGTAGGAAGCACACTGTCATCCAAAATAGTGCAGTAGGCGTCGGCGTTGAGCATACCATGAATTGGAACCAAGGGTCCCTGTCCACCAGGAGAAACACCCCCAAACCATAATGCCACCTCCGCCGAATTTTACTGTGGGCACAATGCATTCTGGCAGGAGGCGTTCTCCAGGCAGACGCCAGACGCAGACCCTACCATCCGAACGGTAGAGGGTAAACCTTGATTTGTCGCTCCAGAGAACCCATGTCCACTGATCTACGGTCCACTTTCGACGTGCTTTGCACCACATTTGACGAGCAGCGCGGTTGGACTTTGTAATTTAAGTCTTATGGGCGGCAGCACGACCATGAAAACCAAGCCGATGTGCTTCCTTACGGATGGTATCCATCGAAACAACACTGAAGCTGTACACACAAAAAATCGCACGAGAGCACTTCTTTCCTCTATTGATACACAGTTTGCCAGGAGCGCTGCAGTCGCCCATAATGTGCGCTGCAATCGTTATCATTAACATATTCCATCGCGGTATATCCATGATGTAAATTTTATGCCGTTTGGTTGCTTCATTCTTGGTGTTGCATTTTGGATGGCCAGCAGTGTGTCATACCATGTCCTATATATATATATATATATATATATATATATATATATATATATATATATATATATATAGAGAGAGAGAGAGAGAGAGAGACAGTGGCGACCAAAATCGGGGATACTTTTTGAAATTTCAATGTCTTACAACTTTGAATGCTTATAAAAACTGTTACACTTCACGCAGTGCAATTACTCATATATCAAACGAAAGAAAATTTAATGCTAATTTCAACACAATAAACAAAGGTGAAATGTTTGCATTAGAAGGGAAGTTATGCTACTTTCAGCCATACAAAGAATCACAGAAGCGTGAGATTCAAGAAACGGATTGTAGTAACAGCTACTACCAGCCAATCGGAATCGTCGTTCTGAGGACCAATGGTCAGCTGTTGTCTATGAGCAGGTGCAAGGTCATGTTCGAAGGTGGGGAAAGGTCAGTTTGGTTGTTTCATTTTGTAGAATAAAGTTGGTTACTGAAGTGCAATTACGGTTGGATGTTTGTGTGTATTGTTTAGTGCTACTGACAGTTTACAAAATAAATAAAACGATGTCATAGTGGTGCCTGGTCACCTAGGAAAAGATCCAGGATTGTTGTGTGACAGGAAAATGGTCTTTCGTATGCAACAATTGCGATAGAAGTTGGTGGGAATATGACAACATCAGGTGTACGGAAGTTTTTCTTACACTATCAGGAAACACAGTGTATACAAAACAAAGAGGGAAACGGCCGGAAAAAGTGCACAAAAGCTGTTGATAAAGCGAACTTGCCTAGGGGAAAAATGAACTTGCCTAGGGACAGGTGAATGTCATCTACGGCCATTAGCAGTGAATTGAGTGCAACTGGTGCTTATGACAGAGCAAGAACGATATAGAGAAGATTAACGGAGTTTGGGATAAAAGGTAGGATTCCCCGAAAAATGCCAGCAGTGGAGACGAATACTGTCAGTGGCGTAGCAGGCATAACTGGCGCCCGGGGCACGATAACTTTTTGGCGCCCCCCTCCCCCCGAAAAGCATATAGTAATATAATACATAGAATTCGTTGAGGACCGTTTGGCGCCCCTCTGCGAGTGGCGCCCGGGGCATGATGGACCACTTTGCCCTCCCCCTTCGCTACGCCACTGAATACAGTGGGCAAAAAACACATTGCATGGCCAGAAAGTCTGTGGAAACAAGTGATATGGAGCAATGAAACTAAGATATCGATATTTGGTAGTGATGGGAGAAAATATGTGAGGCGTCGCATCGGGAAGAAGTACGTCCAGATTGCATTCAAGGGACAATAAGGAATCCTGCAAGTGTTATGATCTGGGCATGCATGTCAGCATATGCTGTACAGCTCCTTCATGTCATAGATGGCACACTGAAGAGCAGAAAGTACATTGACACCATCCTGCAACCAAAATTTCTACCTTCTATCACGGACCTTTTTCCAGATAATGCCCCATTTTTCATTTTTTTTTTACCAGCAGGATTCAGCTCCCTCTCACACTGCAGGGATTTGCCAACAGTGGATCACGAAGAATGACACGAAGGTGCTGGGATGGCCAGGAAACAGCCCAGACCCCATAGAACATTTGTGGTTCCATTTGAAAAAAATTAGCACATCTGGGGCGTCCATCCAATAAAAGAGGATAAATTGAGGCTATAATTGAGGCGGTGAAAGGCAAAGTGGTGTAAGTCAGTAAGTCAAGTGGTGTAAGTTAAAAGAGTTTAACTGCAAAAACTACAAAAAATTCCACCATAAATTGAACAAATTATAATTCATAACAATTATTACAATACTGCAAAAAATAACTATTTACAATTACACTAGAAATTGAACATGGAGATTACATATTTGCCCTCAAAGGAAAAAAAAAGTTGAAAATGTGACTTACACCACTTTGCCTTTCAACGCCTCAATTGCCTCAATTGCACCACATAATAAAGAAGGAAGAGCTCCAGATACTGGTTGGCTCAATGTCACGTAGCTATAAAGATGTTTTGAAAATTAACGATTCCCAACAAAATCCTGATATGACAGTGACGTCATAAGTACACAGGGATTTTCACCCTAAGTGTCGTTTTCAACGCATAACTTCCCTTGCACTGCAAAAATTTGACCACTGTTTTATTGTGTTGAATTCAGCGTTAAATTTCCTTTTCTTTGATTTATGAATCATTGCACTTCAGGAAATGTAACAGTTTTTTATAAGCAATCGAAGTTGAAAAACATTCAAATTTCAAAAAGTGTCCGCAATTTTGGCCACCACTGTATAATTACAATAAAACTTCTGCATCCGGCCACCCCGCAAAATGGCCACTCTTTATCGGAACCATTACTGGCCGCTATAGAGAAGTTTCACCACACACACACACACACACACACACACACACACACACACACATTATATACATATCCATTATTATATATATATATATACACACACATTATTTATATATATATATATATATATATATATATATATATATTATATTATATACAGGGCCGAATTTAGACTTGCTGAGGCCCTAAGCTATACAAACCCCAGGGGTCCCTGCTGTTTTAAATTACATCAGCTGGTGTCGGAAAAAAATTAAATATGTACGCCTTTTTAATGTATGAAAATATATTTCCTTCAATTTTTATTAAGAGATAAAAAAGGATGTGTTTACAAAGTCACAGAAATAATTATATAATTAAAGGGGTTTAAAAACGACAAATAAGACTCATAGAACAGAAAGTTTTATATTAAAATATTAAAATAAAAGGTAAAAATTAAATTAATATAACATCATAATTGGTAGTATATAAAAACTTAATCTTTTATTCAGGTGAAAATTTAGTCTCAATCAACTATACAATGCGCTTAAATTATTTAATGTTGCATTTTGTATATTTAAAATTATTTAGAAGTTATCGTGATATGTCTGACTTCATTTGAGTGATTTTTCTAAGCGATATTTTTATATCAATTTTTATATATTTTTTGTTTTTTTATTTGAGGCCCCGGGAGATTGCGAGGCCCTCAGCTGTAGCTTTTTTAGCTTATACGTAAATCCAGCCCTGTATATATATATATATATATATATATATATATATATATATATATATATATATATATATATATATATTCTTTTCTTTTTCGTGTCATTTCTCTCTAATATCGGCACTTGGGTCCTTTTTTTCCCCCTCTGTATCCATGTCCATTTCACTGGTTTCATTTTCAATGCTTTATGTCTTATGTTCCTTTCGCTATCGCTTCTGAGATAGATATGAACTTGTAAATAACCGATAAAAGACATCGATTACACATTTATTCATTCAAAACACAGCAACTCGAAACATAATAGAATAAAATGCTCATGGGAATACGAAGTACTCCAACGCGATTGCAACATAAACTTAGAACAATTACGCGAAACGTAAATATTTCGTGAGACCGACGTTCTACGCATGACAATGCACAAAACTCATCATTAAGATTCTCTGCTAACGTGTCATCATCTCGTTACTACATTGCGTGCTTATCAAAAAGGAATTAAGTGTTTCCCGACCCGCAGTCTAAAATTTCCCCGCAACCTTGGCGAACGTCATTTCCGGGTGTACTCTGTTCCTCACTAACCCAGCTTACAGTATATAAATACGATATATATATATACATAAAAAAAAAACCTTCATTTCTTCTTGCGGTTGTCCAAAACTGTAATTGAACTGTTTGTGAGAGAAGTTTCGAGAAAAATGTCGGTAATTTTTCCCCCCTCATTCCTGTCTGAAAGAAGAAAGGGGATCCCCAAAAGAAATACCGACTACTTTGTCAATTTTCCATCTTGTTATAGAACTCCAAAGAACGGCATCTGCTTAATCTATGATAAGTGAACCTACGCGGAATTTTCTTACACACTCATACATATTCATACATGAAAAAAACCTCTGGAAGATATTGCATCTCTATTCATTAATAAGAAAAGAAAAGCTTAAAGGAGTGTACATTTAATATAAATGCTAATGTTAATGTTTAATGATAATGCCGGCCTCAATTACTGAGAGATATTATTAGTAAACTATTTTTCTCAGCTATCTTAATTTGACAGACCTTAATGAGTTGGTTTTCGGTTTCGAATATATATATATATATATATATATATATATATATATATATATATATATATATATATATATATATATATATATATATATATATATATACATACATATATATATATACTAGCTGAAGTACCCGGCATTGCCCGGGATTTTAACAATATTTGTTAACCAAAATCAACACAGTATAAATAACATAGAAAAAGTATATGTGAAATGTTATACACATCTCAGAATTCAGGAATTTCAGCCTTTCATCATTGTAGCACTAAAATCTGAAAAGTAAAAATGTCAAATTGTCTAATGTTTGCTAACCAAAATTAATTTAAAACTAAACACGTTATAAATAACATAGAAAAAAACATGTGAAATCTTAGACACATGAATAAAATGAAAACCCAATAAAAAAATATATAAAATTATAATAAACACCTCAGAATTCAGCTAGATTTAGCCTTTTATCATTTGGGCAGAAAAAGAAGCTGAAATTACAGGTTTAGCAGAAATTTCCAATAGAACCATGATATGACTCTAGCGTTGCCTCTTAAAAAATGAAGTGTTTGATTGAGGGCTGCAAACCATTCAACTCCTCTCCACATTAAACTCCTATAAACATCCTCTACATATTAAATTCCTTTTCTCTCCATAATAAACTCCTCAGAATTTTGGTAGATTCAGCCTTTCATCATAGTACCACTAAAACCTGAAACATCCTCTCCAGAAATAAAAATTTATTAATTACAATAATTAAACTCACGCAAATGTATGAATTACATAAGTTTTTTAACCAACATTTGAATAATTCGTAAATGAAAAAGCATATGAAAATAAAGATAATAAGAACTTCCGGAATCGAAATTAATTACCCTTAATGTTTAATTATTAAAAAACCAACATAATATGAATAAAAACGATAGTTGTTTAAAAGCATATGAAAATAATGCTCGCGTATGAAGTTAACTTTATGATATAAAGATAGTAATAATAATATAAACCGCGTGCATAAAATATTTAGCTTTTCAAGCGAAATAAATTAATTTTTAGAAAAAAACTACTTTTAATCGAGAAATTAAATACATTGCACAAAATTTTGATTTTACCAACTTTCTACCCTACAATTTACACCCTACTTCTTTGAAGTTGGGTGTTGAAACATCCTCTTTGAAAAATTTACACCCTACTTCTTTTAAATAGGGTGTAAATATAAAGGTTTAGCAGCGAATTGAATGCCAGTTAAAAATTATTGTTGTTTAAAATCATATGAAAATTACGCTATTATAAAGATAAAAAAAAGCATAGGAAAATAATGCGTGCGCATGAAGTTAACGTTACGATATAAAGATAGTAATAATAATATATATATATATATATAAAACAGTTCCGTAACTAACTGACTGACTGATTGACTGACTGACATACAACGTACAGACGAAACCGCGGGAAATAAAAGGGCTGAAATTTTGCATGGCGATTCTTCTTATAGTGTAGGAGTGCACTAAGAAAGATTTTTTTAAAATTAAATTTTTGAGTTGTTTTAGTAACTTTTTTTAAGTTTGCATTTAAAATAATAATAATTTGAGGGTTATAAAATTTATATCACGAAAAAGATCATAAAAATTCCTTTAATATGAAATCTTTTTCGAATCTTCCTCCTCCATTTTATGATTTTTGGTGAATTTTTAAAGATTAATTTTTAGAATTTAACCTTTTACATGCCACACTATGATCAAGGAATAAAGTACCATATTTTGCTGCGTAACTTTGGTCGATAACTTCCAGGAAGTCGGTCCAACAGGTGTACTCCACTCATTCCTTTATTATATAATTTTATAATGTAAGGTTAAGGAAAATCAACTTTTATTTTAGCTCGGACATATCTTTTTGCTCTTCCTAATGGTTCGTGAGTGATAAAATTTGATGTAATAGTTACAACAAAACTATCGTTCCAATGGCACATATAAACTTCTCCATCGCATCGGTAATCCAACTCTCCACGTTGAAATTTCGATATTTCGTTTGCTGTTTTAAGAGAACATTGTCCCGTTCTGGAATCTCGCTCTGTGCCGATTGCCTTAAAGCCTTTGTTAGATAAATCTGTCAGCAGACTGTACGATGTAAAAAAAGTTATCGAAAAATATTTTGCGTTTCTCTGGATTGTCAATAAAAGATAATAGTTCGGAGACAACTTTTGATCCAAGTGGCAAATTTTCATTTTTCGAACTTTTTCCACCGTAGATAGACATAGCATAAGGATAACCATTTGCTGAGCAGATCATCCAAACTTTGAAACCAAAGCGAATTGGCTTTCCACGTATGAACACCTTAGCCGAACGATGTCCATAACACGGAACCATGGATTCATCGATACTCACATTTTCATGAAAAAATCCAAATTGACGAAAATTTTTTCCAACCTCTTTATAAAAGGGAGAAATTTTTCCTAATTTATCGCCTGGTTCCAATTTACTATTATCAACAATGTGGAAATACTTTTTTAACATCCGAAATTTATTTCTGGGCATTGTATTGTTAACAATTAGGATATGCAAATCTTCCTGAGAGCTCCAATATGTATTTTCATCAGGTACTGAGTGGTAGCCACTAAACAACAGTAATCCAAGAAACTGCCGAATGTCATTTGCGTTGACGTCTAAAGAGTCTCCTTTTTGTAGGGCATACAGCTTTGTAAGTTGGGCTGAATTTTCTAAGTAATCAGACGGCAGAATCACTGATCACGTGTGATATTACTGCTTTTGTATATCGTTAGATGCCAATGTTCCTTTTTTGGAACATTGCATTTTTACGCAGTCTTGAGGAAATATTTCTTGTTATTATTTTAATTTATTTTATTAACTCGTTAAACTTGTCCTTTGCAAGTACGATGGGGAAATTTTTGGGTGGATTTGAATTTTTAGGAATTTTATAGAATTTTTTTTCTTACGTACTCTAAAAATTGTGAAAAAAGCTGATTTTTAGAAATTTTTCTACGCTAAAATATTCATATTTGAAAAAAAAAAGTAAAAAAATCAATCATGCCTTCTATAATATACGGTAATTTTTTCAAACTGACAGATATCACAGTTTATTTTTAAAAAAATATTAAACATGGTGTTCCAAAAAAGGAACATTGGCATGTAAAAGGTTAATTTATTAAACGCTGATCACGTGATTTCTTTTTCTGTTACTTTAAATAAATTTATCTTCACATAACAACGAAATAGGCAAAAAAATACTTTTTTTCTTGCTAATGCGGCAGACGATTGGACATTATTCAAAAAAATATTAAAATAATGTAAAAGATATATTCCTCAAACTGTACTACATTAACTGTACTATATTCTTTAGTATGTCCTATGAGATTTAATTTGAATATTTTCTTCTACATTATTTTGTCTATAAAAATATCCCTTACGATTTTTTTATTAATATATTTTTTTGTTTTTTTTACATCAATCGTATACATTGATCGTAGTATTTATTATATATATATATATATATATATATATATATATATATTGGCATTAATTGCATACACTGACATTGTATTTAATTTGAATGTACTTCGTAGCGAAGTGCGGGTTTATGCAACACCTCCTAAACGAACGTTTAGGAGGTGTTGGTTTATGGAATACTAAAAGTTTAAAATAGTGGCGCCATCTATTGCACATCTGTGAATCGAGAATCGCATCCTTCAAAAATTGTTGGTTATCCTAATTGTTAGCAATACAATGCCCAGAAATAAATTATTGATGAATGTTTGTTAACCAAAATCAATTTTAAAACTAAACACAGTATAAATAACATAGAAAAGATTTAGCCTTTATCATTGGAGCAAAAAAATCCTGAAAAGTAAAACATAAAATATATAAATTTATAATAAACCTACCAAAATCCATTAAAAAACTAAACACAGTATAAATAACATAGAAAAAAAGCATACGAAATGTTATACACATTAATAATATGAAAACCAATTAAAAATATATAAATGTATAATAAACTCCTCAGATTTCAGCTATATTCGGTCTTTCATCATAAAAACGCTGAAAAAATAAAAAAATAAAAATAATTTTAAAAAATAATAAAATAAAATAAAAATAATAATTTAAAAAATAATAAAATAAAATAAAGATAATAATTAAAAAAATAATAAAATAAAAGCTGAAATAAAAAAGCTGAAAATACAGGTTTAGCAAAATTTGCACGATCCCATACTCAAACCCCAGTCTTACGGGGTACCAAATGAACCGTTTTAACGAATGCGCCACAATTGCACAAAACACTGTTGAGTAAAGTAAAAAATATACGCAATGAGTTTTTTGGAAAGTTGCTATGGGTTGGTGAATATACATACATTTATGGAGTAAGAGGAGTTTTAAGTGAGAAATAAGTTAGCAGGATAGAAGCTTAGTCTTCAACTCTTCAATAGACACAAAGACATAAGCTAGGGGGATTGCAGTAGCGATTAAAAAAGATCGTGACACTTAGCATGGATGATTCGAATTTTCCATCGCGTGTGAGAGTGTCAATATGCCGTTGGATCCGATTTATTTTAGAGTATAAAATCTGACTTGAAAGATTATTATTTTCATTTATTATTCTGGTTTAATATATAACTTGAAACTTTTTGATTTTATTTATTTTTATCTTTTCGCTCGCTGTTTGCCAGCTAACCCTAACGCGGACGCCATATTCAGAGGGGTGATTCCACAAAGGGTAACAGCTTACATTTAGTTTCAAAATTCTTGGTTTTTTATTAATTAAAAATCAACGGTAATTAATTTCGATTTTTGAAGTTCTTCAGACCCTCGGCTGTTTTTAAAGACGCCTGTATGTAAAATTTCACGATCGTTGCTCCTAAACTGTGGATTTCTATACAATTACAGAGATACAAACATTCATTTTTATATATTAGATACACACGAGGGTTGCAAATAAAGTAATGGCAACATACCCAGAAAACTTCTTTTAATGTACGTACAAACACAATTACATTACATTCCTTCAATATAATCACCAGCAAAGTCGTGTACCTTTTGCCAGATGTCAGGAAGCCGTAGGATACAGTTGGCAAGGTGTTGTGTAAAATGAAATAAAGAACTATATTGTTTAAGTCAGCGACGGAGCGCCCTAATGCTCGGATTACGGACGGCACGTCAGGAAAATCTGATGCCTGTACGGGGTTCTTTCAAATTAGGAAAGAGGTCGTGTCAGGAGAGTACGGAGGGTGTTCCAACAACTCCCGGGTGCAGATGGTGCTGTACCCACTGGCAACCTTGATTTTAATCCCCGACCGCTGATCACTTTTTGTAAACATGGTTTAGAGCGGTACAGACGACACTGTCCACTTCGACGTCACGCAGCAACTACCCCTTCTACCGGATCTACGGTTTTATGTACTCTACACATCGACTACAGCTCCACCTCACTCCTCCGATATCCTGTTTGAGCATGCCCGGTGTTCTGTGACTTTCCTGGTGACGTTGCCACTACTTTATTTACAACCCTCGTGTATATATATATATATATATATATATATATATATATATATATATATATATATATATATACACACACTCAAGAGCCAAAACATTATGACCACCTGTCAATAACGAGTTGGCCCACCTTTGGCGCGCAACACAGCTTCAACCCGCCTTGGCATGGATGCCACAAGTCCTTGGTAGATGACCTGAGACAGATTGCACCAGATGTTTAAGCAACGGTCACGCAAATCCGAGATATTGCGAATTGGTGGTCTTTGAACTCTGAGCTGCCGTCCCATGACATCCCAAATGTGTTCTATCGGATTGAGATCCGGTGAGTTAGGCGGCCAGGACATTAACTGGAATTCAGCATCATGTTCCTGGAACCATTCCAACACAATTTTAGCCTTGTGACACGGGGCGTTGTCCTGTTGGAACATTTCATTTCCAGCTGGAAAAACAGAGGCCATGTAAGGGTGCAACTGGTTCGCAATGATGTTCAGATACCCTGTAGTATTCATGGTCTGCTCTACCACAACCACGGGTCCCAGAGACTCCCAAGAGAACGTCCCCCAAAGCATAATACCGCCACCATCGGCCTGTGTATGACCTACTGTACATTGAGGGAGCAACAGTTCGCCTGGAAGACGGCGTATCCTGACACGGCCATCGGCGTGATGAATGACAAACCGTGATTCATCTGACCAGGCAACTCTCTCCCACTGATCCATGGACCAGTCGCGATGTTCCCGGGCCCAGCGCAGGCGCAGTTGGCGATGACGCTTGGTCAGCAAAGGCACACGAGTGGGACGTTTGCTGCGTAGCCCCATATCCAACAGTGTCCGCTGAACAGTGCACTGCGATACTATTCTACTTGGCCCTGTATTGTATTGGGCTGTCAGCTGAGCCACTGTCTGGCTCGGGTTTTGCTTCACCATGCGAGACAGTCTCCGACGACCTTTTTCTTTGATAGCGTGTGGACGTCCATGTCGTCTATTGCTGGTTTCACCGTCATTCATCCACTTTGCATAAGTACTAACAACTGTAGGTCGCGAACAACCCACGAGTCGTGCAGTTTCTGAAATACTTCTTCCGAGCCTTCGAGCCATTACAATCTGCCCTCTATCAAAGTCGCTTAGATCCGCAGCCTTTCCCATCATACACAAAAGTAAGTGAAAGAATAATTCTTCAGACTCTCCAGCAGCAGTTAAATACCATTTCCACCTGATCACGTGCCTTCCACGTCATCCAGGCGAATTCATTGCAAAATGTAGGGGTGGTCATAATGTTTTGGCTCTTGAGTGTATATATATATATACGTATGTATATTATATATACATATATGTATGTCAAAATTTTGACGCATCTTAGTACTTTTCAGTTTAACTTGCCCAAGCGATTGACTGGGTTTGGCGCGCTGCCAAAATTATAACTCGCGAGGACGGACGGACGGCGTCTGAAATTTTTCTTTCCGGAAGACCGTTAAGGAGGAACGTAATCAGACGTTAAAAAGTTTCCATTGTCGAATGGCTAGGGCGCTGGCATTCGGTAACCGTGCCTGTGGGTTCGGGTCCCACCAATGGAATGACTGTTTGTAACCGTCCGCTTCAAGCAGTAGGTCCCGGTCTAATTAACCCTCGAATAGCAAAAAATTACCGTAGCGCTCTGAAACAACTAACTAAGATAGTTTCTTGTATTCTAAAAAATTAAGTATCAACGATTGAGATAGAAACTGTATTCACTGTTCGTAAAAAAAGGGATAAATTTAATATCTTAAATTTTTTTAAAAAAGTGACAGAAAACTGTATTAAAATGTATTATTGCACCGTACTAAAACGTTCGCTGCCAAAGCATTTTTCGCAGAGCGTAAAAGGTTGGTTTGATGGTTGATTTTTTGAAGTACTACTACTGCCGTCTTTAGACAGTGAAAAAGAATATTCATCCAGTGCGCCATGTAAGTGAAAAAGCCTTAAAATCACTTTGTTCTTATTATGGAAAAAAAAATCCAAATCTGTTCTGCAACCACTATTTAAAAAAATTTAATTGATAGGATTTTTGATAGTTTTTAGCTCACTCAAGTACCATAAATAACGACAGCGTAATATAGGTTCGGTTAAGTGAGGAAAGTATGGTTGTATTTATGTACACAAATTATCTTCTGTCTAAGTGGGGAGATGCAATAGATTACAAAACCTAATCAATAACAGATAACTATGCTCCCATGACGACCAGAGGGGAAGGGGGGGGGGGGGGCAGAGATCCTCGGCTTTAGGAGTCCGGCTTAAGATGGTATGAGTCCGGTAAGATTTTGTTCCTTGGTTTTTCACCACCCTTGCGGGTATGTGAAAAACCATCAGAGAAAATTGCTGCAGATCAAACTAGCTTGTTAGCTATAATAAGAATTCATTTTTCTTCCCTTCTAAGAAAAGCGAAATTACCCGAACGGCAAAATATTGAGCAAGTTGATAAGTTAATTAGTTAGCAAGATGATTAATTCATTTAATAGCTTATAGCGTGATTATCTTTTTTGATAGTTTTCGCAGAAAGAAGCATCGTGATTTTGAGACTGATCAAACGAGTTAATAGTAATTGGATTCTTAATAAAACCAAACGGGCACTCCCCATCATTGGGGTAAACCCCTTAATTTAGAAAGTCCGATTGCGAAAGGATGAAGATTGAAGGGGAATCCCGTCTTTCAGTAGCAGTAAGATTTCCAAGAGGATATTTGTTGCAGGACTTAATCAATTTCAACCCAAGTAGATCGGCTCGAACGGAAAATTTAAGATTCGGCGAAAGATAATGATATTTATTAGATATCGATAGCAGAAACATAAAAATCAGCATAGCACAGCGTATAGATGCTTACGTATAGGGATTAAGAATTTCAATCCTTTCATGGATGTCTTCATAGGATACATTTCAAGTAACAGTTTTACTGAATACGCTCATCGAGAGATTTGAAGATGAAATTTCAGTCCTCTGTTCAGTACGACTAATTGCATATCATCCTTTGCTGATTTCAATTACAGTTATTGATCTTGAAAAAAGAAATGAGGTGGGCTGATAGCAAGCTCAAGCCGGGCAAGGAGTTCTAGCCGTAAATTTTTAAAAATAGATTATACAAAAAAAATTCAAAATGCATTCTGTCACAAAAAAATATATGCACCCAGATGGAAACGAGCTACTATCACGAAACTTAACATGTATGTAGTGTATGAGGAGATAAGCAAATGATTACAAATTCAGAAGAACAGACTGTTTTATAAAGAAGATATGACATGAAAAAGGTTACAAATCAATAAGTAGTAAATCCACCTCTGGCAGCTATACAAACCGAAACACGGCATGGCATCGAATCAATGAGGTCACCTATGACCTCTTGCGGAAGATCATGCCATAACATTTGCAACTGGGCACTTAATTTACCAGTATTCCGGGATGGCTGCAGTTGCCTTCCAAGCACGTCCCAGACGTGCTCTATTGGCGAGAGGTCTGGTGACTTGGCAGGCCATGGGAGTACGTCATATCCTTGATGACATTGTTGGGAGAGTCACGCACTATGTGGACGAGCGTTGTATTGCTGATAAATGGCACTTGGGCGACTTGATAGCATAGGCAGTACAACTGACGTTAAAATCTCGTCCACGTAACTGCGTGCCGTCAAAGTGCGTTGAAGGACGACTAGAGTTGATTGTGTGTCCCAACAAATCGCTCCCTATACTGTCACGCCTTGTGTAATTGCCGTATGCCTCTCGACAACAAATGCCGGATCGGACGGTGGCCTGGCGGCCTCGTCACGCGTATGCGCTGGTCATCAGCATTGAGACTGAATCGGGATTCATCGCTGATGATCACACGCCTCCAGTCGGTCACACTCCAGCTAGACCGAGGTCGGAAAAAATCCATTCGACACTGCCTATGATGTGGGGTCAGTGGTAGGCGTCTTAATGGACTTCGGCTCTTTATGCCTGCGTCGGCCAGTCGTCTCCGAATGGTTTCCCTTAATACCATCGGATGTCTGGAAGGTGGTAAATGGCGTCGAACCGATTCTAGCGACGTTGTTGGTGGTGCAGACGTGGCCGCTCTTATGATTGCGCGATCCTCGAGCGCATTTGTGTTCCTGGGATGCCCTGACCCTCCGCGACGGTAAACTGTCCCTTCCGTGATCCATTGTTGCCAACACCGAGCAACTACCATATCGATACGCTGTTCGACCGATACGCCTGTTCGACCAACCTGCTTCTCTGAGGCTTACTATACGACCCCTCTCAAAGTCCGACAATTGTTCGTACTGTCGCCGGTTACGTCTCAGACGCATCTCTAGTCACAATGCCGTCCATCCAAGTCGACAGATTTGTTTGAATAACCCTATGGCACGAGCAATTATGCTTTTAAACTCTCCAAGCTGCTCATATCATATGCACATAGTGCGCTTATCCTTGTCTCATTGGCGTCGAAATTTCAATCATTTGCATATCTCTTATCAGATTACATTTCTGCCAAGTTTCGTGATAGTAACTCGATTTCTTCTGTGTGCATATATTTTTTTTGTGACAGAGTGTATCTCCATAAATAAACCCTTTTTTATGAAAAAAATTTAAAAGATGTACGAATTTTTGAAATACTTGACTTAAATAACTTCTTTTTATTTTAAAATTGCTGAAAAACTCTTGTCTTGTTATTTTGTTGGAGGGTATTCATTCTGTATACATTCTTATCGAGCTTACGTGAGTATTGACCGAGAATATTGACTTCGTCTGATTCTTTAAGTATTATTATCGGTACTCACGGAAGTTTACGGCCCCCGCGATAAATCGCCAATTATAGTTGAAAAACGTCGCCGGATATACAAATATATATATATATATATATATATATATATATATATATACTTTTTATTTACAACAATTTGCAAATCAATGGAATTAAATAAAGAACGGCATGAATGTATGTACGCAGGCTTCGAGTTACGAAGCTTGATCCAAATATTCAATTACTTTCAACCAAGAAACAACTGCAAATATCCCTGCAGCTTAAATTTTCCATTGGATTTTAAAATTATTTTAGGAATTGTTGCTATGTCAGTTATTTATAATTTAATACTATTATTTTTCTATTGTATTTCTTTATAATGTTAAAATTATTTAAAAATACTTCTACTTTATTATTTTTATTTGAAGTGGTATTTAAATATGGAGTTAATTATTAAGATTTAAATATACAGTTGGCTCTCTGTTTAACGACGCTCTACTTAACGACGATCTCTATTTAAAGACGATATTTTCCAGTCCCGGCCCCTCCGACGTTATGGGAAATGTTATCTTTTCACAAATTCTGTTTAAGGGCGATCTCTACTTAAGGACGATTTTTCACGGTCCCTTGAAAGTTGTTAAACAGAGAGCCAACTGTATATATATATATATATATATATATATATATATATATATATATATGTGTGTGTGTGTGTGTGCTTACATAAATAAAAATTCCAACAGTGAAATATAAAAAATTACAATGATATCTATGAATCTAATAATTTTATAAAAAAATAATAATTAATGATTAATGTTATAACAAGTTTTTACCCTTATGTGAATACAAAAATATTTTATACTGTAACTTTTTAAGTCAAATAATAAATAAATAAGGACTTAATTTTTTTTGTTTGTTATTTTTCTATATAATGCACCAAATTGTTAAAACTATACCTAACTATAATAATTTCATAAAAGTCGCATTTATAGGTACATCAACTTATGCGGCATCCTTCATTACTACCTAATTTACATGCGGCCTCTATTGGTAAAAAAAGGTTCCCCACCTCTGGCATAGACCATTGGTTCCCAACCGGTGGTCAGCGAGAGCCTCGGGAGTAGTCCGGCACCACATATAAAAAAGTTGCCAAACAAATGGGGATTTTGAAAGCAATCTCCATTGAACTAGATTCCCTAATATCTCCGATGACTATCAGGTGTTAAATCAAAATTTCTTAAAAGCTTAAAATAATTATTTTATTATTAGAACTAGCTGAAAACCCGCACTTCGCTACGGAGTACATTCAAATTAAATATAACGGTCAATGTATGCAATTAATGCCCCCCCCCAAAAAAAAATATATATTTATAATAAATACGACGATCAATATATACAATTGATGTACAAAAAATACATATATATTTATAAAAAAATCGTAAGGGATATTTTTATAGACAAAATAATGTCCAATCGTCTGCCGCATTAGCAAGAAAAAAAAATATTTTTGTCTATTTAGATGTTATGCACGTGACGATAAATTTATTTAAAGTACCAGAAAAAGAAATCACGTGATCGGCATTTAATAAATTATATTCTAAAAAATAATATTTAAAAATTCACCAAAAATCAGAAAATGGAGGTAAAGATTCGAAAAATATTTCATTTTAAAGGGATTTTTATGATCTTTCTCGTGGTATAAATTTTATAACGCTAAATTTATTATTTTAAATGAAAACTTTAAAAAAGTTACTAAAACAGCTTAAAAATTTAATTTAAAAAAATCTAAGAAGAATTTTTCCAAAATCTTTCTTAGTGCACCCTTACACCATAAGAAGAATCGCCATGCAAAATTTCAGCCCTTTAGGTCCAGCGGTTTGGTCTGTGTCAGTGAGTGTCAGTGAGTGTCAGTGGTCTGTGTCAGTGAGTCGTTGTATGTCAGTGAGTGAATGAGTCAGTTACGAAACTGTTTTATATATATAGATATGATACAAAATAATTTGCATACCCCCGGAAGCTTCCCCCCCCTCAAGTCGGTGGGGATGAGGGTGGTGGTCCGCACGTGGTTAAATTTCTGGCTTAGTGGTCCACAGACTTCTACGGGTTGGGCACCACTGGTATAGACAGATACCTTAACCCTTCAGCGGGCGCGCCCGAGTATAAAGTGCAACATTTTCGCAATTTTGAATGGTTTGTTTTTACAAGTAAATTTGAATGTTCTAAGTCAGGGGTGGGCCGCGAAAAAAAATCAACATTAATAGAAACGTAGGTTTATTTTAAATAATACATTATAATATACATATATAAAAGAACTGGAAAATTTAATGTTTACGTCCTGCCACTTGACATCTCTTCTCCAGTATATTGGAGGGCCAATATATTGGAGGGATATTATATATATTCCAATATATTGGCTGGGCCGCAAGTTTGACACCCCTGTTCTAAGTCGTTTCTATTTATAGCTACATCCTTTCTAATGCACGTCTGATTTTCTGATCCAGGCGTTCCTTTCCATTCATTTGTTAGTCGTGATTTAACCGCGGTAAACCAACGATTATACCGGATTACAATACGCCAAAAGCAGGAGTTGATGGAGTCGATCAAATGTGCAGCTATTACACGGTATCCAGCATATCACAAAGATGGACAATCTCATTGTTTTTTAGGTTTTTGGACATAATAGGAATCCATTCGCAAGTTGTCCTTAGATCCAACAAACCGGACAGTTTTGAAATAAGGCGATTGTATCTGCATTCTTTGGCCTTTAATTATAAATATATCTCAATATTATAAACATTTTATATCTTGTCATAAAACTCAAAATCATTATTTTCAATTTCAAAAGAAAAAGTTTATTACAAAAGGAATAATCAAGGTTGAAAGAGACGTTGCACTTTGTGCCACGCGCGTCTGCTGGTGTTCCAAAAATTGGCGCGCTCACTGAAGGGTCAATATTGCTCAAAGCTATGCAAACAACAGCAACAAAAAAAATTGTTAAATGTTCGGTCTCTTTGAAACGATGACACCAGTTTTATTGTTATTATTATTATTATTATTATTATTATTATTATTACGGACTTCGCTGATTACATCTTGGGTTCTCCCGAACCATTGCTTGAGAACCACTGTTTTAAAAGGATAATACGAAAAATGTAATGTTATTAAAACAAAAAAATATACAATCTTATTTTTACCACTCCTCGTAAAAATTCATGCGTTTGTCCGTTTAGGACAGGTTTGCGCTTGCCTGTTTACGGTCTTCTGAAAGGGAAAAAGCAGGAACAGCTTCTTGCTTCCCTCCGCCGCAGTTGTAGTTACAAGGTCAGTCAGTTAATTTCGGGCCCTGACAGAGAAAACGTCTTTTAGTGTTTCACATTCTGTTCATCACAACCTTTTCATACAGCACGTTGCATCTAAAGATAAGAAGAAAAAACTACTACGAGGTTAATGGATGCTTTTATTTTCAATTCTTCTCTTTATATATATGGAGGAAAGTAAAGAAAGAGAGTGAAATTCACGAGTAATGCAATAATTCGGTGACGTAAAAAATTTCGTTTTACAGGATCATAAGGACATCCGCATTTCAATGAGGCTTGAAATTTTATCACTCCCCTTTAATTGTTAAAAGTTTACTGTCTGCATTTTTATGCACTATTTGTGTTTTCGTAAGTTCTAGAGTAAACTATTTGGTTTCTTTGTGCATAAATTTATATGCAGAAAATGCAAAACTCGTCATTATACAGATTTTTACAGATTTCCATACTAAAAAATGCTAACAAACACATTGAATAAGTGCTGTCATACATACGAATTGCACATTAGTCTGGTTTTCGAGAGAGGAGCATTAAAGCTAGGGATTTCTTTTTTTATTATTAAGCCAAATAGTAGTAAGTTCAGAGCTACAATCATGTCATTCAGTTTTAGTCACTACTTACGGAAGTTTACAGCCCCCTTGGCGCCTTTGTGATAAATTTATTTACACGAATTAAATTAAATATTAATTAATACAAATGTTAGCTTTTATGAAGGCCGCACAAGAAGATCTCGCAGGCCGCATGCGGCCTTAAGGCCACGCGTTCCCCACCTCTGGTTTATACGTTCGGAGCACTTTTTTTCAAAAGTATACATTACTGATTAAATACATATATTTTTAGTTCAAATGTGATATAAAATCACGAAAACAAATATAATTTTGGTAAGAATTTCATAATATTTTAAAATAGAGGGAATTTTTTATAAAGGTTTAGTACAATTGACTGCTTACGCCAGACACCTTACACTCCATTTTACTCAATATATTTTAATTTCCTTTAAATTACGTACAACTGTGACACTTACCTGTGTTTTAAACGAAAAGTTTTAAAATATTTCAAAAAAATCACTGAAATATACCGAAAAAAGTGAAAAACACTGATTTTTAAAAAAAATTATCTTTTTATAAGTTCAGATACCTGTAGAAAGATTCAGTTAACACAGATAGCTTATCTTTTAGGTCAAAACATTGTTAGTAATATGTAAAACACTGTTGCAAAACTTCATTGAAGTATATTGAAAACTTTTTAAATAATTAGCTTTCTCGTTTACAAAAGTAACTGAAAAATGAGTTTTCTAGAAAATGTATTTAAAGATGCTGCCTCCGGTCATTTAATATCTGTGTTTGCTGAGGGTGTTAAGTCAAAAATGGGCTCAAATGAGTTATCAAACCAGGCATATTTGAAAAATCAAGGGCTACTGCAGGGTACCGAAAGCTAAGTGCAATTCCATCCCTAAATATTTTTATTCATCAGGGAAAATTTGGGATATGTGAAACAAAACACAAACATGTTAGTGTTAAAGGGGTTATGTCCCAATCAAGGACTTAACACTCTTTATTCAACAGAAATAAAATTGGAAAAATTTACTTTAAGAAAATAATTAAAAATTAAACTTAAAAAAATTGACTTTTACAAAAGCTGTTTTTTTTTTTTTCAATCCCGTTTTCTCAAAACTACGATTTTGGACACTCTTTTCACTGCAAACACAGATATAGCTTTCGGTTTATTAAATTGGCTATAAGTTCTCATCCAATGATAGTACGAATAAAAGTAAAGCAGTTTTGGAATCCTAAAAGATTGGCCTTTTAAATAGAGCAATAATAATAAAAAAATTTCGCAATTCTGCACCAAAAACATTCATTTCAACGTAAGCCAAGGATTTTACAGCTAGTAAAGTAAGCTAAAAAATCTCGTTCATTTTTAAGTCTTCATACGCTTTTGTGATAGCTACTAATTTCATTTATACGTTAAATTTGTTATTTCAGTTTATTTATAATTTTTTTAATCAAAGCTGTTTTACACATATAGTTTGTTTTAGAGAAAATTAAACCATTTTTACCTCTAATAGGGTTAGTTGGGAAAGGGTCCCTAAAGATTTTTTTTTTTCTTTATTGCAAGTGTTCCCTGATCAATAAAAATTTTAGAACCACTGTTTTAAACGATGTCTTTAATTTTGAAGATGCATGTGCAATACAAGTATTTTAAATATATTTTTAACATCAGGCACTCCTAGGCCCGTTTCTCCAAAATATTATGCACTTTTCAATTTTCAGTTGTTATTTCCTGAAACTATATTTTGATTAACAATAAATATCTTAAGATCAATCTCATTTAAAATAATGAAATTCTATATTTTTTTTTAAAACTCGAACACTGCATTTTTAATGTGAACATCTTTTACGTATTTTTGGAAACGTTATTTTAATTTTTTTAAGAATGAGATCATCTATGTTCAGATGACGGTCGTACGTTCTCAAGAGGAACAGCACGAAGGAGAATGACTCTCTCCAGGCTTTTGTCCGAGTGGAGGACATGACTCTTCTCACAATGGCTACGTCACAGTCAAGCGTATTTATACTAAATGACATAGTTATGCAGAGCTATGGAACGAGAATAATTGATAAATATACGCTCTGGTAGCAGCACACTTATATAAAACTAGCTGAAAACCCGCGCTTCGCTACGGAGTACATTCAAATTAAATACAACGGTCAACGTATGCAATTAATGCCAAAAAAAAAAAATAAATATATATACATTTATAATAAATGCGACGATCAATGTATACAATTCATGTAAAAAATATACATATATATATATATATATATATATATATTTATAAAAAACTTGTAATCGATATTTATTTATTTTTTGATAATATCAAATCGTCTGCTGTATTAGAAAGAAAAAAATTATTTTTTTTGTCTATTTAGTTGTTATGCACGTGACGATAAATTTATTTAAAGTACCAGACAAAGAAATCACGTGATCGACATTTAATAAATTAAATTCTAAAAATTAATTTTAAAAATTCCCCAAAAATCAGAAAATAGAGGTAAAGGTTCGAAAAAGATTTCATTTTAAAGGAATTTTTAGGATCTTTCTCGTGATATAAATTTTATAACCCTCAAATTATTATTTTAAATGCAAACATAAAAAAAAGTTACAAAAACAGCTTAAAAATTTAATTTAAAAAAATCTACGAAGAATTTTTCAGAAATCTTTCTTAGTGCACCCCTACACCATAAGAATAATCTCCATGGAAAATTTCAGCCCTTTAGGTCCAGCGGTTTGGTCTGTGCGTTGTATGTCAGTGAGACAGTTACGGAACTGTTTTATATATATAGATGTGAGACTTCATCAAGTACGTACATTATGATGAATATATATATTGGAGAACTAACCTGGAAATTGATAGATAAGACTCTGTTTGTAAACAAACGACTGTTTGTTCTGTCCATCTCATTACATTAAGATGCTGGTAAAAATCTGGCCTTTTCCGAATTTTTACTTTGAGGGACGTTCTTATTGCTCCTTCCTATCATTTACCATCTTACTGTTTTAACTGAAATTTCTGGATGAAATTTTTTTTAAAAAGTACCAGTTTGCATTTGAAAAATACTCCTTCCTTTGTTTATTTATTCATTATTGATTTTTTATGTGTGTGGGGAAAATACAGACAAGCATATTAAGGAATTTTAACCGAAACCAGTTGGTTTTCTGATGCTTGACCATGTGGAAATCTCGTCTTATCTGTCTCATATCTGTCATATTTTTTTAAGATATTTATTTTTTGAATTAAACTATTTTTTTATAAGGTTAATTTTTTTCAAAGTTTTTTGAGATTTTGATGAGACTCCCATACAGTTTGGGACATATCGCGACCTACTTTTTCATCATGCCTATCCTCTCGTTTTACCAAAAGCGGAATAAGCATTCATGAGACACTGAGTGGAACCAAATTTCGATACTCCCTCTACCCCCTTTGAAAGCAGATTTTCCAGCTTTCTGCCCTTCCGTTAACGTCCTAGAGGCCCTCCAATTATTTTGAAGGTTTTTAGTGTCCTTCCGCTCTTAACCATGCTCTGCATCTTGCTATACTGGCAATTCTTCATCCAAACTCCCATTTCTCACTCTTTCGTCATAGCGAAAGCTTAGCGGTTTCCTTCCTATTTCTTACCGTTACTGTGAATTAATCAACCACCTGCAGTTATCTTCCATTAAGGAGTAAGGGACACTATAAACCTTTCCCGCGTGGTCTGAGAATTCCTTCTCGTATTTGTCCACTTTTTAACATAAAATTGTCTTATCTATGGTCGGAATCCCGCACCAACAAAGAGATTGAAATAACCTTGAATTTCTACGACCGACAAAAGGACCTCACCCTTTACTAACAAGGCGTTTTTGCATTCTTCCTTTGACAACTAACCATTCAGTGCCTTGCGCACATTTTTACAACATTCAGAGCTAAGATGCGTCAATAAACACGTGAACTTCTGAGAAATTAAACTCCCGCTAGAGATTTTTAGCCACTTGACCTTGCATAGCTATACGAACTGGGATGCCTCACGGTTCCGCTTTCCACGGGAATTAACCTTGAACGGGCTCATGACTAGTATTTGCAGGTTCGCTGCCTGGGGATTTTTCTATAATAAATGACAAACAGATTGTTTTGCGAGAGTGAATATTCACGGTGAAAAAAAAGCGTGTTAACAGGTGTTGTAAGTCACTCGGGCCGGCCTCCTCTTTAAAGATGCAAGAAGTTTTTTTGAACCCCAAACAAATTTTAAACGGTGATAAAGCATAATATTTTTTCGCGAAAAAATGTTTAATAATAACTGTAGTAAAAAATAAATAAACACATAAATATTAATATATTTAAACATGGGATATATTATTGCCGCGAAATATTCCAATTTTTAAAAATTTCTTTCTAGATAGCGTTTATAATCTTTCTGTACACGTTGTTACACAAAAGCAGTTTTTAATTAGCATTACTAAAATTACGTTCTGCACTTGCTATAGTCACAGGCATTGTAAAGGAAATTGTTGGCGCAGTTAATGCATTTGAAAAAAGTTCATTGTAAATGTTATTTAAAATAATTTCAATATATCCTGCGCATTATATGTTTTTTCCTTCAAAATCTAATCTTTTAATGATATAATGTCTTGAATTAAATCTTTGTCTAACTATGTTATAAAATGCTATAAAATCCCGTGATTGTTTTTATCTAATACATTGTTTTCTAATTTTTTTCAACAGTGGTTATAAATTTAAAACTGGTATTAATTTAAGTACAATTCTGGATCTCTTTTATTTTCACAATAATTGTATCAATTACAATATTGAGAAAATTACACCTAATCTCTTCTACAGGATCTTTTGATACTATATCTTCTGTTAATTCAGTCAATAATCTCTTTTTTTTTTTGTTCTAACTCGTTTCTCAGGAAAGCTGCATTTTATTATATTCCAGCTATATAAAATGTATACATTTTACCCGCAAGAAAAAATTACAAAGCACAATATAACTGTGTATGCGAGATCGAGTTGCTTACAGCATATGACTCTTATCACATAACTCTGCTGAATACCACATAACTCTTCACTACTCAATGAAGGAGGAAGAAACAACAGTGGTTATAAATTTTAAACTGGTATTAATGTAGGTACAATTCTGGATCTCTTTTATTTTCACAATAATTGTATCAATAACAATATTGAGAAAATTATACCTAATCTCTTCTACAGGATCTTTTGATACTATATCTTCTGTTAATTCAGTCAATAATCTCTTTTTTTTTGTTCTAACTCGTTTCTCAGGAAAGCTGTATTTTATTATATTCCAGCTATATAAAACGTATGCATTATACACGCAAGAAAAAATTACGAAACAGAATATAACTGTGTATGCGAGATCGAGTTGTTTTGACTCTTATCTCATAACTCTGCTGAATACCACATAACTCTTCACTACTCAATGAAGGAGGAAGAAAAAGTCAAAATGAATTCGTAAATTCATTTAACCCGACATGCTCAATGAGACAGCACGCTACTCAACCCATCCACTTCGGATTGAACATGACGTATACGTATTTCCCTTAAAAGAATTTCTAATTCAGAATCCAACGCTTTGTATCCAGTTTCATGTCTTAATTATCGTTATCACTATTATTATCGATGCAGTATCTATACCAATGAATACAAAGCGGAACGATAAAAATTTCAAATACGTATTCCTAATTTCATTTTTGACAGTCCTCGCATACCATGGTATGGTTGCCATAACCACAATTGTGGTGTATCCGTAGTATTGCCAGCTCTGTGTTTAGAGCGCGAAATTCAGTTCGAGTTTATAAAATGAAAGTAATTTCCGTCATTTTAAAGTTTATCTTTCAAATTACGTTTTATACGTATACAGAATGTAATGTATCTCGTTTTATCAATAAGATTAGGCAACCAGGAAGGGGTGGGGCAAAAAACAGTGTTGTCCATCCAAGTGGGACAAGGAATTAAGTTTAATTAGTAGGGTAGGTGGGGGCAAAGGTTTGCAGTTTTGAGTTTTGGGTTTCTTACGGTCCTCCGTTAGATCCTATCGCCCCAAAAAGTCACTTTATTGTAGTTGGGTATCCCCTCTACCTTCTATAAAATAATGAATTTTTTCCCGAAATATTTAGTCACCGAATTTTTAATTTTACCAAAAGACCTGTTTGCGAACCTTTGCCCCAATCGGTGGGGCAAAGGTTCGCACTGCAAACCTTTACCCCACTCGTTGGTTTCTTACTGGATAGGCATCGAAAATCACAAAAAGAGTTGTCTAAATAATTTTATTTCACATTTTGTAATCTTTTTAAAGGTGTTACATATATAGAAAATCACAAATTGAACAGGTTAATCTGAATAAATTTTTTCTTAAACTAAATAACTTCAAAATGAAATATCAACTATCAACACAGAAAGTTGAATCTAACAAAGAAATTCCCAAAATGAAAAGGGGTTAATCTCAATAATTTTTTTCTTAAACTAAAGAATTTCCAATTAAAATATCAACTATTAACACTATCGTTATATTATATCTTAGGCTTTACTCATTCTTTTAAAACCCGTAAAAATTAAGCAAATTAAGGGGATGGGGGACATTACAAAGCAATTTTTGAAATTTTTACCTCAGAGATATGAAATTGGGCATAAATATTCATTAAAGTAAAACTATTTCAAACACCTTATAAAATTTTATAAATATTTAAAATTTTATTTTTTATATTTAAAAAATTGAAATTTTTATTATGTTTTTTAAAATGCTCCTTGCGATCCAATTTTTAACCTTATCCTTAATTTTGCATTTAGATTGATTATACATTTTGATCAGGGTTATGTTTTGATTTGTGCTTTCGTTGAATAATTAATTTTTAGGAAATATTTTTATGCTTGTACTCTGAATTCTCGTAAAATTTTTGTACTTTTCCACGCTTAAGTTAAACTTTGATAATCTGAATGATGTCTAAACCTGAAATGGATACATAACTTTATTTTAATGTATAAGAGGAGTCTTTGTAATAAATTTTATAAAATTTCGTCAAAAATTGTGACGCAAGGAGCCTTTCAAAGACTTGCAAATCTGGAAATTACTCATTTAGAGTTTTTTTCCCTAACCAGACCTTCGAAGCTTATAATGTCTTGTAACGACATTTAATTCCTTTATCTTGTAAAATAAGTCTTTGTTCAGAGCTATTTTATTTTTGTGTTGTACTAATTTATTTTATTTTTAATTTATGGATTTTCAAGCATTTTACAAAAAATTTTCTGATTAAAAACAGGCAGTTTTTATCAAAAACCATAATTTTTTTTCAAATTACAAAAATGTGAATTCCCATTAATAATAAAAGACGTTGTTAATAAGGATTCCTAATGAAAAGAGGACATGAAACAAATGTTAATAGTTAGAGCGGCAAAGGTTTGCAGATGGGACAAAGGTTTTCACTGCGAACCTTTACCCCATGACTCCTGCAAACCTTTACCCCATTTCGTGCTGGTTCTGTTTCTGCAGAATGGACGCCACTGTATTTGAGTTAACCCAAAACTTAAGGTAGGATTTGAAAGGTTATTTACCACCCTAACATGCGAAAATAAGCCCAAAACAGTTCGTGAGTTTGAGTGATGCTCAAAATTACTCAAAAGTTGCAAAAAATTACATTAAAAGAGAGGAAAATAAACTTACCTCATTTTCTCTGCAAAAGGGGGTCTTAACTCCAACATTTTTTACGAGGCAACTGACTGGAAGTAGAGGAATGTATTGCCTACCCTATTCTTCCTAAAACTCTTCCCGGTCATTTTAAAATGTATGTGCGAACCTTTGCCCCATGCGAACCTTTGCCCCCACCTACCCTATGGGTTAGCTCAGTAATTATTGGCGTATAAGCTTTGGCTGTGAGCGGAACAAACTTATGAATTATCGTTCAAATATTTTTGCTGTTTAAATTTTTCCCTCTTTTTCTGGAGCCTCTGGGAGTATGAGCCCCAGAGGCTGCCTTGCACTCGCTGCCCCATCCCTGCTGTGACTGGCTCTGCAATTCATCTAAGAATCGTATTAAGGCTGCCGTATACTAACCCTATCGGATTCGCTTACCTCAATGTTAAGCCATGAAAAAAAACTGTCTACTATTTACAGCTACGTAAATGCTGATAATCCAATAAAAATGGTATTTTCAGATAGCCTGAACATTTCTGCACCTTGCAACGGGATTCGTTTTAACGTAGGATTACGTTCCTCAATAACGGTCCTCAATAACGGAGAGAATAAAAATTGTCCTGCGTCGCGAGTTATAATTTTGGCAGCGCGCCAAACCCAGTAGCAGTAAACAGTTAAACAGAAAAGTATCAAAATGCGTAAAAAAAATAAGTAAATAATAAATAAAAGAGGTAAGCAACGATAAGTAATCCTACGTTAATAACCCGCGGTAGTTTCGTTAGAGAAGGCTACCTGAAATATTTTTTTTTTAATTTCGTCTACCAGAGGAATGTACAGGGTGTCCATAATTAAAGTCCCACTTTCAAAAGGCTGCATAAAAAAAAGAACCACTGGTCAGAATGACTTCAAATTTGAACTGAATGTACTCGAAGAAGGGGGAAACGATTTGGCATAATAAAAAAAGTTCCAAAATGTATCTGTAACATTTTGGAACTTTTTTTTATTATGCCAAATCATTTCCCCTTCTTCCAGTATATTCAGTTCAAATTTGAAGTCATTCTGACCAGTGGTTCTTTTTTTTATGCAGCCTTTTGAAAGTGGGACTTTAATTATGGACACCCTGTATAAGCGTTTAAAACACATTATACCAGATTTTTCCTTCAGTGAATAATTTAAATTTTAAAATTTCATTTGAAATTTTTTTGAAACGCAAAAATGTCCCGAGGTGTAAAATTTCTTTCTCCATAAGGGGGTACAATTTTTCAAAAAAGATCTGCCAGTCCAAGTCAGCAATCCTTGAACGCATTTTCTCCATTATCTCCTCATTAACATTGAGGTGAGCGAATCCAATGGGTTAGTAGTACACAGCACAGCCTCAGTCCTCGTAATGAATATCGCATATCATAATGAGAGTCGCACCTGTTTTTAAGACTCCGTCCAGAACTTCGAAAGTGCTCGTAAGCCTGTTACTCGTCAACAACGATGCGCGATTTGTGGTGGGATTCCCTCACGGAAAAAAAAAAAACACAAGAGTTCCGTTCGGAGAACTGATTTCCCTTGAACGTACTTATGCAAAAGCAAACGTGATAAATGTTACGTTCGAATGAGTGTATTTGTGTCCTTCAAAACTCCAAGTAAAAGAGAAAACGTAAACAGTCAGTGGCGTAGCGAGGGGGGGGGCAAGGGGGTCTATCATGCCCCGGGCGCCACTTGCAGAGGGGCGCCAATATAAGGTCTATATATTACATCACTATATGTTTTTCGGGGTGGGGGTGCCAATATAAGGTCTATATATTATATTACTATATGTTTTTCGGGGGAGGGGCGCCAATATAAGGTCTATATATTATATTTATATATATTCTTCGGGGGGGCGCCAATATAACGACTATATATTATATTTATATATATTCTTCGGGGAGGGGCGCCAATATAAGGTCTATATATTATATTAGTATATGTTTTTCGGGGGGAGGGGTGCCAATATAAGGTCTATATATTATATTAATATATGTTTTACGGGGGGCGCCAATATAAGGTCTATATATTATATTATTATATGTTTTTCGGGGGAGGCGCCAATATAAGGTCTATATATTATATTATTATATGTTTTTCGGGGGAGGCGCCAATATAAGGTCTATATATTATATAACTATATGTTTTGCGGGGGGGGGGGCGCCACAAAGGTATCGTGCCCCTTGCGCCAGTTACACTCGCTACGCCACTGTAAACAGTTGGAAGTTTCCCGCATCTAGGGATGCGACATCGACAACAAAACATCGATATTCAATATTAAAACATCGATGCTAGTAAAACATCACCCCAAAACCATCGATGTTTTTAAACATCGATGTTTTAGAACATCCATTTCTTAAAACTGGTTTAGTAAGCTCTAACATTAATTGCTACTTCGGTTCGTCGTGAGGGGGTAGGGGGGGTTGATTTAATTTTACTCTCTGATTGGGCTGATACAAAGGAAAAATATTGGTTGCTAGAGTCAGCGCATATCACAGAATTTCCACGATGGATTTTATTATTGTTACCAGAAAATTGAGGAAGAAGTTATTTCTATAAAAACAATTGATAGGACGAAAGCCATAAAGAAAAATCTGTGATGTTTTCTAATTTAAATTGGTTGAATGTGAAAAATTATTCTCATATTTATTTACAAGTTGGAGAATAATTTTATTCCAAGAGGCTTAAATAATTTAGTAAAAAAAAAATTCTGAAGTTCATGACTTATCACAAGACAAAAGGATTGGTTTCATATCTATAGAGTATAAGGCAAAACCATTTAAAGGAATTTTGAGTTTGGTTCAACAGAGTTTAATATAAAAAAAATAAGAAGAACAATTTATTAACAAATATTTTATTTTGTTAATAAATTGTTCTTGAAAAGAAAAGATACAACCTTTGTGCTCGAGGAATAAACAGGAAAAACCAACGTAAATAAAACACAAATAGCAATAAGATGCAATTGTTCGTACTAAAATGCAAATTGTTCTTATTATTATATAATATCAACGTTAACTTATATAAAACCAGAACAAAACAAAAACTTAAATGGCCGCTTTCGTGTTTATACTATTTATAAAATAAAACCCCATGGAAGGTTCTGGAGTGTCAAGAACATTCCAAGCGCTCTGACTGGTTCATTGGTTGTTGATTACCATTTATCTCGTTGCTAGCTTATCGTTCCCCCTTTTGTATTCGTCCTTTTCAGAATTCATACTTACATTTACCGAGTGTGAAAATTATGCTACGTGGTTAATTTTTTTTTATTATGGTAGTTTTTCATTAAAAAAAAAACACCGAGACAACGTAAAACATCGAGCACAAAACATCGATGTTAAAAAAAAATCGGCTTCAATAAATCGATGTTTAGAACATCGATGTTTTTATAAAAACATGGATGTTTTGAAAACATCGACATCGATGTCACATCCCTACCCGCATAACACAAAGTTTGATAACAGATTAGGGTTGATTTATACAGGAACGTAAAGGGAACGTAACGGGAACGAGCCGAGCCCGGGCGCCGGCTGCATGTGTTTATTCAGAGACGGGAGTAGAAAGTGGCGGGAACGTGTTTCATTAGTTGTGAAAGATTTGTAACGTCATGGCGCGGTTTCATTTTTCAGTTAAAGATTCAGCCATTATCACACTTTTGTTAGAGGAGAGCCAGGGCCGTGCTTAGGGATGGACAAACTGGGTAACCGCCCAGGGCCACCATTTTTATTTCTCATAGCAATATTTTTCTAAATGTTACGGGTTTTTAAAGAAATCCCTCATTTTTCGCGGTTTCTATAATTCAACTTATAAAAATATATATGTTTCGTTTTTTTCTAAAGAATCGCAGAAAGAATCTTAATTGACAAACTACCCTTTTGGTTCGAAAAATTTCTCGGTTAAAAAAACATGATTTATCTTCAATTCAGTTATAGTAAACCCTTGATTATCAATCCTTTTTTTCAATATCAGTTTCTACTATCTGTCAGTCACTACATACAGTCATTTGAAGAATTATAAACCGTTTTGTCGGACTTTGTTCGTTTTCACGGAATAGTTACAAACTGAGAAAAACGTGAACATATCCTTGTGAACGAATACTAATACCATATGGTCAAATGTTTGCTCTATTCAAAGCAAACAATAGACAAGACATTTCTCCAGGGAGTGTAAGACAAATAAGTAAATGCACTCCAAACAGGGCCGCCCAGAGACTTTACGGGGCCTGGGGCAAACTTCTGTTGGGGGCCCCAAGAAATCTGATTAATCGAATAATCTTTTTTTTTTGGGGGGGGGGGCCCTTTTTTCAGGAGATTATTTTGAATTTTGAAGTACGGTACAAGTTTCAGAATTTTCTTTCGGAGGAAATCTAATAAATAATTTTTAAAAAAAATTTTGGGGCCCCTCCGGCAGTTGGGGGCCTGGGGCAAAGTGCCCCAGTTGCCCCCCCCCCTCTGGGCGGCCCTGGCTCCAAACCTGTTGGGAAGAAAGGGGTTTGAAGGCTGAAGAAGTGAGGTAAACAAAAAATGGCTTTTACTTGTTTTCCCTATCATTATAATGGATTTTATTTCTCACTTTTCTCTCAAGAATTGAAAATATTACAAAGCAGGTACAATCAGAATGCTTTGAATACGGATTGTACGCCTGTCCTCCTTGGCATTTTATTTCTAATGAAAATGATCTCTCATCATCTTTGGACTTTTCACTTTAAATATACAATTTTGCTGCTCAGAACGCAAGAAAAATTGCTTTATAACCAACAAATCCATACATGTAAGTATTTGTTTTTAACAATTTACACTTTCTAAATCGTGTAAATAATTTTTCCATTGTTTCATTATTCATACAAATTGATAAATTTTATATTTTAGTGGACCAATTGTAATTTCAAGTATAATTTTCTCCTATTGCCTTCCGAATTGTCATTTTGAACTTTGGATTCATGTATTTTGATGGGCCAAATCGTACAAAACCTCTCACCAGCTCAATGAGTTTTCATCATCCATATTAAATATGAAACATAAATAACAGTATGTAAATTATATCTTGAATAGCCACTTTTTACTTTCTGCCATGAACGAGAGACGGCCGAGCAGTGAACGACTTCCTGTTTCGAATCGTTGGCGCCGATTCTCGGCCGGGAATCTGCCGAGAATCGGACGTGTCACGGCGCAGTATAAACAGTTCCATTGAAAAACAGGGAGGAAATGATTACGACGACTCGTCGCGCGCTCGGCTCGTTCCCGTTATGTTCACTTCGTCGATTTATATAGCGACGTGAGGGCGGTTATCCAGTTTGTCCACCCCTAAGCACGGCCCTGGCTCTCCTCTAACAAAAGTGTGATAATGGCTGAATCTTTAACTGAAAAATGAAACCGCGCCATGACGTTACAAATCTTTCACAACTAATGAAACACGTTCCCGCCACTTTCTACTCCCGTCTCTGCATAAACACATGCAGCCGGCGCCCGGGCTCGGCGCGTTCCCGTTACGTTCCCTTTACATGCCTGTATAAATCAACCCTTAAGAGGTAGAAAAATGCCCACCTCCCCAAATCAACACAAATATACAGTCGACTTCGGTTAATCGGGCCAGCCGCTTATTCGGACCGAATCCCACCTTGCAACATAAGGCATGTTCGTTTAATCGGACCAGCTGGTTATTAGGAGCAAAATGATCGCGTCCCGATGTGGTCCGATTAACCGGAATCAACTGTATCACAACCATATCACACCTAACGGACACCGAAGACACAAATACAGGGAGAGTATTCCCAATCTGGAAATCCACTATCCGGAATAAAGTCAGCACCGATGTAGCATTTCAAGAGGAACTTTCCGCACATTTTCACATTTATAATCGAATTAACGGTATGTCATAAATTTTATTGTTCATTTCATGTGCTTAGCAGTAAATAAAAGGACTGCTTATCTGGATCAATAAATTTAAGCAATGAATAGCGGAAGAGCCACGCAATTTCTGGTTATCCATATAAGAAGCTGATGTTGCGAACCTTACAACAGTGATGGCTCAACGTACGCGAACTTTGGTTCATGCACAAAATTATTTTTTTAAGAAATGTTTAAATTACTTTTAGGATATGTGCACAGTATATGAAACATAAAAATATTTTGTGTTTAAACATGGGAATTATCACAAGGTGTCAAGTATCTTAAATGATAGTGATCTAAAAATTCAGATGAGTTCCATTTATATAACTCTTCTGGCTTCCGGCATTTCGAATGAGAGATGTCCAACTTGTGCCAAATTTTGTTAAATTTCTTTGAACGGTTATACAGCTCTAAGAGCACCTTTTGCTACATGAGTGCTAGACAGACCGGTTTCTTGAATTTAAAACCGATATCGAACGGCTCAAAACAGTCATGCCATAATCGGAACTTTAAAACTTCAAGCAAAACCTGGTATTGTGGTTCCTGGTACGTAATGCTGGACGGTGGTCAAATAGCCAAGCCACGCCTTAGCTATTTGACCATCGGGAAGATTTTTTTCTAGAGGTAACAGAGGCGTAGCGAGGGGTGGGCAACGGGGTCTATCATGCCCCGGGCGCCACTCGCATAGGGGTGCCAAATGGTCCTTTTCACTAATTCTATATATTATACTAGCATTATTGCCCGGCGTTCCCCGGGTAGATATATAGATATAAAATTTTTCATGCATTCCATCAAAAAAATACTGGGCTGCACCCCCGCTTTTCATGTTCATCTGGCCAGTTGTGTTTATTTGGGGAGCCAGGGCCAAAGGTCATTCCCAATCCTCTTCCTCCCGCGCATTGGAATTTGACCCCCCCGTCACCCCCCAAACCATCTCTCTTAACGCAGCTGGTTGTGGTGAAGGGGCTCCACAGGTGGTCGCGCACCTCTTACAGGCACAAAAATCCTTAAAAAATTAATTTAAAAATAACTAATTGAGCCCCAAATTTCGTTTTTCCTGATTTAAGTTTCTCGGGTCCTAAACATTAACTGTGCCGAATTTGGTCCCGGTGGGTGAAACAGTCTATGATTCTATAGCGGACAAACAAACAGACGAGCTCTTTTATATATATAGATTACTATATGTTTTTCGGAAAGGGGGGCGCCAAAAAGGTATCGTGCCTCGGGCGCCAGTTATGCTCACTACGTCACTGAGAGGTAAAATGTATTTATCCCAGACTTAAAAACGATCACCCGAAAAATTCGTGATTCCGCATTTAGGAAATGATAAATATTCCAGACAAAAATGCCCCAAGACTACAAAATAAAATAACAGAACAAGAGAATAATAATAAGAAAGAGACAATACAGGACAAGTAGTTATAAACTCGATTTACAAGATATAAATTTTATTTAAACATTTGGCGAATTTTTAGAGAGTATCCTCAGAAATCCAAATTAGATATTTCAAGGCACGAATCGGATTTCTCTAAAACGTCTAAAACTTTCAGATAATGCATAAAAGATTAAAACAAGATAACGTAAACAGTTTGTGTGTCTTTTTCACAACGATCATTAAACTCAGTCCGATAACAAACGCTATTTCACTGCGTAGAGAAACTATCGTTAAGATAACCTTGACCATTTTTCTCCGAAAATGATACGTCTTATTTCTTAAGTAGTCTTTCGAAAGTGACAATGTTGTTTTTCTCCTTATAAGGCTCATACAGTCAACAAAGATGTTTTCAAAAGGATTCCTAATTAATGGCAAAGGGACCTGAAAGATTCGCCTCCAGAGAACAATAACGACCGTCAGTTGCCATTAAAAGGATCAATTTCCGTTTCATAGAAAGGGTTGTGCAGACAATATTGTCTACTAATAATGCGGAAAACAGGCAATAGAGGCATTACTCTTTATGATGCAAGTAGTAATAGAGTGACGTTTTTTCTATTCCGCATTCCGAGGCAAGATTCTAGTTTCATTATGCTGGAAAATGATGTAAGTTTCTATGAAAGTATTCTAAATCTTAAATTTCTGACTCTAAATTCTTTCGTAAAGATATTACCCTTTATTACATTTCTTGCCGCCCACATCGTCTGGTGGCCTGTTAACTTTTTATACCCCCATTGGAAGTTACCGAACAGCCTTTGATGGAGAGGTTTCGGCTATCCGAATAGCTTTGAAACAACTGGTTATATGCTGTGATAAATTTCGGAGGGCCGTCATCCTCTACGACTCCTGAGCTGCTCTCCAGTGCATTAGCTTAACTCACGACCCATACTCCTGGGACGTTTTGGATTGTCAACTATCCATACAAAAACTGGAATTGATGGAAAAGACCATTGTTCTTCAGTGGATCCCGGGTCATTGTGGACTAGGTGGCAACGAACAGGCTGATGCGTTGGCGGAGAAGGGTGCTAGTGTATTACAACTCACACGTGATAATGTCCCATTTTGCACGATAAAACGTCTTATCAAGAATTTTATATCTTCCCTACATCACTTAGATTTGAGGGCTCGAACTGCTTCCAAAAGTTGGAGGTTTTTAGAACAAATTACCATACCTGACTCGCCCCACGCGAGGTGGTTGTAATTTTTACCATGTTTTTATTAACTCGCTTTCTTGTTTGTGTGTTTGTCCGGTACAAATCTTGCAATCGATTTTTAACTAACTTCCCGACTCGCTAGACATTTGAAACTTTTAGAATAGCTCAGAACACGATCACAATGCATTATTTTAATAATTTTAGCCATCTTTAAGCAGATTTGAAATCATTTTCAGTTAATTTTGTTTTGTAGACTGGTGCAGCCATCTATCGGCCGGAACGGGAACGAAAAGTTAAACGCAAGTTAACTTCATTTTCCTTCAAGTTAATGAGATAATTCATCAAAAAATTTTAAAAAGTATTTATTAATAGTACATAGAATTGTCAAATTTATATGATTCAACAGAAAATTAAAAAACATGGTATATAAAAAGTTCTTTTTATCTTGTAACTTTTAGATTCTATACACACCATGACTGTCTTTCTGGATACCTTTTTAAAATTGGTGTCTTTCCGGACCCCTGCTGTACCCTTTGTGGGGACCACGTCATTAAGGATGGCCACCATATTCTTGACTGCAGAGCGCTCCGTGGAGATTCCTTGGTCGAGCGGTACTGGGAGGCAAGAAGTCGAATGAGACAATGGCTTTTGTTTTGTATTTCGTTCTTTGTTTGTGTTGTTATTCATTATGTCAAGTTCTATGCCATTGGAAATTTTAAAAAAACCAAAGAATCATCGTCTAGTGGTCAGCATTCATAAAGTGGTCCCGAGTTCAAATCCCGTCTAAGGCATGAACGTCTCTGTGTTGTGGGGGAAGTTTTGATTAGCCTATGTAATGTTTCCATTGTATAGTAACCAACAAAATCGCTGTGGGGAGCAGGCCTGCACAATTCGAAATGGGATGAGGGCCATATTACTTTATGTAAAGTTTCTTCAGGCCGCAAGAAAATAGGATAGATGGGAAAGCGAAAAATATTTCACCTAACAAAAAATATATAAATGAATGATTAATATAAAAATTAAATATATATGAGTATTCATTACTCGCATATTTCTTTCCTAATAGTATAAATCTAAAAATAATATTCCTTATTTTTAAGATTTATAATGTTGTGCATCTTCACAAAAGGCTTCGCCGGCTGTATGTTGTGCAGGCCTGGTGTAGAGGGACGAATGTCCCCACAACAAAAGCACCTCCTGTGTTGGGAAAGACAATTATATTTTGACTCGCAAATTTTTAAATTAGCTTTGTTTTACCTGATAAAATTTCAGTTCGTTGTTGAGTTTTTAGAACATTATGATTACATAATACAAAATACTTGAGACTAGTTGAAAAGACTGAGCTGGGAGGCACCAGAATTTGTTTCTATGTTAGGGATGCGACATCGAACACAAAACATCGATGCTCCATATTAAAACATCGATGATAATAAAATATCGCTCAAAAACTATCGATGTTTTTAAACATCGATGTTTTTTAACATCGATGTTTTAGAACATCCATTTTTTAAAACTGGTTTAGTAACTTCTAACATTAATGTTACTTCTGTTAGTCGTGGGGGAGGGGATTAATTTTACTCTCTGATTATGCTGACACAAATGACCAAAACTTGGTTGCTAGAGTCAGTGCATATCACAGAATTTCCATGATACATTTCATTACTTTTACCAGAAAATTGAGGAAAAACTTATTTCTATAAAAACAATTGATAGGACCAAAGCCATAAAAAAATTGTGCGGTCGGGGGACCCCCGTCAGGAACGAAGTTCCTTACGTTATTTTATCAAGTCTAAACGTGATTTTATATGTAGATTTCTATTCATTATATTAGTGTATTTTTGTCACGCAAAAAAGCGCAGCGCTCTTTTATTCAACCAACCAACCAACTAACTCTCTCTCTCTCTCTCTAATTTGTATATTTTATTTTTATTTTTTTATGATTTTTTCAAAGCAAACATGTAAAGTAAGGATTAAAATCAATAAATTTCATTTTATATTTTAGGAAAAATAGTCATTTTTTAAAAATTAAATATAAAATAGTGAATTATAAATTATATATAAAAATTCCAAAATAAATTATATATAAAAATTCCAAAATAAATTATATATAAAAAATTCCAAATAAGAAAAAATTCTTTTTAAATTTTATCATTATATTTGTTAGGGAAAATCCCGATTAGCTTTCCTCTTCTTCCCCTAACCTTCCAGCCACGTAGCAAGAGCGATGTATTTACATCATTTCCCACCTCCACAGCAATGTGTAAGCATCGTCAGACGCCAGTTGCGTCATGCCAGCTTAACGACGTCATTCATCCAACGATGACGCCATACCATCAGTTAAGAGTGACGTCAACGCACATCGCGTAAAAATTAGCATAATTAACTTTGCTATTCTCCTGCCACGAGGGAGCGCGGCGGTCGACGCCGGTATAAATACCCAGCCCGATCACTTAGACGGCGTAGTATTCGACGTGGTAGTAGACGGTAGTATTAGACGGTGCGGGTGAGTGATAGTTGCTGGGAACCGATGAGGAGATGATCTAGCACGACTCAGCGCAGCTCGTTTTGAAAGCCAGGCTCTACAGAGGACCCGTATTAGGAGGCGGCGACCAACTTGCCAGCAGTGCACTGATGCTCTAGTCGTCTCGACCTTGCATGCCCGCAGGTAGCCACGGGATGGTTTTTGTGCCAGGAAGGCACTATCTACTTTAAGTGTTTTTTTTTTTACCACGATGGTAAAACCTTGCCTCGACCAACTGTGAGTACTATTTTATTTTCTTCTACACCTCGGCGAGAACACCCGAAAGCCAACGTTTTAGAATAACACTACGAGCTGTGTAGTGCGTCTGTAAACAAGACACTTTAATGTCGTTTTACTAAATAAATGTATTTTTTATTTTACCTAAACCTTCGTACGTCTTTTTAACATCTTGCATATCACACAACAAAGCTAGCTAGCGTTGCTCTGACTATATCTAAAGATTAAGAGTCCAACCTTCCCTGCTAGCCAGTACGACTCTGCACTCTTAGCTATCAGGAAAGTTTGGGGCATTCCTGCCCCCAAATCCTAACTAATTTTTTTTTGGTTGGGAGAGCCGCCAGGTTCTAGCGGCTCAATTCCGTAACAATATTGTATCATGGTAATTATTGGCTTATGGTAACTATAATAAGATGCACTAGGGGCTAGTCCGTCAAAAATGATGTGTTATTTTAATTTTTATCAATTAACATATGCAAAGTCAATATTATTTGTATTCTTAATAGCTTCTCTACTTTTATTTAAACTAGGCGCTTCGCCCCTAGGCTCGCTCCTCTGTTATGGCTAATAGCGAGATACATAGGGGTGATTCTCGGGCAATGTAACAGCTTCCATCCATTTACTGCTGTCACACTTAATGGGAAGGGCGTTTCAACACTGTTGAATTATCAGCTTTAAAATTCAATTAAAAATCGAAAAATTGAGATAGACTTGAAATGAGGTTTTTATGAATAAGAAAGCTTTCAGCTTCCAGATGATGTAACTATTTTCTTTGTAAGATAAAAACTCGAGGAGCATCGATATTATATCCACATAGGGGACGATATTTCTTTAAAAACTGTTGTACGATCATTAAGAATATTTAATAGAGAAAAATAAGATAAAAGAACAATATTTAAGAATTGAGAAAAATAGATAACTGACATAAAGAATAGAGAAAAGAACAATACACAAAACTTTTCTATTAGTTAAAACAGATTTATTTTGTTAATGAAATTTATAATAATATAACTGCGATGCCATGGGAATTTATTTTTCTATAATAAGCAGAATTTACTTACCAAAAATGGTGAAAAAAAAATGTGCCCAAAAACTATTAGTTTTTTAAAGCTATAAATGTATAAACAAATTATTACAAAAATTCTTAAAAATCTAGAAAGTAATTTACCAATTTAAATACACTGAAGTGCCACTGAATTAGGGATACCTACCTAGTAATGAGTTGGGCCTCATCAGGCCTTGATAACGGCTGCCACACAACGAGGCATAGATTCAACAAGTTTCTGGAAACGTTCCACGGGAATGGCTTGCCAAATATTGGCTAAAGCTGTCCATAATTCAGAAAGGTTCTTTGGTGTTGTGTGATGGCCTTTCACGCCTTGTTCCAAAACATCCCAAAGATGCTCAATAGGATTTAAGTCTGGGCTTCTAGGTGGCCAATTCATGACAGAGAAGTCAGAGGAATGCTCATCCAACCAGCCAGTAGCCAACCGGGACTTGTGAGGGGTACAGTTGTCTTGCTGGAAAACTCCATTACCGTGCGGATAACAGAACAGCATAAACGGATGGAGGTGATCACCCAGCAACTCTACGTACCGAATTGCATTGGGGGAGGTTGGTACACGCACCAAAGATCCCAAACTGTGCCACGAAAAAACACTTCAGACCATGATTGAGCCACCATGCCCTTGTACAGTTCCAGCCAGGCATGCAGGATCCATGGCTTCATGAGCCTGACGCCATATTCTCAGCCTCCCGTCGGCGTTAAGTAGTCGGAATCGAGACTCTTCACTCCATGCTACTCGTTTCCAGTCCTCTACACTCCAGTCTCTGTGCTCTCTTGCCCAGGCAAGACGTGCAGCCCGATGGCGAGTATAGAGCAATGGTACTCTCGTAGGTCGACGGCTCCCGAAACCCATACGGTGAAGCGAGCGTTGCACAGTCCGTTTACTGACTGTACGACGGGAACCGTCATTAAACTGGGTGGTAATTTGAGCTAATGTTTGGCTTCGCTGGCTACGTACAATACGCCTGAGCCGTCTCTCACCACGCACTGTCAAGGCTAATTGTCCTTTGCAGTTTGCCCGATCGCTAGTTTTTTTTTCCACCATCCATGTATTCTTGGTATACTCTTGACACTGTCGACCTTGAAAATCCTAGCTGTCTGACGATTTCGGAAATTGAATGGTCCATGCGTCGCGCACCTACGATTTGTCCGCGATCGAAGGCGTCTAAATCAGGCAGTTTACCCATACTGGCAATTCCAACAACTAATTCAGAACAACCATAGTACGTGCTATATATGCAGTTACCACAGCGCCCTCACTTGCGCATACATGATGCGCAGCGCTACACAATGTGCTTAGGCTTTGCTATCCCTAATTCAGTGGCACTTCAGTGTATTAATCTTTAAGCTATTAATTATAAAAAAAAATATATAATTTTTAAACAAACAAACAAAACAATTTTACATGTGCTGCCATCTTTTGGCAGATAGGTGAAGCAATGCTGAACAACTGTGTTTCATTTTTTGATGAAAATATTAGTCTGTTTTAAAATATTTTTAAACAAATGAGGTCTAGTTTGAAAGAGAAATGTCTTTAGTCTTAGACTGTAAAAAGATGAAAATTCTACGATCATTTTTTTGGCGAGTTATCGTAATCTGAAAATGAAAAAGTCAATATTTCTTGAAAAACTGTGTTTCATTTTTTGATAAAAATATTAGTCTGTTTTAAAATATTTTTAAACAAATGAGGTCTAGTTTGAAAGAGAAATGTCTGTAGTCTCAGAATGTAAAAAAATCAAAATTCTACGATCATATTTTGGCGAGTTATCGTAATCTGAAGATGAAAAAGTCAATATTTTCCCACAAAACACAAAATAAAAAGAATTAACGCAACAAAGAAATTGAATTAGAAATTGCCCACAGCGATTGTGCGTGGATTTGAACCGGGGACCACTCGCTCAGCCATAGATCGCGTTCGATGCGATAACCATTGAGCCACGGAATCCTTAAGAAAAATCTTTTATGGAGGGGACATAACGCGATTTCATTACGTGACGATTTCTGCCAGTTCACAAGCCGCGTAAAAGAACTTCGTTCCAAAAAAATCCGTAATGTTTTCTAATTTAAATTGGCTGAATGGGAAAAACTAGTGTAATATTTATTTACAAGTTTGAGGATAATTTACTTCCAGGAGGCTTAAATAATTTAGTAAAAATATCTGAAGTTGTTACATTTAACAAGTGTTTAAATACCTCGTCTTCAATAATTGAAATCTGCTGAGAATCTCTACAAATCATGTAAAGTATAGCTTGAGAAACTTTGCTGTGCATATCTCCACCAATTTTTTTTATCATGGGGCTTTTTCATTAAAAAAAAAAATCAAGACAACATAAAACACCGAGCACAAAACCTCGATGTTAAAAAAACATCGGCTTCAATAAATCGATGATTAGAACATCGATGTTTTTATCTAAACATCGATGTTTTGAAAACATCGACATCAATGTCGCATCCCTATTCTATGTGTCTGTGGGGAATGTTTGAGGGTTACGAAAGGGCATAAATTGCATTTAATGTTGCCATCGAGGGGGAAGAGGAAGATTCACCGAGCTCATGAGCTATTGACGCTAGGACTGATCTGCATTCAAAGGATCACAAGAGCTAGAAGTCCGGTAAAAATTATTTCCTAAGGCCCAGTGTCGGATCTCAACACTTCTGAATATTGCGATCATAGAATTCCATTTTTTCCATAGATTTTTCATCTCCAAATGTTAAGGGGACAGGGGACCTTCAAATTCGAATTTTTTTATTTTCAGTTTTTAGCTCTATATACAAAATGAGAATAATTAATTTTCGATTTTACTACATTAAAATCCCTTAGAATTCAAAATAAGGAATTTTTAGCTGAATAATGCCTGTTTTGCAAAAAATATTTCAAAACTGCTAATGTTTTTCAAAAGGCTCCATGCGCATTCTATATTAATTAAAATTCTTAAATTTTGTATTATAAGTTTACCATATGTATATAAATATAAATTTGCATTAATTTTTTTTGTGTGAATCTAAAGACTTTAAATAAATGTTTTCTATTCTGCCTGTTATTTTTTTTTATATTTTTACTTTATTTTATGGTCTATAAATTTATAAAAAAAATATGATTTAAAGAATTATGCACAGTTTTGTGATAAACACTTCAATTAACAATTCTGAGAAATTTGGTAGATATCAGAAGAAAATGAATATTCATGGAGCCTTTTCAAAAATTCTAGCATTTTTGAAGGATTTTTTTGATAAATAGGTCTTATTCCCCCACAAATTACTTATTTGTGAATTCTAAGTATCTTTAGTGTAGTAGAAAAGAATATAAATTATACTCATGAGGTATATAGAGTAAAATATTGAAAATTAAAGAAGAACAAGATTGAAAGTCCTTTGTCCCATTAAGGGGAGGAACTATAACCCTAGATCGTTAAAACTACCTTGATTGTCATTATATTACTATTCAAAAATCAAATAAATTATCCATTTCAAATTTCAACTTAAGATCTTTAAATCGATGATAAAATATCCAGCGAGAACACAAATCTATAAGTGCCAAGTATACCGCGATTATTTAAATAAATTAATTATGAGCAATACGCTGTACGAACATCTTATAAAATATCATATTTTGATATGAGGATCATGAATAACATTAAATCAAGGGGAAAAGTGGGACTTGCTGTGCATTCCATGAGGATACAAAAATTTTGTCCTTGTTGTTTCTAATTCTCTGGCATCCGAATATAAATTCAGATGAGATCCATGAGGTTGTTGACTTGGACAAAATCAAGGACGAGAAGAGGGTTTGTTATGAGATCTTCTCTGGTAAGGCCCATACACTCCAAAATGTGCTCCGTGGACTCATCCATCTGCACTAACTGCCGGACATGGCACTAAGTGCAGATGGAAAAGACCTTTATTCCCCAGTCAAAGGAAAGGCTTCTGAAACAAAAAAATTGATACAAAAATTCTGCTTAAAGTTACTCCTAGTTCTGTGTAGCATACAGTAAAGAAGCCACTGAAACTACTATCACCATTTCCGTCAACACTGTCTAAGTTATTTCACAATTTCCGCTTAAGGCTGCTATGTACAAACCCCATTGGATTCGCTCACCTCAATGTTAACCTATGGAGAAAATTTGTCCACGGATTGCCAGACTTGGATTCAAAGATTTTTTTAAAAAATTGTACTCCGTCAAAGAGAAAGAAATATTACATTTGTGTACATTTTTCGTTTTTCTAAAAAAATGCAATTCATATTTTAAAATTTAAATTATTCGGACAAAAATCTGGTATAGTGTGTTTTAAACGCTCATAAATTCCTTCAGTGGACGAAATTTATAAAATGAATACTGTAGCGCTTTGCAGAAAAGTTCGGGCTATCTGACAATACCAATTTTATTGGATTATCAGCATTTATGTACCTGTAAATAGTTGACAAAAATAGATTTTAAATAAAAAATTTAGGGGCAGCGCTTAACTCCCTTATAGAGAGAGAGCCATTACAATACCCCAAAATGTCAATCCTAAGGGGTGGTGGAATTCTCGAACTGTCAACTCGACTCCTCCCACCACAAGAGTCTGCAAGAAGAGGAAAAGGGAAATACGATTTTTTTCTTAGTACATAGTAGCCTTAAGAAGAATCTTGAAACCATTGATTATTAAATAACTCATGAGGGCGCCTTCCTCATATTTTACATACTCAGGTAGTGACGGAACTATAGCCCCTTTTCATCTTTGTTCTGAAAAGAACGATATTTTATGCTCGTTCCATCCAGAATCAGGTACTCCGATGTTAGTTCTTAGAGGAACCAGCTGCAGAAACGTAGGCGATCGTGGTTGAGCTCAGTAAAAAAGCTGTCAGTTTTTAGAATCAGTTTAGTCCCCGTATGAACGATTGCGATGCAAAAGTATACCTCCCAATTAAAGGCAATTTTCTCCAACTATATATAACTTGATTAATGGCGAAACACTACTTCCAGTCTTTTTATACCACGTGATTTCACCACTGCTAGGATGAAAGCCGTAGCGGAATTTCGTCTCGCTTCTGGTCATGACTGCCGTGCTAGGCATTTACATCTCATAAATATACTTGATGATCTATACTGCAAGCTCTGAAACCTCCAGGAACTTATGGACTGTACTCATACCTTCGGCTCTGCCCCGCGCTCTCCGCCATAACTTTGTGGGAACGCTACTGGGAATCAAAGGCACCGAATGCGTCCATAGACTTTCTGTTGCCTTTTTTTTATTTTGTTTGGTTTCAGAATTGTCTTTTTTACCCGCCATTGGAAATAAAAAAAATTTCACCACTGAGTCCTTCCTGTCCGTCTTTGTTCCATTTAAAAATTTCAATTTGTGTTAAAAAAAGGGATATGTATGGGAAAGAAACATATATATATATATATATAAAGAAACACACACACACACACACATATATATATATATATATATATATATGTCATTCCACAATTCCATGAAATATTGCTTACGTTCTCGCATGATAGGGCAGTGCTCCCCAACCTTTCTATTGCCGCGGACCGGTCAATGTTTGATAATTTTACCATGGACTGCTGAGGGAGGACGTTCATTGTTTATATTTTTGATTGTTTTGATTTAATAATTGATGCTATTATAATTTTGATGTATAAATGATGTTACGTTTATTTATTGTTCAATAAAAAACTCGTTTTATTTATTTATTTGTTTCTTTTTTTTTCTTCCTTTCAGGAAAGCGCATTTATTTTCAATTTTATGGCTGCAATTTTAATTCATAGTCTTGAAATGTTTAATAAACAATAAACTAATTTAAAATAGTTACAAGATTTATTCTGTTACGAAGGTATAAATTAGCCCAAACCCGACAAAGTCGCACAAACCCGAGAGAAATACACCACAGTAAATAAAATGGAAATAATTTAATGTCCCTTGGGCGGCCCGATACCATTTGATCCACGGACCGGTACCGGTCCGCGGCCCGGGGGTTGGGGACCAATGAGATAGGGGATTGATTTTTGCTTTTTTTAGTCCATCTTTTCACGATTTGGAATGGAATGCCATCTTTGAGGGCTATGTTCCGTCTACTTTTGAAGTAACCTTTTCCCAGTTGTTGATCCAACAACGAAATACCCTCTAATAATTTTCAATTCGACTTTTTTTCCATTACATTAAAATTTTCGGTATAAGAAACGCTTAAGGGTTGGATGTTTGTATTTTGAAGTGCTACGACAGTCTTTCCACGAGGTTATAGAGGCCAAAATCTATGCTCGTATTTAAAAGCCGATTCCCAACAGCTTCAAATATCCATGCGTTCAGACTGTTTTTTTTGTAAATCAATACTCAATCGTTTTCAAATATTGCAAAAGGTTTCAGTCTACCTTTTCAAAGGATGTGTGATGAATGAAGAAATGTGTTCAGTTTACCTCTAAATAAACAAAACAGGGGAAATAACGCATTTCTAATATCGTTTTTATCAAAATATATAATTTTCTGCAATACCACAGGAAACTCTATGCAAACACAAGATAATTTTCATATTTGAATTAATTAAAAGCATTCTTTAAACTTAGTCGGCGAACAAATAGCTTGTAAAGTAATTGAAGTACCAGTCTACCGACAATTTTATCCGGAAACTTTTAGTCTCTATGCAAAGTTAAAAGACTGAAGTGTAATATCGTTCATTTTTTTTTTCAAATTTGAACGACTAAGCCATTTTTCTCCCAATGAAATTGAACAAAAAATTATCTAAATATGTCTACTGCTAAAGGCAGAGTGCGGCGAAATTTCTGGCTTGTATAGCTAACAATCAGCTAATGACAGGAATACATATGGCACGCGCTCGCGTACGTACACACACACACTATATATATATATATATATATATATATATATATATATATATATATATATGTGTGTGTGTGTGTGTGTGTGTGTGTGTGTGTGTATAAATGAATGTATGTATGTGTGTATGTGTGTATGTTTCAGCATCGCTCTGGAACGCCTGGAGCAATTTCAACCAAACTTGGTACACATATCACTTACAATCTGGAAAGAAACACTGGGAAAGGGGGGGGGGAGGTAAGACACCCCTAACACCCATAGGGGGCAGGAGGCACATGTAAAAATAATCGAAAATCACTGATATTAGTGTCGAATCCATAATTTTCAGGGTCTCCATAGAATCTATAGTTTTCGGGAAAGATTAATGGTGACACCCCGATGCAGACTATGTGCAAGTTCAGCCCCTCATCAGCATTGGGGGGAGAGGGGGTATGTATGTATGTATGTGTGTATGTGGGTATGTTCCAGCATCACTCTAGAACGCCTGGAACAATTTCAACCAGACTTGGTACACATATCACTTACAATCTGGAGAGAAACATTGGGGGGGGGGGGGTAAGACACCCCTAGCACCCATAGGGGGCAGGGAGGGGCAGAGGGCACATGTAAAAATAATCGAAAATGACTGATATTAGTGTCGAATCCATAGTTTTCGGGGTCTCTGCATTGGAGGGTGACACTCCCAATGCAGTCTATGTGCAAGTTCAGCCCCCCACCAGCATTGGGGGGGGGAGGGGGAAGAAGGAGTTAAAATAAAATGTCCAAAATACCGAGAGTAGTGACGAAACCTTAGTTTTCGGGGTCGCTGAGACGAATAGTGGCATTTCTGATGCCGTTTAAGTGCAAGTTCAGCCCCCCCCATTAGCATAGGGCGAGGGAAGAAGAGGTGAATATAAAATGTCCATAATACCGAGAGTAGTGTTAAAACCATAGTTTTCGGGGTCTCTGAGACGAATAGTGACATTTCTGATGCCGTTTAAGTTCAAGTTCAACCCCCCCTCCATTAGCATTGGGAGGGAGGGGGGAGGGAAGAAGTGGTAAATATAAAATGTCCATAATACCGAGAGTAGTGACGAAACCATAGTCTTCGGCGTCGTTGAGACGAATAGTGACATTTCTGATGCCGTTTAAGAGCGAGTTCAGCCCCCTATTAGCATAGGGAGAGGGGGAAGGGGGGGAAGAAGGGGTGAATATAAATATCCAAAATGACCGGGAATAATTTCGAATCCTTAGTTTTCAGGTTCTCTGCGGCGAATAGGGACACTCCCGATGACGTTTAAATGCAAGTTTAGTCTCCTACCACCATTAGGGGAAGGGGGGGGGGGAGAAGGGGTAAAAATAAAATGTCCAAAATGACCGAGAGTAATGTCGAATCAATAGCTTTCGAGGTAACAGAGATGAATAGTGATACTCCCGATGCTATTTAAGTGCAAGTTCATCCCCCATCAGCATGGGGGAGGGGAGAAGGGGAATATAAAATGTCCATAATGACCGAGAGTAGTGTCGAATCTATAATTTTTTATGTCGCTGAGATGAGTAGGGACACTACCGATGCCATTTAAGTGAGAGTGCAGCCCTCCCCCCCCCCCCATCAGCATTGTTGGGTGAGGTTGGGGGTAAGAAAGTGTGAATATAAAATGTCCAAAATGAGCGTGCATAGTGTCGAATCCATAGTTTTCGGGTTCGCTGCGACGAATAGGGTTAGTCCCGATACCGTTTAAATGCAAGTTCAGCCTACCAACACCATTGGAGGGGAGAAGGGGTTGAAATAAAATGTCCAAAATTACCGAGAGTAGGGTCGAATCCATAGTTTTTGTGTCACTGAGATGAATAGGATCCTCCCGATGTCGTTTAAGTACAAGTACAGCCTCCCATCACCATTGGTGGGGGGAGAGGGGGGGAGAAGGGGTAAAAAAAAAGTCCAAATGACCGAGATTAATGTCGAATCCATAGTTTTTGGAGTCACTGAGAGGAATATAGGAAACTAAAAATGTTGTTTATAATGAAGTTTTGAATTAAATTAATAATAGAGTGAATTTGTAATTTTTTTTATCATTTGCATACTGTACTTACTTTGAAATATCTGTAAATTAAATTACTTAGATTTTACACTATAGGTAGAATCCATTCTTTTTCCTGCGTAATAAAAAAATTGGGATAGATAAATACCCGGGCAACGACGGGCAAATAGCTAGTATATATACAGGGTGTCCATAATTAAAGTCCCACTTTCAAAAGGCTGCAAAAAAAAGGAACCACTGTTCAGAATGACTTCAAATTTGAACTAAATATACTGGAAGAAGGGGGAAACGATTTGGCATAATAAAAAAAGTTCAAAAATGTATCAATAGATGGCGCTGTAGCATTTTGGAACTTCTTTTTTATTATGCCAAATCATTTCCCCCTTCTTCCAGTATATTCATTTCAAATTTGATGTCATTCTGACCTGTGGTTCTTTTTTTGCAGCCGTTTGAACGTGGGATTTTAATTATGGACACCCTGTATATATATACAGTGTGTCCAAGAAAGTTCTTTATTATTCTAACGATTCATAGCAAAAATACGAACAGGTCAAATGAAATGCAGTTTGCGGCAAATGAATGAAGAAATCTGACAGTTTTTTTTTTCGGTACCATCAGTATAGCTCTACGTGAGCTCCGTTAGTAGCACGAAGAATGTTGATATATCGATAGTGAATGTTCTTTACCGCCAAGTGTTTTTTAACATTCGCTATGTAGTGGATTGCGAATTGTATCCTTTCCTTTAAAACGGAAATATCAGAAACAAGTGTTCGATAAACAATGTCTTTAATCTAACTCGACAAAATGAAATCCAGTGGAGTTACGTTGGGCGGTCGCGGAGCCAAAGTACTGATCCTCCGCGAACAACACATCATTCGGGAAACACTCTATCAAGTATTGGTACTACAAAAAACTGTTCGATTTCTTCATTCTTTTGCCGGAAACTGCATTCCGTTTCACCTTATATATATATATAAATATAAATATATATATAAATGTAAATATATATATATATATATATATATATATATATATATATATATATATATATATATATATATATATATATATATACATATATACATATATACATATATATATATATACATATATATATATACGAACCCAAAATTGCTTACACGTACCTGATTGTGTTTTTGCACTTTTTTTTTCTTTCTTCTTCATGGGTTTTTTTTTTTTAAATTTAAAATTTTTTTTTAAAATACGTTCTTTTGAAATAACACAAGAAAAAGGATCCAATTATATTTTTACACTGTTTTTCTTTTACTTTAACATGGTTTAAAAATCTAAAATGAATAAAAAATATTGAGTGCAATGTTATTAGAGAGTATTTTAGAGAATGTACTTTGCTGGCCATTAAAATTGCAACACCAGAAAGGAAAGCAAATAACAAAAATTTACTTATTGTACCTATACAGCATAGTAGGAAGAAAACATGATTAAATTTGTAAGCTATTTTGGGAGTATAAAGGGTCCGAAATTAGTGCACACGGATGCCGCCTCTGGCAGCTAAAACGGCTCTAACCTGGTTAGGCATTGAGTCGAACTGAGCTTGGATGACAGATACGGGCAAGTCATTCCATGCTGCTTCAAGTCTACGCCACACTTCATCAGTCGTAGTGGCTGGAGAGTGGTGGCGGGCAAGTCTCTCAGAAACTCATGACCAGATGTTTTCATGGGTGAGAGATCTGGAGAACGGGCTGCCCAGGGCAACAGTCGGACGCGCTCTGTGTCGAGGTAGGTCAGGACACGACGGGCAACATGTGGTCTTGCGTTATCTTGTTGAAAGATGACATCTCCGAGGCCAAGAAGATAGGCACAGCCACCGGCCTTGAGATCTGAGAAATGCAACGCCGGCTGTTCAGATTACCGACGACGTGAACAAGAGGTTCGTGTCGTGTACCCAATGGCTGCCCATACCATCACAAGAGGTGCAGGGGCCGTATGGGTGATGGACGATATCGAATGCAAACAGGCCACGTGTGTTCTCCTCGGTGCCTCCAGACACGAATACGTCCATCATGATGCTGCACGCGGAACCGGAATTCGTCTGAAAAGACGACGTGGTACCACTCCTGCATCCAGTTTTGTCGTCGGGCGCACCACTGTCGCCGCGCGTCTCTATGCTTCAGTGTCAAGGGACGCCGCAATAATGGTCGCCGTGCAGACAGTCCGTGCTGCTCCAGACGTCGTCGCACTGTCCGTGCGGATGCTTGTCGTGCTGCAAACAAGCCCATTTCTTGACTCAAGGTCCGTGATGTGGCTGTACGATGCTGCAAAGCCGACCCGACAACATGTCTGTCCTCTCGGGCGTTAGTGGCGGCAGGCCGTCGAGATCCTGCATGGCGTTCAGTATGACCCTCCTGAACCCACCGATTCCATATTCGCGTGACAGTCGTTGATTCTGACCAGTGCGAGTAGCAATATCGCGGAACGATAAACCGTACTCTCGATATGCCGCAATCTTGCCGATATCGAATTCTGACACGTGCCGGTAGCCATTTTTCCTTCTTATACGAGGAATAACACGATCTTCTCACAAACAACCAACATTCAAATGCGATTTCTGAACGAGAAATCCCCTGCGTAACTTTCCTTTTATGCAGACTTTGAGATGATGTTTCTCCCTCCTGCGTCGTTTGATTGCGCTTAAATGTTAATCATTTGCATATCCCAGCCTCTTCTTCCTTTCATGCGAATTTGACGTTTCTTTCATCCCTCCTTCATGGGGTTGCAATTTTAATGGCCAGCAGAATAGATGTTCCCACGTTAGATTATAGTAGTGATGATGAAGGAGTGGTTCCACTATCTGCAAGTACAATTCTAGAAGGCCGCCAACTAACCAATAAATTTGGAAAATCATTTTCTTACAAACGATTTCAATGTCGAATGAGCTGTGTCATTCCATCTTGATTTAAAAATGATTGCGGTACATTACGAAGAATCATATAAAGAACTAACAAAAATGAAATCAACGTGTCTGATAACCGAATTTGTATTCAACCCCGGTGAAACAAAAGAAACACAAGATGTGAATTCAAGATACACTTGTAGATATATCGACATTAAATATTTCCAGTGACGAGAGTAAGTTTTCGCCACCGAAAAACAATAGAAAATGAGCACGTTTATTGTCTAGTAGTGACACTGAATGACTGAATGATTGTGCTATATGTATGTATGTATTGATAAAAAATACATTCAATTTATTTTTAATCATTTGCGACTGCCCAACTTTTTCAATTTAAATGATAACCAGTATAAACATAATTATATATATAATAGCCGTTGACTCTCTATAACACTTCCGGGCTGTACTCATCTTTCAGTTGAAGCCCTCTATAAACAAACGGCCGGTTAGGCTTAATTTCAATTTCAGATGTGGATCAGAATTTTTTCTTACCTAAAAACTAATATCTTCTCCATCAAATCACGTTTGTTCAGTCTGTTTTTCTATTAAACATTCAGAACTAAAAAAATTGGATGCTTTTAGCTGTATATTTAACAGTTTTTAAAAATCTGTTTACTTTTGCTATGAATTCTGAAAGTAAACAAACTTGAATGTGAATGAATCAAGTAGCTCAAGTATTCATATCGCGTAGTGAGCTGTAAAAAACTGGATGGCAGTCTACTACTCCAATCGCATGAAAAACTAAATAAATAAAAAATGATGAAAGGGTTTGCTTTTACAAGGTGTGGATTAAATGCAATATTGTTAGATAATTCGGGATATTTTTTAACTTTCATATACTTTTTCCATTATGATGTCATTATTAATATTATGACGTCAAAATGAAGGGTTGGATGGCAGTCTACTACTCCAATCGCATGAAAAACTAAATAAATGAAAAATAATGAAAGGGTTTGCTTTTACAAAGTGTGGATTAAATGCAATATTGTTAGATAATTCGGGATATTTTTTAACTTTCATATACTTTTTCCATTATGACGTCATTATTAGTATTATGACGTCAAAATGACGGGTTACCTTCTAGTTAAAATAAGATTTGTTGATTTTCTCTTACGTATTGATTCAAGTTCAGTCGATTGAATCCAAATTTCATATGAAACTTATCATTTTCTTCTTTAATATATTTGGGTGGAACTTAGCTCAAAATTTTATGTGTTTAATGTATTTTTTTTTGCACTTTTTTTCGCATGGTAGTTTCTAGAACGTATCTCCCGTGCAAAAAGAGAACCGCGCGTGTGTTTGTGCGTGTGTGTATAACGAATATATATATTTGCAACTGAAGGAGGAATTGCTGATATATTTTATTTGGTGTAGCTAACAGTCAGATTTTGAAAGAAATCCGAAGCACAGGCGACAATTTGGCAAGTGTGTGATCGTGTTGCCAGGTTTGTGTAAAGTTAAAAAAATTTCATGCGTGTAATTTAAATTATTAGTTTGTCTGTTCGGTTTTGCACATGTGGTTTAAATCTTGTCCCTCTTCTTTATTATTCAGTTTATTTCCTTATCCAGGATGAAAGCTACATCAATGGCGGCTCCAAGGGGGGGGCAGTAGGGGCAATTGCCCCCCCCCCAGAAAAAGCCCTGCGTATTTTTTTTTTCATAGCCTAAAATTATATAACCGTAGACCTAGTACTAAATGAGTTTATATTTAAAATCAAGAGATACTTATTTCTTATATATATATATATATATATATATATATATATATACACACACACACACACACACACATATATATATATATATATATATATATATATATATATATATATATATATACATATACATATATATATATATATTTATATATATATATATATATATATATATATATATATATATATATATATATATATATACATACACACACACACATATATATATATATACATATATATACATATACATATATATATGCATATATATATATATATATATATATATATATATATATATATATATATACACACACACACATATATATATATATATACATATACATATATATATGCATATATATACATACATACATACATACATATATATATCCCTAAGAGCTGACGTTGCCCCCCCCCCCCCCCCCTCCAAAAAAAAAAAAACTCTGTACTGGAGCCGCCCCTGAGCTACATCTGTGGGTTTATATAATTTTTTTTAACTCCCTGCATCCTTTCTCTTAAATAAACATTCCCTTTACTATTTTTGCAAATTTTGGGTCTTAAAAAAACTCGTATCCGAAAACAAAACGTTGAAATCCCGCACGAGCCCGATGCCGCGTCTTTAAATCCAGTGTCCGAAATACCATTGGCCACTTCCTCTGCTTACTTGCCTTCGTCGCGGATTGGCGCATATTTCTACTATGGTTCCCTCGAATCTTTCAAATAATTCGAAACCAATCCCGCGCCTCCCAGGTCACGGAGTTAAGAAAGAACTCCACTGCAAACCAGCTCGCTCCAGCATCGCGATCCGCGCCGCGGCATCACGCCACACATCTTTTTTGAAATCCCCACGGAACAACTCTACGTGACGTCACACGCCATCTCATTCGGATACAAATCCAAACGGAGATTCCACAATTTCTGGGATTTCCCCCCTCTAGGGTCATCACCCCACTTTTTTTTTCCGCGTGCTGGCTCGTGACGTCACACCTTTGCAAAAGTCGCCTCGCGTCTATAAAAGAGTCAACCAGTAAACAAATAAGCACGCTGTAGTGACTGAAGATGATTCAGAGGCTAGTCGGGTTTTGTTTAATAGTGGGGCTTTCTGTCGCGGGACCGCTCTTCAAGAAAGGTGCGTTCGCCCCTGCACCACCGGGGACTCGCCCGCCTTGCGCAACCAAGGGCATGACGTTTTGCGAAGAAGTGGACAAATATCCGACGTAAGTGTCTTTCATTTTAGGTTCCCAATCTTACCTGTATTCCTTCGCAAATACACTTCGCGGACGTGAAAATTTCCACTCGCTCCTTACATGAATAATTTATGTTGACGCGAGTTAATTAGCGGATGAATATTATCGGCTTTTTTCAGGTAAATTAAGAAATGAATACCAATTGGATTAAGTATGCCATAAATTTTGCATATCCATTTACCGCGCTTGTTCTTCAGTGTTAATGTATTCAGTATTTATTCTTTAGTGATAATGGGGTGAATTAATCTGGATCTCAGTAAATGAAGAAGTGATGGAATGAGAGATCACGCTGCGGGACTTTTTCTAAATATGTCTAATTTTTCTCACTATATTTGACTTCTTTTTTATTAAACCTTTCAGAGCAAGAGAAAAAAAAGATCGCTTGTTGACAAGCATTTTCTTCCTAGTTTCTTTTCATTAGTTCCTTTTCCTTAGTTTATTCTCATTTTGGTAATTTAATTTGCTCTATAAGAGAGTTAATTGTGATACTACTGACTTCGCTGTAAGAGATTTTTATTTCTAAGCGTTGCTTTTATATTTTCCGGTTCCATTTTTTTTCTCAATTATTATCAAGGAGATGTGGAAGGAAGAGTAATCTATTTAAGAAACGTTTTCTTTAATGTTCCTTCAGCTTGTCTTTTCTCATTTTTATTTTTATTTTGTGACATTCAAACCTATCCATGACGGCATGGTTATCAACTCTGAACATGAGAAATTGCAATTAAAAGGATCGAAGATTTCCAGTGTTCTACATGATCATGGGCAACGAAAGTTGATGCCATTGAGGGAGAAGAGATTTATACATCGCTAATTCAATCTTAACCTGGTTCGGACCCGGGTAAACCTCCTCTTCCTCTCTTCCCGCCCACTTTTCTTGTCAGGTTTACGGTTGTGACGGTATTTGCGAATTAGTATTCCTTGATACGTCACAGAAGGGGCACACTCACCTTAGTTTGATATCAATGTAACATATTTCCTTTTTGGTAATACCTCTATTCGATTTGTTTGAATCCCTACAAGCCGATGAAGATATTTTAGTGCCCATATGTGGCCTACTGAAAATCGGTTGATTAAGATAAACTCGAATAGAGTTTTCGTTTCTTCATACAATGTTACGAAACTTATCCCAATCATCGATAAAATTTGAATAACAGTACACTGATCTTACAATATAAAACCCTGTATAGATCGAGAGAGTTACCGTATTTTTAGGACCATAAGACGCAACTTTGTACATAAAATCGACTTATGGTCCTAAGGTAACACTAAAATAAAATGAATATATATATATAAATATACACACACATATATATATATATATATATATATATATATATATATATATATATATATATATATATATATATATATATATATGTATATGTATATATATATATATATATATATGTATATGTATACATATATATATATATATGTATGTATGTATATATAGTATTTATTATGCTTATTATTATATATTTTTCAACTTTATTAAGTAAGAAATGAAAAATATCTTTATATACTTAACAAAATACAAAATATTCTATTCTAAAAATCCTCCTATAACTTTGAGGTGGGTCTTATCGTCCGGTGCATCTTATGGTCCGAAACATACGGTAATTTATACGAATTTTATAAAAATCCTTAATGTTCCGGTGAGGATATAATTAATTACTGAATAAAAATTCCAGGAAAATTTGAATGACAATTGTTTTTCGTAAGCGGTGACAATTATTTTTCGTAAGAGTAATTTAAAAAAGCAGTTTTTACATAATTTCACTGAAACTTATTTATAAACGGGAAATGTTGTAAAGTGTTTTGATACTACTAGAAACTGGCTGACATTTAAATTTTAATCTGATAATCATGCTTTAGCATTAAACAATGAAAGACTCCACCCAAACAGGTTTCTTTCATTAAGCTTAGATCAAAAAATGCATGTGGTGTGAATATTTATTTGCTATTGATCAAGGTAACGGCCGATTTAGTTTTATTCTTTTTGGCCCTGAAGTGTAAGCTTAGTCATGATACTGATTAATATCTCTGGGTGTGGAGGTATTTAAATAAATGTGGAAAAATATGTTGCAGTTCGGTCGGAATGGCAAAGAAATTTCTGCGCTCAATTTCTGTGCCACCAACAAAACTTAAAAATGAGCAAACTCTCTCCTCTGGCAATGCTTACGCGCACAGCTGGTTTAAGGCAAAGATAACCTTGAAGACTATCAATGACGAAATATATAAAGTAGTTTAGCAAAGTAATTAAAGTTTAAAATACGTTTAAACCCTAGCTGAAAACAAATCATTTATGTAAAAGACGTATGAAGTAGCGAATATTTTAGTGTAGAGAATTTTAAACGCGTGCCTGCTTAAGATCTTGAAAGATTATAAATTTGTATATCTTTTATGTACTGTCGAATTAATGTGAACTATATGTGTAATTTATGATTGTAGCGCATATTGCAGAAAATTCTATTTTTTTTCGTTTATAAGTGATCTAAATTAAAATATTTTTAATGTGATTAGCAGTGCGCAGTTTCAGCCAATGAATTTTACAAGTTTGGCCTTCCACGTGTTCATAATTTGTTTTTACACTTTTTAATAATGTTTTATTTAACTTGTAAATTCGATTTAATTGTTGATTTAATATTCGATCGTTTCATATGAAATTTCACGATCGTACCCAATGAGAAAGTGTAACATGTAACTAGATATTTATTAGAAAAATCTTAAAATATGTACCACTAAAGTATACAGTTTAAGATCGTAAAATATCAATATAAAGGATACAATCGCACAGTTTCACTAGCCACCTTTATAACAGAAGATATTGGCCATTGGCTACTTTCTCGCCACTTTTTAAACCGATGAAAAAGGTTAATGTTAGAATAAAAGCCTCAGAAATAGAAGTTCAGAAATAAATGAAACATATTAACATGAAATTTGAACAGGCAGGTTATTTTAAAATCAATCTTAAGATAGGATTGGATATTTTTTTTAAGTACCTAAGCCTTTCTTGCATTAATATTAATGTTAGACATCAACTATTTCCTTTTTATGACACTAAAAAATAAGCATTTGACCAAAATTTTTTTTAATGACCTGTATGGTGAGCACCTTTAAATATATGCGAAAACAGAAAAAAATTTCTTGTGTAAGATAATGTAGTTCTAATACATTAACCTTTAGCTTACGGGGTCCATTTTTCCGGTTCCCTCTTTAGAACGGAAAATTTCATACCTCCTTTGTAAGAATGGTCATTAAGGGTATTATATATATGTGTATATATATATATATATATATATATATATATATATATATATATATATATATATATATGTATATATATATATATTTATATATATATATATATATATATATATTTATATATATATATATATATATATATATATATATGTATATATATATACATATGTATATATATATCTGTATGTACATATATATATGTACACACACATACATATATATATATATATACATGCATACATACATACATACATATATATATATATATATATATATATATATATATATATATATATATATATATATATATATATTCATTCTTGGCTCCGTATTCTTAGGATACATGCTGTCTCACCCCGTAAGGAAAAGGTTAACAGTCATTTGTTTCAATTGTAAAAAACAATATTCACAAGGAAAGAAATGTAGCACCAAGTTTTTGAAAACATCTTTTAAGTAAGAAGCTGATAAATAAAATAGGTAATATATGCGCTCAAAGCTGTTGAAACTGATTCAATTTAAACTGTCTAGCGCTTCTTTCTACTGACAAGACAGTTGACGAAGATTAGGTTTTCATATCGGAAAATCAAAATTTTCATCTAAACGAATATAGCTTCTAGACATATCTTTGCTGGCAATATTTCGAATACCTCGGTAATTACACGTGACAACATTTTGTGGGTTTCATAGTTGTGGGTTTTCAATGCTAGTTAAAAATATGTAAATCCTGGCAGTTACGCACAAGGATTTTACTCGGAACTATTTGCTGAAGCCGCAAACCGGAGGACCACTTTTTATAGGAGGTTGATGTGACGCAATAATTTTCACCTCCAAGTCAACTTAGATTAAAAAAACTAACAATGTAAAATTACCTTTCTCACATTCCTCTAAGATGTGTCATGGTAAATAGATTTTCTTCGATTGGTTTTTAGTCACGTGGATGAGCTACTAAGACCTTTCTTTTATCTCTTGATAATGACATGCCTTTACATTCAGCTGAATGGGAAAAGATTTTTTTTATTTAGTTTAACTAAGATTTACAATATTTAGCAAAACATTTTAACTTAAAGTTGTACTTCATTTATGAAAAATGTTTCCTGTCAATGTCTGAGATAAGAAAAAGTTTGGTGAATGCAAGTTAGCATGGAAGATCTTTGCCCTAAGCATAAAAAGACTAATTAAGTTTCAATGCTACAAGTTTTCTGCTCTTTTAAGAGCTCATCAGTAGGAGGTCATTGAATATAGCAATGAACTACCGGTTTTTGTTTGGTCTTCATTCGAGATGATTAGAAAGCTGGCTTCGAAACAGTGGTTTCTCTTCACAACGTTTATGACTTACTGAGCAAGGGATTCCGAACGTAGTATGACTCCTGACAGTCAAAGTTTCTTATATACAGAGGCTGTTCGCACATTTTTTAGACGATTTTGGTAAGCGGTAATAAAAAATCGTTTGCTGCAAAAGAAATAATTGCAATTGTACTATGTTTTTAAAAGTCAAAATTATCGTCTGCGGCTTGAAAGTTTTGTTTTTATTCAAAATGGCGTTTTTAACAAAGCAGTGGTTCGAAGGCTACATTTATGCTCTTTCCGAAGAGAAATATGCATACTCCGTTATCCAAAAACGATGTGAGAGTCATGGTTTTGTGATACCTAAAGAGTCGATAGGTAATATCGTCAACAAGAAAGGAAAAAACGTCAAATTGGAGCCTCAAGTGGGACAAAAATTCCAAACAAGTATCCAAGGAAAAAACGGACATCTTCGACTATTGCAAAGGTACGTTGTTTAATGTTAAAAGAAAATCCCCCTAGTCAAAGGACAGTTGCAAAATCATTAAAATGCTCGGTGTCCACTGTAAACAAAATGATAAACGTTGATTTAAATCTTAAGAAAGCGAAAAAACGCAACGTGCATCTTCTTCCAAATCATATCACTGAACGCAGGACACGCTGCAGAATTCTATATGAGAAACACTTATCCAAAGAAAAATGGAAAACAATTGTCATCACCTATGGATGTATCACCTATGGATTTTTGTGCCTTCGGACTTTTAAAATCTGCATTATCCAAACGTCGTCCCAAAACCCTTACAGGACTCTGGAAAGCTGTTCAGGAGGAATGGGATAGAATACCTCTTCTGATACTTCAAAAGGCATTATTATCCTGGAAATTGCGGTGTCGAAAGATAGTTCAGAATAAGGGATGTCAAATAGAACATTTAAAAACACAAGAATTTTATGTAATTTAGTTTCGTGAATAATGTATTCGTACATTGTCTAAAAAATGTGTGAACAGCCTCTGTATAATCCAATACAAATGGTATTTTCAGATAGCCTGAACTTTTCTACACCTTGCAACGAGATTCGTTTTATAAATTTCGTCTACCAAAGGAATTTATGAGAGTTTAAAACATACTATACCGGATTTTTTCCCGAATAATTTTAATTTTAAAATATTTCCATTTTTTTTTTAAAATGAAAAATGCCCCAAGGTGTAAAATTTCTTTCTATATCACGGAGTACAATTAAAAAAATATTTCAATCTAAAAAATCTTTCAATCCAAAAAATCTTTCAATCTGGCAATCCTTGGACGCATTTTTTCCATAAGTTAACAATGAGGCGAGAGAATTCAATAGGGTTAGTACACAGAAGTCTTAAGAGCTAAACAAGAGTGAATTCAAGACATTTGCGTAATTGGGTACGAAATCTGGATAATTAAGCTCTTTAACTCTGTAAGCACGCTTTGGTAATTCAGTTGATAAAGTGACAAGGGTTTTCAATATGAGACTGTTCGTTCGAACAGTTCAACGCTTTTTATAGATTTTTTTTTTTTTTTTTGGGGGGGGGGGGGGTCATTGCTAATTTAATTTCATCATGGAAGTAACAGATTCCCAGCACAAGAATGTTACACGGGACATTACAAAGCGCAAAAGCACCCCAAAAGCATAATTCAAGGCTAGTTAATTGATACTTCGTGTAATAAGGTTCTAAACCGTACGATAGGAGAAGTGACATGTAAAGTTTCTTTGTATCTGTTATCTCGGGAAATATCATCGATTACATAAAATAAATATTACTTAAGGTTATAATCCGTGTAAGAAAAAATATTAAACCTTCTTAAAAAATTCCTCAGTTGGGAAGACTAAAGTTTCATATGGAAAAATCCTTTTCTTCGATAAGTTTTCTCTACATTTTTTATTTATTTTTTTTCTTTTCTAATGCACGCTTTGAAGTAGAATACGAATAAAAATAAGTCGGTAATTCCTCTTATCTCTATGGACAATCTTGCACATATCTTAACGCCCACTTTACAGCTGAAGTATTCGAAAAATTTACGAATCCTCCTTTATTTACTGTGCCATTATAGGGTGTGCATCAGAAATTTATTCGTTTCTCATCTCCTAGATCTCATTTCTCGGCATGAGAAACCAGATTCTGCACAATTAAATCCACATGTTGGGGGAGGAGGAGGTCAAGAAAGGAATGCGGTCTTATGGTAATTGAATGGGAGAACACCGAGGCTATTCTTTTTTTTTTTTTTGAGAGAATGCACTTTTACTGCACACACGTGGTCATAGTTTTGATATATCACTTCGTGATGTTGGAGAAGAAGTATGAGTGTTTTTTCCGCTTCTAATGTGTTTGAAATACTTTTGTGCTATTTTATTCTCAGCTTTCCCCCCAGTCCTGGAAAAATATTTGCGATATGCAAATAGACGCCTTGTTTCGTATCATTTACATCTCTGGCTGGCAGACGAGCGTCAATTTAAGTCACAAATTACGAAAAGCAATCTTGATATCAATGAAAAGGTGGAATGCAATTAAATAGCAATGGATTCAACCTACAAACATACTATCTAATCGTCTATCTTGCATCGTCAACCTATAAGATATGTCTTGAGAAGTTTTATTGCTACGCTCTGAGATTATTTAAATTACCACCATAAAGACATCCCCATAAAACTGTGCCTGTTTTAACCAGCCATCAATAAAACTCTCATTTTTGGAGGCAGTTATCTCTATTATATTTCTACTTAGCTATGAGGCAGCTATCACTGTAATAAGATCTATGCAATCATTAGATCTGAATGAAACTCCGCTCCTCCGGAGGAGAAAAGATCCTTAACCAGTTATTAAGCACCCAATAACGGTTGTGACATTAGTTTTTGAAACAAAAGAATTTACCATGAATGTAGGATAGATGTATAGAATATGTCATTGGTGGGGAACCATTTTTACCATTAGAGGCCACATGTAAATTAGGTAATAATAAAGGAGGCCGCATAAGTTGATGGACCTATAAATGCGACTTTTATGAAATTATTATAGTTAGGTAGAGTTTTAACAATTTGGTGCATTATATAGAAAAATAATAAAAAAAAAATTAAGTTCTTATTTATTTATTATTTGACTTAAAAGGTTACAATATAAAATATTTTTGTATTCACATAAGGGTAAAAATTTGTTATAACATTAATCATTAATTATTATTTTTTTTATAAAATTATTAGATTCATAGATACCACTGTAATTTTTTATATTTCACTGTTGGTATTTTTATTTATGTAAGCACACACACACACACACACACACACACACACATATATATATATATATATATATATATATATATTTAAATCTTAATAAACAACTACATATTTAAATACCACTTCAAATAAAAATAATAAAGTAGAAGTATTTTTAAATAATTTTAACATTATAAAGAAAGACAATAGAAAAATAGTAGTATTAAATTATAAATAACTGACATAGCAACAATTCCTAAAATAATTTTAAAATCCGATGGAAAATTTAAGCTAGTGGGATATTTGCAGTTGTTTCTTGCTTGAAAGTAATTGAATATTTGGATCAAGCTTCATAACGCGAAGCCTCTGTACATACATTCATGCCGTTCTTTATTTAATTCCATTGATTTGCAAATCGTTGTAATCTATAAAATTAAATATTAATTAATATAAATGCTAGCTTTTATGAAGGCCGCACAAGAAGACCACGCAGGCCGCGCGTTCCCCACCTCTGGAATATACAATTAACTAGTATGATGAATTGTATTCTTTGCTACCATAGAGTGTTAGCTTCATGGAAACGAAGGATAATCTTCCCTCAATTAAAAAAAAAAAATTAGGTCTCCTGTAAACCCTTTGAAGTTGTACAAAATCTCATATGGCAATATCTTGTGATTAATTTCCTTCAAATCTTTCAACGAACAAACATTTTGCTGTCAAAGGTACTACAGAGGCTGTTCGCACACTTTTTAGACGATTTTGGTAAGCTGTAATAAAAAAGCGTTTGCTGCGAAAGAAATAATTGCAATTGTACTATGTTTTTAAAAGTCAAAATTATCGTCTGCGGCTTGAAAGTTTTGTTTTTATTCAAAATGGCGTTTTTAACAAAGCAGTGGTTCGAAGGCTACATTTATGCTCTTTCCGATGAGAAATATGCATACTCCGTTATCCAAAAACGATGTGAGAATCATGGTTTTGTGATACCTAAAGCGTCGATAGGTAATATCGTCAACAAGAAAGGAAAAAAACGTCAAATTGGAGCCTCAAGTGGGACAAAAATTCCAAACAAGTATCCAAGGAAAAAACGGACATCTTCGACTATTGCAAAGGTACGTTGCTTAGTGTTAAAAGAAAATCCCCCTAGTCAAAGGACAGTTGCAAAATCATTAAAATGCTCGGTGTCCACTGTAAACAAAATGATAAACGTTGATTTAAATCTTAAGAAAGCGAAAAAACGCAATGTGCATCGTCTTCTTCCAAATCATATCGCTGAACGCAGGACACGCTGCAGAATTCTATATGAGAAACACTTATCCAAAGAAAAATGGAAAACAATTGTCACAATAGATGAATCATGGGTGTATTTAAATGATTGCAACAAAAAAAGAGCCATTTATTATCATAAAAGGGGAGAAAAAAATTAAGTACATGGTTCAAAGAATCGAAAGAAAGTTTTTCTAAGGGATTCATGATTGTTGCTGGTTTTTCTTATAATGGCAAGTTAAAAATAAAGAGAGTGGAAAAAAATGTCAAGATTAACTCCAAATACTATCAGGAACATATTTTATCGCCAATGTTTCTAAATGAAATACCATCGCTTTACCCACAGTGCCATCAATCTGTGAGACTCCATCAGGACAAAGCTAGCAGTCACACATCAAAATCCACTGTAAATTTCCTAAAAGAAATGGAACAAAAAACTGGTATCAAGGCCATACCCTTCACTGATATCCCTACTAAATCTCCCGATGTATCACCTATGGATTTTTGTGCTTTCGGACTTTTAAAATCTGCACTGTCCAAACGTCGTCCCAAAACCCTTACAGGACTCTGGAAAGCTGTTCAGGAGGAATGGGATAGAATACCTCTTCTGACACTTCAAAAGGCATTATTATCCTGGAAATTGCGGTGTCGAAAGATAGTTCAGAATAAGGGGTGTCAAATAGAACATTTAAAACACAAGAATTTTATGTAATTTAGTTTTGTGAATACAATATACATCGTCTAAAAAATGTGTTAACAGCCTCTGTATTGCCGCTGTATTTTCTCATCTTCCTTATTGCCCCAAGTCTTAGAAATTACTTAACAGTTATTTTGTATGACTGTTATCTTTTATTTTTATTGGTAAACTTTGAAACCGGTTGAATTGTGATTGAAAGTCGACTTTTGTTTATCATGTAATTTAACGCAGTAAGAGTCCCACTGAATTCCGATTAGCTAAAGGCAGATACTGTATTACGCCAGCTGTTAGACATTGCTCCAGCTAGTTTTTACCCTTCAACTGAATAATATATCCATTTGAAGAAGTGTAGTGTGCTCCCTTCGAAATATACCAAGGAGATGTTTGGAGATTGGGAAAATGCTGTAGGAAGTATATTGAAAATTTTCGACACTGAAAGCTTCATCATAAAATACATAATTAATGGTAACTACAGCTTCGAGCCATAAAAATGTAAAAATAAAAACCTTATATAATGTTTGTGCAATAATTCAAATCAAAGTAGTTGAAAATTTTGTGGGCTCAATGTTAGAGAAATCAGGAAAATTGTAAAGTTTAGCGTCTCCTGTTCGTTTGCTAAGTAACCATTGATTCGAATTCCTTGAAACTGTTTAGGGAAATTTCGAGGAAATAAGATATCAAATAAAAGAAGAGCCATAACCTTGACTATAATAACAGAAAAAGAAAAAAACCGAGTATTGGAGAATGGTTACTCTTAAATCTTGATTGTTCGAGGCTGGACTATCCGAGCATTCAAACAGTGGCGCACCCAGGATTTTTTCTTGGGGGGGGGGAGCCGAGATGAACGGATAAAAACATTTATAATGCATGGGGGAGGGCGAGATGAACGGATAAGAATATTTATAATGCAAAATTAATATTCATAATGCAATTTCTAGTTCTTTGAGGGGGGGGCCCTTCCCCCCCTGGTTGCGCCACTGATTACAAAAATAAAAGGTTAGAATTGAAATACATATTGTCCGAAAGTATAACGACGTGACTCGTACGCACTGTCATGAACCTCCTCAATAAAAAAAAATTAAAAAATATAATAGATTTTTCCCGGAGGTAAAAGTGAAAGCTATGTTAGTTTTATTACTTCTTTAATTAAACCCTGATAAAAACACCACATGTAATTCATCCCAAGCTCATTCTTTTTTTGTAGTATTCTGGACCCTGTTTCGATTATACAAGTTTTTGGCTTTCCATATCGATGATTTTTGGCTTCCAATGCCCAATAACTATCACGATAAATCGGGCGTTTATTGCGGAATTATATCTGGAATTCCATGGGAATTCCATAGGATAGAACGGTTTATCAGCATTACCTAGACCTAGCCCTCAAATGCCAGATTTCCGACAGTGCTCGCAATGGCGAGATGAAACGAACGTGGTATACTTAAGGCTGCTATGTACTAAGAAAAAAATCGTATTTCCCTTTTCCTCTTCTTGCAGACTCTTGTGGGAGGAGTCTAGTTGACAGTTCGAGAATTCCACCCCCCCTTAGGATTGACATTTTGAGGGATTGTAATGGCTCTCTCTCTATAGGGGGATTAAGCTCTGTCCCCAAATTCTTTATTTAAAATATATTTCTGTCAACTATTTACAGGTACATAAATGCTGATAATCAAATAAAATTGGTATTGTGAGATAGCCTGAACTTTTCTGCAAAGCGCTACAGGATTCATTTTATAAATTTCGTCCACGGAAGGAATTTATGAGCGTTTAAAACACACTATACCAGATTTTCCCCCGAATAATTTAAATTTTAAAATATTAATTGCATTTTTTTAAAAAACGAAAAATATACACAAATGTAAAATTTCTTTCTCTATGACGGAGTACAATTTTTTAAAAAATATCTTTGAATCCAAGTCGGCAATCCGTGGACAAATTTTTTCCATAGGTTAACATTGAGGTGAGCGAATCCAGTGGGGTTAGTACATAGCAGCCTTAACGATAGAAAAGATATGCGTACTTCTATCCATGCAAGCACACATGGATAGAAGTTAAACAGTTAATAAAAACATAAGAAGAAGGGAGGATAGAACGCTAGTAGGAAGTTTACTAAAAATGTTTTTTTTTTTTTACCATGGCTAAAGAAGCTGGGAGAAATAGACATTTTTCTAGCCGGATTGGAATTATTTCTGGATATTTTACATACCTTGATATTATATAATATGCGTAATTATTTCTGGTTAACTGGGTGACATCACACCCATTTTTTCGTAGAGTACGAAATATTAAAGTATTTCTCATTTAACTATTCCTTACTCGGAACAAAAACTCCCCCTCTGTATATCAATTTTACGTTTATGATTGATGTTTAGACCTAACTGTTTCAACTAATTGTGAAATGGCTAAATTAACTGAATTTTCAACTATTATCCTTGAATTTGGTTCGGCGCAGAAATTATTAGCCTTACGCCCTTTTTACTGGATTTTTACAAAAAAGAAGGGCATATTTTTTCTCTAAGATTTTAGTTTTAATGTTTTTTATTCGACTGGAAGTTCATCCACCCTTACGATAATTGACCGCAGCATAATATAGCCCAGGCCTTGATTTTCCATTAGGCCCAGTAGGCCCAGGCCTAGGGGCCCCCGAATATTGGGGGTCCCCAAAATTTTTTTATTTAAAGGAAAAAAAAAGGAAAATTCCCAATTCAATTTTTTTTTATTTTACCTTTTTTAATAGCAATTTTTTTATATATCCTTTCAAATTTGATTGATTGGTTCATCATATGTACAGTTTTATGTATAGTTAATCATATGTATGTTATAATGTATATAAGGAATTAATAAGTTTTCCTGGTTGCATTGCATTGGTGTTTTAATGATGAAGTTAATATGTAGTATTGCTTTTTGTTATTTGATAATGTTCTAGGCTTCTACGCTTCAAATAGCCAATTCTTGATGAAATAGTACTTTCACAATGATTCATGATTATTCTTTTTTTTTTTTGTTGTCAATTTTGGAAATGTTATACCACATCAGTGTTAGGGGGCCCCCATCCTGAGTTATGCCTATAGTCAAAAATTTTCTAAATCGGGACCTGATATAGCCTATCTGATCTAATGACTGTAGAAATGCTTTCTAATAGTAAAAACTTGCCTAGCATTTCTTTCTTGGTGATACCTGGATGCAGTCTAGGAATCTAAAGTGCTTTTCAGTCGAAGAATGCGTGGGAATCCCGAAATCTACTCTTTGGAATCGGTAAAGAATAAAATTATGCGACTTATATTCCTGGGTTTATCCCAAGAGCATCGAAGAAGGAATAAAAAATATGATTTCTCTCTTTCTCTAAGAGGAGGGAAATATGTCTCCGAGAAATGTTTTAGAATGACTTCTCAGAATTATTCGGTTTTCGACAGGAATGGGATGCAACTTAAGTATTCCGATATGAAAGCAAGCGTAACCTGCAAAAATAAGAGAAGAGGATTAGGGAAAGTACAGTCGTGTCTCTATTTAAAAAGGTCCCTTTTCCGTTTAGATAAGGTCATAAAAAATCGTTAAAAAGAAATTTATTTGAGTTGCAAAATTTTAATCTAATGGAATGGAAAAGGTTGAGAAAAAGCTTAATCTTTATCGTTAAATGAAGCTTTAAATGGTTTAGTAAATTCCTATCGCGTCAGCGAAAATAAGTTTTTTTGTACAAGCAAAACTAAATCTAATGAAATGTATTATATCTGTTTAACAAAAGCAGAAAAAAATAAAAGAGCTAAAAGAGCAGAAGAATATACTGCATGAATTTGTTAAGAGAATGAGAAAAACGAAATAATTTTTTTTAAAGGAAATAGTCACTCACAAGGATTTTTGAAGTAACAAACCGGATAAATTGTGAAATTTAATGTGCTTGGCGTTCAATATACGTACATTCCTAAACAATGAGAAAATAGGATAGTCTGGCTCGGTCCAGGTGTTTTATTAAAAGTCTATTATTACAAAAAATTTCTCCTTTATGTTAACCTTTTACTTACGGGGTGAGATAACATGTATCCCAAGAATGCGGACCCAAGAATGAATGTGTATGTATACACACACACACACACACACACACATATATATATATATTTATATACAGTGAAACCCCAATTTTACGTTTTTCTTGGGACCAGCGTTAAAAAATGTACGAAACGGGAAAACGTAAAATCGGGGTTAAAAAAAATCTAAGCATATTATTCAAAAATCGACACTTACCGGATGAACTATTGGAAAAAATGTGTAATCTTTACTTGTTTTTTGCTTTTAGAAACAATTTCAACTACAGCAAGTTCAATACTAACAATTTTTTGCAAATTTGCTTCCTGGTTTACATATTGGGTTATTTTAACATTATCGGTATAGGCAATTTTCACGGACCAGCAGAAAATGACGTGGGAAGCGGGATAACGTACGAAACGGACAACGTAAAATCGGGGTTCTACTGTATATATATATATATATATATATAAATTTCCCATTCTAAAGAGGATATCGAAGGAATGGGCCCCGTACGCTAAAGGTTAAGATCAAAACTTTTTATCCTCAAGATCTTCATTCTGTTGAATCATAGTCTTTTACAATTCCTTAGTATTCTTCTCCCTGGTGTGCCGCCCTCCCCCCCCACCAAAAAAAAAAGGAAAAAAAAAGAATATCTACACTACGTTTTATCGATTTTACTCAATCTCCAAGACAATAAGTTTTATTTGTATATTTCTTTGAAGCTTTTTCACTAAAATAGTTTTGAAATGAGATCACCAGATTGCCTTGACTTACCAGTTCGAAGGTTCTAGAAGATCCTGGTCATAGACCTCTTGTTTTGATGGGTAAAATCCAAGAAATTACTTGCACGCTTGGTCCTTGATGGAGAAGGTGGAACAGTGACAAAACAAGAATTTATTTGCGGAGATCATCAGTAAGAAAGAAACCAGATAGTGATCCATGGACACATTATTTAGGGTTGCGTAAGAAATTATTTGGAAATCAAAATATTAATGGGGGAATTTTATGCCGTTTTGAAATACTTCAAAGCAAGACACGAAGGGAAAGTAAGAAATTATATGAGAGATAAACAAAAATTGTTAAAAATTTAGATTGTAGTTTTTGCAACTCTGATTATGAGAAATGAATGTTGACCCAAATCTGAGTCTTTGAAATTAAGGAGTTAATATTAAACAGTTAATTTCATCTTTCACTACGGGGATTTACTTCAGGCATATGGAAAGCAGAAATTTCTTATTTATGAAGAAACTTTGCGCATTTCATGGAACTAATCAAAGCTGTTTCAATTGTTTTCCATATAGTCTTCTGAAACTTTTTTTCGAATGGCAGTGACGTAGCGAGCATAACTGGCGCCCGGGGCACGATACATTTTTGGCACCCACCTTCCCGAAAAACATATGTATAAAATTTGTCTTGGCGACCATTTGGCGCCCCTCTGCGAGTGGCGCCAGGGGTATGATAGACCCCCTTGCCCTTCCTTTGCTACGCCACTGTAGAATGGACTCCACATTCGCGATAAACTCATTTTTTTTCGTAGAATGCCATTAAGGGGACAGTGGACCTTCAAACCTAACTTTTTTTGTTTTGAATGGATTTGCTTGAAATTTGAACATGTGATTAGTACCATAGATATGTAAAAGTGGTTAAAATTTAAAGATGAAATATTAATAATTTATGAATTATGAATTATTAATTATATCAAAAATTGGCATAATTAAAAACGTTCCATGCGCATTTATTTTGCATATAATATGGTAATTTTTATTTACTGGATACTCTATAGAACTAACAATGAAACTTATTGCTTATTTTAAGCATTCATTAAAAATATATAGAGAAAAAAATAATAACAGTGAACACACCCTTTTTATTACGCAAAATACCTATAAATCATCTTTTCGAGTGCAAAATTTAGAAATTCTGAGTTACGAAGCAGAATTTTTTTCAATAAGATTCATTTGATGTACAGTTAAGTATATAAAACTTAAATTTCAAAGCAAGACGATCATTAGAAATGCGCCGGAACAGTTTGAATATTCGTATGACACGAAAATATTTATTTTGAGAAAAACGCATTTAAAGTTATTGCTATTAGTAACCACATAATATCTAAATTAAATACAAATGCCTATAACTAGGAAAGTAATCACAGAAATTAAAAATTCTTTTTGCAACACATTTCTACTCGTCCGTAGTTTCACAATTCAATAAAATAAAAAAAAAACGAATTTCTGGACAAATTTCACAATTTTGAAAGTCCACTGTCACCTTAAGAGTTTTTTTCCTATTATCTTAAAATATTTGGTCGGAGATTTTTTTTCAAACTTTGGTACATCTTCAGCCTTTTTCTAATAATGTCCATTTAAATGACGCTGACTGCTTTCACTACGTTTTATAGAGCCTGTCATCTCCCTGATAAAGTGTCAGCAAATGAAGTTAAAATGACCACCAGGTTCCATCTGCCTCTCCTTGATTCGGCATGAAAGAAATCGAAATTCAATCCCTTCTTGACATAGTGACTAGTGAGAGACCAGGTGTAAAGATTGTTCACCCTTCAGCGGGCGCAACCATGTATAAAGTGCAACATTTTCGTAATTTTGAATGGTTTGTTTTTACAAGTAAAGTTTGAATGTTTTAAGCTGTTTCTATTTATAGCTACACCCTTTCTAATACAGGTCTGATTTTCTGACCCTTGTATTCCTTTCCATTCATTGTTAGTCGTGATTTAACCGTGGTAAACCAGCGATTATGCTGGATTGCAATACGACAAATTATGAGTTGGTGTAGTAGATCAAATGTGCAGCTATTACACGGTATTCCGCATATCACGAAGATGGACAATCTCATTGGTTTTTTAGGTTTTTGGACGTAATAGGAATCGATTCGCAAGTTGTCTTTAAATGCATTAAATCAGGCAGTTTTGAAATAAGGCTATATTTATTTGCATTCTTTGGCCTTCAGTTATAAATATATCTCAACATTATCAATCTTGTCATAAAACGCAGAATTATTATTTTCAATTTGAAAAAAAAAAGTTTATTACAAAAGGAATAATCAAGGTTGAAAGAGACGTTGCACTTTATGCAACGCGCGCCTGCTGGTGTTCCAAAAATTAGCGCACCCGCTGAAGGGTTAATCAGTGGGGAAAAAGACAGGGAGATGACAAGACGTAGAGATTGGGAATGCGTTCAAGATCGAAAATCCACTTAGGGGAAGTGAAGAAGTGGGGAGAAGAGGCCAAGGAGATTTTTTTTCCAATGCGGCAGACAGTTTCGTGGACAATATCCTTAACGCCATAGTACACCGCAGTTTTTGCTAGCCATTGGCCAAGGAGAAGTTTTCTTGGCTTATTCAACAGAAAAGAATTTTGTAGTAAGACATGTGTTAGAAGTTTTCTTGACGTATAACAGAAAGATCACTTCCAAAGTGAGGTTTATAAACGAGAGAGTTAACAGTATTTTCCACTAATCTGGGTTACGACACGAAGAAAAAATAAGTATACCGAGAGACGTATAGCTGAAAATTTATTGCAATTCCAAAATTTGTTATTCTAATCCTTTTTTACAATCGAGGACAATGCAAATTTTGTAAAAGGAACACGACTCGGAGAAATTATGCTCTTTATCGCAAAGGTGCTCCAAGAGGGAAATCACTTGTTTCTTATAAACCATTTCGAGTTTTGAATAATTTTGTTTTGAATAAAGAGTAAAAAATTTGACGCCTTAGCTCAGCCAGGAGATAAAGCGTCAGATATAATTCTTTTTCAATGGAAAATGAGTAATATATAATTCCTGTAGAGCCCTGTGACATGACAAAACCGTAAAATTAAGTCTTTTTGTGGCGCCACTTGATATTACTGCCATTAGCGTTGTAGAAATGTCTGTTTAAAACCATTTCTTTTGGCGTTATACTATTATGACAACCCTCCGTGAATGTGCCATGTAAATACTGAAAAACATGCGTAGCGTAATCGATTTAGAAGTACATAACATTTTTGAATGTTCCTATGTCTCCGGTACGACGTTACAAAGAAGATTCGTATTTTAGGCTTAAGGTGACACAGAGGCAGGCTGTGTCGTCACGATTGTTACGTGACTCGCAACATCACTGCGATGTTTCAACCAACACACAAGCTGTTCGAGTTGTAACTTGCATGATTCCTTGTATTCATGAGTAGTGGTCACTGTCGTTTCGTATATTAGTGCAAACGGATAAATGGGGATATGTATTACAAATATTCGCGTTTTCACCAAGAAAATGATAGTTATAGCCTTTCCATGTCATCTGCAGTTCTGTCACCAAGCGAGGTTTAAAAAACTTGAAAAGAAGCGTCTGCATTAGTAACAACATTTAGTGAGAACTTTAACAATAGTAAATAATTACAATCTATTTCTTAGCATATTTACTCGTGGAATTGTAGGCAATCCATTTATGCAATTTCTGCCTTTTTTTCCAGGAAGTTGATCCAGAAACTACTACTCCAATCAAAGGCTTTTGATGCCCTCGATTTTTTCGTCGACGAGAGCGAGGGTCTCGATGAACCCCCAGAATATGTCCTCCATCAGGAGATGACCCAAGCAACCACCGACGAGCACAAAGACCGCAAGATCAGGTCGCTCGAGACAGAATTTGGTGAAGGTGAGCTCTCCAAAAAGTGTTCTGTGCCAGTCAAGACGGCGACTCCAAAAATCGCATCCAACAGCCGGGGAGAGTGGAGATACATAGCACAGGAAGAGACGTCCAAGTTTCAGCAAAAATTTAGGGTGCAAGAGTGCGAGTAAGTAGAGCTAATTAACTGCATGAAGTATATTAAAACTAGCCGCTGCGCGACCAGCATGGTCGCTTTTATAAATTACATCCCTCTCTGCATGTACTATTTTTCAAAATTCAGATATCTACACTTTATAATTACATCAAATAAGAAATTGTTGGGGAAAAAATATTCACTCAAAAATGGAGTAAAAATTCAGCAATTACTAAACTATAGCGTGGATTACATCACTCTCTGTATGTACTATTGTTCATAATTCAGATATCTACACTTAATCATAACAAATAATAAATTGTTGGGAAAATGTCTTCACTTATAAAATGGAGTAAATATTCAGTGCTGAAAAAAGTGTAGAAAATGAACTAATTGCTGGCTATCGGTTGCTATGCCGGCGACGATTAAGCCTAACCTCGCTATCATAATATACGCTCTCTCTTTCACGCCTCTCTCTTAATGAATTACTTCTTCTTCGCTTTCTTTATTGAGGCTGTTCCCAATTTCCACTTGATCGTGCAGCTCGCTTTCGAGCATTCCTGATTTCAGTGCCTAAATCCATGTTGACACGCGGTTGCAAATTGCGGACTGCCACTAATTGATGTAATAATGTTTACATCTGGCAGTTGCAGCCGTTGCCATTCGGGGTGTAGAAATACCGCCGATTTTTGTGCCGCATACCTACGCGTTTTATATATATAGATACTTTTCAATGTGGCTGAGAACGCGAAAAAATTTTTCGACTGTTTAAAAGAAAATTTGAAGAGTTAGATGAGTGTAATTTCAAGGCTATGAAAAACGCCTCTCCAGAAATTTCGTATAAATTTATTAGAGGATTCGAATGTGCGCCGAAGTCAGATATATCATTGATTCCATAGAATCAATAATATATCTGAATCAATGGTGTATTTGACTATTTCTATGCGGATTCATAGCTATGCATTTAAAAATGTATCCTGATGAAATTTTGCCATCAATTTAGGGAGTCACTAATATTTAATCCTTTATTTGAGAGCACTAGTATTAACATGTCTCGTTTGTTAAACTAATGTTAAGAAGTGTGCTCAAACACTGTTAACAGTATACCTCACGTGATGAATAAATATTTACATCAAGATTTTAAATATAACAGTATTATCAATATTGTAAGGACTATTTAATTTATAAAATTTTTTTAGTTGTTAATCTTTATAATCGAGTTATTTTTGTATATAAAACAGTAAGACTTTGATAATAATTTTATATTAAAATATATAGTTAATCATAATTTTACAGTTAATTTTATAACGCATACCTATTTTATCTCAAACACTTTATCAGCTGGACTTTGTTTTCTACTTCTATAGAGTGCATTGCTTAGGAGAAAAATATGTTAGGGACATAATTCTTATCTCTGATTTGTGTATCCTATATTGCAATGTATATACGAGGGTCATTTTTTAAGTAAGAACCGTTTTGTAATGGAGTAAGAGAAACTTTAGTTATGAACGTAAATTGTATCACAAACTAAAATATGAACATTTTTTCACTTTTCAACATAGTCAACATTAATATTTAAACATTTGTCAAGTCGTGTCACCAGCTTCTGGATCCTATTATCAAAGAACTGTCCGCCTGACCGTTAAACCAGTTAGTAACAGTTTCTTTCAACATGTCATCATTTTCCAAGCGCTTTCCACCAAGAAATTCCTTAAGTTTTGGAAACAGATGAGAGTCTGACGGTGCTAAGTCAGGGTTGTAGGGTGGATGATCCAGTAATTCCCAACGAAAATTGTCCAGTTGCGACTTTGTTCTTGCCTCAACGTGAGGCCGAGCTTTGTCGTGAAGCAGAACGACGCCGCTTAGAAAGCAGTCCCCGCCGTCGATTTTGACAATTTTCATTGGGAATTACTGGATCATCCACCTTACAGCCCTGACTTAGCGCCATCAGACTCTCATCTGTTTCCTTAAGGAATTTCTTGGTGGAAAGCGCTTGGAAAATGATGACATGTTGAAAGAAACTGTTTCTAACTGGTTTAACGGTAAGGCGGAGAGTTCTTTGATGATGGGATCTAAAAGCTGGTGACACGACTTGACAAATGTTTAAATGTTAATGGTGACTATGTTGAAATGTGAAAAAATGTTCATATTTTAGTTTGTGATACAATTTACGTTCATAACTAAAGTTTCTCTTACTCCATTACAAAACGGTTCTTACTTAAAAAACAAGTAATATATAAAAAATTTTTTTTAAAGTCAATTCCTACTTAGGTCAACAAAGAAAAATTTGAGTGTGAACTAATAGTAGGAATTGAAAAAAAGGATTGCCTGCCAGAACCTTGCCTACTGTGCAAGATTAGGAAGGGGGGGGGAAGAGAGAGAAAAAGTTTGCCAGGTTGGGGATTCGATCTCGCAACCTACAGGACGGGAGAAGCCCGCGATACCGCAGTGCTACCGTTTACACAGTAACAAGAGGAAAATTACTATTCAAAAGCAAGAGACGCTCTAGGTCTAAAACTAAAATTGATTAATTAAATTTAATTAATGAATTAATATTTGAAAAAAACTGTATTAACATCAAGTGTCATCCACTACAAGTTTAAAAAAATGAATTTGAACTTGAGTGGATGAATAAAAAGTACTTTTATTAACGATTCAAAATTTGAACAAGATATATATAGAGAGAGTGTGAACTAATAGTAGGAATTGAATGACCCTCGTATTTGTGTTAACTTGCTATTAAGAGAAATATATTTAAATAATACTGTCTTACGTTTCAGCAAAAAAGAGGAATGCCAAAAATCTTGTAGACAGTTCTTTTCCCCCGTTTCCATGGTGTCCCTCGATCACGATGGAGAAGCGGTGGATGATATATTTTGGATGCCAAGTTCATGTCGCTGTTTCGACGAATCAGACAACATAATCTGAATAAATACGGTGAAGTGATCAAGAACTGATTTCATCTCCCCTGATGTGTATAAAATCCCATCTCCTCTCACATTACTGGTTTTAAAAGATCATTGATTCCTTTTATATTTCATATCAAATGTTATTCACGGTTTCACAACCAGCGTATTTTATTCTTGATGTTACAAAACAAAGAAAAAAGTCCTTTCTATGTGAATAGTCATCTTTATAGCCAAGTATTTTATCGTGATTTGTGTAAGAGAACTTATATGCTGTACATATACTAATTGAGATCGAGGTGCGGTTAAGGCCAGTTAAATTAATATGTTTGCCATTATACAGAAAATAATCATTCACAACTCTTGCAATGCTAGAGTGTCATTATCATTTTGAAGCTGACACGATTTGGCGCTTCTCATCCTATTAAGTTATCCAGAATGGCCAACTTCCCCAATTATGGATCGGGAATTACTGAATTATCGTGGAATTATTTTATAATTCTCCATGAATTTTTAGCTTTCTTCTGGTAGAACAACACTTCACCAGATCTAATTTATATGTAATGTACTCTTTAGAAACAATGTATATTTACGGTAACATAAACTGTGGTTCCAAGAATTCGCTAAATTGGCTGAAGAGTCTGTATTGCTCAAAAACATTTTTTTCATTTTATTAAATACATGTCTTAAATTCATTTATATTATGGCAACTTAATATAAGAAGCTTAAATCAATATAAGTAAAGCTTAAGAGAGTCTGAAATATTGAGAAAAAAATCTTAATTTGTTTTGAACTTATGACCACTGCAAATTAAAGAATATAATCAGTGATTTGAATTTCTCAGTATTTCCAGACTGTATGGATATTGTACTTTGAGTTTTTGAATCTATTACTTGAGCCATTTTAAAGAACTTCCTGAGATGCTACCGCGAATACGAAGTAATTTCATAACTCGCGAATTTTATTATAGTATTTGGGAAATTATTACAATCACCTTTTGTTGAAGTTCCTATGCATTTATCTGTTTTCCCAAGGAAGCATCCTTGTTTTACACCTTTCTCTATGTTTTATTTATATTTGATGCCTATTGTTTAACGTGATTACATCGCAGATGCTGTTTTGTGGTTATTTTCTAAATTTTCTGTATGGTCTGTGAAGTGCATGTGAGATTTTAGAAGGTTTTAGTACAGTATTTAGACTTGGATAAGAGTTTTGTATTTTTGGATCCTGAATGCTCTGTTAGATTGGTTTGCGCTTTCCAATGCTTTTCATTATAAAACCGATTCTACATTTTCCACCGGCTCAGTTGAAATTTGCCAAATTTATAAGTATTAAAAAAAAAATCATTGTGTTGTCACTCCGCCCAACTTTCAAATTAAATATTTCGAAGTGACACCGAACTTATAGGGTAAGCAAAATTCCTACCTCCATTGTCCCGGGGGAGCTCCTTTAAATGAAACAGATCCTGTGATATTATTCTTTAGGTACTCATATAATATCGAGAAATATTAAAATGTTTAATTCAGATTACTAATGACACACTCACAACTATATATATATATATTAATTTAGACCAAAGTTACATACTTCCCGCCGTAAAAAACGGGACCGAAAAATATACTCACCAACAGGCGCCGTATCTTAACATAACAATAATAAAAAAAAGAATAAAACTCAAAATTTAATTGCGTGTTGCCAAACATCGAAAAGTTATCTCGCGAAATGTGGCAGGAGTCAACAAAGGTAAATCAAACAACGAGTGAAAACCATGGTAAACCATGGAGTTTGCGACACATTGAGAGAGTTATTTTGGCCGAAATTTGAAGAATTTACTGAAAAACTAGCATGTCTTTAAAATGAGGGTTGTTCCGGCACGGTTTAACAGTATCATTTCAAAACTTTAAATAAGAAAACATAAAATATGATTAAAGAAATTTTAAATCGAAAAGTGATACTTTAATATTCGAGTAAATATTAGACAATTCATTTTAATTTCAAACTAGTAGAAAAAGTTTGGAGGTTAAACTTTTTATTCTGAAAGTACCCATCCTTTACAAAGTTCTTATACATATAAATTTTAGAAACGTTTTCAACACGGAAAGCGTTGTTTAAGGGAACAAGGGATCTTCAACCTCGAATTCTTTAATTTTCAATTTTTAACACTATATATAGAATGAGAATAATTAATATTCATTTTTACTGCATTAAACAACCTTAGATATCAAAATAAGGATTTTTTGGCAGAATAATGCCTGTTTTTCAAAAACAAAATTAAAAAATGCTAGCATTTTTCAAAATGCCCCATGCACATTTCATATTATTTAAAAACCTTATTGTTTTAAAAATATAAGTTTACCGTATATATACACACTCTGTCACAAAAACATATATGGACCCAGAAGGAAACGAGCTACTATCACGAAACTTAACATGTATGTAGTGTATGAGGAGATAAGCAAATAATTACGAATTCAGAAGAACAGACCGTTTTATTAAGAAGATATGGCATGAAAAAGGTTGCAAATCAGTAAGTAGTAAATACCCCTCTTGCAGCTATACAAGCCGAAACATGGCATGGCATTGAATCAGTGAGGTAACCTATGACCTCCTGCGGAAGATCATGCCATAACCTTTGCAACTGGACAGTTAATTCACCAGTATTCCGGGACGGCAGCAGTTGCCTTCCAAGCACGTCCCAGACGTGCTCTATTGGCGAGAGGTCTGGTGACCTGGCAGGCCATGGGAGTACGTCATATCCTCGAAGACATTGTTGGGAGAGTCACGCACTATGTGGACGAGCGTTGTATTGCTGATAAATGGCACTTGGGCGACTTGATAGCATAGGCAGTACAACTGGCGTTAAAATCTCGTCCACGTAACTGCGTTGAAGGACGACTAGAGATGATCGTGTGTCCCAACAAATCGATCCCTACACTGTCACACCTTGTGTAATCGCCGTATGCCTCTCAACAACAATTGCCGGATCGGACCGGTGGTCTGACCGTCTCCACGCATCTATGCGCTGGTCATCAGCATTGAGACTGAATCGGGATTCATCGCTGAAGATCACACGCCTCCAGTCGGTCACACTCCAGCTTGCACGAGGTCGGCAAAAATCCAATCGACACTGCCTATGATGTGGGGTTAGTGGTAGGCGTCTTAATGGACGTCGGCTCTTTATGCCTGCGTCGGCCAGTCGTCTCCGAATGGTTTCCCTTGATACCAACGGATGTCTGGAAGGTGGTAAATGGCGTCGAACCGATTCTAGAGACGTTGTGGGTTCGGACGTGACCGCTCTTATGATTGCGCGATCCTCGCGCGCATTTGTGTTCCTGGGACGCCTTGACCCTCCGCGACGGTAAACTATCCCTTCCGTGATCCATTGTTGACAACACCGAGCAACTACCATATCGCTTCGACCGAGGTGGCGGCCGATACGCCTGTTCGACCAACCTGCTTCTCTGAGGCCTACTATACGCCCCCTCTCAAAGTCCGACAATTGTTCGCACTGTCGCCGGTTACGTCTCAGAGGCATCTCTAGTCACAGTAACGTCTATCCAAGTCGACAGATTTGTTTGAATAACCCTATGGCACGAGCAATCATGCTTTAAATCCCTCCCAGCTGCATGTTTCATATGCGCATAGCGTGCATACCCTTGTCTCATTGGCGTCGAATTTTTAATCATTTGCATATCTCTTATCAGACTACATTCCTGCTAAGTTTCGTGATAGTAGCTCGATTTCTTCTGGGTGCATATACTTTTGTTTGACAGAGTGTATATATATATATATACCTAATTGGGTAATGAATTTCTTTTTTTTTTGGCATAAATCAAGAGTCAAAAATATATCTATTTTTAATGTCTGCTATTTTTTATGTTTTTTAATGTTTCTACTTTATTTCATGGTCTATAAATATGAAAACTATTTGTGGTTTCAAAGAAAGATGCACAGTTATGTTTGATTAACAATCTAGAGAAATTTGGAAGAAATAAGAAAAAAAAATTTAGGCGTATGGAGCATTTTGAAAAAAAATCTAGCAATTTCGAAGAACTTTTTGAAAAGCAGGTCTTATTCTTCCATAAAATTCTTATTTGGGAATTCTAAATGTAGTAAAAAACAAATATTTTCTTATTTTGTATATAGAGTAATATATTGAAAATTTAAAAAAAGAATGAGCTTGAAAATACCTTGTCCGCTTAATATCGAAATTTCAAAGCTCTAGAAATCGTTAATTGTTTGTAATTATTCTATAAACATATTAAATAAATTATTATTATCGCCAAACTAAAAATCAAAATTTTAAAAGAGTGTGTATATAGTAATTACTAGAGTAACATTTTAACTTTCATACATGTGAGAGAAAAATATGTTAATTCATTTTGATAGCATGATTTCATTTTTTCCCTCGTAATCAATTCAAAAGCACGTGTACCATCTTCTGTGTTGTGCCAATGCATAATTATGTTATGCCTGATATCATGGACACGATTTGTGATGTCTTACTTTATCATTTCATATATACGTTTATGTTTCATATATACTTAAATATGTTCCTATCATTTTTGTAAATATTTCAATAAAATTTTTATCTTATTTATTTTGACTTTCTTACTTTTTTTTTTACTATTTTCGCTCCTGTCGTCACGGATGTACCACAAAATACGATATTGCCAAAATTTCATTTAAAATCTTAATAATTTATATATTTTGCAATTACTTTGAGAAATCGATATATGTAAAACGTGCATGAGATAAATGCAATGGTTGTAATAATTTTTAATAAAGAAAAATAGAGTAAATTTTCCTGATTTGAGGAAATTTACATAAAAATATGATTTAGTTTAAAGAACTAAAGATATGTTTTAGATTTTATATCACAAGTTTGCAATTTACAGATATATTTCACTTCATTCTACTCTTTTCTGTGAAACAAATATCTGCTTTAACCAGTGGCGTACCCAGGATTTAATCTTAGGGGGGGGGGCGAGTTGAACGAATAGAAATATTTATAAGGCAAATTCAATATTCATAATGCAATTTCTATTTCTTTGGGGGGGGGGGGAGTAAGGCCCTTTGGACCACCCCCTGGCAGGGGCGGTTCCAGTCCAGAGTTTTTTTTGGGGGGGAGGGGGCAACGTCGGCTCTTGGGGTTATATATATATATATATATATATATATATATATATATATATATATATATATATATATATATATATATATAAGAAATAAACATCGTCTCATTTTAAATTTAAACTCATTTAGTATTAGGTCTACGATTATATAATTTTAGGCTATGAAAAATAGGGCAATTGTCCCTACTGCTCCCCCCCCCCTTAGAGGCGCCAATGCTCCCTGGGTGTGCCACTGGCTTTAACTAAAAATATCCTAACTGTAATACTGAAGCGATTTCATTTTTTACTTCGATTTCTTTTCTTCTTTTCAAATTTTAAATTGTAATGTTTTCACTCGGCTGAAACATCTTACCCCAATAAACTGAATTTAACAATGAAATCAAAATTTCAAAAATAAGACACAGACACAAGAAATCAAAGAGGTATTTCTTCTTGATAGGAATTATGTATAAATTTACCTCTCTAAACACGCCCTTTCAAACTACTAAATTTTCCGTCAGTAGAGATGAACTTAGATTGATTTTATATGGACAGTAAAATCAATGATATTTAGTTTAATGCCCTTGAATAACTACCATAAAACCCGTTCCCAACTAACACACATTGTTGGTACAAAGCCAATTTTCGTTACACTGTTGGGGAATGGTTACCGTTGGCAAAACTTCCAGAGACACATAGGGGCAGACTTCAAAATGTTTACGCTGGGCCAACAATTATAAAATGTTGTTGTCCCAACTGCAAATGAGAATTATGAGAATTGAACTGCTTTCTCAACGGTTGGGCCAACTCACAGCCAACCGTTGGGTGAGCTGCAATACCAACAGTTTCAACGTAATCCCAACGGCTAAATCCAACTGTTGGCCAACTATGTTAAGTAACGGTTGCCCAACAATTTACCAACGGTCTTGGGTTACTAGGGGTTGGACTAGTCGCAATCCTGCAATTGAAAGTAATTCTTGTTACTGACACTATATTGTGTATAAATTTGATTGCAACTTTCTATGTAGAACATGGCGGATACTTTTGACTATAACATATATTTTTTTTCCGAATTTCACTCCATCAGTGTTTTAATCCTCAAATTAGTAGAATTAGATTTTCTCAAATCGCGTCCATACTCGAAGTTAATAGTTCCCCCCTTGTAAGACGATCACATTTTCAGCTGAAATGTATAAATTAATCAAGCGCAATAGCAACAAAATATTTCTGAACACACTACAATACATACTTAATTATATTTAGATTCCAAATGGTTGTTTTAACAAGCAACCATTAATTACGTGAGGCTTTTAGAGAGGGGGGGGGGGGGGGGGGGTTGAGCCGAATCTCACCCAGTCTCACGTGGGGGAGAGGGCCAAATATCACGCCAAATATCTCGCCAAATATCACGTAATTTTTTTTCCGCAAGAAACAGTGTAAAATTGCGAGAAAACTGGGTTATATTAAGTAAAACATGTTTCTACACTAAAATATGGCTAAATCCTACCCAATAGTTCCAGTAGTCACTCTTGAGACCACACATGAGTCCCCGTGGACTGAATTAGAATGAATATTCTTTTACGAATTTTAGTAGTTCCTATTTAAGTATTATATTGTTCGATTTTCTCACTGTGATTCTAGATTACGTTCTTAAAAGTCTTAAATACTAGTCTTAACTAGTCTTAAATAAAAATAATTAAGCAAATTATGTTTTTTAAATAAATCCAACGCAATCAAGCACAGATTAACGTATTTACACTAAAAATACGCATTTTGAAAAATCTCACATGAGATTAGGGGGAGTGGGAGGGGGTCGAGCCAAATCTCACGATATCTCACCAGGGGGGGGGGGGGGAGGTCGAAAAATCGCCAAAATCGTCTCACGTAATTAATGGACGCCCCCCTTATCAACATATATTATGAATGTAGAATACAAATAAAAAAAATTCACTTTTAACATGAAACAAAAACATAAGAATTATTAAATCTTCTTCAAGAGGAACTGCTGGAGGAAAAGAGGATTCCTCAGTTTTTCGGATTATCTACGCATGAACAAATATTGTGAAAAAAAAAATAAATTATCTAAAGAATCGATATTGCTCGTAAGTGAAGCTGTAAAACAGACTTTTCCGAATTTTTTCAAAAAATTTAAACATCTCTTTAACTTGTACTATTAATTTAACTGAACTCTATTTAAACCACTTCTTCTGCTCTTCTGGTCATTCAAAAGCTCTGAGCAGTGCATTAGTTTTCAAGTGGAAAAATCCATTTTTGGAATATCTAATATTTTTCGAGGTTTTCGGTGCATTCCTACATTAAGGCTGCTATGTACTAACCCCATTGGATTCGCTCACCTCAATGTTAACCTATGGAGAAAATGTGTCCACGGATTGCCGACTTGGATTCAAAGATTTTTTTTTTTTTTTAATTGTACTCCGTCATAGAGCACGAAATTTTACAGTTCTGTACATTTTTCGTTTTTTTTTAAAATTCAATTAATATTTTAAAATTAAATTATTCGGGGAAAAATCTGGTCTTGTGTGTTTTAAACGCTCTTAAATTCCTTCGGTGGACAAAATTATAAAATGAATCCTGTAGCGCTTTGCAGAAAAGTTCGGGCTATCTGACAATACTAGTTTTATTTGATTATCAGCATTTATGTACCTGTAAATTGTTGACAAAAATATATTTTAAATAAAAAATTTGGGGGCAGCGCTTAACCCCCCTATAGAGAGAGAGCTATTACAATCCCTCAAAATGTCAATATTAATGGGGGTGGAATTCTCGAACTGTCAACTGGACTCCTCCCACCATAAAAGTCTGCAAGAAGAGGAAAAGGGAAATACGATTTTTTTTCTTTGTACATAGCAGCCTTAATTAGAAGAGATGGAAGGGAGCTTTGTGAAATGTAGTAATGGACGTCTAAACAATATTCCCATTTGCATGGTGGTAAGCGTCGAAATTAACAACCCGTGGTCACGGATATAAATTCCGGGCTGAGGCATGCCGAATGCCCTAATGGGTACTCCTGTTATAAAGGAGCCAACATAATTAGCAGCGCATGTAGGCGTATGTCCTTAGGATGTGTGCTGCAGCATTGGACAAAAAATATCCTTTTGAGAATTTTTTCTTATAAAATAAAACTGAGGTTATATTATGCTTGGCGCAACCTGTCCAGGGATGGCTTTGCGCCAAATAACACACCGAGCAATCAGCTATTATGAAAGACGTTAGCAATGAAGCAACCTACAAGGAAGATGAGGTAATCATAAAAAGTTATTAGAAGGGGAATGAAGCTCAGACAAAGACAAAGAGCAATAATGAAAAAAATTCTTTATTTGCTTGACAGCTGTGAAGTGAAATTCGAAGTCCTCTTTTGCGTGTTTCAAAAATAAAACAGAAGTGACCTCTCTTGCTAACGTTATGGTATGATGTCTGATGAAGATTATAATATTACAACATTTTTGTAAAACTGACAAGGTAAAGCGATACTAAAACAGAGAAAATACCAGTATAACGTCATATACAATAAAATATAATATTGATTTCTCTCATGGAATGTTTTCGAAAATGAGATCAAGAGGTTTCATGACAGATATATTGAGTTATCAATTTGCCATGATATCTTGAAAAGGACAAAAAAAGGAGCAAAAGTTTGAGAACGTTATGTTATAGCAATATGTATCAGGTCCAACAGAAAGAGAACACAGAAAAGGGAATTAACGAAAAAGATCGAGAACTTTGATGTAACTCTCCCAACAGCCCCCCCCCCCCAAAAAAAAAAAAAAGAATATATATATATATATATATATATATATATATATATATACATACACACACACATATATACACTGTATATATATATATATATATATATATATATATATATATATATATATATATACACTGCTGGCCATCCAAATTGCAACACCAAGAAAGAGAAGAGATATCACAACAAAATTTATTTTGTAGATAACATGTTGACCAAGTATCAAATGATTAAATTTATAGACTTCCGTGAAGTGTGGTTCCTGCCAAAATCAGTAGCCAGAGTAGCCGCCATTGTTGGAGATCACCGCTGCCACACGCCTCGGCATTGATTCAAAGATACTTTGGATGAGTTCTTGGGGTACAGCAGACGAAGCAGCTTCCACACGTTGCCAAAGTTGATCTACTGTGGCAGCTGTGGATGGAATCTGGGTCAATCGTAGAGCAACCAAGGACCACATGTTTTCTATCGGCGAAAGATCCGGAGAGCGAGGCGGCCAGGGAAGCAATTCAATCTGGCGATTGACGAAGAACCGTTGGACAATGCGTGCCACGTGTGGTCGCGCATTATCCTGTTGAAATATGGCTGTGGGCAAGCCCTGAATGTAAGGACGGACAACTGGCTCCAACACCTTGGAGGTGTAGCGCTGGCTGTTTAAAGTACCGGCAATGCGTACTAGAGGTGTGCGAGAGTGATATCCAATACCGCCCCATACCATAATACCCGGTGCAGGACAAATGTGGCGGTGCATAACACAGCTGTTCAGCATCCTCTCTTCACGGTGTCTCCAGACACGTATGCGACCATCATGGTGTTGCAAACAGAAGCGTGACTCGTCAGTAAAGACAATTTCATTCCATTCTGCCGTCCACATCCTTCTGTCATCGCACCATTGGCGGCGGAGACGTCTGTGGTTCTGCGTCAAGGGTAGACAAAGCAATGGACGTCTTGCGGACAGACCACTCTGCTGTAAACGGCGTCGAATGGTACGAGCAGACACTGGATGATGCGTTACAGATTGCATGTGCTGTGCTATGGTTCGTGATGTGACTGAGTGATCCGTCACTGCCATGCGCTCAATTTGCCTGTCATCACGTGAAGTGGTGCGCTGAGGTGGATGCGATCGAACACGCCGGTCCGCCGTACCCTCCTGCATCCAACGATCACATATCCGCATTACAGTTGTTTGGTTTCGTCCAACACGACTACCGATTTCCCTGAAAGATAATCCACAATCTCGGTAGGCCACTATCCTTCCTCTGTTGAACTCGGATACTTGATCAAAAGATGATCGCTGTTTTCGACGAGGCATAATTGATCGTTTTTTTGAAAAAACCACACGAAAAACACAATTGCCGAACTTGAAATCGTCGAAATCTCCAAGCCTAAAATAGCGCTTTGAAGTGCCGCCACAGGCGCGCGTGATGTGCGTCTGCGCTGAAATTCTAATCATTTGCATATCTCACCTCCGCTAATGCATGTTGTAAATTTCATGTTGTTTGCATGTTTCCTTCAGGGTGTTGCATTTACAGTGGCCAGCAGTGTATATATATATACATACCTACACTGTATATATACACATATATACATATAAACAGTGGAATCTCGATCTATCGTTATTCAAGGGACCGACTGAACTGAACGATAAATGCGGAAAACGATAGATGCGGGAACATAACAAAGCAATATGATCGCCGGGACTGGGTGAAATAAACGACAAGAACGGGAAAATGATGATTCGGGGAACGATCGATAGAGATACCAGTGTATATATATACACACATATATATATATATATATATATATATATATATATATATATATATATATATATATATATATATATATATATATATACAGTGGAATCTCGATCTATGGTTTTTCAAGGGACCTACTGAACTAAACGATAAATGCAGGAAAACGATAGATTCGGGAACATAACAAAGCAATATGATCGCCGGGACTGGGTGAAATAAACGACAAGAACGGGAAAATGATGATTCGGGGAACGATCGATAGAAATACCAGTGTATATATATACATACATATATATATATATATATATATATATATATATATATATATATATATATATATATATATACAGTGGAATCTCGATCTATCGTTTTTCAAGGGACCGACTGAACTAAACGATAAATGCGGGAAAACGATAGATTCGGGAACATAACAAAGCAATATGATCGTCGGTACTGGTTGAAATAAACGATACATACGGAAAAACGATGATTCGGGGAACGATCGATCGAGATTCCACTGTATATATATATATATAACTACAAGACAATTTTATGAAGAGTTATTTGATTTAAAATAAAGATATCTGTTTTGAAAATGTTTCTTACGTTATAAAAATTTTCAAAGACTCTTGCTTTTATTGGCTTGATTTTAGATCTTCTTGAAATTAGTTGAATTTAACTAAAAAAGATCAATTAAAAACTGTTTTACTGTAGCAAGATTGTAGCAAATATTTAAACTTTTTTCCAGGCATTCGTCCGAATAAAGAAAAATAAACCCACACAAAATATATTTTGTCGTTCGAACATTAACCCCTATAGGCGCCAAAATTAGACAGTAAAAATACGAAATTTTTACGGTATGGAGGGGAAAAAAAATGCAATCCAGCAACTTTCTCTAAAAAAGGATCTATGAATGATTCAGTAATAATTTTTTTTAAATAACAAATTATATTAAAACTTATTTTATTTTATTTTTTTGAGTTTTTATAATTTTTAAAATTTTTATGACTTTTGTTTTTAAATCAATAAAACTTTTCTTTATATTTAATACATATTTTTACGTTACTCTTTTAATTAAACTATTTCTAATAGTGATACATTCTTACAGTCTCTCCAAATATTTGAAATGGCGCCGGTGTTAAAATTTGCCTCAGACTCTACAATTGATTAGTCCGGTCCCGAGTCTAGTTGACACCAAATATATTAGCGGATATCCACACACGTAATTTAGCGTGGATTGGGGGTATACCTCTGTGACTACTCTATTTTCGATAAATTGGAGTAAGCCATTCGCCAGTAGAGGCATAAAGGTGGCAAAGAAATTTAGCCTGGGGTCGCGTATGCAATCAAACAACTGTGGTTATCTTGTTTATAACGGAGAAAAGTAAACCGTAATCAGGGGGCGGATCATGGCTAGAAGCTCGCGCTTGGGCTACCGAATAGCACCCTTTACACATGCGTTCTTTCCCGCGTGAAACCACAATCCCGGGCGATTGAGTACACGTGTGAAGGTGTCGGAGAGGAAGGGAAAGCTGCTTTTGAGCGTACTGCAAGTTTTCCCGCGCGCAATCCCGTACGCTCCAAGCACTCGTGAAAGAACGTACGTGTAAGGGGAGCTATTGACAGGGACCTCCAAAAGTTGGCAGCTTCAAGAAGAGATACATTCTGTGAACCTGAGGCAGAGTTACTATCTTCCTCAAGACAATCGTTGAATAACAAACAGATGTAGTTAAAGTTTTTAGTACCTAATAACTGATGACTAAAATTTCCTAGTAACTAAAAATAAAATTTCCTTTTTGACCGCGAGAAATTTTCTTAAGTAATAAATTAATTATTATAATAGTATTTAAGGGGACTCACGACCCTTAAGTCGAGGAAATAAGGCATATTTTCATACTTTTTGACTCTTTGTAACTATTTCAATTTACTCCCAATTTTTCGAAATTATATGTATATGATAAATTGACATATTTATTTTGATAAACAAATTTTCAACTCTAACAATAATTTTAAATAATTTTTTAAATGCTTTAGATATACCTGTTTTAAAAAATATTTTAATTGTATACTGGCTTGCGCGAAGAACTGTGAAATTAATACTTAAAACTTCCTTAAATTTTTTTCCTTAAAACTTATATACTTAAAACTTCCTTAAATTTTTGCATTAATTTACCCCTGAAAAAATAACAAAATGTGCAGTGATTGCAATAATTCTAGTTCAGACGCAATAAAATAACATGATTATGCAATGATAATAATTTCATGGAATTATGTTTCATAGTTTTTTAGATATCAGTTGCGGAATGATGCAAAATTACATTTTGAGAAAAATGAGTTTAAAATTTTTCTTACGATAAACTTGATCAGCAATTAAATATTTGGAACATCAATATCTCCGGAACTAAGCGGAATATTTTCATGCGGTTTGCTTTATTTTGTTCAGAAACGATCAGGCTTTAACAGATATTTTTTTTCAAAAAATCGAATTTTTTAAAGATTTAAGAGTAGTGAGTCCCCCCCCTTAAACAAGGGGGCCTCAAAACTAGACTGCTATTGGCGGCCTCCAAATGCTTCATCCGCCACTGACTGTAGTTGTGACATTCGATAATTCAAATATAAATACTACTGTTCAGTTCTCTTACCAGTTTTACTAGTTTCACCTTAAGAGCTAGTCAAATACATTAAGAAGCGATTTCTTAAAATATTAAAATAGGTAAAAGGAATTGTGATGGAAAAAAAATAGAAGATATCACAAGAAACAAAGCTGATTTAAATATATGTAACGCCCTGCTTTCAAATAATCCCAACGTTTCTGCCAATATTACATATTACTTTTCGGGTAAAAGTAATCATGGTATAATAGTAATAGAGTAAGTATGCCGAATATGAGACACCTTTTGATTTTCATATATAACTAGGAAAGTAAGTGGGGGATTATAGTACCAACATGATATCCTTTTAATGCATATATTTTACTACATATAACAATGACAGAAAATGAAAATAACCTTACGATTTTCTTCTATGAAATTATCAACACAAGTGTTCCAGTTTTTGGGGTCTGAAAAAGTAGTCCTAATATGATACCCCCATTCTACAACTCTAAAAATGAATTAGAATTACTGAAAAAATCGTAAAAACAAAACTGTACACAATAATAACAGTTACACAATGATAACAAGTACACAATGATAACACAGTACACAATGATAACAGTTACTTATATACACTAATAGGTGAAAAAGAAAAGTGACATTTTAAACAAATTAAATGGTTTGCACTACAGGTTTTGTTTACTTTTTGTTTTTAGATTCAAACTTTTTACATTGTTTACAAATAAAAAGTTCGTCAGCTCCACAATCTTCATGGGCCCACCTGAAACACCTTTAACATTCACGCCACTGTTCTCCCCGTTTGTCTTCTGAAAATAAACAACCACAAAAAAGGCATTCAGCGTCGTTTTCATCAATGTTTATCATCACTGCTGTCATAAAGAGAATCACCTTCCATTGAGCCGAGACCATCATAGCTATAATTAGGCTTATTCGTTCTCTGTTTTTTAACTAGTGTTGTATTTTCATCCATCTTTGATTTTCTCCTTCCTGTAGGGATCCCTTTGCCTCTTCCCTTTCCCTTTATTGTTTCCTTATCCTTTTCTCTTTTTTTTTATCTTATTCTCCTTTTCCTTGTTTATCTTTTGATTTCTTATCTTTTAGGTCTATTCCCTTTTTTTCTTGTAGGAAACAAAGTTTTTTTCGAATATGCTACCGTTCTTTTATTAGTGCTATCAATCAATTTATTTTTATAGGGCGATGATGTGATAATATCGGTTTTGCGGGCCCTTCTTGGTTTCGAGGTGTTTTTCTCAGGTAACGTAGGCAAGGGATTTACTTCTTCAGGAATCACTAAGAACTGGTTTGAACTTGTTGTTTGATCAATACCTTCCACATTGTCACTACTGCTACATGGTTGTCGATTTCGCCTGGGCGTCACTGCATCTGCAGCTTCAGAGGAAACAAGGCTGTGAGAGTGAAAACTAAAATGCCTAATATGAGACCTATCTCATATTACGCATGCTTTGGGGTCTCATATTGGGCACTACCATGTTGTTGAACACGCAGGGCCCGACTTAGCCTAATTGGGGCCCGGGGCAAAAACTTCTTTGCCCCCCCCCTCTGCTTCACTACTTCAGTAATCCAGAACTTAATACTTAATACTAAACTTTCTATTCGATTTGGGGGCCCCCCTCTGATGTGGGGGCCCGGGGCAACTGCCCCGTATGCCCCTGCCTTAGTCAGGCTCTGTGAACACGCCAACGAATTTTTTAGGTTAGGATTGAGGTTAGCTTAAAAACAAACAGGCGAGTTTACACTCCTCATTTATAGCTACCTATCCAATGCTGACAGTTTTGAAAAGAGTCTTACCTTGAAGGTGAAAAAAAGCCAATGAAAATGGTGATGCAAAAAAGTTTACGAGCACACATTCAGGAAAAGAAATACTGCACCTTTGTGTGTGCTTGCAAACACTCGACTGACTCACCAATTACGAATGATGCAATAGACCAGGGGTGGCCAACCGGTCGATCTTAGTCGATTTTAGTCGATCGCGAGCCATAATTTCATAAATATATGGACTATGTTAGTGATAAACTGCTCATTTTCCATTTAAAAAATGAGAACTAGTCGATCGCCGAATAAAAAATTATACAAAAGTCGATCGCCAACTAAAAAAGGTTGTCCAGCCCTGCAATAGACTACTGTTTTAAGCTCCAGTAGCCAGACGACAGCACTTTATAAGTCCTATAAGCTGGGGTCTCATATTAGGCAAGGTCTCATATTCGGCATACTTACCCTACAATAGAACCTCGATATATCGAACCTCCATATAATCGAATTCCTTAATAAATCGAAGTTTTTCTATTTCCCTTGAACCTGCCTAACACTCCCATGTTACATTTACCCCTACATATCGAAGGACTGGTCGGGAAGACCTCGATATTTCGAATTTTTAGTTTGCTTGACTTGGCACAGCACCTCTATATATCGAAGTTTTTATTGGAAAAACTCTATATGTCGAAGTTGTTTTGATGAAATCAGTTTTCATTGCAGTGAGCATACAATTGTTTTAGTGTGAACCTCCATATGAGGTGGTGAAAGGCAAAGTGGTGTAAGTCACATTTTCAACTTTTTTTATTTGAGGGTAAAAATGTAATCTCCATGTTAAATTTATAATGGAATTACATTTAATTATTATTTGCAATATTATAATAGTTGTTATGAATTATAAAGATGGTCAAATTGGACTCTACATATTCTTTCGAGATTTTAGCTAAGTGGCGTTATTTATTTATTTATTTATTTTGGCAGAGAGTGGTGAGAATTTAGATTCTGCCAGAACTGCAAAATTTCTCTTCCATCAGTTCAAATGATACGGAGGAAAAATAAAGCGCAGATTAAAAACCCGGCAAATTATTAGAATTTTGGAGAGAAAAGCTTTTCGAAGATATCTTCTTTGAAAAACGGAGAAAATTATTTGTAGAAAACACAACTTCTCAGACCCCTAACGTGAATTTATGACATTGAAACGTTAAATCTAAAATGAATCCTTCTCATTAATTTAACGAACTTTTGTATCAGGGAGTAGTGCTGCCATCTATGGAAATAGAAAAGAAAGAGAATGGAAATTTCAATATCAGGGATCGATATGACATGACAGAGGCAAGTTCTATAACATCATAGGAATTCTTTCCATATTGGTATAAAGCAATCAATCAGTACAAAAACCAGTAGTTGAATAAAAACTTTCATAATATTCACGTTTAATTTAATAAACCATTTCAAGCGAAATTTTCTTAATAGTACAAGATTTTATTACACTGAATTTCAGTTACATTTGTAAAATTTTCATTCCCAATCGCATTGTAATTATTTTCATTATAATCTAACGGAGGAAATATTTCAATATGAATATAAATAACATAATATTCAATTAATAATAACATTTTAAACTTTTTATGAAGAATTTGACCCTCTTTTACTCTATTTCAATTCAAATCTTCTTCAAACCTGTGTTTGGAAGAAAATTGAAATAAAAATTCCTATGTGAGATTATGATTATTCGCAAGTGAGATTTCTCAAGTAAGATATAATGGGGAAATAGATGGTACGAATATAAAAGAAAAGAAGTATCGACCTCGGGAAATGCATACTTTTTCTAATATCAAAATACATTAAATAAAAATAAACAAAAACTAATGATTACTTACATTTTCTAAATGAAAGGCAATCTTAAGTGAAATGAGAATTTCTAATTCAACAATAATATGGCAATTTTATTTATATGCAATCAACCTCTGAACAATTACGGAGTGTATTTCTGGAAAATTGAATATATATTCAGTATAAGATTATGAGTTTGGGAAAGTAATAAAAACAGAAGAAAACCCGTTTACAACAGAAAAATTATATTTTGATTTTATTATATTGTTGAAAAATTTGGGAACATTGTCAGAAAATAAAAATTTTTTTTAGTTTTTTAGGATGCTTAAGAATAAAATTCGAAATAAATATAGAGCTTTAATTACCTCTTTAGGAAGATTTAATTCGATTTATTATAAACAAAAAATATCTTATTGCATATGAAACATAGTATTTTAATCTGAAAATTTTATTCTCAGTCATCTTTAATTACGTTAAAACATAAAATGTTTCAACTGTAACATGGTAAATAATATATGTGTGTAAAATTGTAGAGGGTATATAAAATCACGTCTGAAAAGTCATAATCAGTGAAAGAACTCATAAATTTCTTGACATATCCTGTCATTATTTTATAACATTTTTTATGAAATGTCATAATTTAATATGGCATTTTTTCAAGGCAGGAGGAAGTTTAAATACATATCACAGTTAAAAACTTATGAACAATTCATAATTATCCTTACTTGAATATTTATGGACCAGTGGAATAACTTGTTTAGCATAATTCTTTTGTTAAAAAATGACTTGTAATTTGATTTATGTACATTACTATAGGTGAAGTTTTAAAGCTTCACCTATAGTGATGTATATAAATTTAATATTTTTAATATAGATTTAACGTTTTAGTATCATAAATTCACGTTAGGGGCTCTGAGAAGTTGTTTTTTCCCACAAATAATTTTCTCCGTTGTCACTTAATAGGAAATATAAACGATAATAGATGGCGTCACCAAATTAACTTTTCTAAACCATAAAGTTTTTTAACTTTATAATAAAAAGGTATCTAAAAATGATCAAGAAATTTCAACAGCATTTTAAAATTAATATTGTATCCCAAATTATTAAAATATAATAAAGAGAACCGCAGTATTGAAAGGAAATGATGTTTTTATTATTAAATTTTCTATTCTGGATTGTAAGAGAGATACAGAAAACAAACTTTCAATGATGGTTCAACTGAAATGAAGAGGTGTACAGGATCTGGAAAAAAGCGAACGTTTTGCACAAACCTGATTAAATTTCAATATATGAATATAATTTATTGAAGAATTAATTCAATATTTGCATACAATCATGTAAAAGGAGCAGGTATATTCTTTTACAGATAATTCATATTAAGTAGTTTTAACAGAAGATAATACAAACTGACAGTGGAGAAATAAGAGATGTACGGGGAAACAAGAAGGTCTCCACTGATGATAAAATAAGGGAAATGGGCCACTGGTCGATTTTTTTTATATTATCTTGTTAGTCTAAGAAAAAAAATGGCTCAACCGTTCGGGCTGCGTTTAGGATCAAACCACCACCAGGATCTAAAATATCAGGACAAAAAAGGCAATGGATCCATTGCATTTTTCCCCCACATGCAGGCCCAGATTTCCGCATGGGTAAGTGGGGCTCTTGCCCAGGGCCCCCAAAATTATGGGCCCCCCTCTATTTAGTATTAAGTTGTACATATTTTTGAAAATTTCCTCCCTTTTGAAAAATGGGACTGTGTCCCACATGTTCATGTGGAAATCTGATCCTGGGGGGCATGTGCCCCCCTCTGGATCTGTCCTTGGACGAGCGGCCTCCAAAGTCTGCTTTGCCCTGGGCCCCATTGGGTCAAAGTCGGGCCCTGCCCAGGTGTAACGCTACTTTTCACTCATTAGTCCATGTCTGCGAGAAATATTCAGCTCAACCCGTCTCGTATTTGAATTTTGCCACTCAACCTCTTGAAAACACTTTAACTCCTCCTGTCGCAATGGGTCCATTCTTATGTAAATTTTCATCAAATCCTTCCGTTTCTAAGAAAAGAAAATCCTTCCTTCAAAATCAGAGGAAAAACAACCCTCGAAAATGATTCTGTTTTCGCCAACGAATCTACGCTTGGATATCTCAACCCTATGCTATATAAAACTGAGTTGAAATCATAAACTCAATAAGTTCTTTGAAGTCATGAAGTTAATGATTAGATAATTTGCATTAGTTTGTCTCAACCTAGAATCAGGGCGCTCGCTGAAACATCCCCCTTTAACCCTTTTAGAATTCTTTTCAGTTGAAAATGCAAAATATAAAAAGGAAACAAAATCAAAAGTTTGAATGAAATTCTTATGAATTCTTTTCTTATAAAAAGGTTACTTTTTCGAAAGCAAACCATCACTTCCGAAATTTTCTTTTGAATAGATCAGAATAATTTTTTAATCGAATACTGTATTTGAAACTAAACTGAACTGGGAAACATTTCTGGTGAGTTCTTTAATTCATTTGTATTTTAACCGAAGCAAGATATTTGCCGTAGTGAAAAAGGCTAATTTTTTAATCGAATACTGTATTTGAAACTAAACTGAACTGGGAAACATTTCTGGTGAGTTCTTTAATTCATTTGTATTTTAACCGAAGCAAGATATTTGTCGTAGTGAAAAAGGCTAATTTTTTAATCGAATACTGTATTTGAAACTAAACTGAACTGGGAAACATTTCTGGTGAGTTCTTTAATTCATTTGTATTTTAACCGAAGCAAGGTATTTGTCGTAGTGAAAAAGGCTAATTTTTTAATCGAATACTGTATTTGAAACTAAACTGAACTGGGAAACATTTCTGGTGAGTTCTTTAATTCATTTGCATTTTAACCGAAGCAAGATATTTGTCGTAGTGAAAAAGGCTAATTTTTTAATCGAATGCTGTATTTGAAACTAAACTGAACTGGGAAACATTTCTGGTGAGTTCTTTAATTCATTTGCATTTTAACCGAAGCAAGATATTTGGCGTAGTAAAAAAGGCCTATAATGCCTAAAGGTCGATCACACGCAAACATATTGCAATGATTTACTCCATGCCTTTCAGCATATGAACCCCATTAAACATCTCTCACTGATTGAGTTCTTGAATGATATGTTTCCAGTGAAATATTATATTAATCAATTATCATACAATTCATTGATTTTTATTCTGGCTGACAGCGTTTTCAACAAAAATCACATCGATTATCCAGCTAGCTATAATATCGAAGCAAAATTATAGTCACTTTATTAAATCAGTGATATCTCTCAGTTTAAACACCTATTTTAATTAATCATCCTAATACATGATAAGTACGAAAACAATTACGAATGTAGAAGAGGTTGTATTTTTATGCAAACTAAACTAGGTCACAAAACTTAAAGCCATGTTTTGGAAACAATAAGCATCTGTTTAGATTCTCATCACCAAGATATAATTAAATGTTCAGTCATTTCGAAAGAGAATTTGGTTTCTTTATCATGATTACGTGGCAGACAACATGAAAAAAATGTTACCCGCCAAAATTCTAAAACAATGATAAAAACCAGGTCACCATACTGAAAAACACACAGACTTCAATTGCAGTGTTTTTCTTTGTACGTGTTTCCATCAGAGGAAAGAAAAGGGATAAATTTAACGATGTTGTTTTTAAGATTACTGCCTCTTAGGTCGTTTATGAGACAGCAATATGATTTCCCTGAAGATAAAACACTTAGTTACTCTACTTGACCTGAGTTGGTTGCTAAATTTTTAGCCATGGAAGATTCGCAGAAAGAGGTTACAGGATAATAAAGATTTGTCCAGCAGGATAATAAAGATTTGTCCAGCACCTTAGCTCTTACTTACGTCAGTATGGTAAACAAGACATTTCATTCTAGCCGAAGATCATTTAATCCTCGTTAGGCGTGATAACTCCCGTCTTCCTAAGGCGGTTCATCAGTTTCAATTGTGATCGCAGCTCTTGAATCCCGACGTGAAATTGGGAAATTTTCTTACACACCACAGATTAGCAAAAGCATAGTTTGGAATTATGCATTTTGCATATGTACTTAGACGTTTGAACGGAGAGCATGAAGTTTTTAAAAGCTGAATTTTTTCCGAGGTTAATTTTTTGCTGGGCATGAAATTATTAATGCCTATCGCCCCCTAGTTGAAACAGTTTTTTGGAAATAAAAGTAAATTTAAATAAAAAGGTTTTTAAAAAACACGTGCCTTGCATTTAAAAGATCTTTTTTTCTGATGCAAAAAGTAGACTTAAAAATATGTTTTTGCTAATCTGTGATTAGAAAAATACGATGAGAGAAATTTCCTGTATCTTAATATTAGGACTGAACATCTGCGATCGCAACTCATGTACTGCGTTAACCAAAACTCTTATTAGCTCGTATATCAACACATAAATATCAACTCGTATATCAACACTCTTTATCAACACACATATATAACAGTTATATACGTAGATTCGTCTAAGAAACAAACACCCGATTAACGGATTATTTGAGTCTCACAAAAGCAAAACGTTAGAAATAAAATACAAGTTGCCCGAATGAATGTCAACTTGGCTCGCCTTTTTCCCATTAATAAACTAGCTTGCAAGTCAGAACTTAACGAAATACAACCTTTGTCCAGAAAGTTCGGTGAATGACGTCATAGTGCTCACGGTCGTAAGTGTTTGTAACCGGCGCATACCGTGCCGGACAGGTGAAGATTGGTCTGAACCAGTTCCCGAGCGGTGGTGCTGCGAGTTAGCTTATAGCGTGGAAACAGTTCACTGTAGAGTGAAGGTGTTGTGCGCTCGGTCGACTCGGTGTTGTGCGCTCGGTTCTGTTTCAAACTTGGAAAATCAGCGAAAGAAACTCATGAAATACTGCAAAAAGTTTACGAAGAACGTGCTGTCACCTTGAAGTGGGAGTATGAGTTGTTTAAACGCTCCCGAGAAGGGCGGGACACCATTGAAGACTCCCCCCCCCGAAGTGGTCGGCCTGCAACTGCACGCACCACGGACAACGTACAGAAAGTGAAGGAATTGTTAGCCAAGGATCGTCGTGTGACAGGGCGAATGGTAGCGGAATAAGTGGGAATCGGTCGTGAGATGTCTCACCTCATGCTGACCCAGGATTTGGGTAAACGCAAGCATTGCTCCCGACTTGTGCCCCACACTTTCAAGCCGGAACAAATGCAAATTCGGCTTGACGCCCGTGGAGACTTCATCGACATGGCAGATCGAAACCCAAATCTCCTGAAAACGACTGTCACGGGTGACGAGACCTGGTGCCTGAAGTATGACCCCCGACGACAAGCGTCAGAGTATGGAGTGACGTGGTCCAGGGTCGCCGAAAAGCAAGGAGGTGCGAAGTGAGAAATCCCGCATCAAGACAATGCTCGTGGTGTTCTTCGACTCTGAGGGTCTCATCCATAAACAATTCCTCCCTGAGGGCACCACGTTAAATAGCGCTAAGTACGTGGATATACTGAAACGTCTGCCGCAACGGATCAATCGGGTATGCCCCCAGTACGCCGAGCAAGGCAACTGGACCCTGCTTCACGACAATCCCCGGCCTCATACTGCCTTTCTGGTGAAGCAGTTCCTGGCCAACAGGCGAGTTGTGTCTCTGAATCCCACACCCTACTCCCCAGACTTGTCTCCCCCGGACTTTTTCTTGTTCCCCAAATTGAAATCAGCCCTGAAGGGCCACAGGTTTTCGGACATTTCGAACATCCAACGTAATGCTACGACCCAGCTGAAGGCCATCCCTAAAGACGACTACGCCAGGAGTTTCCAAGACTTGTACAGCCGTTCCCAGATGTGCATTACCACCTACGGGGATTACTTCGAAGGACAGTAAACAGCTCTTTCATGTAAGACAGCCATCCACTGTAACTATAGACACATTCACCGAACTTTCTGCACAAAGGTTGTTTTTAACAAAATAAAATGTTTTGCACGAGGTCAGGAAAAGGATCACCACCCCTGTCCTTGACACTTTGTGGTCAAAATATTGAATCCCCATACTACTTGAAGATTTTATCATTAACTTGTGATTATCTTGGCAGGAATTTCTGCGATATGTCACCGCAGACTTGGTCCTTGATGCTAAACTACATGCTGCTGGTTCGTTTTGAAGTACTGTGGTCATGCGCAGCACAAGATCGAATTAGAGTGGGGCCTACAATTTAAAGCCTATTACGAACGGATACCGACATCCACGTCACCGACGGGATCTGAACCCCCCACACTCTAATATCACAGATAAGGGTCCTAGCCATTCGGCCATCACTCCAACTACGAGTATAAGTTGCTTATTTCAGAATGGTTGGTAAGCCAAAACATTACACATTGTCATCACGAAAAGGAAAACGGAAAATAATGTGTAACGTAAAGCATTGGGGTAGTAATTTTTTCTGTTCCAATAATAGAAGAGTATACTTGAGTATTGCTGAAAACACATTATGAGTTTATAAATGGTATATCACTGGGAACTAATATCAGTATGTTATAGTTTGATTTTTATAAATTCACAAATGCTGATGATATATGCACAAGAAGCCCTGGCAACGCCTGTTAATTAAAGCTAGGTGTAAACAGAATACATCGAAAGATGCCCAATTTTCTTCACATAGTAGATTTGTAAGGATCAGGGGTGGTATATACGGACTTTTTCTCGAGACTCGATTGTTAGAAAGACGTGACTCGTGACGGACCGAAAAATCCTCTAGTGGGGTTGATATTTTTGCGTAAGAGCGAATTTTTCGAACGTGACAGTAAAAAACCCAATACTTTTTTTTTCCTATTCTATAGCATGTAAACAAAGCTGACGAAGACAAACTCGGCTTATCGCCGCTAGCCTTGCCGTAAAATGCAACGCCTGTAGTTCTAAGAAATATATAAAACAAATATAGTATATATAACAAAGCTACAATCAGAATAGACAAGATGATCCTATGTTTCGTGAAATAGCTTGCTTGTGTGACCCCACCATAGCGACAATCTGCAAAGCGTGTTGTAGCTTTTACAGCATACAAAACAAGCAGCAAAATAAGTTAATATTATTTTAGTAAAAACCTTTTATTATTTTTTGTGATGCTTAAACATGTAAATGTCAGTAATTGTGACATCTGGGGCTTGTAATTATATACCATTAGCAAGAATGTATTCTAATTAATGATATGATCAATTTTTAACTTCTTCTCTAACAGGAGAATAATCCATCACTGGCAACATGCTGGCTGGCAACATGCTGGTTTTAAACGAGATCGATCGTATCGCCCAAGATAAAAACAGAACATGGATTAACAATGCCAAATGCTGCCAATTAATCACTAAGGATTAAGCTACAGGAAATAACGTTCTTTTGACAATCAATTAATGACAGTGTGTTTTCCCTCCAAAGACAGATTTTTACCTACCCGTTTCTTTTGCCCTCTTCTACTTGCTCCTACAATACTCTGCACAATTTATTTGTTTACAGTTTCGCCCATTTTTATAAAGGCGTATATTCCCAAGAAATGCCCTAATTAGCGCCAGTTCAGTTGCACATAAAAAGGATATCAATATATCTGGAGCTGTTAGGCTAGAGTCACCTGCATTTCAATACCATTATTGCGTAATTTAAAGTATATCCCAGGTGTATTCTCTTGCACATGACAAAACAGCGCATGCGTTTTTCTTCCTGATAAAGGCAGAGATGGGATCCTTGTTGCAGGTGGATAATATTGAAAACTCTGAATGACAGTAAGGGAAACATAAACTAACCTAACTTTGGCCCAACTTGCCGAATTCTATTCCTTATTGTTTGCCCCTTTTACATTTCCATATTTTCAGGGGCGTCGAGATCCCGGCTGGAAAGTTCAGGGGATCGTGAAAGTTTACCCCCTTTTCCCGTCTTGCCGGTCTTAGATATTTTTAATACTGATCTTATTTAATTATAACAATTAGCGTAGTAATGGTGCTGTATGGAAAAGTATTTCTACAACAATAATTAGTTTAATTTTGGAACGTTGTGTAACGCTTCTGACACATCAGACATAAATTTCAGGATTTTATTAGAGACCTTCACAATTGTTTCGTGGTGATCTACTGATAAGATAATTTGAGGCAATGTTGTTTATCTTCTGCCATATTTTAGGGGATAATATAAGGTGGCATACCTATGAATATGTTCATTTTCGGAAAAAAATATTTGAAAAACAGTTACGTTCAGATAACCCCTTTAATTGATCTAAATAACTTGGGGACTCCCATGAAAAATCAAACGATTAACACCGTCATACTTTGCGTTTAACGGTGTTTAATGTAGAATGTGACGTTAACGTATGGTTACCAGTAAGGGAAACATAAACGCATTTAACAGTGTATCAAACGTATGAAATGCACGTTTGGATGGACCGATAATTTCCCTGAGCTTTCAATCCTGCCTAATTTACGGTCATACCTTTCCAAGGCATATAATACGGCCTCATATCTTTTTATCGGAAATTATAGGTTGAAGAATCTTGGAGACGGGCAAATTATGCAGTAAATTACTTTAATCACTCCATCTCGCGGGAGAGAGTAGTACTGCAAAGGCGGGAATCTTATGGCGTCCGCTGACTTACCTCGCTTTTCTTCCACACCTCATTAGAGAGTCAACGAAGACGTTTTGAAGAGCAAAACCTTGTCTGAGTGGGAGTATATAAGTAGAAAACTATGGAAAAAGCGAGAGGGGAATCAGGTAACAGGGTCAACGTGTCGCCACGTGGGATATTAGCAGCTGACGACCACGCAAGATTGATAGCGAGAGCTCGATCATACAATAGTTTGGGGTGTCTGCACTTTACTGTGGCGAGTGAACAAATAAATCACATCTCAAACGTGGACGTCTCAGGATGTCAGTTTATCGCGTCTTTATTATGCAAACGCTAATCTATATTCAAAAGTGAATTTCCTCAGCGTAGAAAACAACGCGTCCAAACCTGTTTTATTTACTGAAACTTCAGGAGGAATTTTTCACGGTGCCGTCAAGAACATTTAGTTCCCCATGATCACGTCATACTACGTTCCGTAAATGACGCCTAGAGATGTATAAGAATGCATGGAGTGTAAACAGTAAATACTAAGAATGTGAAGCGGCAAGAAAATATTTTAGTTCTAGATCAAGCTCAAAAGAAAAATAGGTACAGATCTTTTAAGTTATAGAAATCCTTAAATAGAACCAATGTATTGAGAGCAATCACTGGTCGCCGACGATCACGTGTACTTATCTGAAGAAGACGTTAAGGTAAATGCACCTATAATAGGCCATGTCCCTATAATGGGCCGCCCTTTAGAAATGTTGAGAAATTAAGGGTCTATTGTTACCTAAGGCAGTAGAAGGGGTGAGGGTCATTGGCTAGTAGCCAATGACCCTCACCCCTTCTACTGCCTTAGGTAACATTTCTAAAGGGCGGCCCATTATAGGGACATGGCCCATTATAGGCGCATTTACCTTAATGAAAACATTAAAAATTGGCTATCCTCAGTGCAGTCGGATTATTGTCGACATGGCTCTTGCATCGAAATAAGAACATTTTGTAAGTTTTGGGCAAATTGTCCTGAGAGACAGTCAGAAGGTAATGCATATTTCAGATACGAACAGTGGCAGGCAGTTATGCGTGCCTCTCGGAAGAGGACGATCTCAGCGAATTTACTTGCGATCTGCCCCATTAAGGATGCCGGTAAACTGTCGCTTATAGACATCTGTGATAAATTGAAATAAGAATAGAAGAAATACGTCTGGGAGTCAGAAGGGGATCATCTCCATGAATTTACTTATAATTTGCCTCCGTCTGGTTGGTTCAGACAAGTGTAAATTACCGAGTTTAGAATGTTAAGTCCTTGACGAATTCAACGAATGGATCGGTACAAGGTGGTTGCATCTACACGACGCATTCAGAGGTCGGCAAATATACGTAATTGTCTGAAGGGAACATTCTTCATAAATAGAAAGGCGATCGGCCTACAGCACTTTAGTACTATAATTGCAGACAAGATAGGTAATTTATTGCTTTTAGAACATTTAGATTGATATCCAAGTTTCTTGAGAATTTATGCGGTAGTAAAATGCGGTAGTTGTTACATATATATTAAGCGCGTCAAGTTAAGAGATCGTCAGTTATGTGTAACTGTCGGAATGGAACTATTTGCATAATAATTGTGATCTGCCTTCATCAGTAGGGCCCCTTATTACGACTAGTTAAATGTGATTTGTTGCGTTCGAAAACTTTAGATTGTTACTCAAGTTTCTCCTGAATTTTTCGTTGTGAAAGATGTAAGTTGGTGATTATGCCCTAAGCGTATAGTGACCGTCAATTATGCGTAAGGGTCGGTAGAAAATGACGTATACGCATAATACAATTGCATAAATACAAATGCAATTGCGAACTGCACCAAGAGTAAAGTTTCGTAGCAGTCGACTACATGCCTGTGCTTTACTGCATCCTGATCGTTACGAAAGTTTCTTGTGAATTCAGCCAAAGGGTAGAGGTTGTTGCATATGTTCTACGCACAGGCCGTAAATTTGCAAAAGAGATAGGTAACGATTTGATTAAGTGTAATGTGATCGGCCCCTATAGCAACACAGTACTATCATAATCGACCAGATACGCGGGATTTCGTGGGATTTATGGCATTGAGGACATTTTGATAGCAATACTATTTCATCTTGAATCCAACAAAATTAACGGAAGTTGTTTCGCAAATCTAATGCATAAACAGACAGTCAAATATGTATAATTGTCGAATAGATACGTGTAATGTATTGCATTTAGAACATTTAGATTGTTACTCAATTTTCTTGTAAATTTATCCGATAAAATGCCAAAAGTTGTTGCATATACTTTATGCGTACTTAGGCTCTCAGTCATACGTAATTGTCGGATCTTTATTAATACAATTGGGATCTACGCTCAGTAATACAATCCCACGATTGTTGACTTAGATAGTATGATTTATAACATCCAGAAAATTTAAATTGTTGCACAATCAGCGGCAGGTGCGGTAGTTTTGCATACACCCAATGCAGATAGAGGTCGTCAAATAAACCCAAGAGTCGAAAGGGTTTGATGTGCGTAATTACAAACAAGATCTGATCCCTTCTGCATGTCTCTGTAATTGCAACTAGAAAGTGTAATTTAATGAATCAACGCAAGTTTCCCGCGGATTCACCATTAGATTAGGTCTCGAAATTTTTGCATAAGCTGTGAGCGTAAGACAAATGGCAGTTAAAGAATTGAGCAAGTGTTTTCCGAATACGCCAGAAGGAATTTCAGATGATTTTTTTTTTTACATTCCCGTTTCGAATAAAGCAGCCGGAAATTACACGTATGTACTCGTACGATGGTTTGTTTAAATAATCTTGTGATCGATCACCTGCAGCGCAGTCTGATAGCCATCGTCAAAACGAGTCATTTATAACATGTACAGTAAATATTCTGCTAGATTCTTGCGAAATGATAGGAATGAACAATAGAAATCATTGCATTTTTTTCTAATAACCGCAGACAGTTGCAAGTAAACGTTTAAAGGGGTCAAACTGTTGGAATACGTTTCAGATTGACCACAGGAGTAAAGAAGGATAATGAACGTCCAGGAACATATAGTTTAATGCATTCAAATTATTTTACAGTTTCTTTCGAATCCGTCGGTAATTACTGCAAAATAATTACAAGATAAAAAGAACTTTTTATATACCACGCTTTCAGGGCCGCCCAGAGACTTTACGGGGCTTGGGGCAAACTTCTGTTGGGGGCCCTAAGACTATTTTTCAGAAGACTATTTTGTAGTATGAGAAATCTGATTAATCGAATAATTTTTTTTTATTTTTGAGGGGCCCCTTTTTTCAGGAGATTATTTTGAATTTTGAAGTACGGTACAGGTTTCAGAATTTTCTTTCGGAGGAAATCTAATAAATAAATTTTTATAATTTTTTGGGGGCCCCTCCGGCAGTTGGGGGCCTGGGGCAAAGTGCCCCAGTTGCCCCCCCCCCCCCTCTGGGTGGCCCTGCAAGTTTTTAAATGTTCTGTTGAATCATATAAACTTGACAATTCTCTCTTAATTGCACAAACCCTCACTTAATTATTCTTTTTCACTTTCTTTTATTTAATTTTAATCACTTTTTATTCGTTTCCACTCTCCCCAGACTTTATAAACTTTAATTTTTATAATTTTTAAAAATTTTTCGCACAATATTTTTGTAAACAAACTAAATTCACATGTATTCTGTTTTCAAAATCGTCAAACGCCGTTACGCAAAAGTGCAAGCATTGAATTCGATCGAAGCGCCACCTTGAGGATTTTTTCGGCTAAAAGTATCAAAAGAATGCATTGTCATCGTGTTCTGAGCTATTCTAAAAGTTTCAAATGTCTAGCTAGTCGGGAAGTTAAAAATCGATTGCAAGATTTGTACGGGACAAACACACAAACAAGAAAGCGAGTTAATAAAAACATGGTAATGATCTGTATTTATCCGATGCAAATATTTCTTTACCGAATAAAAATTAAGAGTAAATTTTGTTTTAAGTAGGGATTAATAAACAGTTATTTTGGCTCTTATTTTAATGAAGAACCGGGGCAAAAATGCCTTAAAAGCATATTATTGGATTATAAAAAAAAACCATATGTTGTATTAAAGTATGCTCCTAGTCTCCGAATGTTTGAAATCCCTAACTAAAAAGGCCGTCTCTCAGTCCCAAAGTCTGCAAGATTGACCCCTGAGGTCAGTAAGTGTTTTCAGAATCGGCTTTAAACTGAAGTCCCGGTCTTATTAGTCCCCATGTGGCAAGAGACGATCGAGGTATTCAAATTCTAACCAACCAATCAACAGCTAATAGAAATTTAGGATTTCTAACACAGTTAATGATACATAGCTACTTTTTACACATTGAACTAATTTCATTGAAACTCTGTATGATGTTATTAACAAAAATAATAATTTAAATTTGTATTATAGTGATAAACATTCTGTGTTCCATCCTGTTCATGTTACTTTACAAACAACAAAGAACAAGATAACGAAAACTCCACTATTTGGAAAAAGGGCGTAACTCGCCTATGTGTTCACAGCAGGTTAATTTAGCCGAAGCCCTGGAGCTGATTTCATTTATTTATTGTCTTTTTCCGGGCTATAGCTCTACAGTTATGGATACGGCTTTTGTGCACGTCTCTGGAATATCTATGAAAGCAGTTGAGATTTACATGCATGCCCTCACTGAAACTTTAAAAAAAAATCGTTTAACATGCTAAAGAGTACTATTTCTTAAGTACTTTTTCTTAAATACAATTTTCTCACTATGCAACAGATTGAAGTTAAAATCCATGTCTCAAAAAGATCATCTTTGTCAAAAGATTAACCTATTATGACACTTAATATTAGAATAGTTTAACAAATGCTCTTGAAACCTTAATCACCTAAAAAAAGAGATTGTCTCCACTTTCCCATTTTGAGATCGGGATAATTTTAAGGTAATGATCCATATATTTATAGTTTTTAATAGAACTCTTGAAACTAGATATAAAATTCTGGTGAGTGATTAAACTCAAAAGCATTTTTGCATTCTTAATAAATATTTTTAATCCTTTGAGGGGAGCCTTTTGCACAGTGCAAACGCCTAAATCTAGTCTTTTTTTTACTAGCATTCAATGTATTTCAGTTAAATGAGCAGAAAAATAATTAGTACTGCCATCTGTTATCAGTTTAAAAAATTAAAAAATACAAGTAGGAAAGAAAAATCTAATACCCGATCTTTTGTTAGGTAAGGCAATTTATTTGAACCCAGCTACTGGGCTAGTGTGCGCACGAGCATTTTCCTTCCATCAGTACGATGCAACAAATTATTTCGTACGATAGACCGGTAAACTAAAACATGGCTGTGTTCATCCTGTCACTGTGCAGGCGTGTGATGTTTGTGGAGAGAGCGCATTCTCTCCCCCCACCTTGTATAGACATAGACCATTTAATAATGTAGCCAAAAAATGCTCTAGGTATATATCGGATGCAGTTCTAAGAATAAGTACCTGTCACTGAGTAAAAACACAAGCAAAGAAAATACTTTAAATGTATTGTGTTAGTGGCTGTTTAATGCAGAAGCAAAGACAGATAACAATTAGGTGAACACTGTGTTAATGTTAATCAATGTGGCCTTAGTATCGATCTGTCTTTGGCTCTGTATAAAATATTCTGAAAAGCGCAATGTGTTTGAAATTACGAAATTTGAATGTCTGAAATCATAGATGAAAATAATATTGCATATATTCCATTAAACTCGGGATTTTGCAATGCTCAAATTCAACGTCATTTATTTTATTTTTTAAAATTTAGTCTGTCTTGTTTTCAGCTTGTATCGTCTAACACAGGGGAGGGCAATTGTTTTGGCCCTGGGTCCACTTTGTATAAGTGGAGGTTAGCGGAGGGCCACACCTTTTAAAATTATTGCATTTATTAGTTAACTTTGCATTTCAGAAAAGGTATAAATTGTATCATAAAAATCAATAAATATAAATTAAATAAAATATTGGCAATTTTTCTGGTTGTCTTGGAGTTTTTGCCTGTCCGGATTTTTCTTGGCGGGCCACAAAAAAATCTGTAGCATGCCGCATGTGGCCCGCGGGCTGCTATTTGCCCACCCCTGATTTAACAGAATGGTTCCGCTGATAATTATTAAAAAAGAAAGGTTCACAAGTAAACTATTTTAATTGTTTCAGAACCTATTCGTATTACATATTATCATTTTACATATATATTATATGTTATCAAATTCCATACTTTGCGGCACATCTTTTTAGTTGCATGCACATGTGTTTTTTTTATAGAATTGCAATTTATTTGTAACTTGTTTTGTTTTTGTATGTTCGTGTTTTCTCTGTATATTTTCCAATTTTGATATTATATCAACTAATTATTTCAAGCTAAATATAAAAAAATAGCCTCTCTTTCGAAGTATCTCATTAACAAGACTACCTGGTTTTTCATAATAATTATTTCAATTATATAAATGACTGTATTTTTACTTCTGTATAATTATTTTTATCCAATTTATTTAGTCCCGAATATGACTGTCATACAGATTATTAAAATGTTCAATGATATTTATCATCAGGATATCAGTTGAATAATTATTGCCAGTTAGGTGAGATTGTTAACTTCAATAGATTTTCGTTTCTGCCCCAAAATTGCGAATAAAATAAGCAATATAGGACGTAGAGACTTTTAACAGATAAAGAAAAAAAACAGTATATAAGGGCGTTAAACTAAGGAGGAAAAAATAATGAATTTGATCAATACTACCTTCGTGTGTATTTAAAATATCGAACAGAAGTTTTTATAATTTTATTTTTAATCGATGCCTCAAAGAGGGCAAATACCCCCATTGTTTACAGATCCACCGCCTATATGAAAATTTAGTACATTGCTAAATAATTTACGACCATTCTAAAAACAAAGATTGATGATGAACACTTTCATATTTCTTTATATGCGAAAGTCATGACAATCTTTACTCTGCATCACCACATTCTCAATTATTTATTCATCTCTTCTAATTCCTCTTAACTTAATTTGACCATTCACTTTCTCTTAAGGTAAATTTGCTCAACAGTGATTTGCATATCGAATAAAAAAACATTTCTTAAGCACTTCATTAAACCCCTCCGAAAATAAATGCGTCGTACTCAGATTGAATTAAAAATCCTTTGCATCATTAATCTCAGAACTTCCAATGTTATGTGAATAATTTTCCCACGACCTTAACATCACAGAATCATTAATATTCTTAAATATGAACTTCACTGCTCTTGCTTCAAACAATTTTTTTCTTCTTTTATTTTCCGTTAGCAATTCTGGATATAATCTGTTCTTCAAGGTTCGATATGGGCATCTGGAACATAATCCTCTCAACAATACACGTGCGTTTGATAAACCTAAAGATTGTAACAACATAAATCTAAACTGTCGTCAGCCATTGTCAGATATTTTGAGGATTGCTGCATCACAAATGGAGGTAGGCTTCAAATCTTCGGCAAGAAACTTTAAGAAACACCACTGTTTTCGTTTAAACAACACGCAAAGTTCTTTTCTTAAATGGCTTTATAGCAGGCTGAGAAAAAAGGTGAGTTCAATAACATCTGTATGAAGATGCTTTCAATCGATAACGTTTTTGTTTTTAACTCTAGGATGATGGTGTTATCACTATGGCAGAACTATGTGTCTGCTTCTTCTAGTTCGGCAAAAGTTCTGTTAAAACACGTAATATAGCAATGCCTTGACAACGTTTAACATAGGAAGAAAAAAAAATAATGTAATCAAGTAATGTAGCAATGCCCTGGAGATTTTTAATAAGAGGAAGAAAATATAATGAATTTAGTCCATAATACAGGGTGTCCGGGCTAAAAGTATCCAAAAGTTATGGCTTATTTTTACAGAACTACCCACTGGAATTAAAAAAAAAAGTTACTTAAATAGAAAGAACATCTCACCAAGTTTTAATATCAATCATAGATTTCGATCTTAGTATCATAGATTTCGATGTGTGCACCTTTTGTAGCACGACTAGTGTCTGAATGGTAATCCAGTACTCTCCAAGTGTTTCGTAGCATATCAGGAGTTATTACACGAATTGCTTGAATGATACGCGTCTTAAACTCATCCACAGTTTCAATGTTTTGTTTATACTCAACGGATTTAATGAATCCCCGAGCAAAAAAGTCTAATAACTCCTGATATGCTACGAAAGACTTGGAGAGAACTGGATTACCATTTAGACGTTAGTCGTGCTACAAAAGGTGCACACATCGAAATCTATGTTACTATGATCGAAGTCTATGATTGATATTAAAACTTGGTGAGATGTTCTTTCCATTTAAACAATTTTTTTTAAAATTATAATGGGTAGTTCCGTAAAAATGAGTCATAACTTTTGGATATCTTTAGCTCGGACACTCTGTATATTGAAGCGTATTTAAAAGCTCGAAAGACGTATTTAAAAATTTTTAATCTAAAATCAAGAAATGTTAAAACTTTTTTTTACTAATCATATTTTTTTGGGGGGAACGAAGTTCTTTTACGCGGCTTCCAGTAGAGTGAACTGTCAGGAATCGTCGCGTAACAAAAAAGCGTTATGCCCCCTTCATAAGAGCTTTTTCTCAAAGACTCTGTGGCTGAATGGTTATCGCATCGGACTATGGAGTATCGGACTATCGCACTACGGAGCGAGAGGTCCCTGGTTCAAATCCCCGCACAAGCGCTGGCCGTTTCTATTCCCACTCATTCTTGGAATAGCCCTATATATGTCTATATATGTATATATATATATATATTATTATATATATATATATATTATAATATATATTATAATATATATATATATATCAATAGAAATCTACATATTAAATCACGTTTAGAGTTGAAAAAATTTCCTGACGGGGGTCCCCCGACCGCACAATTTTTTTTTTATGTTAATCTTTATTACACGATGGCCCTTTGTATCAAACTAGTCATCACTGTTTTTAGTAGCCTTGATTTCGAGGCTTACAAAAATTTCACCGCGTGACAATGACATCATCGGGCATATATCTTGTAATATCGTTGTTAACGGTTGCATTAAGGTACTTGGACGTCTAAGCTGACTCATTTTGCTGCAAACTCTTGCCAAACGAGGTCACGATTACGATCTGTTGATTATAAAATGTCCTTTTTTTCTTTTAAACTTTTCTTAATTATGTTTTTTAGCTTTTCTCGGTTGTTAAAACTAACGTATTTCGTGAAGTTTTAAAAGCTAACTGGAGATAGGAATTTAAAGTTGCCTCTCCATCATCTTGAATAAGAATGTTAAATATGTATACCCCCACAAAACACTGATTACAGTTTGAAATATTCTCTTCAGACATATTTAATCCTAAAACTGAAAATTCGTATATAGCCCAAAAGTAGTTTAGATGCAAAGATAATCGACAAAAATAAATTTAAAAAAATTAAATAAACTGATGCTTTCCTAAATTGGCGAGTAACCTTCAACAAAAGTATTGCCTTCGCGGGTATTTTTGTGAGATTGGGAAACAGTATTGTTGCTGAATCAGTCTAGGTATTGAACACCCCTCTATAGGTTAAGGATCCGTTCATTTACGTTCGTCGAAGTTTTCACTTTCTCTCATCGAATGCTTTTGCTACAAGTACTCTCACACACAAACTGTGAGCCCTATGAAATATAATTAGTTGATATTTGCGAAAATTAACAGAGGAAGGACTATCAGAACAAAAGAGGTTAAATGTCTGTCTTATAACATGAAATTTTCGCAGTCTATTCCATAAAATCGCAGTGGATCCAGATACAGAATGATCAAGATTAAAAAATTAAAAGTTTTTAAAACATTATTTTAGTAAAATGTAATTGGTATATATATTAATATAGAATTATTTGCTAATATTTTGAAGGGATATTTATTTATGTAATGTAGCCCTGAAAATTAAAAACATTAAAAAATAGGCAAATTAAAAATTCAAGACTTCATCGCTGATAAATGAATTTTTACTTGTTAATTAATGATCGCACGTTTTTATCTACAAATCATTTTTAATACGGTCTTACGTCTTTCCAGTTTTAAGTTTCTTGTACGTTTTACTCAGACTTCGTAAACAATGTAAGTTGACCTTTTATTTAACATGATTGGTAAATTGACCTTACTAGTAGGTCTATAGGTGTAAACTACGTTTGGTAGTAAAACTAGTTTTGTATGTAATTTAGCTTGTTTTAGGCACCCTTGTCATTACCTTTTGTAAAGTGCTTAAAACAATGCGATTCATATTGGTGTAAACATTAGATTTGTAAAGCATGTAGAAAGAGGTAGTTATTCGAGTAACACATTCATTAATTTTAAATATTCGTATCATGAGGTGAGATTCTTTTCTTGACCTTAATATCAATAAATCATTAATATCTTTTCCAATCGGCCACTCCGCAATTCATGCAGATATCGCATTTAACCTATCCTATCCAAAAGAGCCGTTATTATGCTTTTCCAAGGACAAGCGTGCCGTGTTCTTATTTTTTACAAAAAATCCTTGATTTTCAGCTGCCAAAGACATGAACACTGGATTATCCAAAACCATGTTTTGGTTTATTTTTTATTTACATACTCATTCCCGTTCGAACCAGATACAGCATAAACCACGAAAAACACTTGAAGCAGAAAGGCGTATTCAAATAGGGCTGCTCCTTTAGACTTGTTTTCCATCCACTATGGTACAATTATTCATTTGCATTACCTTATGCAAGGTTGTGGCTGCATCTAGTTCCTAACTTCCTTGGTTATAACAAACGATTTTGGTTTTTTTTTTGTTGCCCTATTCTGCATGTATAATTATTTAAAATAAAATATTATCTTGCCTTTCTCTAACAGTTTAAGACGTTGAGAGACTGCATTTAATCCCCTTAAAATGATGTAAAATGCTTTGAATGAAAAACTATCGTAAATAGTCTTTATAGAGTTTAGATAAAGGTCCCAGTCCTGCATAATAGAAGTAGGAATTATAATTAAATTCTGAATATATATAAAAAAGTAAAAAGTAAACCGTTTCTTTAAAGTATTTATTACATTTGTTTTCTCTTGTGTAGTCACTGCCCTGCATGGCTTTTAATAGCTTGTGCTCTTATAAATCATTAATTTCCATACATCAAAGGAGTTCCCAAAGAGTAAATATTGGTTTTCCTGCATGTTATAGTTTCTTGTTTCAACATTTTATATTAATTTTTTAGACTTAGGAAAGTACTGTATTCTACGCCTTCATATGCAAGTATTTGACTTCTATTCTTAATTATGTGTAATATTTAAAAAAGTTAAATTTTCTTTTCCGATATTATACACACACACACACACACACACACACACACATATATATATATATATATATATATATATACATACAGACATACAGAGGCTATCCAAATTAAGGAAAATACCTTGTAGATTCAGGTATTATGCTCCTAATAGGGTGTTGGAGCACATTTGGCCTTTAAAACTGCTCGAATCTACCTTGGAATTGGAAGCATACAAGTCCTGGATGGTGGTAAGTGGTATGTTGTACATTCTTCAGGAATAAACTATTCCAATTCCTTACGAGATGCTGGAAGAGGAACGGAAGATTTCATTCCGTTTTCCCCTACACACCACAGTGGCTCGATCATTTTTAAATCTGGTGATTGTACAGGGCAGGGAAGGTATCCAACTTCACCATCATGTTCTTCAAACCATAATTAACAGTTCCAGCCGTGTGAATAGAGGCGCTATCATCTGAAGGACATAATTTTTTTTAGGAAACAATGCCTGCGCCACTGAATGGTTAAATAGTCACTGCTCGTTATCTTTCCTCTTAAGGTGATAATGAGGCCTGCTGAAAACCCCAATATGACCGCCCAAAGTGTTACCGAAAAACTCGATTATGGTTTACTGTTGGATTTGGTTTGGTTTGATTTAGAGCTCTATTGGTCATTTTATGCTACACGAGGGCATAAAGTTTACTGTTGGGAGGACAGAGTTCGAGTTGTGAGGTTCTGCCAGTGTTCCCCACGTGTAAACCCCCTAAGGTGGGAAATAGTATGAAGATTGATCCACCTGAAAACAATAAATGTTTCTGTAGACCAGAATTTCACGTCTTGTGTTCCTGGCACCACTATGGTCTACATTTTGCATTCATCTGTGACACAAGGAGTATTGGAAAAGCAGCTGTGTTGTAAATATTTTGCTTATACAATTCCCCTCTCACTGTATGAGTTGTGGCTGGGTTCTGTACATGCATATTAACCTTTAGCTTACGGGGCCCATTTTTCCGATTCCCTCTTTAGAACGGGAAATTTCATATTCCCTTTGTAAGAAGGGCCATTAAGGTGGTTGTATATATATATATATATATATGTATATATATATACGTATATATATATATATATATATATATATATATATATATATATATATATATATATATATATATATATATATATATATATATATATATATATATATATATATATATATATATATATACACTCAAGAGCCAAAACATTATGACAACCTGTCAATAACGAGTTGGCCCACCTTTGGCGCGCAACACAGCTTCAACCCGCCTTGGCATGGATGCCACAAGTCCTTGGTAGACGGCCGGAGACAGATTGTACCAGATGTTTAAGCAACGGTCACGCAAATCCGAGATATTGCGAATTGGTGGTCTTTGAACTCTGAGCTGCCGTCCCATGACATCCCAAATGTGTTCTATCGGATTGAGATCCGGTGAGTTAGGTGGCCAGGACATTAACTGGAATTCAGCATCATGTTCCTGGAACCACTCCAACACAATTTTAGCCTTGTGACACGGGGCGTTGTCCCGTTGGAACATTCCATTTCCAGCTGGAAAAACAGAGGCCATGTAAGGGTGCAACTGGTCCGCAATGATGTTCAGATACCCTGTAGCATTCATGGTCTGCTCTACCACAACCACGGGTCCCAGAGACGCCCGAGAGAACGTCCCCCAAAGCTTAATACCGCCACCACCGGCCTGTGTATGACCTACTGTACATTGAGGGAGCAACAGTTCGCCTGGAAGACGGCGTATCCTGACATGGCCATCGGCGTGATGACTGACAAACCGTGATTCATCTGACCAGGCAACTCTCTCCCACTGATCCATGGACCTGATGGAACTGGATCCATGGATCCTACTGGGCTTGATGGAATATCAGGGCCTGCTAAGGATTGTTCTTCTGTTTGATTTTATGAGTAACTAGACGGGCTTCGCCCGGCTATGCTCGGGCCCCACAAAAGAAAAAAAGGCCCTTTTCAGGGCCATACAAATGTATTAAATTCCCGTCAATTTTTATTCCCGTCGCTGCCGACAGATGGCTGCACCATACAGCTTGGAGTGGATTGCTTCTCCGGTGGAGTGCTTTTTTAGAATTGAAATATCTTTAAACTATTGAAGTAACAGAATAACTGTAAGCAGAAAAAGTTATCAGTTTTCAAAGCTCTTTCCAAATATGTAAGATTTATGTACTTTCATGAGAAAAATAATACATCGATTTTCGACCAAAACAAAATGGCCGCCAAAATCGCAGTCTCAGGATGAGTGAGACCCGGCGACGTGATGTCACATGACCCGACAAAACCCACGACAAATACGTCTGTTACTTTATTTACTATATAGAAGAAGACAGTGTAAAGGTCTGGAACCTCGCCCGTCCTTCCCGTACTCAAGCGTATGTGTCAAATAAAGACAAACGTTAACAGCTCAACGGAGAAGAGGAAAGCAAAATTTATGACACAGTCGCACTAGCGGCGAGTCGAATCGCGGGGGGGGGGGGGAAGGGGGGTCAATGAGGCGATTGGCGACGGGAAGTCAGTGTTCGAATGAGAGCAAGAGGCACGAATGTCAGAACGGTCACTCGCGTTGATGCAGGAACGTGACGAATGTCTCGCGGGTGACGAGGAGAGGCGCTAACGCGAATGTGCAAACGCGACATGATACACGGGGAGTCATTAGACGAATGCCAATACAAACGAAAGGACACAACGAAAACTGCATGAATTAGTGAGATAGTCTTATCTAATACTGTAAAGAGTCTGACGAAGGGTTACCTCTTCTGGCACTAAATAATAAAACCTCTATTGCAAATTTCTGTAGATTTAAAAAAGCCTTTATGTTCAGCCTATTTTTCTCCACCAGAATCTTGTGAGCACGAAATGTAAAGTGCATTGAAAAAATCAAACACGTCTTCTTGGGAGGGGCAACTAATGCAAATTTAAGTACCCAGGATGTATATTTTCGCAGACAGAATTCTTTTTTTTTTTGGTAAATGTTAAATATGGTTAGTAGCTAGTTAATAAATTAGGGTTTGTGGGTTTTACACGCGTCGCCAACCTCTTTGAATGTGAAGGGTCAATTGTATTTTCATTCAACCCATGTAATAAATGCCTTGAGAGAGTGAAAAAAGGAAATAAACGGACAAAGAATGGTATGAACATATTTAACTGACTTTAATGCAGTTTCCTCCAAAATCAAAAGCGAACTATAACCATATCAGTTACCTCAAGGGGAACTTTCTGAATAGGATGCAGGTAAGTCCAAAAGACGTCCCAAGGCCCCGAGTCCCCCAAGGAAGCAATAAGTCAAAAAGAAAATGAATAGACAAACACAACTTACAGTATGGGCTTACAGTATGGGCATGTGCGGTGCGTTGAGACCATACTGTAAGTTGTGTTTGTCTTTTCATTTTCTTTTTGACTTATTGCTTCCTTGGGGGCCTTGGGGCCTTGGGACGTCTTTTGGGCTTACCTGCATCCTATTCAGAAAGTTCCCCTTGAGGTAACTGATATGGTTAGGCTCCCTGATGACGAGACCTGTCGGTTACCTCTATGTTGTTTTATGGTTCAGTTCCGGCACTTATACAGAATCTTGCCGTTGGTGCGTGGATTCCCAGAGTGCTTGATTTCTGTTTGTTTTTTGCCTATATTCGTATTATTTTTATCTATCTCTGTTGGATTATTTATTAGTCGTTTATAAAATGCACTTATAGCTTAACGAAGAAATTTTATTACTTTTGTCGTGATTTATACCCAAATCAACGAATTTACTAATGATTCATTAATTATATATATTATTTTGTATTCATCATATAAATATTATTTTTTTAACCATTTCTATTAGTTTATAAAATTAAATTATAATATTCATCTGAATGTTGATTAATTATCATTAAATTGTTAATAATAACAAATATTAAAATATCAAACATCAAAATATTTCCTTATTATTTAATTGCTAATAATTTTTATTATAATATTAACATCAATTTATTGTTTCAAATATTATTCCATGCCTATTTTAGAAACTAGAACTAGCTTCAAGAAATTTAAATCATTTTTTTCAAACCAAATTTTAATGTTATTAATAAAGCCTAAACGCTATCTAGAGGCAAACTTTTCAAGTTCATTAGAATGAGGGGAAATGTGTGGCTAGGTAAATTATGAGGTGGCCATTAAGAGGTAAGGCACTACCCCCTGAAATCTAGTACAGGTAGCCCTCCTACAGTACGGTATCTTACAACACGGTAAGATGAATTGCCAGAACCCTCGTATAACACTGCAACCTGTACTACGGTTCCACTCTAACACGATAAAAAATTTGCGAAAGCCATTGTACAACACTGTACTTCTATGGCACTAGATAACATGATTTTTGTTTAACACATTTAAAAACTAAATTACCTTAAAATAATGACGGGAAGGAATAATGAACTATAGTGGCTTTACATGAAAATGTATAAACAAATTATAATTTATTCATTTATAACTCTATAAAATTACAAGAAAGCCTAAGATTAGCTGAAAATCTTGAATCATTTTTCCCGAATGCAGACCGTTCCACTGAAAGAAGCCGAAAATTCAAAAGCGAGCTGCAAAATTGTCTATCTCCCTACCGTGAATCTACAACGACCTTGTAAGAACCAGCAAATAAACCAAAATTACAGATTTTTTAAAGAGGATAGAAAGTGCAAAAAATCTAAATGAAGAAATAGGTTCGAAAGGGAAGGTGGTATCGTTCAGTCGAAAAAACGTTCTCGTTTGATTTACTGAGTAGTGATGAGGAAGAAATTTATTAAATTAAGGTCGCATTAAATGAAAATAATATTTTTTTGTTTCTTTTCGTTTTGTGTTACACATACATTTATATTTTTAATAAAAATTAAGTTGCTTATATGGATTTAAAAAAAATATTTGTTTTAATAAGTTTTTGGAACGTAACCCCCCTTTTTATAACTGTCTCCGGGTCTCATATAACACGGTTTCACACAACACGGCATTTTCTAGGAACCTATCTACCGTGTTATAGGAGGGTTACCTTTACTAAAAAAATGATAAAATCTATTAAAAATTTTCATTAATGAATTAAATTGACTAAAATATATTACATTAAATTGACACAATACTAATTAAATTTAATAGGAAAACGGTGGGACCGAAATTTTCGTTCGTAAAAAAAACGAATTATATACGGAGAGAGTGAAATTATGGAGTCTTTAATCCGTTCTGGGCAAAGTTTGGCCCTTCACAGAGCTAGGCGGCTATAGAAGTTTCACTGTATATATATATATATATATATATATATATATATATATATATATATATATATATATATATATATATATATATATGTGAGAGTGAGTTTGGCAACACAACTGAACTATTACTACAACTTCCACTCCTACTACTGCGGCACGAAGGACTTTAAGCGGATGTGTTGTTCTGCAAGCTCCCGATGTTTAGCTCTTTTGATGCTTCTGTGTTTATTTTTTAATTTCATACTAAGTGTTAGTCCTGTCTTGTAAACATCGTCTAGTTTAATTAAATGTTCAAAATAATTAAGTCTAATGATTCACTTCTAAAGGAAGGAGTACTAACTCCTTCCTACATGGGTGCTCGGCCCTCGGACTCGAAAAATACCCCTAGCATGCTGAACTTAAAAAAAAACTTCATTTTCTTTCGATGATACGACTTGATTTCGACTTGATTTCGACTTGATTTCGACTGGATTACTGTTGTCTGTCATTTTGGATTTGGATATCGAAAGCGAAAGCCAAAGTGATGTGCCACGGACTCTGATGATACTCTGATGGGATGATGAGAACCAAAACCAGAATTGTAAGTAACTTGGATCATATTAAAATTATTTGATGCATACGTTGACGCTTGTTCAAGAAAATTTTGATGATTAAGGGAATTCTCAACTTATTGATGATTTAAGAAAACTGAAAGATATTTCAACGTTCTTTTGATGCAGGAATTTAATTGATGCTAAATTCACTTTTGATGGTCTTTGACGTTGAATTTATCACTTCTGTTTTCTTGAAGAGAATTCTATTTCGATGAAATTATTTGATGATTTGATGAAAATTTCGACATTTAACTTGAAGAATCTTGTTTCCTTGAACAAACCACAACATAATATATATTTTGAAAGATCGCGAATTGAATACTTTTGAAGATTATTATATTATTATTTTGATGCATAATTTTGACGAAGCGAATGTTTATTTGATGACAACTTTGCTTATTTGATGCGCTTTGATGTTGAACTTAATTCTGCTGTTTTCTTGCGAGAATATTTTTTATTTTGCAGAATGCTTGGATGCTTTCGATTTCACAATTTTGATACTTTCGATTTCCCAATTTTGATGCTTTTAACATTAGAACTTTAACTATTATTTTGATGCTGCATTTACATCCTCTATTTTCTTCAACAGTGATTTATTTTGAAGATTAATTTGATGAATATTTTGCTGAAGTAATATCTAACTTGATACATATCTAAATTTACGTCATCTGTTTTCTTCAACCAGAGAAATTATTTTGAAGAACTTATTATTTGATATTTGATGCTTATGTTAGTTCATAATTTTGTTTTCTTGAACAAAACCTGTTTTAAAGATTACTTATTTTGATGCATATTTTGAGAATCAATATTTTATTATTGAATTGGTATTTGAAAAAATTTCGATTTGAAATATTATTTTCTACTTTTGAATTTGAGTAACTACGTATTATAATTATTGATTTTGGTTTTGAATATTTGTATATTTGTGTACTATAATTGTTTGAACCTAGTATATAGTTATGGCTACTCTCAACGATTACCCCAATATTGCAAAATCATTAAAAATTGGTGGTACGAATCAAATAAAGGTTCTACATCGTTTAATTTTTGGTACAGACGGCGACAGACAAAATCGTACCAGATTACGTAAATTTACAGGTTTTAAACAGCCATTCGTGTTAGAAGCAACGAAACAGAAAGTACTTAAAGAGTTTTCACTTAAAGACTTGATTTCTATTTGTAATCTACTTCATTTAGAATTTTCAACTGACCCAGACAAATGTGCCAATACCATTCTTATGAGTCTTACTGATTTATCGTTATTAAAAGCAGAATTTTCTGATCTTTCGGAATGCGAAGTGAATGATGACTCACTTCCGGGTGCACGTTCATCCCAAACTAACAGCGTTATAGAGGAAAATAGATCTCCCTTTTCCCCCACCATTGACGCAAAAGAATCTTCGAATAAGCAAAATACACACATTTCCGTTGGTGAATCAGATCAAAATTCATTGCCTTCAGTTGAAACTGCGAATCTCTCTTTCCAGTTGTTTAGTCTGAAAGACGTTGTTGATTTAATAAAACCTTTCTCGTCTCGTGATAATTACAGTGTTGAGAATTTTATATCTGACGTTGAAGAACTTTTTTGTTTATATCAGATAAACAATCCAATTCACCAAATTACTTTTGTTAGAAAATGTTTAACTGGTCCCGCTCAAACTTTAATTAGGTCTATTCGTGGAATTACAAATTGGGAACAATTGAAGCACCATTTATTAGACGAATTTTCGGACAAAATTAACGGTATTCAGTTACATAAATTAATGGAATCTCGACGTATGAAACCGTTTGAAACCCTACAAGAATATTTCTTAGCTATGAGAGATTTGGCACACAAAGGTTCTCTCGATGACTCCTCTCTGTTTGAGTATGTCATAAACGGAATTCCTGATTCAACAAACAATAAAGTTATTCTTTACGGTTGTAAATCCGTCCCTGAATTTAAGGAAAAGTTGAAAATTTATGAACAAATCTTTAACAGATCACAAAATTTCAGACAAAATAATCAGAAAAAAATTGATGCTTCCTACCTCAATGTGAAAGTCGATAATACACGTAGCCCAAATACACAGCCAGTATGTTTTTCCTGTGGCTTGAGAGGTCACAAAAGCAACCAATGTTTGAATAAGTCATATGGTAAACAATGCTACGGATGTAAAAGTTTTGGTCATGTTCATGCTAATTGCCCTAAAAGTTATCGAAATTCTAAACCAAAACCTGATTCTCAAAAACCTATTTCTGATAAAACTGTAAATGCACTTTCTCCTGAAACTTCATCGAAAAATCCCATGCATGTTGACATTCAACTTGCAGGAATTCAATTGACAGCACTCTGTGACACTGGGTCACAGGCAACCCTCATCAATGAGAAAACCTATCGAAGAATTGGTTCGCCACCATTGCAGCCCACCAACATTCCCTTTTCAGGAATTGGCAAAAACCAAGTTCACAGCATCGGATTCTTTCAGGATTCCATCGAAATTCAAACCATTACTTTACCTGCTAAAATACATGTTCTAGAGGATGACTTGATTCCTTTTGATGTGATTATCGGAATCGACTTTTTGCAGCAAACCCAATTTACATTTGATGAAGACGGTATTCGTTTTACTCTTGATAATAACATCTTCGTTAATATTGCTAATATTCCTGATGATCAAGCTTTTCCATTTGATCTTTCACACATTTTGAATTCTGAAATTCGTGAGGAAGTTCAAAATATCGTTACTTCCTACAAACCCCATAAAGTTCAAGACACTGAAATTAAAAGGACTATTTTATTACAAGATGAAATCCCCGTAAATCAACGTTCTCGACGACTCCCTTTTGCGGAACAGAAAATTGTAGAAAAACAAATTCAAGATCAGGGCCAAATATGCATGTCTGAAAAACCTCTAACATCTACTCAAGATAAGATTTCTAGGGTAGAGAAAATGGATAATCCAATTGATTTTGAACGTGATGATGATGATGATGATGCCAATGATTTAGATTTGTTTCATGATAATGATGATGGAAAATATTTAGATGATGCTGATGCCAGTGATTTAGATTTGCTTCATGATAACGATGATGATAATGCTTTTGATATTGGAACTATCAAAGCAACTCTTGAACCAAAAATATTTGATGCCGATGATGATGCCCTTGAGAATGAATCCGTCAAAAGTGAAAAGGTTGAACCAAAATTTCAAGTTATTGAAGCTCCCAAACCCCCTGAACAAATAGCAGCTTTTCAACAACAGAAAAACATTCTTTCACAAAATCCAGTTCTTCGTGTTTTTCAACAGGGATACCCATTAGAACTCCACACTGATGCCAGCTCCTTAGGTTTTGGCGCTGTGCTCTTGCAACAATCCGATGATGGACAGTTTCATCCTATTCATTATTTTAGCCGTAAAACTACAGTTCAACAAGAAAAATATCATAGTTATGAACTGGAAGTTCTTGCCGTTATTGAAGCGCTAAAAAAATTTCGAAACTACTTGTTGGGAACAAAATTTAAAATTATCACCGATTGTGATGCTTTCCAAAAAACGATGCACAAAAAAGACATACCAGCTAAAATTGCTCGATGGGCATTGATGTTAGAAGACTTTGATTATGAAGTTTGTCATCGACCCGGTAGACAGATGAAACATGTTGATGCTTTAAGTCGTAACCCCATTCTTGTAATTACCTCAAATGATATCACTCAAAAGGTGAAAAATGCCCAAGACCAGGATGAATTTATATCTCAAATTAAATCTATGCTTGAATCTACACCTTCTGATGAATTTTTTGTTAAAAACGGAATTCTTTATAAACTTCATCAGGATGCCGAACTTTTAGTAGTACCACAAATGATGCAGAAAGAAATAGTGCTAAACGCCCATTCACAAGGTCATTTTGCTTCACAAAAAACCAAATTAATTGTTTCTCGTGAATTTTTCATTCCTCAACTTAAGAAATTAGTTCAAGAAATTATTTCGAACTGTATTCCTTGCATTTTGTCCTCGCGAAAATCTGGAAAACAAGAAGGATACCTTCACCCCATTCCAAAAGGTGATGCACCCCTTGAATGTTACCATTGCGACTTTTTAGGACCTTTACCATCGACAAAAAAATGTTATAAGTATCTTTTTACAGTAGTTGATGCCTTTTCCTAATTTGTATGGATCTATCCCGTGAAGTCCACCTCTACGAAAGATGCCTTAGACAAATTATCCTTGCAACAAACTACATTTGGCAACCCTTCAAAAATCATTACTGACAAAGGTAGCGCATTCACATCTTCAGAATTTCAAAGTTACTGCCAGGAACAGTCAATTGAACACATTTCAATAGCAACAGGTGTGCCACGTGGCAACGGTCAGGTTGAGCGTGTTCATGGCACAATTATTCCCGTTTTAACTAAGTTAGCTCTAGATGAACCTGACAAATGGTTTAAATATGTCCCAAGATTGCAACGTATCTTAAATAGTACCACCACACGCAGTACAAAATTCACACCCTTTCAACTTTTAATTGGTGTTAAAATGAAACAACAAGAGGATCTACAGATTAAAAATCTTCTTGACGAGGAACACCACCAAAGAATTCTTGATGACAAAGAAGCGTTACGTATCGAAGCTAAACGAAATATCCTCCGTTTACAGGAAGAAAACATACGACAATATAACAAACGGCGTAAACCGGCTTGTAAATACAAGATCGGTGACAAAGTGGCAATACAACGAACTCAATTTGGAACCGGATTAAAGCTCCGACCAAAGTTCTTCGGACCATATGAGATCACGAACATCAACCCCAACGATCGTTACGAAGTTCGAAAGTTAGGACATCACGATGGTCCAACCATAACATCAACTGCAGCGGACAAAATGAAACAGTGGTGCAGAAACTGAACACCAATACCACTGTGTTGAACACTGCTTGATTTTTTGAAATATTTTTCCTTTTTCTGCTCTTTTTTTTTTATCTTTTCAGAATTATTGTTGACAACCCAGCCGCGGACGTCTGGAAAGTCAGAACGGCCGTGTGAGAGTGAGTTTGGCAACACAACTGAACTATTACTACAACTTCCACTCCTACTACTGCGGCACGAAGGACTTTAAGCGGATGTGTTGTTCTGCAAGCTCCCGATGTTTAGCTCTTTTGATGCTTCTGTGTTTATTTTTTAATTTCATACTAAGTGTTAGTCCTGTCTTGTAAACATCGTCTAGTTTAATTAAATGTTCAAAATAATTAAGTCTAATGATTCACTTCTAAAGGAAGGAGTACTAACTCCTTCCTACATATATATACATATATATATATATATATATATATATATATATATATATATATATATATATTTAATACGGAGGATTTCGCTCCATCCGCCGAATATATGCAGAAGCACGAACGTTTTTCTCTGGGTGTCGCAACCGATTTCCGCGCTACTGTCTGCTCACTCCCGGGCCGCACCCCGAACGAGTGTCTTCCTTCCATGACACATCTCATCCCGGCGTCCCAATTTCTTTTCAACGGCTCGAAGGCCAAGCCGTGTGGCAGAAAATGTTACGAAGAATCCAGGAATCGCCCCTTGACCCGAATTTTTCGACATCGCGGGAGCGCTGCCGATACGGGTGTAGAATGGAAACGTCGGAAAAATATGCTCCATTTGTAGAAAAATAGAACTCCGCGGAGTTGGTGGTCTGGCTTGCGAAATCGTTCCGCACATTTTGAACCGGCAAAAGTAAACTTGTGAGCCAGTTGGTGCTTTGAAAGAGGAAGTACACTTTTACTGATTTATTGAATTCAGAGAGAGCTATCTATGAAGCTCGGCCCTCCTCATTCCCCCGGGGTTAGGGCTGCAGGACACTCCCTAGAGAGGAAAATCTGCTAATCTTTCTACTATCCCATCAAATTAATTATTAACCTATGTATATATAACTGTTCCGTAACTGACTGACTGACTGACTGACATACGACGCACAGACCAAATCGCTGGACCTAAAGGGCTGACATTTTGCATGGCTATTCTTCTTATGGTGTAGGGGTGCACTAAGAAAGATTTTGGAAAAATTATCCTTTGATTATTTTAAATTAAATTTTTAAGCTGTTTTTTTAAGTTTGCATTTGAAGTAATAATTTGAGGGTCATGAAATTTATATCACGAGAAAGATCATAAAAATTCCTTTAAAATGAGATCTTTTTTGAATATTTACCTCAATTTTCTGATTTTTGGTGAAATTTTAAAGATTAAATTTTAGAATTTAATTTATTAAATGCTGATCACGTGATTTTTTTTTCTGGTACTTTAAATAAATTTATCTTCACGCCCATAACAATGAAATAGACAAAAAATATTTTTTCCCTTGCTAATGCGGCAGAAGATTGGACATAATCCAAAAAATATTAAGATACAGTAAAAGATATGTTCCTCAAACTGTACTATATTAACTGTACTACATTCTTTAGTATGTCTTATTAGATTTAATTTGAATATTTTCTTCTACATCAATTGTATGCATTGATCGTCGTATTTATTATAAATATATATATATATATATATATATATATATATATATATATATATATATATATATATATATATATATATATATATATATATATATATATATTTATTTATTTATTTATTTATTTATTTAATTTGGCATTAATTGCATACATTGACCGTTGTATTTAATTTGAATGTACTCCGTAGCGAAGTGCGGGTTTTCAGCTAGTTTAATATAAACATTTAAATGCTAATAGTAATATTTTTAAACTTTCTATAATTTTTGAACTTTCTATAATCATATTTTATAAAGTCAAAGAAGCTTCAAATAAATGAAATCGTTTTTAAAACTGAATTGTAATCTTATTAATAAAAGCCTAAATAGTTTCTGGGGGACAGGAGTTTAAGTATGCTTCTGTTAAAAGTATACTTCTATTGGCTTACCGATCGCTGAGTGAAAATATACTTCTACTGCCTTATTGAGTTCCGAGTGAAAGTATACTTCTATTGGTTTGTCGAAGCTCGACTGAGTTATATATGAAGCTTGGTTCACCTTCCTCACGAAGCTAACTCTCACCCCCACCCCATTATGAGGCGGGTGACACACATGAGAGTGGAAAACCTGCAAATATCTCTGAAATTAATTATTAATTTTTATTATTGAGTCAATTAATTATTTAATTGCTGATATCATTTACTGAAGTGACAATATTTGTTTATAATAATTAAATTTTACATAATATATATTTTATAAAAGGAAGTAGTTTCAAATAATTGAGATCTTTTTTAAAAACTGTATTTTACTAATGGAGCCAAAATAGTTTCTAAGGGTTCAATTCTGGGTTAAAATGGAATACGAGGAAAAGTAAATAATATACATGAAACATAAATGGGTTAAAAATATATATATATATAATAGTAAGTAAATAATCGATAAAAATAAGTAAAAATTATTAATAAAAATAATTAGGAATAATCAAAATATAGAATATCATTGCATTAATAAAAATAAACATTTGTTTAGCTCACAGCACTCCCTAATCATATGAATCGTCTAACATTTATGTATGTAGCACTTGTTAACTGTCCGTACAGGCAATCACCCTTGATGCTCCTCAGTCTGGTGAAGAACGATTAATTGACTCGATACCAGTTGCATGATTTATTTTTTATTACGGATGTCGAGAAGTTTCGTGATTTGGTTATTTAGCATTTGCGCTGTATTTTGTTTCTTAATTCTGAGTTTTTTCTTGTTGCAGTCGAAGATATAAGAAATTATTTTTAAGAACTTCGTTTTCAAAGCTAGTTTTAATATTCATCAGCTTCTGGCGACGTAATTATGAGTCATTGTATAATCTTAACACTTTAATCAACGCACACAAAAAGCAGAATAACTCATTATTTTGAAACAGCATGTTTTGTAAATTATAAGTGGGTCCGGGACTCAAAAGTTGTAAGTTAATAAATTTAAAATATTTCCTTTATTTATTTATTTATTTATTTAATTATAGTTTTAATTTAATTTATTTATTATTATTTTTGTGTGCGTGTGTGTGTCGAGTGGGGGGTACTGGATTTTGTATTTCCTTCCGATAAAAATATACAATATATAAATTTCGCCGAAATATAAAAAGCTCAAAAAGCCGAAAACTAAGCCAAGCTTAGTTTTTGGATTTTTGAGCTGCCACTAAGTTCTTTGCACTGATGAAGAAGCTCCTTTGTAGCTTCGAAACGGCCGTATGCAAAATTACACCTTACTGCTATTTGTGCTTTATTTACGTTGGATTTCCTGTTTATTCCTGGAGCATAAAGGTTTTGTCTTTTCTTTTCAAAATGTACGGATAATTCACTGATCGATGACAGAGACTTCATTTCGGTTGTTGTCCCTAATATAAGGTATGGTTAGTAAACAAGGAATATAATATAAAAATAATTACAAGATAAAAAGAACTATTTAGATACCATGTTTCTAAATTTTCTGTTGAATCATATAAACTTAACAATTCTATGTCTAAATAGATACTTTTTAAAAATTTTTTTAATGAATTATCCCATCAACTTGAAGGAAAATGGTGTTAATAGGAAGTTAACTTGCGTTTAACTTTTCGTTCCCGTTCCGTTCGATAGATGGCTGCACCAGTCTACAAAACAAAATTAACTGAAAATTAATTTAATTCTTCTTAAAGATGGTTAAAAGTATTAAAAAAATGCATTGTCATCGTGTTCTGAGATATTCTAAAAGTTTCAAGTGTCTAACTAGTCGGGAAGTTAGTTGAAAATCGATTGTAAGATTTGGACTGGACAAACACACACACAAACAAACAAGAAAGCGAGGTAATAAAAACATGGTAATAAGGAGAATATAATATAATATATACCCCCTGAGAAGGTACTTTATATTATATTCCTTGGGGGATCTATATTATATCGGGGGGTATATATTATATATACGCCCCTGGCGGAAGGTTCCGGAACAGATCCATACATGCTACCGGAATGAAGTGTGCGGCTCCAGCTTTTAATAGCACCACAAGGGTCGGAGTCCGACTTGGATAGGTGCCACCACAATTTTTACCGAGTAACCACAGGGGTGACATCTGGAGGGATCGTACCTTCCCCACTGACCTCATAGAAGAGCTTTCCGGTGTACCGATTTAACGTTCCCATCTCCGGATAAGACATGAAGATATTTAAACGGCGCTTGTCGGGATTCGATACTATCACCCTCTATACCGAAAGGCGACGAGCTACCGATAAGACTACCTCGGGCCCTCAATTCAGTTGATTTTGGGAGAATTTGAACTGCAATTATGGTCATATATGGACATATATGGACACTAGCTGAATACCCGCGCTTCGCTACGGAGTACATTCAAATTAACTGCAACGGTCAATGTATGCAATTAATGCCAAATATATATATATATATATATGTGTGTGTGTGTGTGTGTGTGTGTGTGTGTGTGTGATAATAACGGCCCGCCGTTATATATCTAATGCGTATTTAAAATTATCCTTGTTTCCTCTCAATAAAGTTCAGTCCCTTTCTTCTAATTGCGACCTAGGAATTAACCAACTAACCATCCATATTACCCCTTAGTGCACGCGCGTTAAAGATATTTGTAAATATGAATCAGCACCACGTGTTGTTTTCGCCACGGTGCGCTTTTCGGAACATCATGCGACCCTTATGTAATCAAGTCAGATGCCCAATTCTAGCCAATAAAAAGATTTCCCCTCAGTCAGTACCCCTACACTTTATAACCTTCTGCAAAAGTTTTCGGCGTGCTTTTTACTGTCTGTCTATGTCTTGTCCTGGTGTAGTCCTAACTCTGCTTCCTTGCCTCTCTTATTAACCTTGTTCTGTTTTCGCGCTGCTCCGCTACTGTCCGATATAGAGATGTAAAATCTGCCTTCTGATTGCGCCCCGGCAGGGACCGGTGGCGTTGCTATTGTGTGTGTCCAGTTGTAAAGATATTGTGTTTTGTTGAATAGTATTTGTCTGCAGAATAATCTGGAATAAAATAATATGCGTCGCATCTCTGTTCAGTGCGTCCCTTCAATGCCTCTCCTCTGTGGTTTTTTCCTCCAATATGTGCGGATTCCAATATAACTGACTTAGAGTTCCTCAAGTCTCTTCTCGCCCCTCTGCCTCGCCTACAAAAGGGTTGAATCGCGCCCGCGAATCTTGGGTGTATCCTCTCCTGCACTACGTGATGTACAGCGCATTACACACACACACACACATATATATATATATATATATACATATGTAAGGAAAAACTAAAATATAGGGGGCTTTTGTTAGGGAAAAAGGGGAATTTATAATCACAAATTATTAACTCACGAAAGTTCGCCATAAAAGAAGAAGGGTTGTTAATAGCAAAAAATAGCAATAGGGGGCGCCAGTAGACGGGTGCTGTTTAGAAAAGAGATATTTTTCGGCAGGAGCAAGTTACGTAAGGAGATTACATAACGAAGAAAGTTACAGAACATTCGATCTGACTAAGCAAAAAGTTTGAGCGGGAGAATAGAAAAAGAAACTAGGCAGTCGGCACAGAGATCTGATTGAGATAAGACATATGTCTTGATAGAGAACCTGGGTGGAGTGGTTGCAAAATTATGTTGGAGCTCTGATAGTAATAATGAAAATAAACGAATTTAAGTGATCTCTCTCATCTCATCTAATCATTCGGTCCACGATTGTCTTTAATTATATACGAAATGGATACGAATCATGTCATATGGATACGAAACGTGACATATATATATATATATATATATGTATGTAATAAATTAAATACTATGCCCTCCATTCTAACATTTAGATTCCCTTTCCTAAATCCAATCCCCAGTAACATTACTTTATCGTTTTAAAACCCATAGCAACAGAACTTCCATTAAGTCTCATGCCTTGCATTTCAACACGTGTACATCTCCGGATTCAGAGGCGTGGGTTCGCATCGCGAGACCCGATATTCCGCTGACCATTCGAAATATAGTCACATGTACCTCGCCACTCGCGCGTAAGGTTGAAAGGTGATATTCGCTTCCGAGCCGTCTTCTGAAACGGACGGATGTACTTCTGTCTCTGTAATAAACGGTTCGGCCAGACTGCATCAAAATGTTATTCCTTTCAGGCTGACTCTAGCCACAGCCATGAAAATATGAGCTAGTTTTCCTTTCCAGGTTGCATTTTAAGGAGATGATGTAATGGATATATATATATATATATATATATATATATATATATATATATATATATATATATATATATATATATAAATATATATATATATATATATATATATATATATAAATATATATATATATATATATATATATATATATATGCTTAATAAATACAATGGTTAAGAATTTTTCAAATATCCTTCTTAGTGCACCTCTAGACTATATGAAGAATCGCCATGCAAAATTTCAGCCCTTTAGGTCCAGCGGTTTGGTCTGTGCGTTATCTGTCAGTCAGTCAGTCAGTCAGTTACGGAACTGTTTTTTATATATAGATACTAGCTGAAAACCCGTACTTCACTACGGAGTAAATTCAAATTAAATACAACAGTCAATGTATGCAATTAATGCCAAAATTATGTATAAATATATTTATAATAAATACAACGATCAATGTATGCAATTGATGTAAACAAAACGAAAATATATATATTTATAAAAAAATGGTAACGGATATTTTTATAGACAAAATAATGTAGAAGAAAATATTCAAATAAAATCTAATATTACATACTAAAGAATATAGTACAGTTTGAGGAACATATCTTTTACTGTATTTTAATATTTTTTTGGATAATGTCCAATCGTCTGCCGTGGACGTGACGATAAATTTATTTAAAGTACCAGAAAAAGAAATCACGTGATCAGCATTTAATAAATTTAATTCTAAAAATTAATCTTTAAAAATTCACCAAAAATCAGAAAATGAAGGTAAAGATTCGAAAAAGATTTCATTTTAAAGGAATTTTTAGGATCTTTCTCGTGATATAAATTTCATATGCAAATTTAAAAAAAGTTACAAAAAAAAGCTTAAAAATGTAATTAAAAAAAATCTAAGAAGAATTTTTCAAAATTCTTTCTTAGTGCACCCCTACACTATAAGAAGAATCGCCATGCAAAATTTCAGCCCTTTAGGTCCAGCGGTTTGGTCTGTGCGTTGTCTGTCTGTCAGTCAGTCAATCAGTTAGGGAACTGTTTTATATTTATATATATATATATATAGATGGTTATATAAAGATCGTCGATTTGAGAAATGATCTGGAGACAGTTGAACGTAAATGAATAAAGAACATGCAAAATGAAAATTAGCAGAAGAGGAGATAGCGGTGATAGAAATTCGGAACCTGGAAACCTCACTATCTTATGGGGAAAAGTAAAACAAAAAGAAACTAACAAACAGAGGATGTTTTGTATTATTTAATATGCATGGGAACCTTCATGTTTAAATGAGAAATATTCAGAAACAGACTGACAGATGGACCTTGATCGGCGTGTCTTACTCAGGATGATTAAATGTTTAAAAGCAAAAATCACAATTATGATTCATTGATAATAACTTTTTAATGATTATTCCATGCAAAATACCTTTTTATTATTACAACCGTGATACTTCCTTTGGTTAATATAGTAAAAATCTGTTATGATTGATGCTTATTGTCTATCAAATGTTTATCTTTACCTATTAATAATCTACTGCCGTCACGTCAGCGGTTTAGAAAATAGTATTTATTAATTTTTATTTATTAATTTATTTATTAATTTTTCAGATGCCGATAAAGTAAAGAGATCTCCATTCCTGAGATAGAATAAATCACAGAACAACAGATAGGTTCCCACAATACATGAACAGTATAAAACACTAGATATGTACTGTAACTACAGTACAATGTTTACAGTAATTAAATTACAGTAACTAATAAAATTGACCAGACACAATTATATGTAGTACAATTCTGACTTTAATATACCCTATAAATTATAGAATAACTATATTTTGAATTACTAAAAGAAAGGTTCAGATTTCATTATTGACGACAAAAATGCGAAATTTTAAAAGCTGTTTTCTTTTTCCTTAGCGGAGGCACTTGTCATGTAGACATTCGCCTATAATTCACCGCAGTTTGATGGAAATTTTATTATGCTGGCAATATATAGGCAGACCAACCCGATATGAAGGGATGACACAAATGGATGTATTTTAGTGGCGCTACGCCGGGATTCGATCCGAGCAACCTCAGCACCGAATGTTAGCGCGCTGTACCACGGGACCACCTCAAAACCATTTTTAGAAGTTAAACCCACGAAAAACCGAGATTAGTCTGCACATTTTGAAAACAAAAATTAATTGCTTTTATTTAATCGAATTAGTGCAATATCAATATATATATATATATACACTGCTGGCCACCCAAATTGCAACACCAACAAAGACAAGAGATATCACAACAAAATTTATTTTGTAGATAACATGTTGACCAAGTATCAGATGATTAAATTTATAGACTTCTGTGAAGTGTGGTTCCTGCCAAAATCAGTAGCCAGAGTAGCCGCCATTGTTGGAGATCACCGATGCCACACGCCTCGGCTTTGTTTCAAAGAGACTTTGGATGAGTTCTTGGGGTACAGCAGACCAAGCAGCTTCCACACGTTGCCAGAGTTGATCTGCTGTGGCAGCTGGGGATGGAATCTCGGTCAATCGTAGAGCAACCATGGACCACATGTTTTCTATGGGCGAAAGATCCGGAGAACGAGGCGGCCAGGGAAGCAATTCAATCTGGCGATTGACGAAGAACCGTTGGACAATGCGTGCCACTTGTGGTCGCGCATTATCCTGTTGAAATATGGCTGTGGGCAAGCCCTGAAGGTAAGGACGGACAACTGGCTCCAACACCTTGGAGATGTAGCGCTGGCTGTTTAAAGTACCGGCAATGCGTACTAGAGGTGTGCGAGTGTGATATCCAATACCGCCCCATACCATAATACCCGGTGCAGGACCAGTGTGGCGGTGCATAACGCAACTGTTCAGCATCCTCTCTTCGCGGTGTCTCCAGACTCGAATGCGACCGTCGTGGTGTTGCAGACAGAAGCGTGACTCGTCAGTAAAGACAATTTCATTCCATTCTGCCGTCCACATCCTTCTGTCATCGCACCATTGGCGGCGGAGACGTCTGTAGTTCTGCGTCAAGGGTAGACAAAGCAATGGACGTCTTGCGGACAGACCACTCTGCTCTAAACGGCGTCGAATGGTACGCGCAGACACTGGATGATGCGTTACAGACTGCATGTGCTGTGCTATGGTTCGTGATGTGACTGAGCGATCCGTCACTGCCATGCGCACAATTTGCCTGTCATCCCTTGAAGTGGTGCGCTGAGGTGGATGCGATCGAACATGCCGGTCCGTCGTACCCTCCTGCATCCAACGATCACATATCCGCATTACAGTTGTTTGGTTTCGTTCAACACGACTACCGATTTCCCTGAAAGATAATCCACAATCTCGGTAGGCCACTATCCTTCCTCTGTCGAACTCGGATATTTGATCAAAAGATGATCGCTGTTTTCGACGAGGCATAATTGATCGTTTTTTTTTGAAAAAACCACAAGAAAAACACAATTGCCGAACTTGAAATCGTCGAAATCTCCAATCCTTAAATAGCGGTCTGAAGTGGCGCCACAGGCGCGCGTGATGTGCGTCTGCGCTGAAAGTCTAATCATTTGCATATCTCACCTCCGCTAATGCATGTTGTAAATTTCATGTTATTTGCATGTTTCCTTCAGGGTGTTGCATTTACAGTGGCCAGCAGTGTATATATATATATATATATATATATATATATATATATATATAAAATCTATCACTAGTTTTCATATTTGTTTTAATGCGAAACATTTACTATATTGTTCGAATTTTCTCAAGTTATTTTCTCGAATTATTTTGACATGCTATAACACAAGTATTTCATTTATTCCTAACAATAAATTGCATTAATAAATTAACAATATGCCTACGGTATACACAAATTTATCGTCACTTGTACGTGTGGATGTCATGTGTTTGCTTTATGTGGATTTCTTTATAAAAATGTAAATAAATTCTAACAGATACAACCGGCTTTAGTCTTCCAAATAATGCTATTTTAGTGTCCTGTATAATATATCGCTCACTCCTTTCAAAAACATCATATCTCAAAATTCGGCGATTTTTAGTTATGCCTGTTTTCAGAATGCCCTGAAAGAGTAGTAATATCCCGTCATATCTTATCACTCAATATTTAGCTGCTAGAGAGCAGAATTAATATTTATTTTTAATGCATTTTATTCTAATTTTAAGCTTTAAAATCACTCTCCTGAGGAATCGCCTTTTATGAGATTTGACGTTGGAGGAAGTGAGCGATATACATCACGCATTTGTTGAAAATATTGATTCAATCCACCTAAAAGGACTCTGAAATGTTGGGACACCCATTCCATTTGCATAATGCTATTGTTTACTCTTTAAATTTTAAATGCCGAGTGACGTTTTCAGTAACGGGAAGTTAAAAAGAAACGAGCCAGGATATGAATTTATCTTCCAGCTTCACTTATGACTGCCTATCACTGGGAGACGTCAACGGCTGACAGATATGCAGAATACAAATCTACCCGTTTCTAGTAGACCTTGGTTTCAGTTCTGTTTTTAACACGCACCTTGAACACTTTTTTTTCTTTTGTTGCGAGCTGTTAGCTGACTGGCATTTGAACTGTTAACATTTAAAAAAGAAAAGAAGCCGTTTCTTTTTGATTTTGGGTGGTCCCTCAAATTAAACACGAATGAATTTTACAGAGTAATTTTAGGTGGTATAATTTCTCTCCTTCCTCCTAAATGGGTGGGAAGTGCCGTTAGAGCCGGTTTGGGTCTCCGGAATGAAACATGCAGCAAACATTAGAGGTAAACGATCGAAAATAAGATAAAAGTTAGTAGCTAAGGAGAGTATAAGGAAATTGGTGAAAGTCATTGGTGAAAGTCAAAGGAATTTAGAGCAATGTTTATTCGACTGTGATCTGCCAAACTATATGGTTTGGCGAGATAATCAGCCTTTAAATAAATTGACCAGACACAATTATATGTAGTACAGTTATGACAAAATTGTTAATTTTTTAACGATCGAAAATAAGATAAAAGTTAGTAGCTAAGGGGAGTATAAGGAAATTGGTGAAAGTCATTGGTGAAAGTCAAAGGAATTTAGAGCAATGTTTATTCAACTGTGATCTGCCAAACTATATGGTTTGGCGAGATAATCAGCCTTTAAAGAAAATTTACCAGACAGCAAAGGAATACTTTTAAATGTCTAGTAGATTTAAGTGTTTCGACTAGTTGAAAGTGGCAGTGATAATAAAAGTCATCTCAGGAGCTTCTTGGAATCGTTAAAACAGTTAATCGTTAAGAGTTATGATTAAGGGGACAGTGGATCTTCAAACCTAACTTATTTTGTTTTGAATGGATTTGCTTGAAATTTGAATATGTGCCATAGATATATAAAAGTGGTTAAAATGTAAAGATGAAACATTAATAATTTATGAATTATGAATTATTAATTATATCAAAAATTGGCCTTATTAAAAATGTTCCATGCGCATTTCTTTTGCGTATAATATGGTAATTTTTATTTACAGGATACCTTATAGAATTAACAATGAAACTTATTGCTTATTTTAAGCATTCATTAAAAATATAAAGATAAAAAATAATAATAGTGAAAACACCCTTTTTATTAAGCAAAATACCTATGAATCATCTTTTCAAGTACAGAATTTAGAAGTTCTGAGCTACGAAGCATAATTATTTTCAATAAGATTTATTTGATACACAGTTAAGTATATAAAACTTAAATTTCAAAGCAATACGATAATTAGAAATGCACTTGGAACAGTTTGAATATTCGTATGACATGAAAATTTTTATTTTGAGAAAAATACATTTAAAGTTATTGCTAGTAACCACATAATATCTAAATTAAATACAAATGCGTATAACTAAGAAAGTAATCACAGAAATTAAAAATTCGTTTTGCAGCACATTCCTACTCGTCCGTAGTTTCACAATTCAACAAAATAAAATATCGAATTTTTGGACAAATTTCACAATTTTGAAAGTCTACTGTCCCCTAAATGAGTAAACATCCATTTAAAGTTACAGTAAAGTTACAGTAAGTTTCTGGGCAACTGAAGATGAAAATGAAACTGAAAATATTTCAGATTCCCTATTAAAGGTTGAGTTTTAAGGAATTCCAGTTTTAGTTTTCCTCTGAGAAGTATTTGAAGAACCGGGTAAATCAAACCAGACTACGCAAGTTCTACTACCATTTACAATGACATCCTTCTGTTATACTAGCACGAAACTAAGTACCTCAACAGGCTGGAGGAAGCACCAAGAGCGCAAATTAATTTATCTTATGCTGCGTTTGCATTCATGCACTCTGCTCTGCTGTGCCTTGGGGAAGCCAGTGATTTATGTTCACTCCGTACTCTGTATATGCGTGGATCGCCTCCTCTTTCGGTCCTGCTACAGAGCATCAAAGAACCCGGGGTTCCGGGGGTCAAATGGTGTCAATGGGGGCGGGGGACACTAGATCAAGAAACACGAGGGACCTTGGGGGCTTACTGCGACTAATGTGACTAATGTTACCATGACTAATGTGACTAATATTACCGTGACTAATGTGATGACAGGAGTCGGGAGTCTGCATGCAGAGAACTCTGCACGAATGCATATGCACCATTATATTAGGCCAAAACTTCAAAAGATACCGGAGTTCACAAAGCAGCAAAACTTTCCCCATTAACCTTCTTTTCTATTGCATTTCTCTAATAATTAAAGTTGTCATTTGCTTTAATCTTTCATTATAATTTATTATTTGACTATTTTCTGACTGTCAGGAAAAAAGTTGGTATCATTTAATGTTTATAAAAATTTGTGAGGGGGCGTGGATTCTCCTTAACTTATACGTAAGGATACCACGATCTTTTGAAAATCGTATGATACTGTGAAATGAAAATAAGCTTGAGAACTGTGATTTAATATAACTCTTTAGTATTACACAACTACATTTCGTTTAAAATGCAGAGACATAACGAATTTCGCGAGAGTATGATTTACTTCTCCAAGACTTTCTCCGACAGATCGGATCCTTTCATCTGGTGACTGTGTGTCGGGTTGTCATAATCAAGTACATGTGTAATGCTTTATCATAACTAAACACTCCTACGGCTGAAATTTATGATCTCTGTGAGGAAGAAATGCTAATATGGATGGAGCAGAAGTTATTTGAAGATGGAAGGCTGTCGGCACTACTGGCCTCACAAATTGTACGCTCGATGCAAGAGATGATTAGTGAGGACTCACTAATCATATCTTGCATCGAGAAGAATCACTCTTTCACGCATCCGAATTCGCTTAAAGTGTCCCAAGCAACAGAACCGACATCGGTACCCGTGCACTTCGTAGGAAATGCATAATAACAGAAACCATTATATGTAATATGATGAGCACCTGCCCCAGAAAGATCGGTTTAAAAGAAGATTGGGACCACCATATCACGACGAAGACATTTTTAAAACGGTAGTCAAGTAGCCGGCAGCAATGATGACACAGCAACGTGTTAGTTTCGTTTTTATTGAGAGTGACGGCAGCACAACCTCTCGGGGCAAAGACAGATCGGGAAAGCTCTCTGACCGCAGAGCTCTTGAATTTTAGTAGTGGAGTTCCTGGACCTGCTGGTTTTAACTCCTGTCGCAAGATATATTATCATCAATGTATATGTGCTCAGTAAAAAATTTTTAAAGTCGTTACGATAGTAAAAGTTTAAGGATACGGATCTTAATGAGTAAGTTAAAATTTTAAGGCCTTCATGAGTTGACGGGTAAAAAGAAAAAATTAAAGTTAAAGATAAATCAAATAGAATGTTGATAATAATTAAGGTAAAGTTAAGTTTAAATAATAATTTTAGAATTAAGTGAAAGAGAAGAATAATAATCAGATAGAGGTAAGTTGGCCCACAGTAAACAAGATGTTAAGTTTACAATAAGAAAAAAAAGGCCCCATTCAGGGTCATACAATAATAATGTGATGATTGCAGAATTCCACGGGGGAAAAGTGAAAGTATCAAGATATGGGAATTTGGACTAAGCGACACCACCTAGATCCGAACCCTCATCGTAGGGTTTACCGGGTCAGCGCGAATGCACTGCGCTATGGCAACGACGTACGTAGGTGAACAAGATAGGAAGAGTATCGCGGTATATATATATATATATATATATATATATATATATATATATATATACATATATATATATATATATATATATACATATATATATATATATATATATATATATATATATATATATATATATATATATATATATATATATGAAAATTCGAAGCTACAGACAAACGAAAGCGATGTCACGTCCCTAGTCATTCGGCCATCGACCGACCGTAGAGTGGAAGTAATGCAAGTTCGCGATAACGGTCAAAATTGTAGTAGACTAGACACAGATCTTTCTGTGTATGTCGCACAAATGCCATAAATAATGAAATCACAGCTTGCGTCACTCTCGGCGTCTCTCTTTTGAATCTTTTGCCATGCAGACTGCACACTACTATCAGCACTGGAGCCATATATTTTTTTAAAAATTCTTTTTCCCCAAACCTTCTTCCGTTACATTTGCTCGGAAAGAGGAAAAAAACTCTCCAAAATGATGCAAACGACAGAAAGCGTCACATTCTTTTCCTCGGCACGCTCCATTCACGAAGTTCTTTGTGTCACGTGCTGTATCCAGCCGAAGAAATGCCAAAAGAGAGTCTGAGGAAGGTCAGAGTCTTACGTTCGTAATTGCTCACATCTGGAAGACGTCTAAAATGATTTAGAACCCATCGTCTTCCGAACGCTCGGAGAGGAATTACTCTCCGAATAGAATATGAAAGCTCCAACTCTCGCATGAGCTGAGGTTTCTTTTTTTTTAATCTTTTACCCATCGATTATACTTTAACTACTCGGAATGGAGACAAAATAGTTTTTCCGTCTGAAATACAGGGTGTCCATAATTAAAGTCCCACTTTCAAAAGGCTGCAAAAAAAGAACCACTGGTCAGAATGACTTCAAATTTGAACTGAATATACTGGAAGAAGGGGGAAACGATTTGGCATAATAAAAAAAAGTTCCAAAATGTATCAATAGATGGCGCTGTAACATTTTGAAACTCTTTTTTTTATTATGCCAAATCGTTTCCCTCTTTTTCCAGTATATTCAGTTCAAAGTTGAAGTCATTCTGACCAGTGGTTCTTTTTTTGCAGCCTTTTGAAAGTGGGACTTTAATTATGGACATCCTGTATATAGGAAAAAGTGAGCATCTAGAAATAGATTTTCTTTTTTACAGCATAATGTTACTGAATAGATAAGGTCCCAGAAGTCTGCAATGAGAGGCACTGAGAAACCTTATTCCAAACGTACACATGCCAGCTGTTTTCAATAGAAAACTGATTTTTGCATGTACATTTCCTTTCGATAGCGTAATCACCCCCTCAGAAAATTCGGCAAAATTCTATTTTGGACATTAGCTTACGCGAGAGAAAGTTTTATGTAATGGATATCACGTTAAACATGAGAGATTTTAGCTTGTCAGAGTAACGTCATAAAAACAGCTTAGAAAAGGTGGTGTTGGATCAGTGGTGGATGAGGTATTTGGAGGTCCCCAAGCGTAATCTTGTAGTTTGGAGGCCCCCTTATTCTAAATACTATTAATAAATATTAATAACTTAAAATATTTTCTCACGGTAGATAAGGGAATTTTATTGGTCATTAGGTAGTAAAAACTTGTACTACGCCGTTCGTCGTTCGACGAACGACAGATTGTGTAGATATAAATGACATTTGTGCCTGAGGTTTGCAAAATGTATCTTTTTAAAGCTGCTAACTTTCGGAGACCCCTAACAATTGGAGGCCTTACGTGCGCACTTCTTGCATCTGTGTTGGGTTCATTTCTAGAGTCAGATATTTGGTTCACAAAATTGTGTGAACAATATGAGTGAACGTGGTTTGTGTGCCACTGTTATATATATATATATAAAACAGTTCCGTAACTGACTCACTGACTGACTCACTGACATACAACGCACAGACCAAACCGCTGGACCTAAAGGGCTGAAATTTTGCATGGCGATTCTTCTTATGGTGTAGTTGTGCACTAAGAAAGATTTTTGAAAAATTCTTATTAGATTTTTTAAATTAAATTTTTAAGCTGTTTTTGTAACTTTTTTTAAGTTTGCATTTAAAATAATAATTTGAGGGGGTTATAAAATTTACATCACAAGAAAGATCATAAAAATTCCTTTAAAATGAAATCTTTTTCGAACCTTTACCTCGATTTTCTGATTTTTGGGGAATTATTAAAGATTAATTTTTAGAATTTAATTTATTAAATGCTGATCACGTGATTTCTTTTTTTTTTTTGGTACTTTAAATAAATTTATCGAAACGTGCATAAGAACTAAGTAGAAAAAAAATTTTTTTTCTACTTAGCCTTTCTAATGCAGCAGGCGATTGGATATTATCCACAAAAAAAAATAAATATCCCTTACTATATATATATATATATATATATATATATATATATATATATATATATATATATATATATATATATATATATATATATATATATATATATATATATATATATCACATCAATAGTATACACTGACCGTCGCATGTATTATAAATATATATATATATATATATATATATATATATTGGCATTAATTGCATACATTGACCGTTGTATTTAATTTGAATGTACTCCGTAGCGAAGGGCGAGTTTTCAGCTAGTTATGCATATGATGAATGCACAGTGATAAGGCACTTTTATACAGCATATAAACATTTCACGAGTCCCCCATTTTGTCTATGGTAAAATTTTCATGTAAAATATTACTCTTACTGTTTTTTTTAAAATTTTAATAATGCATTTTAAGATTAATATACAGAGGGACATCATTTGTTGTCAGAGCCGTAGAAAAAATGAATATCTATAAAAAGCATAAAAACGGAATTTGAAGTTGGACTTATGAAAAATCTTTCGAAAGCATGGTCTTTGTCAAATGATAGAGATTCATGCATTGTAACTGATCGGGTTCATTTTTTTAAAAAGTTTACTTCTGAAAAACTGTATTAATTTCTGTCTTGCGGTCCTACTATTATGGTTTATAATACATTGATAAAAATATCAAATAAGTCATACGCTAAAAATTTTTCCACTCAGCATATAAAAAATTGCCCGGTGGCGTAGTGGTTAAAAGCTTCAAGCTGCCACACCACAGGTCCAGGGTTCGACACTACGACTGAACAAGGCCTTTCATCCCTTGAGTGGGTCGATAAAATGAGGACCAAGCATGCTTGGGAACTAACTCTAGGGGTCCTGCGTCAGGTTGACCATCTGACCGAGACATATACTGTATGGCACCCCAAGTCCACGGTCATGAAAGAGGATTTGGGTACCTTCAGGCCTTGGTTCACACTGCTGAAAAGCAATTCGGACTGTTGTGCCATGAATTAGTTAGATAGTTATATTAAAAATAAAAATTCAAAGATACTCAATTTTCTAGAATTTTTCTCAATAGTTTTAACCTGATCATGGCAACTTTCTTTTTTTATATATAACACTAGCTGAAAACCCGCTCTTCGCTACGGAGTACATTCAAATTAAATACAACGGTCAACGTATGCAATTTATGCCAAAAAATAAATATATATATTTATAATAAATGCGATGATCAATTTATACAATTGATGTAAAATATCTATCTATCTATATATATATATAAAAAAATCGTAAGGGATATGCATTTTTTTTGGATAATATCCAATCGTCTGCTGCATTAGAAAGAGAAAAAAATATTTGTTTTGCCTATTTAGTTATTACGCACGTGACGATAAATTTATTGAAAGTACCAGAAAAAGAAATCACGTGATCAGCATTTAATAAATTAAATTCTAAAAATTAATCTTTAAAAATTCACCAAAAATCAGGAAATGGAGGTAAAAATTCGAAAAAGATTTCATTTTAAAGGAATTTTTATGATCTTTCTCGTGATATAAATTTTATAACCCTCAATGTGTTATTTTAAATGCAAACGTAAAAAAAGTTTAAAAAACAGCTTAAAAATTTAATTTAAAAAAATCTAAGAAGAATTTTTGAAAAATCTTTCTTAGTGCACCCCTACACTATTAGAAGAATCGCTATGCAAAATTTCAGCCCTTTAGGTCCAGCGGTTTGGTCTGTGCGTTGTATGTCAGTCAGTCAGTCAGTCAGTGAATGAATGAGTCAGTTACGGAACTGTTTTATATATATAGACTAGCTGAAGTACCCGGCGATGTCCGGGATTTTAAGAATGTTTGTTGTTAACCAAAATCAATTTAAAAATTAACACAGTATAAATAACATAAAAAATATATGTGAAATGTTATACACGTCTCAGATTTTCAGCCTTTCATCATTGTAATACTAAAATCTGAAAAGTAAAAATGTCAAATTCTCTAATGTTTGTTAACCAAAATTAATTTAAAACTAAGCACAGTATAAATAACAGAAAAAATCCTTGTGAAATCTATAAATATATAAATTTATAATAAACTCCTCAGAATTCAGCTAGAATCAGCCTTTCATCATTGGGGTAAAAAAAAGAAGCTGCAATTACAGGTTCAGCAGAAATTTCCAATAGAACAATGATATGACTGCAGCGTTGCCTCTTAAAAAATGAAGTGTTTGATTGAGGGCTGCAAACCATTCAACTCCTCTCCACATTTAACTCCTATAAACATCCTCTACATATTAAATTCCTTTTCTCTCCATAATAAACTCCTCAGAATTTTGGTATATTCAGCCTTTCATCATAGTACCACTAAAAACTGAAACATCCTCTCCAGAAATATAAATTTATTAATTTCAATAATTAAACACACACAAATATATAAATTACGCAAAAGTTTTTTAACCAACATTTGAATAATTCGTAAATGAAAAAGCATATGAAAATAAAGATAATAAGAACTTCCGGAATCGAAATTAATTACCCTTAATTTTTAATTAATAAAAAACCAACATAATATGAATAAAAACGATAGTTGTTTAAAACCATATGAAAATAAAGCTACTATAAAGATAATAATAAAAAAAGCATAAAAAAATAATGCTCGCGCATGAAGTTAACGTTACGATATAAAGATAGTAATAATAATATAAACCGCGTGCATAAAATATTTAGCTTTTCAAGCGAAATAAATTAATTTTTAGAAAAAAACTACTTTTAATCGAGAAATTAAATACATTGCACAAAATTTTGATTTTACCAACTTTCCACCCTACAATTTACACCCTACTTCTTTTAAATAGGGTGTAAATATAAAGTTTTAACAGCCAATTGAATGCCAGTTAAAAACGATTGTTGTTTAAAATCATAAAAATTACGCTTATTATAAAGATAATAAAAATAAGCATAGGAAAATAATGTGTACGCATGAAGTAAACGTTACGATATAAAAATAGTAATAAAAATCTATATATATAAAACAGTTCCGTAACTGACTAACTGACTGATTGACTGACTGACATACAAAGTACAGACCAAACCGCTGAACCTAAAGGACTGAAATTTTGCATGGATATTCTTCTTATAATGTAGGGGTGCACTAATAAAGATTTTTGAAAAAAATTTCTTAGATTTTTTTAAATTAAATTTTTAATCTGTTTTTGTAACTTTTTTCAAGTTTGCATTTAAAATAATAATTTGACGGTTGTAAAATTTATATCACGAAAAAGATCATAAAAATTCCTTTAAAATGAAATTCTTTTCGAATCTTTACCTCCATTTTCTAATTTTTGGTGAATTTTTAAAGATTAATCTTTACAATTTAATTTATTAAACGCTGATCATGTGATCTTTATCTGGTACTTTAAATAAATTTATCGTCACGTAACAACGAAATAGACAAAAAAAAATATTTTTTTTTTCTTGCTAATGCGGCAAACGATTGGACATTATCCAAAAAATATTAAAATACAGTAAAAGATATGTTCCTCAAACTGTACTATATTCTTTAGTATGTCCTATTAGATTTAATTTCAATATTTTCTTCTACATTATTTTGTCTATAAAAATATCCCTTACGATTTTTAAAAAAATATATTTTTTTGTCTTATGGTTAGAATACTAAAAGTTTAAAATAGTGGCGCCATCTACTGAACACCTGTGAATCGAGAAAAAGTTGTTGGTTATTTATTAATTGAAAATATTGGAAAGTTCTTGTGGATCTGTAAATATACATGTGGTAACAGTTTTAAAATTTATAAATTATCAACCTACACAGGTGATAATTTATCCGGCGTTGCCCGGGATTTTAAGAATGTTTGTTAACCAAAATCAATTTAAAAACTAAGTACAGTATAAATAACATAGAATAAAAAGCATGTCAAATGTTATACGCATGAATAAAAAGAAAACCCAACATAAAAAACCATAAATTTACAATAATTTCTTCAGAATTCAGCTAGATTTAGCGTTTCATCATTGGAGCAAAAAAACCCTGAAAAGTAAAGCATAAAATATATACATTTATAATAAACCACTAAAAGCTGAAAAGGAAAAATGTCAAATTGTCTTTAGGAAAGTAAAGAATTTTGAAAAGTAAAGCTGAAAAGTAAAAATGTCAAATTGTCGAATGTTTGTTAACCAAAATCAATTTAAAAACTAAATACAGTATAAATAACATAGAAAAGATTTAGCCTTTATCATTGGACAAAAAATCCTGAAAAGTAAAACATAAAATATATAAATTTATAATAAACCTACCAAAATCCATTAAAAAACTAAACACAGTATAAATAACATAGAAAAAAAAGTATACGAAATGTTATACACATTATTTTTTTAAATTTTATTTTTCATATTATTAATAATTTTTAAAAATAATAAAATAAAATAAAAATAATTAAAAAATAATAAATAAATAATAATAATAATAATAATAATAATTTAAAAAATAATAAAATAAAAGGTGAAATAAAAAAGCCTCTATAAAAAAGCTGAAAATACAGGTTTAGCAAAATGTGAACGATCCGTATTTGAACCCGCGGCGTGTAGCGTGGTAAATGAACGCTTTTACTGAATGCGCCACAATGACATGCTACTTTGTTGCGTAAAGAGGAAAATATTTGACTAAGTTTACTGGAAAGTTGCTATGGGTTGGTGAATATACATGTATTTATGGAGTGAGAGGAGTTTTAAGTCAGAAATAAGTTAGCAGGATAGAAGCTTAGTCTTCAACTCTTCAATAGACACAAAGACATAAGCGAGGGGGGTTGTAGTAGCGATTAAAAAAGATCTCGTGACACTTAGCGTGGTTGATTCGAATTTTCCATCGCGTGTGGTAGTGTCAATATGCCGTTGGATCCGATTTATTTTAGAGTATAAAATCTGACTTGAAAGATTATTATTTTCATTTATTATTCTGGTTTAATATATAACTTGAAACTTTTTGATTTTATTTATTTTTATCTTTTCGCTCGCTGTTTGCCAGCTAACCCTAACGCGGACGCCATATTCAGAGGGGTGATTCCACAAAGGGTAACAGCTTACATTTAGTTTCAAAATTCTTGGTTTTTTATTAATTAAAAATCAACGGTAATTAATTTCGATTTTTGAAGTTCTTCAGACCCTCGGCTGTTTTTAAAGACGCCTGTATGTAAAATTTCACGATCGTTGCTCCTAAACTGTGGATTTCTATACAATTACAGAGATACAAACATTCATTTTTATATATTAGATTATTAAGTTGCCGAAAATGCTGCTTTGTAAATTTAAAAAGAACATTTAAAAAAATGTGTTGGAAACAAATTTTGAACTATGTCTACAGCTGTTTTAATGAATTTTTTTTTCACTGTAAATAATTTGAGTTAAATGAATGTATACGAATTTATATTTATGTGAGTTTTCTCATCGGATTTAGTTAAATGATGCTGTCCATTTGTGGAGGAGTCATTGGAAATGATACTTCCTCACTTTTCTGGGTTAGTTCAATCGGAATCACCGGCCTTTGAGAGAACGATTACAGATCGTTGGTTAAACATAGAGCAAAAATTCTCCGTTTTAAAAAAATCAACATCGTCGAAAATAAAATACATAAAAAATCGAAAATATAACCCCAGTTTGCTGTACCATTCAACTCAAAGAGATAGGCGGAAATATGCAATGGAAAGTTATTGGAAATGGCACTACCTCACATCGTCGGATTTGTTAAGTTGGCAGAATACCTCGAGGTTTGGAGACACGGGTTGGATCTTCGTACTCTCATCAGGCTGTCGTTACAATTTTATTCAAGGCTTCTCTGATGCAGAGTAATGCACTGAGTGAACTGAACTTTCAAATTTAAATTCGCGTTCGAAATCAAAGAAATGTAAGGCCTATTTTATTTCTGTTTATAATATAAAAGTTCTATCGGTAACTGTAATCAGTACTGCAAAAACGGCCTTCCATAGCGTCATATGTTAAAGAATACAATAAATCGGAAACGAGTTGAGATAAGTTCCATCGAAATCGCCCGAGTTAGAAATTTTAATTATGTTTCAAATCATTATTGAGACGAAAGCTGCTCAAATCATCTTAAATTGCATTCTTTTTAACTGCAGGCTAAAATAGGAATCTTCGAATTTTTTTTGTCAGGAAGAAGTCAGTAATGTGGTATTATGGGCTTCCAGGTTAAAGAAATCTTTGATGAACAAAATAAAACAGCAAGGAATAATTAATTCGAATTCTTGAGTTAATGAATAACAATGACTTGGATTATAGAATTGAATTACCGCAAAATGAATATCCATTTCTAAAGCGACGAATGTTGATATTTATTCACCTCTGTTAGTTGCCCTATCATCTTTGTAAACGGATGAAAGCCACGCTTCTCATTTCTTATTGATGAAAATTTCAAGGCCTTTCGTGCTTTATTCAGTGCTTAAAAGAACACATAACGTGAGTAAAATCTTTTAGGGGAATATAAATACCTCCATTTTATAAATTAAACTAATGAAATTATCTTATTTTCATTACAATGCAGCTTATATCACCTATGACACGTGCCTTTGAATATGAAAGTCTGAAAGGATAATTAAACAAATATTCTTTGTTCAATCTGTATATTTCTATACTACAAGGAATGGATTTTTTTATTTCACCCTTCCCCAAATGTTTATATGTATTCTTTGTTTTCTTTCATTTAAATTATGAACATCGCAGACTCGCGTGATTAAGAGCAAATGGTGTTTTTTTTTGTTCTCCCTGAATAGATAAAATAGTCTTTCATCCAATGATTTGACACTGTAAGTTGATCTCTTAAAGCCGCCTTTTACGCTCGCTGAAAATTTTGTGGTTAATCGTCTGGAAGTTGCCAAGAAAAAATAGATAAAGAATAAATATAAATAAATAAATAACCGCGATGTCATTGCTCATATATTGCAGTTTTCGCAACAGATGTGAAAAAAAAACTTTTCGAAACGATGCGATTTGCATATTATGTTTCAGAACAAGAAATTAGCATCACCTAACCATTTACACAGATCTGCCTTGTTTTGAAACTGGAGTATTTTGCAAAGAAGCTTGACATGAAGATTTATTGTTATTTAAATCTGTCCTGCTTCTGCAAATGCACACGAGAACAGACATAACGACATGTGTGTGTGTTTCTGTTAATACCATCCTACTTTCATAGAACTCTTTTAAGCGATTCCATTTATTTTCGCCGTTTGACATTTATTTAGCTTTCGTGGTGTGGCAATGAACGATCTCCTTTGTTCTCGCGGTGGTAAAATCTGAAGACTTTTTTATTCACTTTTCGTATTTCTTTATAGAGAAAGAATCGTATTCAGATCAGGCCATGGGCGTTCAGTTTAAAGAGGATTTAATGAATGAATGAAACGTCAATGATATCCATTAAATGAAAGAAAAACAAATGCCTAGGAATATTATCTTTCGTCATTTTGAAGGTAATTATAAATTTTATTGCTCGTTTAGAGGTGGTAAAACCCAGTGGTTGAACAACCTACATAGAATTTAAATTTAAACTGGACTTTATTACAAATGCTCCAGTTATTAGTAAATTTCCATATAATTTACTAATAACTGATTTATTAAGTAGCACTAACTCATATCATTGTATGTAAAAGTAGATAAAATGGTTTGTCGTTTATGCGTTTTTTGCTGAGGCCAAGATAAAATTTCTAACATATCACTAAAAGTAATGAAAATATTTCAAAAGAAAACGCTATTTTAATCTGGTGATTTGGGAAAACATTGGGATATGAACAAACAAAAGATCTTCTACTGCTTAATCATATTTCTTTTAATTCTCCAATTTTTCAATTTTTCAGATTTTTTTGCCCTCGTTACACGAATGAGAATCACTTTATACTCATACCGATATTTATTTTTGTACATTGCATATAGCTTTTCTAAATTATATTTCATATCTTGACTAAAATAATAATGTAAAAGGTTAATTTTGTTTTCCTCTAACACTCTTTAAAAGTTTTTCTTGGTATTTTGTGGGATTTTCTACTGAACATTGTGAAGATTTCATTGATCTGGTTAATTAATGGTATTTTTATGTTTTTATTAGTTAACTGTATGTAATAGTGTTAAAATTAACAAGCGCATCTCTATGCCTGTAACGGAGGAGCCAACACTCTTCTTCAAAAATATAATCCAACGTTAGAACCTTACTTCCGAGAATTTAGCGATTTCAGGAATTATTTCATATTTTGAAGTGGAGAATCTCCTGTTCTATATATCTGATAATCTATATACAGCCAAACCTCGCTAACTCGAATCTCAATTTCACGAATTTTTCGATATCTCGAAGAAAAAAAAATTCCCTTCAAATTTCCTATGCACTCAATGTTAAAAAAAAACCTTGTTTTGACAAAATTTTTTTGGCTCATCCCTCGATAATTTGAATTTTTTTTCCATAAATGGAGAAGAAAAAATTTTCTAAAAACAAAAATAATATCCAAAAAATAGAAAATTCCCAAAAATAGAAAAGCTATTCATTTGGGATGGTTTTAACGAAACCACCCCAAACCCTTTGAAGCAAACTTCTTTGAAGCAAACGTCAATTGAATCTTTTTTCAAATTTTGTAAATAGTGTATATTAAAATAAAAAAATGGATTACTTTTTTAAAAAGGTATGTAAAAAAGCTTTTTTTCTCCATTCTACTACTGATAACATACAATTTTCGATAATTCGAATTTTCGATATTTCGAATATTTTTGACTCCCTTCAAGTTCGAGATATCGAGGTTTGACTGTATATGAAACAGTTCCGTGACTGACAGATAATGCACAGACCAAACTGCTGGACCTAAAGGGCTGAAATTTTGCATGGCGATTCTTCTTATAGTGTAGGGATGCATTTAGAAAGATTTTTGAAAAATTCTTCTTAGATTTTTTAAAATTAAATTTTTAAGCTGCTTTTGTAACATTTTTTAAAGTTTGCATTTAAAATAATAATCTGAGGGTTACAAAATTTATACCAAGAGAAAAATCATAAAAATTACTCTAAAATGAAATTTTTTTCGAATCTTTACCTCCCTTTTCTGATTTTTGGGGAATTTTTAAAGATTAATTTTTAGAATTTATTAAATGATCACGGGGTTTCTTTTCTTATTGTGATACTTTAAATTAATTTTGCGTCACGTGCATAACAACGAAATAAATTGACAAAAAAAATTAAAATACGATAAAAGATAAAATTAAACCACTAGACTAATTGACATGGAAGTTTTTTAAGAATTTAATTCAAATTAGTATGTTTTATGGATATTAAATTAAACCTATATATAAAACTGCAATTTCTCCTCAAAGTATGCTTCGCCACGACGATAAATAAGTCTCAAGGCCAAACTTTCAAATCCGCTGACGTAGATGTAAGGGAAAATTGTTTCTCCCGCGGTCAGTTTTACGTAGCTTGCTCACGCGTAAGTTTGCGGACGAGCCTGGTAATATTAATTCCTCCCAAAGAAGAAAACAAAAAAAATTGCTTACAAGGAAATCCTCTAAAAAACAATTTTATTATTATTTTTTTATTGTAATTATCCTAAAATGTACTCCGTAGCGAAGCACGGGTATTCAGCTAGTATGCATAATTTTTATTAAAAGCCTCCAATCTAGGATTATCTTACTATGAACTACAAAAACAAATATAAATGAATTTTCTCTCACATTATAAACACAATCTGATGGATTTTATCAAGGACTAAATTCTGTAGCATCCTTCAATTTGATTTTTCTCATGGAAAATCATGTTACAGTTCCCAAAAGATAATCTTATATGAGAAGTATGCACCAAAAATTTTCCAAATTGAATGAATAGAATACAAGTTGTTTGATTGTGAAATTTGAAAAGAAAAATCATATTGAAGAATTTTAAATCCTTCGGTTTGGTTTTAAAATGCACTATATTGTAATAATTAAGGATTTTTTTGGATCATTAACAAAAGACGATCTAAAAGATAATCTAAAAACACATAGCATTTTCAGATCGAATACAAGATATTTTCAAACCTTCAAAAGCCCCCAGAGTCCTTGTTTTTGGCCTTTAAAAGTAGAATAATAATTTAACTATAATTTATCTAATGTAATTAATGCTAATGAAATCAAGAGGTAATTTAAATTTATTTGACAGTTTACAAAAGATAATCTCCTCATTTCAACGCATTTCGATGAAATCAGATTTCGATTTTAAAATTTTCCAAAATAGAAAAAAAAAACTCTCAATTTAGTTTTGAAAGGTGGTTTGATGGAAAACTGGTTTGCACTTATGTTACCTTTCACGAATGATAATTTTATATTCAATATATTTGAAAAAACAACTATCCCAAATTATCGGAGGAATAGAATAAGAGTTATTCCGTCCAGAAATTTGCAAAAATTGGTAAAATTCCTCAAATCATTCTGGTAAAGTTCTAACACTCGTTTGTATTTTTCAGGTACTGTAGATCCTATCCATTTAGCTGAGTACATATAACGCCCCTTGGTTTGAAAGTGGTTTTGAAGTTCATACCAAAGAAAAGTTTAAAATAAAAAAAAATTATTTATTTAAATTTTTTGTTCCAAATTTTCAATTCCAAATTTGGTATACAGTCGAACCTCCATATATCGAAGTAGGATATATTTTAGCAAATTGCCGAAAAATATTCGATATATAGAAATTTCGATATATAGAATTGAGCTTAGTTTTATCATAATTCCCCTAAAAAATTAAAGCTAATTTTCGTATACGAAACTCCATTTCTAATTTATATGCGAATCCCATTAAATGAAAGTTAATAACTAAAAAATGAATTAATATGAAAGATTTATTGAGTACTACACATCTTTAAAAAGACAATAATGCAGACAGTGGTTACAATGATCACAGTTCAAAACTACGAATATATTGCTGAACAGCCAGTTTTGCGGAAGGTTCAAAGAAATGTTCGTATTTATTCAGTTCACGAAAAACTTAATCAGGGACATTTTCCGTGAATTGAAGTCCACGACATATTGTTTCAAATGCCAAAAATTAGGGGATTTTATTCTAAAGTGGAATAAAATCTCCCAATTTGTCTTGAAAAAAATTTCGACATATAGAGATTTTTTAAATATATAGAAACAATTTTTCTATGTAATGAACATGGAGATTCGCTAAGAGTTCGATATATAGAAAATTTCGATATCTGGAAATTCGATATATGGAGGTTCGACTGTATATATTGTTAGCTCTTCTTTCGCTAACAAGGCAAGCTTCTGGTTACTGGCGAGCGGAAAATCAATAATACATTATACTTTCTTAAAACAATAACAAAGGTTTTATTTGAAACATATAGAACACTTAGCGGCTCGCCGTCAAAACGTGCGACGCCATTCATTTCACATCGCTCTCTCTGTCTTACAGTATCGCAGTGCACATGCGTTAACATTCTTTTTGCGGTCTCTCACATGCTGCTATCTATCGACATAGAAAATTGCTTACAATATATATATTAATTCTTGGGATACATGCTATCCCACCCCGTAAGGAAAAGGTTAACCTTTAGCTTACGGGGCCCATTTTTCGAATTCCCTCTTTAGAACGGGAAATTTCATACGCCCTTTGTAAGAACGACCTTTAAGGGGGTTATATATATATATATATATATATATATATGTATATATATATATATATATATATATATATATATATATATATATATATATATATATATATATATATATATATATATATATGTATGTGTATATATATATATATATATATATATATATATATATATATATATATATGTATATATGTATATATATATATATATATATATATATATATATATATATATATATATATATATATATATATATATATATATATATATTCATTCTTGGGATACATGCTATCCCACCCCGTAAGGAAAAGGTTAATTAAAAACCGACGGGAAGGTCCGACCTATTAGAAATTTAATTTCTAGCTGCCGACAAAAAGAAGAGGGAAAAAATCTTTTCAACCAAACCGAAAGTTCATTCTACCGCCATAAGGTGGATTATGCAACAAGTTCTTGTTGCAGTTCGGATGCGCGACAAAAGCGTCCTCTTCCCACGCCGTGGAGAAGGACGCGTTTCGAGTGTTATGCATTGATTATTAAGGACCGGGCTCCGCCTTCCCCGAGCATACCGGCGTCTTCCATGCATGTGCTACTTTCCACACATTTCGTTCTCGAATTCGGCCCGCTCGCTTTTCCCACCGCCCTTCGAGCCCCGAGAATTCCGGCGGAATAGTGGTCCGGTTATCGTCCGTTGTGTGTGTGACAGAGCAGGGCGTGCGAGTGCTCTGCAGGGGAGGGAGAGAGATCGGGAGATGACCTTGGTGTCTCCACGAGGTGACCAGCCACTCGATCTCGACTCGCTCAGACGGTAGCCAGAGGTTCGCGGGGTAGGAACGACTCTCGCCGCCAAGATGGGGAAACAGGTAAGACTCTTTTTTTTCTTCTTTTTCTTGCCGCTCCTGTCATTCGTCAGTTTATGCGGGTCGTTCGAAAGTGAATGTATTACATCCTGTCATGATTCGTGATTCTGTGTTTCAGAACATGCTGAATGTAAAGATAAAATCGCAATTTGTGCTCCGAAATTTGTTTTGGGATCGCATTTTTAATTCGATCTTGATTCGGGTCTTATGACGACGATAAATATTTGTTTATATCGGCAAAATGCTGGGTAGAAATTCTTTTTAACGTGTCTTATGAGACGATAAAATCTCACCCGAGTCTATTGTATTCCGCACTGAAATTTCTTTTAACATCACATTCTAAATTAGTCTTTATTCGGGTCATATAACGATGGTAAATATTTATTTATTTCGGTAAATATTCCCTGATAGTTCTTCATAATGTGTCTCAGAACATGTCTCATAAGAAGATAAAATCACCATCCGAGTCTATTATATTCCGCACTGAAATTTCTTTTAACATCACATTCTAAATTCGTCTTTATTCGGGTCTTATAACGATGGTAAATATTTATTTATTTCGGTAAATATTCCCTGATAGTTCTTCATAATGTGTCTCAGAACATGTCTCATAAGAGGATAAAATCACCATCCGAGTCTATTATATTCCGCACTGAAATTTCTTTTAACATCACATTCTAAATTCGTCTTTATTCGGGTCTTATAACGATGGTAAATATTTATTTATTTCGGTAAATATTCCCTGATAGTTCTTCATAATGTGTCTCAGAACATGTCTCATAAGAAGATAAAATCACCATCCGAGTCTATTATATTCCGCACTGAAATTTCTTTTAACATCACATTCTAAATTCGTCTTTATTCGGGTCTTATAACGATGGTAAATATTTATTTATTTCGGTAAATATTCCCTGATAGTTCTTCATAATGTGTCTCAGAACATGTCTCATAAGAAGATAAAATCACCATCCGAGTCTATTGTATTCCGCACTGAAATTTTTTTTTTTTGTAATATTCTTAGTTCAGTGTCAGTTCAAATCTGATAATGATGAAAAATATTTTTAAATACTCAAATAAGATATGCATATTTTTTAAAAGTTCTTAATAAGATGTTTTAAAACATGTCTTATGGACAAGGTAAATCATACTTCGAAGTTTACTGTACTTTGCACTGAAATTTCTTTCGGTATAATGTTTTCATTCGAACCTTATTCGGTCTTTGTAATGAAGTACATATATTTTATTTTCGCGAGCACGATAAGTATATCCTGAAAAATACTTAATAATTAGGGAAGATAAAATTAAATTTCGAATTCTATTGTATTCTACAGAGAAATTTCTTGAGAAAACATTTTCATAGAAAGTTTGTTCAAGTTTTATTACGATGTAAATATATATATATATATATTCGTGGAGGAAAGATATGTAAATTCTATATATTGATTCTTGATGGCATGTCTCTAGACATGCTTCGTGAACAGATGAAAATTTTTACTCCATTCTTCATCGTATTTTGCACAGCAATTTCTCTCGAATGACTTTTCCACCTAAAGTTTATTCAGGCTCTATAACGAAGTAAATATAGTATTTTAATTGCATAATAAGTGCAGGCTTAAAAATTCTCAGTATAGTGTTTTTAAATGTGTCAAATGAAATGATAAATTTGAACTTCGAAATTTATTGAATTCTAAAGCAAAATTTCTTTGGAATGTTTTTGATTCACAGAGCGTTTTTCGTATCTTATAAGAAAGTATATATATCGTGCATTTATGCGAAATAGGTAGTAAAAATTTTAAAACAGCATTTTAAAATATTTAAAGTGAAAACATAAACAATATATTGGAATTTATTGTTCTGGACTTTAAAAAATATTAGTTTTTTAAGGTCTTATAAGACAAAAATTTCTTTTGCATGGAAGATATGTTTATTTTATAAAAATTCTCGATGCAATATCTTTGAAAAAAATCCTGATCAGTGTGAAAAAACAAAATGATAAAAGATCAGTGATTAGTGTTATGATCAGTGTTCCTAAAATAAAATGATAAAATTAACTCCGAAATTTATTGTATTGTGCTTACAAATTTTTTCGGATCGCATATTTCATGAGTGATTATTCAGGTATTATACGAAAGCAAGTAACTGTGTTTGAACGAAACAAAATGTTTACTATATAAAAATTTTTAAAAAAATGTGTCTCTAAATATTTGAAATGAACAAAGAATGTTATGTATTGAACTGTACTGCATTATGAACTTAATCCAACTTCGATAACATTTTTTATCCAAGGAAATTTTACTCGGATCTTATCTGAAAGTAAATATCTTTTTTTTTGAGCAAGAAAGATTTGTATATTCTATGAAAATTCATAACATAGTATATCTAAACATATAAAATATAAAATTTAAATCAGAAATGTATTATACTGTGAATTAAAATTTATTCAGTGATAAGGTTTTTCATTCAAAATTTATCGAGACCTTGTTTCTATGGAAAATAATTTTAATTTGTTTCACCAAGACATGCATGTTCTTTAAAAATACTTAATTCGGTGTTTTTAAGCATGTACAATGATAAGATAAACTTATACTATAAATTATTTTGCACTGTGTTCCAAAAATTCTGTTGAAATAACGATTTTTATTTGAAGTTTTTCATGCCTTATAAAGTAAGTAAATATCTTATATAGAAGGTCATTCGCACGTTAAGGAAACGATTTTGATAGTTAAGTCTTATGTATAAATTCCGCATTTTTTGTGGCGATTTGCTTTTGTATGTTAGCCATGGTTCTTGACAATATCTCTAGATCGAATTTTCCATGAAAGTAAACTTTTTCTTAGTACTGTCATGTCAGTTTTACCCCATTTCTCTTGGACTGTTTTCCAAAGTCCGTTCAGTGCTCTTGGATGCCGTTTTCCTAAGGCTCGTTTTAATAAACCGAAAGCGCAAAAGTCCAGTGGAGAAGCGTCAGGTGATTTTACAGGTATTTCATTAAATGGGATACACTTTATTCCTGTTTCTGATACTTTCTTTGCTAAATAAGCGGCAGTTGTTTCAAACGTGTGACTAGAGGCTGTATCCGTATGAAGCTCAACTTTATCAGTGTCTTTTCCATATAAGGCTGAAATTTCTTCTTCAAAAATTGGTTCTAAAATATTCTGCTGATAGTAGAGTGAATTCCTTTTGGCTTTACTTGAGACTTCTTTGATTTTTAATTCGCCGTTGTAACAAAATCCTGCAACTATCATGAATCTCTTTGGGAACTTTTCTGTATACTTAAGATGCCATTTCGTACTGTCATTTCCGTCAGTTGAGCAATAAAAAATTCATCTTTTTTATTACAGTCACTTAAATACACCCATGCCTCATCGAGTGTTACCACAAATTTCCATTTTTCAGCAGCTAGGTGTTTTTCGTTTAATTTTCTACAATTTGTTTTTCTTTCAGCAATATGCTTTGGCAAAAGCAGATGAACTTTAGGTTTAAACTTCTTTTTTAACTTCAAATGATTTTACTGACTGTGTTAGAAGACGTTCCTAGTTTTGATGCAATGGATCTTTGAGTCGGCGGATTTTCTTTTAGGATCATACACTTCACTTTCTTGATCACTTACTTTCATGTTCTTCACTTACTTTCATGTTTTTATTTTTACTTTCAGTTAGACAGTTTTCCCTTTTAAATTTAATATATTATAGATACCTTTTTTTTAAATGTCATAAGCACGATTTTTTCACAGCTTTATAATTTGTTGATGCGAATATTTCTCCTCGGAAAGCGCAGTTACGTAACCTTCGAACCATCTATCAATTTTAGGAACCATTTTAAAGATAAATCTTTTATTTTTCATTCCAATCAAAACAAAACAGTAGCAGACGATTATTCTGAAGTTGCCAAATCTTTATCTTAAAATGCAAACGACAAAAATAAATTACAAAATCGTTTCCATAAAGTGCGAACAACCTTCTGTATTTGCATCTGCAAGAAATAAGAAAATTTCTATTAAAATTCTAATATGTATTTATAAAAATTCCAAAGGAAAATATAAAATTTTACTTGCAAGTTTGTTGTTTTTTTAACTGAAAATTGTTTATGAATAATATTTTCCTTACAAATGTTATTGAGATTTTGAAAAACAATAAATATTCTTATCTCTAGATGAGCAGTGGGCAGGCACACACACACACACACACACACACACACACACATATATATATATATATATATATATATATATACATTTTGTAAGAAATCATAATAAAGTTTTTCTAAATATCTCAAATGAAAATACAATACCCTAAAATTTATTGAACAGGGCATTAAAAATTGATCAGAGGTAAGATCTATCCTTCTACGAAGGTTATTTGGATCTTGCATGAATGTAAACATCTTTTATTTGTGTTTTTAAGGTGTGAACATCCAATTAAAATTCCCTAATCATTGTTTATAAACACGTAAAGTTAAAAGATAAAATTATACTCTAAAACTGTTTTGATTTCTACAGTAAATTTCTTTAGACTTCTCCTTTGATCACAGCCGGATGATGACCGAATGGTTAGGGCATTGGCATTGGATCCCAGAGTCTGTGGGTTCGAGTCCCACTATTGGCATGAGCATTTGTAGCTTTAAGCAGCATGTCCCAGTCTAATGAACCCTCGAGTAAAAAAAATTGACCGCAACGGTCTTAACCAATCTTTGATCACGTGAGGACGTTTAATACAAAAGCAAGTATTTCGTATTTCTGTGAGCAAATGATACGTAATTACAACAAAATTCTTCAATGTTATGCTTTTAAATGCAGGAAAGTATGTAAAAATATGTATGGGTCAGTTTACTTATGCTTTGCGTAGTTCAATTACTATTTCATGACCTAGCATCAGGTGTCTGTAGTGACCCTTTATACCGATCTCCCCTTTACCGAGCCCACAAAATGTTCTTATTCTGTCTTAGACGAATTTAAGACTACATAAAACTCTAAAATTTGAGCTAAAAAGATGTTTCAATGGCTTGTTATGAGTAATTGACTTAGATAATTATATAGTCTAGAACGAATATAAAGAGTTTTATCTCTGAAAAAAGTAGCCAGTATGTACTAATTTTGAGCATGCTGAAAGAAAGGAAGCTTCGTCCTAAAAGAAAAGGAAATTAGCAAATTTTTTGAAGATCAACTTATCTATATATATAAAACAGTTCCGTAACTGACTGACTCACTGACTGACTGACTGACTGACATACAACGCACAGACCAAACCGCTAGACCTAAAGGGCTGAAATTTTGCATGGCGATTCTTTTTATGGTGTAGGTGTGCACTAAGAGAGATTTTTGAAAAATTCTTCTTAGATTTTTTAAAATTAAATTTTTAAGCTGTTTTTGTAACTTTTTTTAAGTTTGCATTTAAAATATTAATTTGAGGGTTATAAAATTGATATCACGAGAAAGATCCTAAAAATTCCTTTAAAATGAAATATTTTACCTCAATTTTCTGATTTTTGGTGAATTTTTAAAGATTAATTTTTAGAATTTAATTTATTAAATGCTGATCACGTGATTTCTTTTTCTGGTACTTTAAATAAATTTATCGTCACGTGCATAACAACTAAATAGACAAAAAAAAATTTTTTTTCATTCTAATGCAGCAAATGATTGGATATTATCCAAAAAAATAAATATCCCTTACGATATTTTTATATATATATATATATATATATATATATATATATATATATTACATCAATTGTATACATTTATCGTCGTATTTATTATAAATATATATATTTATATTTTACATCAATTGTATACATTTATCGTCATATTTATTATAAATATATATATTTATTTATTTTTGGCATTAATTGCATACATTGACCGTTGTATTTAATTTGAATGTACTCCGTAGCGAAGTGCGGGTTTTCAGCTAGTAGTACATATGAAAAAGAAGTCAAAGGAAGCTCTCTGCTCCTCCATACCACCGTTATCTATTCCTCCTTTAACATATACACAAGTAGGGTCATTCGGGGATTGCATCCTCTGCCGAACAGGTGTACTGACCATTATGCTATCAAGTACAGTCTTAATCTTTTTTTAAAAATATCTCATAAACCTTAGGGAATTATATAAACAAACTTAATATAAACAAAATGGTATTACAAGGTTTAATTTTTTTTAATAATAGCTTGTAACGATCGTCTGCAGGTGTGGGTAATCGAACCCATGCTTCTCGACTTCGAAGTCATCCTCCTGGTTTTTTTCCCCCGCGTTCTTTTATGGTCCATGATTTTATAATTCAACGACGCAAGGGTATTGAGAAGCTCATACTTATTTTTATTACATTTTCCCGAAGATTCTGCATTTTTCACAGGGGGACAATTTTGTGATATAATTCCTAACGGTGCGTTATTAATCTTTCAAACGGATTTGAGCCACTGTAGCTTTATTTTTACAAGTATTTATATCGAACCCACGGTTCTCAACTTGGACTTTTAAGCCAAGTTTCAGGCCATTAAACCATCCCAATAGTCTGAATGAATAGCATTCCATACATCACAAAAACGTTTGAATAAAATCCAACTTCGTAAGGTGTATTAAAGCATTACCATATTTTTTTTAAATATTACTGAATTTCGGTGATATTTTATTGATGAGAGGGAATGATATATTGTTCACTGCATGCTTAAAATTAATGCTATTCTTTTATTTTTTTTGACATTTTTAGCTAGGTGGGAGGCTAAGGCAGAAAACTTTTTTCTTTTATTTACTTACATATAGTAAAGATTTTTTTTCATTCAGTCTTTCTAAAAAGATCATTTTATATTACAAAAAGTACTCGATAAATTTGAAACTTTTTACTATGAATTTTAAAATTCTGAATTTAAAGAACTTGTAGTTTTTGATATATTTACCGAACCAATAGCTGTAATGCCTTAATTTTTCCCATTTTGTGCCGAGAAATGATATCAAAATCATTTGTCAACAGGATTTAACCAATTTATTTTTAAAAGTTTTTTAAAAAATAATTGAAAAAAATATATTTTAGCATAATATTTCCTTCTAGAAATCTTTTTTACGCAATTTTTACTTGAAATAAAAAAATTCCATCTTCCTAAAAATAGAACAAAGAAACGCTGAGTAAAATTTCTCACCGTTGGGAATCTTAAATACATTAAACACGCCAAATTATAAAGAATTCCATTCTGAGAGAAACGGACTTCCAAGTGCAGATGTACGGCATTTGCTCCCCGAGACAGAACAGCTCGAAAAAGTTGGATCTGGCAATGTTATCATCGCATGTTAACATGCGGTTTGTGTTATCAGCTTCACTGTATGTCTTAAGCTGAGAAATAAAAAAAAAGTTTTTTTTTCTTTTTAAGAATTATCTGCCTTGGATCCCCTTTATCTTTATTTACTTTAAAAATGAAATAGCGATTGAAAAATATTACGAGACTGTCACAGCACCCTGTTAAAAATAATAAAACTCATGCAACTTGCGTAGCAAAATCTGGTAGCGGAATACCAAAACGTACGACTCCCATAGCATGGAAATATTCTCATCCATTTTGCTGTTAATGACAAAATGGAGAGCAACACCCACTTACTCGCAAGTTAGATGGTTTGTTGGTTGGTTTAGTTCGGAAAGCTAAGATCATCATTTGCAGCGAGATGGCTAAACCTCGTAGGAGGGGTAACTGATATGCAAAAATAGACATTTCTAGTGCGCCCAGCTACCGTGCACCTTAGTTTTGCACTCATTATGGGCTTCTGTGCTTGGCATAATTTATCATGCTAGAGACAAAACAACCAGGTAACAGGGATTTCTCGAAATTTTTACTCGTGATTGACAATATGCAGTCAATTTAGAGTTAAGGGTTGGAGTTAAGGTTAGAGCTAACGGTTAGAGCTCCTCTACATTTTCAAAAGGATATTCCATGGGCGACGTTTCTATGAGGAATGATTATATTTCTTTATTTTTCAGTTATTTGGGATTAATTTTTCAATTATCTATAAATATAAAACAGTTCCGTAACTGACTCACTGACTGACATACAACACACAGACCAAACCGCTGGACCTAAAGGGCTGAAATTTTGCATGGCGATTCTTCTTATGGTGTAGGGGTGCACTAAGATAGATTTTTGAAAAATTCTTCTTAGATTTTTTTAAATTAAATTTTTAATCTGTTTTTGTAACTTTTTTTAAGTTTGCATTTAAAATAAGGACTTGAGGGTTATAAAATTTATATCACGAGAAAGATCATAAAAATTCCTTTAAAATGAGATCTTTTTCGAACCTTTACCTTGATTTTCTGATTTTTGGTGAATTTTTAAAGATTAATTTTTAGAATTTAATTTATTAAATGCTGATCACGTGATTTCTTTTCCTGGTACTTTAAATAAATTTATCGTCACGTGCATAACAACTAAATAGACAAAAAAAAATATTTTTTTTTCTCTCTAATGCAGCAGACGATTAGATATTATCAAAAAAAAATAAATATCCCATTCGATTTTTTTATAAAATATATTTTTTACATCAATTGTATACATTGATCGTCGCATTTATTATAAATATATATATTTATTTATTTTTTGGCATTAATTGCATACACTGACCGTTGTATTTAATTTGAATGTACTCCGTAGCGAAGCGCGGGTTTTCAGCTAGTTTGGTATAATAATCTCCTGAAATTAAGTTTTTATAGTGATTTTTTGCGCTATTTTTAAAATATCAGTCTAAGTGCTCTAAATAGTTTTAACATGGATGGTCCCTCAGTACCCTTAAAGTTTTAAATAGAATTGATTAAGTTGGGAAAAATGCGACTGGACACGTACTGTTAAAGTTGACCAGTGGAAAGATAATGCACTCAAAACATTTGTACTTAGGCGTCATTTGTATAACAAAGAATGACAATGTAGTTTTTTTTAGGATAAAGTTCGAAGCTCTCATATAATCTACTTTTCTTTATCAGCAGCTATTGAACTCCTTTTTTTTCTAATTCTCACTGAAACAGAAATCGTGAACACGTGGGGAAAATTTACTGTCACTCATGTGAACCATCCGTCAAAAGATGTGTAGCTATTACGGCTGGAAAAACCTATTAATCATGCGATTGTATGTTGGACCTTGATGCGATCATTATCGAAAATGATAATACAATCTAGCGTTCATTTAAATTGAGGCTTCCCAAATTGGGATCACTGACATTGACTGCTGGTGAAATAATTTTTATTTTCTTCGTTACAATGATTTATTCTTAGAAGAAGGAAATCTTGGAAGATATCAACTGGATTTCTAAACTGAATATTGTTGGTTATCGACAGATACCGGGAAAAGCAGATAATATAAAAATAGGTATAACTATTAAAAATGAAAACAAAGTGTTATAATTTTAATCAAGCATGTAAAATCTGATATATTAATTATGCTGACATATTTTACTAATGGTAAATCGCTCGAATAAGAGTTATCTTAGTACAAGTATTTCAACTGCTGAGAATAATTTAGTTTGTGCATCAACAATATAAATACCTCGCAATTATAAGGTTCTTCAAAATTACAGAATTTCTTGTTTTAGCATAAAGGTACATATATTTTAATACAATGGTGCTGTTCAATTTAATGTAGTTTATGAATTCTGAGGGGTTCTAATCTTACATAAGAAAAAAGTTTAAGTAAGAAAATAAACTCAAGTTCTTTAATTTTTGCTGGCAATATCTGAGCTAGTCTGGATATTTCTCACTGCATATCAGATCTTTTTGAGCCACCTAAATATATCTATTTTATTGATCAACTTGTATGTAATAGTATCGTGCTTATATGACGCTGTTTTCTTAAAAGGTATTAAGATATAAGAGGTTAGAGCCTATCCTTAAAAAATGATGATAGGGGATTCTGGGATTATATTTAAAAAACTGACTTTTATCCAGAAGACTTTTAAAGGTCTCCCACCTTTTTCAACGAAAGATTATAAATGAGTTTGTCACGTATCATACATGACTAGAATACCGTATTGTACAATAGAATCATATAATATATGATAGTCAGCATATCAACCCATTTAGGACCGCTCCATGTTTTCATTATTGGAAATGCACCAAACAGTTTTTTAACACTTCTTAGAACATTAATTACACAAATAAGTTGTTTCCATAAAATTAAATTTATTTTTACAAGAGTTACATGATGTTGCGTTTTCGCAACATCAGTCCAAAGCGGTATAAAAATTTAAAAAATATAAAAATTTAAAATTATAAAAATTAAATTTTATTAAAAAATCTTTCAAAAATTTCGCATGAAGAGGTACATTACACTTATTACATACAGTAATTTTTGATGTAAAGGCTTATACATCTTAAACACAATATGTAATGTCCGCAGTTGTTATCAAATTAGAAAGCAAAATTTCAGACAATATGTAAAAGTTCCTATTAAATGAGGTCTTAATTGTACTTTTAAACGCTCAGAGTAACTTGCATTTTGGTGGGTCTTTTTTTACTCTAGTGAATGTAATAAGGATAAGTGGATAAAATTTAACATTTTTGTAAACCTCTACAGCGAGGTAAATGTTTCCATCAAAACCATTCCTTGTATTTCTGACTATTTATCGCAACCGAATGCAACCACTTTGATAACGTGGAATTTCTAGATATTTCGTACTAACTAGCTGTTTCACCTTTCGGTGAGTTTGTCTGAATGTTTCTTAAGGCACCCATAAACATCCGCGAGCCGAGCAATACATCTTCTGAGGCACTGGAAACAATTCGTAAGACATTACTTCCTCTCTTACCTTAAAAGTTTGATGAAAATAATAAAATGTGAGGTGCCCACGATCAAAAATCACGTTAAAGCAGTTTCATTTGGGAATTTTTGAATTATAGAATACTGGAAACGCTTTCAAATCGTCGCCTTTCTTGTCCTATAAAGTTTCAGGATTGATCCATCTAGACCTGCTGTACTCAACCTTTTTTTTTCTCTCGGACCACATGCATGTGTTTGTTGCCTTACGCAGGCCGCAACATATTGTATTGTACCTCATAATATATTAACGTAAAAACTAAAACTCAAAACCTAAATGGATTCAAGCGTTTATTTAAAAATGAGTTTGATTTTTAATGTTGAGCCATAGGACCATCGAAAAAATGTGATGAACTGTGTTTCGTTAAGGCTGCTATGTACTACCCCATAGGACTCGCTCACCTCAATGTTAACCTATGGAGAAGATTTGTCCACGGATTGCCGACTTGGAATCAAAGATTTTTAAAAAAAATTGTACTCCGTCACAGATAAAGAAATTTTACATTGTGTATATTTTTCGTATATGTAGTTTTCATTTGTGTATATTTTTCGTTTTTTAAAAAAAAATGTAATTAATATTTTAAAATTTAAATTATTCGGGGAAAAATCCGGTATAGTGTGTTTTAAACGCTCATAAATTCCTTCGGTGGACGAAATTTATAAAATGAATCCTGTATCGCTTTGCAGAAAAGTTCAGGCTATCTGACAATACCAATTTTATTTGATTATCGACATTTATGTACCTGTAAATAGTTGACAAAAATATATTTTAAATAAAAAATTTGGGGGCAGCGCTTAACCCCCCCTATAGAGAGAGAGCCATTACAATCCCTCAAAATGTCAATCCTAAGGTGGGTGAAATTCTCGAACTGTCAACTGGACTCCTCCCACCACAAGAGTCTGCAAGAAGAGGAAAAGGGAAATACGATTTTTTTTTTTAGTACATAGCAGCCTTATTGTTGAGACACACTTTTGACCATTTTAAACAAATCAGCTTTCATACTTGCTGCATGCTACTCTCAACACGTCATCAAAGTAAGAATCAGTAAGCCGATTTCTATACAGTAAGTTCTTCGCATATTTAATTTTTTTTAACAGGATGATTCACAATGATACGTTGATGCGGACAACGTGAGCAGAAGGTGGCAAATTTTTGTACAATTTTGTATTTTTCAGGCCCAAATTTCCAAAATAATATTTAACAATTCACCTGCCTGATAATGAGTGTCAGTGTTTCGGGCTGCATATAAAAGCTTGGTGGGCCGCAGTTTGAGTGCCCCTGATTTAGACGAAGAAAACTTGTTAATTCTTTATTCACAGGAAAACATTTTTAGTATTTCAGTTTGCTTGGAGCCAACGTATTCACATATTTTGATCTTCGTTTAGTCCATACCTTCGTTTGTGAATGGGGAAAGAAGGGGGAGAGGTGTTTTGTGAGCTTACAAAGTTGTGACATTATTGACCGTGGAGGGTCCTCAATACCCTCAAAGTTTTTAATGGAACTGATTAAGTTGTGAAAAATGCGACTGGACGGGTACTGTTAGAGTTGACCAGTAGATGAGGTAATGCACTCAAAACAGATGTACTTAGGCGTCATTTGTATAACAAAGAACGACAATGCAATTTTTACCATGTTTTTATTAACTTGCTTTCTTGTTTATGTGTTTGCGTATTTGTCAAGTACAAATCTTGCAATCGATTTTTAACTAACTTCCTGACTAGATAGACATTTGAAACTTTTAGAATAGCTCAGAACACGATGACAATGCAATTTTTTTAAATACTTTTAGCCATCTTTAATCAGAATTAAATTAATTTTCGGTTATTTTCAGTTAATTTAGTTTTGTAGACTGGTGCAGCCATCTATTGGCCGGAATGTTTTGTAGACTGGTGCTGCCATCTATTGGCCTTAACGGGAACGAAAAGTTATATGCACGTTAACATCCAATTAACTTCATTTTCTTTCAAGTTAATGGGATAATTCATCAAAAAGATTTTAAAAAAGTATTTATTAATACATAGAATTGTCAAGTTTATATGATTCAACAGAAAATTTAAAAACATGGTATATAAAAAGTTCTTTTAATCGTGTAATTATTTAGGATAGAGTTCGAAGTTTTCATACAATCTACTTTTTGTGATAGTTTCATCTAGATGTTGAAAAAATACATTCTCGGCTGGTCACTATCCAATTGATATTATGTTCAAGATTTCTCGCAAATACCACTCATTACCAGTCTAAATTTTTGTGGAAAGCGATCCAAATTTTATTAGGATTTAATTCTGAAATCAAATGTCCAGTCAGCTTAAAAGTGGAATGAAAAGCTATTGCGTGTCAAAATACCTATAATTAGATCACACGCATTTGTTTCAGAAATGCATATTATTGTTCTTATAGTTGATCCGTCTGCATTATTGTTGAGATATTTTTCAAGATAAATAAATTCTTTTTGATAATTCTACCATTTCAGGGCTGTAGACACCAACTTTACCGTTAAAAGAAACCGCTAACAAAGATGAAAAATAAAAAGAACATAATCAATGTAAACGGGTAAAATTATCCTCTCGGCTTCAGATATCCAAGGACGAAACTATAATAATTTTTCAAACAAATTAAAAAAAGAATCTGATCTAAAGGTTTTACAATTTTCTCATGCTTTGAAATGCATTAAGCTATTCTCTGTTATCACAAATTAACTTATTCAAAACAATGAAGATGTTTTTAAGGTTTGGTATAATTTATATTAAATTATCTTCTTATATCAAAATTTGCTTTTGCAACATTGATTGCATGGTATGAAACACAAAAGAATTACTCTTCGCGGTTCTTGATTTTCCATCTCATCAAATGTTACGAAGAGGTTGGTACCTCAACACCATCTATACGAAATGACACAAAAGTGTCTATTCGATCAGAGAAATTTTGATTTTATTGGCTTACTGAAGTAATTTATGTCGATAGTAATTCGGCGCAACACAATTTTTTTTTTACACTAGATTTTACGAATCTCTATGAATCCGTTATTATAAATACTGCTGGAGAGATATTATTAGAACTGACCAGTAATGTGAACCATTAGCGTGCTAAAAACAGATGTACTTAGGTATCATTCGTATAATAAAGCACTTGACGATGCTGTTTTTTAATGGGACAGTGGGCCTTCAAACCTAACTTTTTTTGTTTTCAATGGATTTGCTTGAAATTTGAATATGTGATTAGTAACATAGATGTGAAAAGTGGTTAAAATTTAATGATGAAATATTAATAATTTATGAATTATTAATTATTAATTATATAAAAAATTGGCCTCATTACAAATGTTCCATGCACATTTCTTTTGCATATAATATGTTAATTTTTATTTACAGGATACCTTATAGAACTAACAATGAAACTTATTGCTTATTTTAAGCATTCATTAAAAATATAAAGAGAAAATAAATAGTTAAAACACCCTTTTATGATGCAAAATACCTATAAATCATCTTTTCAAGTACAAAATTTAGAAATTCTGAGCTACGAAAAATATTTATTTTCAATAAGATTTATTTGATATACAGTTAAGTATATAAAACTTAAATTTCAAAGCAATACGATAATTTTATATGCGCCTGGAGCAGTTTGAATATTCGTATGACATGAAAATTTTTATTTTGAGAAAAACACATTTAAAGTTATTGCTATTAGTAGCCACATAATATCTAAATTAAATACAAATGCCTATAACTAGGAAAGTAATAACAGAAATTAAATAATTCTTTTTGCAACACATTCTTACTCGTCCGTAGTTTCAAATAAAAACAATCGAATTTTTGGACAAATTTCACAATTTTGAAAGTCCACTGTCCCCTTAAACAAAGTTCGAGTCTTCCTCATATTTATCTACTTTTTGGGATAGCTTTATATACTGGAAGAATACATACTAGGATGACCTAAACGAGGCTACTTGCCCAGAGCATTCGTTTTTATTTCTGCCTTCACAGAGCGTTGCCATGCACAAAGCCGTCCATTTCCTTTCGCATCAACAGATTTACGCAGTGACCTTTGCCACAAGAGTTGAAGGGAAAGTTGGATCCACCTTGCGAGCAGGGCCGTTAGCACTAATTTAAACGGGATTCCTCCACGAAGAAAGAGACTATCTCATTTAGGAGGAAAAGTCCAATGTGCCCCAATTAACGCTGAAAGCTTCTAAAACGAGGGCGTGCTCAGAATTGGAATGGTCACCTAAAGGAATCCTTCCTTCTGTGTTACCCATGTAATCGAGATAACACCCAATTCCGCAACCCTTATTACGAAAGGAGCAATTCAAGGTCTTGATAGATATTTTTCATATACCTTTTTTTCTCTTCCTATTCCTTGTTCTTTTAAGGGAACAACGGACCTTCAAGATCGAATTTATTAATTTTCAATTTTTTACTCTACATGCAGATGAGAATAATTAATATTCTTTTTTACAAATTGAGCACCCTTAGAATTCAAAATGAAAGTTTTTTTGGTAAAATTTTACCTATTTTTCAAATATTTATTTCAAAAATTCGAACATTTTTTCAAAATGCTCCATGCGTATTCCATAAGATTTAAAAACCTTAATTTTTGGAATATAAGTTTACTATAGACATATAAACATAATTGTGCATTGAATTTTTTTTTGAGTGAATTTAAAATATTAATTTTTTGTATTATTCTTCCTGGTATTTTTTCATGTTTTTATTTCATTTCGTGGTCTATAAATTTGAAAAATACAAGTGTTTTCAAAAAACGGTGCCCAGTTTTATGACAAACACACCCGTTAACAACCCTGAGAAATTTGGAAGAAATTAAAAATAAATTAGGGAGCATGGAAAATTTTGAAAAATTTTAGCATTTTTGAAGAATTTTTTGAAAAAAAATCTCATTCTTCCGCGAAATGCTTATTTGTGAATTCTAAGTGACTTTAATGTAGTAAAAAAGAACATTAGTTATTCTCATGTGGTATACTGAGCAAAATATTGAAAATTTAAAAAAAAAACAAGGTTGAAGGTCCCTTGTCCCCTTAATATCAAGCTCGGAAAGCTGTTAGGTGATGCTGACGTCAGAAAGGGCGGGACACAGTAAGAGTCAGTCTCACTGCTAAGGTTTTAGATTGTTTTTAAATTTAATTTATATATCTCAAAATGGTTGTATAATCAAGAACAATGGACACGTTTCTTGTGTTAGATACTGATTTTATGATATCATTTTTACAGCAGTTACCATAAAAAGGGTAAACTTTACTGAACAAGAGCCTTAAAAACATGTTAATCGCGATGAGTCAAAGTCGATATTACATGAAAAAAGGTTTCAGATAAAGTTAAAAATTTTAAATAACTGATTTATTCCGCTATAGTATAACTCATGGCATGGAAAAACTTACAGTATCAATAAAATCACATGTTTTAATGATTTTGTCAAAACAAAGTAATAACTATAGCAATGAATATTGAGGCCTCGGCTGATAGCCTTCACTCTTATTTCCGAAAGGTTCGGCAAAATTTGATCCAAATAAAAGTAGACGGGATTTCATATGACATTCAGCATCAAGTAGTTCACTATGAATTAATTCCAACCAATGAAAAACGTTTGCTGAAATTTGATACTCTAGCAAAAATCATCGGGGAAGTGTTTAAAACAGATTGTCTGAGATAGCTGAAATCTGAAAAAGAGATGAGCGTTTTAAGTCTGGATTTGACATAAAATATTGGCTCTCGTATAGGGTATCCAAGGCAGTGTCAGAATGGGCAAACAAAATGATTAATTTCTTAGTTTTTAAGTTTAAACAACTGATTCTTCAAACAACTTATAGCATATTTAATGATTTTTCCATGATCAAGATTCAGCTTAAGATATCAAAAAAGTCAGGAAAAAGAAGAATATTTTATTAGATGACGCCAACTGGCCAATTAGAATGCAAGTAACATACGCAGAACCACAGAATATTTTTCATGTTCCTGTTCTAAGACGTCTGAGGCCTATGCTTCAAGCAAGAATAGAGGCATGCTATTTACTACACCATTTACGTCTTGATCTCTAATTTTAAAACCGATAACCTTCCACTCTGTCCCTTAAAATACACCTGTTCAATCTTAAACTACTTTTGAGAGACTAATTTTTTCCCGTGATCCTCCAAAGTTCAACGAACAGCCGAGAGGTTCAGATGAATATGGTTGAGGGAAATCTTCCACGTCTGACAGACCCTACACTTTATTCGCTATGAACCTCTTTTTATTAGTAAAGTGATATGGTTGGGGAATGAAGTTCTATCGAGGTTGAAACCACGTTTGAACTTCAAGCAGAACATTGAAAATCTGCACCTGCTCTTTATCCCGAGAAGAGATTAATAAAAAGGGATTTTTTGTCTCATGCCTAATGAAACACCACTGGAGGTATTCACAAATTTTAAGTATTATTCAGAAATGCATCACACTAAAATTTTCATTTCCAATATTTTTTTGACTTGCCCATTTGTCCAAATAAGTACATTTTGTGATAAACTTACATAATACTGACCATTCCGAATATAATAATGTCTGAACTTTACTTGGGGACAGAAAATTCTCTGTTACTTTTTATGATTTGCGGAACGCCCTTCGAAAGATTTAAAGTTTTTTTTAAAATAATATTGTTTCTCATCTAAATTCACTGTGACTTTGACTGAGCGTTTCTAGTGTATTTTGAAATGCTGACAACACCTAATTATGAATAGGTAATTATGTTTATTCAGTGTCGGTAACTTCATTAAGAATTTTTTCCTGAGGTTTTATTGTTCACTTCTTGTTTTCCTGTCATAACGTAAACAACATTTAGATAAAATCAAACAAAACGTAACCTACAAACACGATTTTAGATAGGTCAGGGGAAGTGTTTGTAATTTTTCGCTGGTTAAAATTTTTTCATAACTGAATGGAAGAAATTACTTTTCTTTAGAATTTTATCCCTAGTTTTTCTCGATGGAAATTTTTAAAAGTAACACGATTTTGTTTTAAGGTGACAGCCTACGTTGAAAATGCCATTTTTTGACTATTTTGGTCAATTTTATTTTTTGCAAGAATCGTGTAATTCAGTCTTTTCTCTTTTAAAAACAGTTTTGATTTTCATTCTACATTAATTAGAAGCAGAGTTATAGCTATTTTTAAAAACATTGTCTGATACAAAATCGAAGTGACAAACAACTTTAAATGCGTTTTTCTCAGAATTATGTTTTTTTAGCACAAATCTCTACCGTTATCATGATATCTCACATAATAATGCATATAATTTGATAAAATTTTCAGGAAATGTTTTAGATGCTATTGTTAATGAAATGACGCACAATAATTGATGTATAATAAATAGTTTTTGTTTGGAGCTGTTTTTATAAGGAAAGGAATGACGAATTGGGGATAATTTTCATATTGTAACATAAAATTGACTGTATTATTTTTGCATTTTAATATTTCTCTTAGATGGAGGGTCATTTTGAAGATAACTGTTATATGTATCATGTATGAGAAGGAAATTAAAATAGTAGCATTAGAATTTTGTGCAGAGTGATAGGCGTTTTAGCTAAATTTCATTAAAAATTACTTCAAATTGACCAATTTATAAAATAGTATGGTATTTACAGGCAAGTTTTTTTTTAAATGCTATTTTACCATAAAAGACCAAAAAATCCTTAAAAAAACAATTTTTTAAAAAAATTGGCTCCGAACGTAGGCAGTCACCTTAAGAAAAAACGAACTTAATTTTATTTACAATTATCCCACGGGAAGAGAAAATAGGATAATACAAAATCCAGAAATACATCTGCCCCCCAAAAAAGAGAATGACCTGTTTATCGAAATCAGCACAAATTTAACAGTTTCAATTCAAAATAAGCATTATATTTCAGATAGCGAAAAATTACAGATAAGAATAAATGTAAAGTAAATGTAAAGAAAAGGTCAACAATTTTATATCAATCTTATTAAAAAAATACTGTTTCAAAACGATTGTAGTTCGCATGCAAGAAGGTGGACAGGCAGCAGTTTAGCAGTCTAAGTAATTTAGCATTTCTATTTGTTAGAACCTTATATAAAATTAATGAGTTTCATTACGCATTGTTTTAGCTGATAGTAAGTATTAATATAAATTTAAATATTCAAATTAATATTCAGTGAAGCGTCGTTGATATTGTGCTGCTTGTACCAGAGAAGAAAAGTATTACAATGGATAACATATACATGATGTTTAAAGTGGACCAACCAAAAAAAAAAATATATTAAAAGTTATTTTACCACGGAAGCATGAGGAAACAAGTGAAAGAAAAACCACTTACCACTGATTGAGTGTATGAATTAAATTGAAGTTTTTTTTTTCAAATTTATAAATTTTATAGTCTGTGTGTTATAACTCGAATCGCAACAAAGCCTTTTAATTGCTATATCTATTAAAACATGCTACAAATATATTTAAACTGAAATAATATTTTAAAAGAATTAAAAATTGTCTTATTTTTAATTCGCTTTAAAATAATATTAATATTTTGATTTCCTGTGATTTTGTAAAGTGGACTGTGAAAATTTCACTTGTTATGTGTTATTAGTGGAGTTTCTATGTTCTCGTACAACTTGTCCTTAGTCATGGATAATTTTACTTTATTAAATGTGGCTACAAATTCTCTGAAATTAGGTTTCTGCAAGTCTATATAGTTTTCTTCTTTTTTTTTTGCACAACTGTCTCAGATAATCTCGTCTACGATTTGCAGGAATGACTTCGGAAGTTTTGAATAGAATTCCACAGATTCGGCGAATGTTCCATCATCGGGAGATACTGCAAATTCTACTTGTAACATTTTATACAACACTCACGATTCATCTCTAGTAAAACAGCAATGTGCGGAAAATGAAATATTTCTCTTCCTCAAGCTAAGAGGAAAAAACGCATAAAAGATATTTAGGATGAATTGAGTAACGTATAACTGAAGTTATTTAGTATTACTCTTATCTGTAACGTTCCAGAAAGGTCAGGATAGGATTTTTTTATATTTCCAGAGGGGAGGATCTGATTATGACCACACCACAGTCTTTCCTTTTAAATTGAAATCATTTTCTTTATACAGTCATGGTATGTAATAGAGTAGTTACTCCCTCAATTGAGATGAATTCATGTGTTCATGAGAAATACCTTTTGCACTATAATCCTCTAGATCAGAGCTCCGCAACCTTTTATCTTCCACGGCACAACAACGTTTTTTCGATAATTCCGCGTCACACCACAAGAAAAAGCTTGTAAATACATAAATTGCAATAAATACGTATATGTTTTTATTAGAAAGAGAACACAATAAAATAGCTCTATGTATCAAGATAATTATAAGCATTTAAGTTTTATATAAATCATATTGAATTGTGCACCAACACAAGAACAAAAATATAAAGTTATAGTTTACAAGTAAAAAACATTTCTCTTTAAATTTTTATATTAAAAATTTTTTTTTGGTCTTTACTTAAGCCTAATAAATCAAAGTTAATTTAAACATAACTTATTTATTAATGATATATTTGAGCTTGTTTTGATGAACATATGTACGTTTAATATCTGGCTCTATATTAGAAGAGCTTCTCGAAGTTCATGGTCACCCTTTAAACATGATCGTTTGTCATTTTTATTAGAACCAGTGTCGAAAAACTTTGTTCGCATAAGTATGTCGTAGAAAATGGAAGCAAAATTTCAATGGCCTTGTCATAAATTTGTGGATATTCTTTCTCAACTAAAATCCTGAAATATCCTGACTCTCGGGCATACATACAGTGTAAGGTAACATGTTTTTGTTTTGTGCATAATTTCGACCCAGAGAAATATTAGCAAAAAGTAAGAGGAATATTTAACTTAGAAAAATTTCTAACTGATGCGGTGGTTATTTTTTTTTATTATTATTATCGATAAAATCCCCGCGGCACAATCAAGATCACCCCGCGGCACGGCGGTTGCGGAGCACTGCTCTAGATAGCGAAATATAAATTCTAAAGGGAATTGAGAAAGTTTGACTTTTGCATTACTAAACGCAGGGTCCTCGAGGGTTACCACCGGGCCACGGAAGAAAATCCTTCACGGGTTCTTAGTACCAGGGGATATTATCCCGTCTCATCCTGGTCTTGTCGGGCCGGAAAACACGAATCCTAGTGTTCGAACTTCGGGGAAATCAGCCACTCAAGTTCCCAAAAAGGCTCCCTTATTCCTCATATAGCTGCAATTAATGCTTAGACATTTTGTCAAAGCAGCATTAAATTCTAATGTACCTGTTTTTCTGATGCTATTTCGAGAGGTAATTCTGGATGCGGCTCCTCTAGAACTGTTTCACCTGCAATGACTGTATTAGTGCAGGAAAGCAAATGCCTTCATTTATTTTATTCAGGTGTTAAATAAATGGATTGCTTCTCTATATCACCTCGTGTAAGTTGAGATAATAAAGTATATTGAAAGATAAGTTTTTTTCTGTACAATTTACCTTTACTATCCTAATGAGACAGATTAAAGAGTCTCTTATCTTTGTGCTTTACATACTCTGTAGTAACCGGAGTCAGTTTAACCTGCCCTCTTTTGTAACCTTAAATTTATTCTTGAAAATATGTCATTACGGTTGAAAATATATCTGTTCCTAATATTAGTTTTATTCCTTATGATTTAGGAGGTTATTTCACAGGTAATATCTTATAACAAGGGCGAAACTGGGCTTTTACTACAATGGATATTCGAGATGTGATCGAATATTGTATTTCATCCAACGCCCATGCATGTAGGCGCAGTTCATGTATTGCCTCATCTTTTATTATGATTTATACATTTATTAGAGTGGGGAGGTTTACTTTTCAATGCAGCTTTCGGTACGCTATGTCTTATTTAATTACTGTATATATATATATATATATATATATATATATATATATATATATATATACTGTGTATATATATATATATATATATATATATATATAAAACAGTTCCGTAACTGACTCATTCATTCATTCACTGACTGACTGACATACAACGCACAGACCAAACCGCTGGACGTAAAGGGCTGAAATTTTGCATGGCGATTCTTCTAATAGTGTAGGGGTGCACTAAGAAAGATTTTTCAAAAATTCTTCTTAGATTTTTTTAAATTAAATTTTTAAGCTGTTTTTTGTAACTTTTTTACGTTTGCATTTAAAATAATACATTGAGGGTTATAAAATTTATATCACGAGAAAGATCATAAAAATTCCTTCAAAATGAAATTTTTTTCGAATTTTTACCTCCATTTCCTGATTTTTGGTGAATTTTTAAAGATTAATTTTTAGAATTTAATTTATTAAATGCTGATCACGTGATTTCTTTTTCTGGTACTTTCAATAAATTTATCGTCACGTGCGTAACAACTAAATAGACAAAAAAAAATATTTTTTTGTCTTTCTAATGCAGCAGACGATCGGATATTATCCAAAAAAAATGCATATCCCTTACGATTTTTTTATAAATATATATAGATAGATAGATATATATTTTACATCAATTGTATACATTGATCATCGCATTTATTATAAATATATATTATATAATTATTTTTTGGCATAAATTGCATACGTTGACCGTTGTATTTAATTTGAATGTACTCCGTAGCGAAGCACGGGTTTTCAGCTAGTATATATATATATATATATATATATATATATATATATATATATATATATATATATATATATATATATATATATATATATATATATATATATATATATATATATATAAGACTTTTTCATACTTTTCTTTTCATGTTATTTGTTCCTGGCTGCAAGTAGCTTTAGAGCTATTACTGGTATTCTCTTTCATTTATTTCTTATATATATATATATATATATATATATATATATATATATATATATATATATATATATATAGACACAATCCACAACACTTTTTGAGTAAATAATGCAATGTTCTAGCTACTTACTGCTTTTAAACTGATATTTATATTATTTTCTTTTTATTCAAACAATATATTTTTCGTTCGCAGAATAAACCACTCGGTTTAGTTTTAATCTTAGTAATATTATAAACAATAAGAATTAAAACTGTTTGGTGCGATGTGAGTGAAGCAGCTTCTTATATAACTTATCCTAAAATTTCATCATTGATATTTTATACAACTAAGTAAAAAAATGCTGTCATACACAAAAAATTTGAAGATTTTCGGGAAATTCACAATAAGGTTTCATACATTCTATAATTTAATACACCACTTCAATACAATATTTTGCTTAAAGTATAACTGCTTACCGATGGTTTTCGATCTAATGCATCTGCAACAAACTTTTAGAGAAAGCCACGCAATTATTTTTGAGCCCTTCATTTAAAAGTCACGTGTATAAAGGCGCTGGGTTTCGAACTGAACCTTCAAGCGTCAGACTTTATATCACATTTTAAAAACATGTCATCATCTCTCACGCAGTTTTCAACTTCTTTACCCGTCATATTTTAATCCTCTTCACCACGCCTTAGCTTTTAAGGAATCAGCTGAAGTTCGAAGCAATCCTAATTCGAAGTAATCCAAAAGAAGTTCTTTACGTTGCGAGGCCTTTTCTGCATGTAAGGCAGTGGTTATTAACCTCTGATACGTGTATCCCTTGGTATACGATCGTTTAGGCCATCCGCACACGGGTCGTCTCGTACTCGGCTCGAACTCGAAGCGAGATGTGCGTCTTGTATGAACTATGCAAAGTCTACCCGCACACGGGTCGAATCGCACTCGAAGTGGTTTCGTCTCGAATTCGAAGCGGGATGACGAATCCATATTTTTCTCAGTAGGTTGAATGTCTTCAACGTGCTAAGTACAAAACTTCTTGCTTTTATGTGTTTAAAATGAGCAGCTCCATTGATGAGGACATTCTCATGTTATATTGGTATCGTAAGATAAAAAGGAGAAGGTTTTGGAGGAGAGTACAAGTACATCCGTACTTGGAACGGAATTTTCGCCATCGGCAGTTTGTTGCGCCACATTTATTACAAGAAAGTGATGCAAAATTTTTAGTGTTCTATAGAATGTCAAAACAATGACCAAAAATTTTCAGTTCGGTATATTTTAATGTTAAAAAAATACATTTTTTTGTTAATTATAAAATTATTTGAAATTTCGTTTTCAATCGGAGTTATAAATGCATATAATTTTAAGATACAAAAGTTTGTGCTAAGCTGTTGTGTTTGTGTAGGTGAGACGGAGGGACTCAGGTAGCAATCACCACGACAAAGTCCAGGATTTGACACTTTTTCATCAAAACTAAAAACATAATTTTTATGTTTACTGATTTCAAAAATTAAATGTATTGAATTTCGCTCTGTGTTTTGTATTCGATTATTATTATTTTTTATGTATTTAATCAGAATAAATTTCGTGAAATTGGAATAAGATTTTTTAATGAATGATTGTAATAAGTTTTTCTAATTAATAAAGAAGTACTATAATGTAATAATTTTTTTTAACTAAACTATGTAACATTAATAAAGTTTCTAATTAAATACATTAGCTGTCAAGTTGACTTCCCGTGAATCTTCATTTCACGCTTTTTCTGTACAATCTTTCCTAGAATATTCACGGAGCGTGTGGTCATAAAGCTCCGGGTGTTTTTCCTCTTCTTCTGCAAACTTAATGTTGAACACTTCCATCGATAATCGAAAATTCTGCGCGTCACGCTCGATTTTTCCCGTTCCAAATAGTTCGAGTTAAACGAGACGAGTACGAATCGAGACCTCTTCGACTTCGAGCCGATTGCCAATCGTCTCGTTAGTGGAACCCCATTCAATTACGTAGGAAGTTGAGTGGTGGGAGAAATCGCTTCGAGTTCGAGCCGAGTACGAGACGACCCGTGTGGGGATGGCCTAATTGTTTAGGGGTACGCGGAAAAAGTTTTAGTAAGATCGGAAAAAACAGCTTCTTGCAGTAAAAAATTCTTTAAAAATATTTCTAGTTTTTTTCTGGAATCATCACAAAACTTTTTTTTTCTGGAATCATCACAAAACTCCAGTCGGGAAGAACGTTCTATAATCGAAGCTGTAGGCAATTAAATTACCTTAAAACAATGGATGCATGCATGGGTTGGAACAAACAAGGAAGACAAAGCATTGGCCTTAAACATACATTTATTTGATAACGCACAAATTTCAATTAAATTGTAATAGCTACAAGTACAATAATATCTTTCATATTAACATTTTTAAATATGAGAACTCAGAAGCAAAGGCAAACTATATTGACAAAGATGATTTTTAGAGTCTATGGGGAGGCACTGACTATAGCTGAAGTATGCAGCGATGATGGTGGCTTCGACGACAGGGACCCAGAATCATGTCATGTATAGGAACATCTTAGCGGGATCTTGTCAACTCAACTTTAATACTCCTTACCGGCCAACAATGCTTGTACGTGAAAACACGCGTTTACTCGAGATCGCGGATTTACAATATGTTTTATTTAGTTGGTAATGTAAATTTCAATATAAATATTCGATATAAAATTAATACGAAATTTATTTTATTTAAAGTTGCAATTAAAAAAAGGCTCATTAGTTTTGTAAGTAGAAATTTGTATAGCTGAGTCCCGCTTAGATTGAACCAGAATTATAACACGGAAACAAGCTTACCTGTATCATATATGTTTCGCATATTTGTCAATATGTAAAAATTATCTTATAATTGATATTCCTCATTTTGAATAAAGTAATTAATTATGACCCGTGAAAAGATTTCTTGTACACTCCGCTTTTGCATGTACTAGAAACACATAGCGTACAAAATTGATCAATACCGAAACAAAACCTTTGTTTATTTTTTAGCTGACGTTGAAGATAAGTCTTATTTTGATAATTAGGTAAGAAATCACTTTCACACTCTGTTGAACTCAATAAGTTTCCGAGAAATCTCGTACATCCAGATAATGAGATCACTTTGTAAGAGGTTAAAGATCAATTGAACCGTTTCTAAGAAAGAACAATAGAGTTTTTACCGTGGTTAAGAAATAGTTGGAAAAGACGTGACTTGCGATGCTCAGATATATTACATCAAAGTCGCCGTCTGGCAGAGCTGAACAAGGTCATTTTTTATAGTCGAGTGAACCTTTTATTTTTTTCAAAAATTACAGGTAAGGGAAAGTCGCAAAAGTTTCCTTGGTCATTATGCATTTACTTGCACAGGTCTCAGGGGACACTTTTGGCTATAAATTTAAGCGAGAGGATATTTTGATAAAAGAAATATATAGGTGGGTCCCTATTTTATGCTGTTAGTCTTTATACAGTAACTAGCTGAAAACCCGCTCTTCGCTACGGAGTACATTCAAATTAAATACAACGGTCAACGTGTGCAATTTATGCCAAAAAATAAATATATATATATTTATAATAAATGCGATGATCAATGTATACAATTGATGTAAAATATATATCTATCTATATATATATATATATATATATATATTTATAGAAAAATCGTAAGGGATACGCATTTTTTTGGGATAATATCCAATCGTCTGCTGCATTAGAAAGAGAAAAAAAATTTTTTTTTGTCTATTTAGTTGTTACGCACGTGACGATAAATTTATTGAAAGTACCAGAAAAAGAAATCACGTGATCAGCATTTAATAAATTAAATTCTAAAAATTAATCTTTAAAAATTCACCAAAAATCAGGAAATGGAGGCAAAAATTCGAAAAAATTTCATTTTGAAGGAATTTTTATGATCTTTCTCGTGATATAAATTTTATAACCCTCAATGTATTATTTTAAATGCAAACGTAAAAAAAGTTTAAAAAACAGCTTAAAAATTTAATTTAAAAAAATTTAAGAAGAATTTTTGAAAAATCTTTCTTAGTGCACCCCTACACTATTAGAAGAATCGCCATGCAAAATTTCAGCGCTTTAGGTCCAGCGGTTTGGTCTGTGCGTTGTATGTCTGTCAGTCAGTCAGTCAGTGAATGAATGAGTCAGTTACGGAACTGTTTTATATATATAGATAAGCACGAAAAGGGAAAGCACCCTTTAATCTTCAAAAACCATTAGTTTTTTACAATGAAACTGCATTCATTTATAATCTTTAATCACTTCCCTTTGACGGAGTATGCCATTTATAAAAAAAACTTCTAGATTATGCATACGTAGGAAATATTTTTTATTTATTTATTTATTTATTTAATTTTATTTTATTTTTTTGTAGTCAGCTGTAACGGAATTGTTTCTTTGCCGTAGTATTAGACATGAACTGGCTAAATTTTTGACTCGGTGATTACCTAGTCACGTTCCATGTCCTTACGTAACTTCTTGATATGATGAACAAAGTAAATCGAATAACAGATACATAGTAGGTGTAGCAAAAAATCTCAAAGATATTTTGTAGCAAATCAGGTCAGAAGTACTAATACTAAGGCTCAGTCATTACGTTCGGAAATTGTAATGAAAAACTTTCTTTAATAAATCAATCTACCATCCATCACTTTTGGCCTTTTTCACATCACCAGCAGTTAATTGAAGCAGAATTCAGAATATATGTGTGAGTGTAAAATTGCAGACTCTTCTCCTACCTTTTCTTCCTAATTACAGAAATTTGTGGGCTGTAAATACTGTATAAAAAGCATCCTTAGAAGTAAGGATGCTAGAGAATCCTTCAGAACAACAACTACCCCACCCATTTTAATTGTAGATACTAAACGATTTATGTGGCATATATAAATATAAATAGAGAGGGTAGAAATGTTTTTTAATGGGGATTATTATGTTACCTATAAAGAGAATCCTCATAAAAGATACTTCAGTGCCCGTCCGTTCGAAAGCTTAATGCATACATGCTTATGAAGATTAAAAACGTTTTGACCTTCAGGGTCTAGGGCAGTGGTTCTCAACCTTTTTTTGCTCCATTCCTCCCTTTCACCATAGTTCGGAACATCATTCCCCCTTTCCAAGACTGTCGAACCCAAAAAGTGCATTTCAAATGATATGTATTTAATATTGAAAATCTTTTATTATTTTTACCATGTTTTTATTAACTTGCTTTCTTGTTTGCGTGTTTGTGTGTGTGTGTGTGTTTGCCAAGTACAAATCTCGCAATCAATTTTTAACTAACTTCCCGACTAGCTAGGCATTTGAAACTTTTAGAATAGCTCAGAACATGATGACAATGCATTTTTGTAATACTTTTAGCCATCTTTAAGCAGAATTAAATTAATTTTCAGTTATTTTCAGTTAATTTTGTCTTGTAGACTGGTGCAGCCATCTATTGGTCGGAACGGGAACGAAAAGTTAAATGCAAGTTAACTTCCAATTAACTTCATTTCCTTTCAAGTTGGTGGGATAATTCATCAAAAAAATTTTTAAAAAGCATGTATTAATAAATAGAATTGTCAACTTTATATGATTCAACAGAAAATTTAAAAAAGTGGTATATAAAAAAGTTCTTTTTATCTTGTAATTATTATGTTAGTACATATACATTTATTTGAATTATTTTTATAGCAGAAATTTACAAATGTGATAGAAAAGGGTAATAATTTTCAAAGCTTTTTTTTTTATATTAAGAACTAGTCACTATACAGACTAAAGATAATGTCATCAGACTAAATTAAAGTTAACGGACTAAAAATAATGATGCGTATTCAGTAAAATTTATTGAACGTCGCAGATTAATTTAAAAACGAACTACAATTTTATAGATTGTAAATAATCTAGAGTACATCACACTTTTCTGAATAATGGTCCCAATTCCCCTCCTGAGACCCCCCCCCGGAGAGTAATTCCCCCCTTGTCTAGAAACCCTGGGTTAGGGGTATTTTAATGCACGTGCAAAACTTTGGTCCTTGGTGTGATGGATGGCGAGTTGAAAGTCCTTTTTTTTCAAACCAGAACCAGCTCTTTTTTAAAACATATAGTCTATATATATAAAACAGTTCCGTAACTGACTCATTCACTGACTGACATACAACGCACAGACCAAACCGCTGGACCTAAAGGGCTAAAATTCTGCATGGCGATTCTTCTTATAGTGTAGGGGTGCACTAAGAAAGAGTTTTGAAAAATTCTTCTTAGATTTTTTAAAATTAAATTTTTAAGCTGTTTTTGTAACTTTTTTTAAGTTTGCATTTAAAATAATAATTTGAGGGTTATAAAATTTATATCACGAGAAAGATCATAAAAATTTCTTTAAAATGAGATCTTTTTCGAATCTTTACCTCCCTTTTCTGATTTTTGGTGAATTTTTAAAGATTAATTTTTTAGAATTTAATTTATTAAATGCCGATCACGTGATTTCATTTTCTGGTACTTTAAATAAATTTATCGTCACGTGCATAAAAACTAAGTAGACAAAAAAATATTTTTTTCTTGCTAATGTGGCAGACGATTCGACATTATTTTGTCTATAAAAATATCCCTTACGATTTTTTTATAAATATGTTTTTTTACATCAATTGTATACATTGATCGTCATATTTATTATAAATATATATATATTTATATTTTTTGGCATTAATTGCATACATTCACCGTTGTATTTAATTTGAATGTACTCCGTAGCAAAGTGCGGGTTTTCAGATAGTTTATTATAGGACAGAGCACAGCACGGACAAGTACAGGAGACGATATATATTACAGCAGGAGAAGAATACTATTTACAGGAACAAATTATTATCATAATCTCAACGCTCTGAAGCAAATACCAGATACGTTCGGAGTCTGCAACCACCTCCCAACTTTTCTCTCTAAAAATATATAAGACACGACCGGAGTTTGCAATCACCTCCGTCGTTCTTCGTGACAGCTTATCAGATACGTCTGGAGTCTGCAATCACCCCGAACAATTTCGTCCATCGAAGGAATTTATGAGCGTTTAAATCACACTGTACCAGAATTTTCCCCGAATAATTTAAATTTAAAAATATTAATTGCATTTTTTAAAAAAAACGAAAAATGTACACAAATGTAAAATTTCTTTCTCTATGACGGAGTACAATTTTTTTTAAAAAAATCTTACAATCGAAGTCGGCAATCCGTGGACAAATTTTCTCAATAGGTTAACATTGAGGTGGGCGAATTCAATGCAGTTAGTACATAGCAGCCTTAAGGGGGGGGGGGGGCACAGGACCTCGAATCTCGACGAAATGACTATAAATACGGTCTAATTCTAGCCACAAAAACTCAAATAATATTAGAAAAAGAAATCTTCTTATATCTTTATACATATAAAGTACATATCTTTAAATTTGTCATATATAAAAATGGAAATTATAAATCTATAAATAATTTTCAAATTAGCAGTTTAAAATTTCCTATGATTAACTGGTGATTAAATATCATAAAGTGCTGTGCGCATGATAAAATTGAGATATATGCTAACAGAAAATAATCAATGGTCAGAATACACTTGTAATATATTTATCTGTAATGTAAAACCAAATAAATTGAAATAAAATTATTTAAATTAAAAATTGAGCATAAAATTGGAAAACTTCAAAAATTATCACAATTTTTCGCAAATTTTCCCACATAACAAAAGTATTTCAGAATTGCACATTTTTCTGGTTTTAAAAAATTAAGTAGCATAAAATATGTACATATGAGTGTAGTTTTATCAGTTTCCTATTGATAGTTTAAAAGTATTGCTGCACACAAATTCAAAATTAGCAGTTAATCATATAAAATTCTAAACTGCTAATTTGAAAATTATTTATAGATTTATAACTTCCATTTTTATATATGACGTATTTAAAGGTATGTACTTTATATGTATAATGAAAGAAAATTTCTTTTGTAATATTATTTGAGTTTTTGTGGTTAGAATTAGAACATATTTATAGTCATTTCATCGAGCTTCAAGGTCTTGTGCCCCCTTAGGGGAACAAGGGACTTTCAACTTCTTTTTTTTAATTTTCAATATTTTATTCAATATACAAAATGAGAATAATTAATATTGCTTTTTACTACATTGAAGGCACTTAGAAGGCACAAATAAGTATTTTGTGGAAAAAATAAGACCTATTTTTCAAAAAATTTTTCAAAATTGATAGAATTTTTCAAAATTCTTCATGCACCTCAATTTTCTTCTGATTTCTTCCAAATTTTTCGCAATTGTTAATTTAAGTGTATGTCACAAAACCTTGCAACATTTTTTGAACCACAAATATTTTTCAATCTTATAGACCATGAAATAAAGTAGAAAAAAGCAAAAACATTAAAAAATAAGACATATTTTTAAAAAATATATTTTTGACTTTTGATTTATACAAAAGAAAAATTCAATACACAATTATGTTTATATATATATATATGGATAACTTATATTTGAAAATTGAAGGTTTTTAAATGATACTGGATGCGCATGGAGCATTTTTAAAAATGCCAGCATTTTTGAAATTTTTTTTGAAGATTGGCATTATTTTGTCAAGAAATCCTTATTTTGAATTCTAGGGGTTTCTTCAATGTAGTCAAAAAGAATATTAATTTTTCTCATTCTGTGTATAGAGTTAAAAAAATTAAAATTTGAAAAATTCAATCTTGAAGGTCCATTGTCCCCTTAAGCTGATATTTTTACGGAGTACATTTGAAGCTGATATTTTACTTCTTTCCTATATTCTTTGAACCCACCGTCCGAAACGACAACTTAAGTTTAATCTTTATCGTAATCGAAATGGTGATAGGCGCCTTTTTCTTTTTTTGTCAATCTGCAGGATGTAAGGAAGAGAAGTAACGGTGAAAGGGGACACTCGTACAGCCTTGGCTAAAAGCATGTGTGCGTGCTACATGAGAGGTTTATTTTAGAAGCATTTAGAATTGCCGTGCGTTCATCTCCAATAGCTGAGTTCAGTGGTTCCCTACATCAATCATTCGGCAATCACTGATGTAGTGCATGCGTTGCATCTAAACTAATGAGTGAAACTGGTATTTCCAATTCAGAAAACTTCAAGAAATTGCCCGAGTTTGAGATTCAAGGTTTTTGATTCTTACCCTGTGTCAAATTATACTGTAATGGTAATCGAAACGAATAAAGAATAAATAAAATTTTGAATGTCCGGACTGAAATTTAAGCGTAAATCTTTGTAAGGTATACACAAGATTCGATTCACAAGAATCGAACTTTTGAGTGAATGAATTAAAGAAGCTGCTTGAGATGTGCTAATTTCGGCATACGCGCTTAGTATAAATACCATGCAGAGTCATTAATAAAAAAGGGTGTTAGGGTTGAAAAAGGTTGTTAAAGGTTGAAAAAGGTTGTTAAGGTTGATAGATAAGCGAGAGGGAGCTACGGGGTAAGTAGCTCCAGTACTATCCTGCGCTAGTGCTTAGGGGGCCCAAAGTTTAAGTGGCAGGACTGCTGGTTTGTGAGTATTTGAAATGTGTATTTCTATTGAATGTTAATATATATATTCCGTACAAGTAGTACGTATGCTTATTGCTGTAAAAGCAAATTCTATATGTGCAACGAATTCAATAAATTTTGTTTCATGTATAAACTGTGTTTGTATCAAATTCATTTAGAGTGCCACTTCAAATTATATACACCCAAGTCTGGGTAGAAGTGAGCTAATTTCTCTATATCTTTATCCTACAACGCTTAAATTTAAGCGTTTTTTCCCCTATTTTGAAAGTTAATGCACAGATAACTTTTTCAGCCTTTAAGAGAGTTCGAAAATTTATGATGAATACGTGTTTTGAAATAATTTTAAAATAGCTAATGTTTGAAATAATTTTTAATGTTTAGAAATAATTTTTAAAGCACTTTGATTGTCCTTTGTTTTAAACAAAAATGGGTTTTTTTTCCTCGAAACATAGTTTCCACTTATCAAGGAGAGAAAGACTAAATGTTATCCATGACAGAACAACGTGTGACAGATGTCACACAAGTGGGTGTGACTGAGGACGTGAACTAGGAGATGACAGCTTAATTGCTGTCGTAAAAAACGCCACCGGAAATTTTACAAGGTTATTTATTTTGTAAGTCGTAGGCATGATTCCAACAGACCAGCAATCACACGACCCTACGACAACTACCAAATAGACATTTCCTGCTGCATTTTAAAAACTTGGAAGTGTCAGTTTTTGTTTTTGCGCGTTTAAAAGGAAAGGCTTGTAAATGCTAATTACGGGTTGTTACTCTCTACTTAGAGGCTGCCCCTTGCAAATGCGGCCTGTCTCACGTGGGTAGCTATTAGCAGAGAGTTTGCATTAACCTTTTACAGTAATTAAATAACTTTGAAGCGGAGGAAATGGACTTATTTCTGAGGAAATGTGGTCACTTGCATGTTCCGTGTTGTATCGGCTTTCGTTTCTTTCCATAGTTAAAGTTGATATAATTTATTTAAGGCTATTTTGAAATGATCAAACAGGTTTGGTTTGGTTGAGAACGCCACGGTCATTTTATGCTACAAGAGGGCTAATTAGACTGATCAAACAGGTAACAGTCACTAAAAAGTGTGCTAAAATTATAAATTCATTAAATAAATTTGTTTCTATTCAGAGACACATATAAATATGAAATTAATGTAGTGATGTTGCCGAAATTCAATTCAAATGTGAAAACATACCTTAATATATTCTAAGCCACTGAGCATAAGTTGATGATCTGAGTAATTACATCTATATTATGAAGTAAACAAATAATGGGAATTTATGCTTTATAAAATATTCGTGAACAATTTGAAATTTTGTTTGAAAATTCAAAATTATCTTTTATTTATATGATGAATCAATAACTCTTATTCAAATAGTCTTCAAGTTTGTGCATAGGGGTTGAGGACTTCTCAACTCCTGAAGTTGGCTTTCATTCTCTTGAAGTCTTAAAGTTGACCAAAAGCATTTTATGTTATGTTCAACCAAAAAATAGATAGGTTTTGAATTTTGAACTAAAAACATCCATGAAAATATGCGACAAAAGCTTAATTATTTATTATTCTTTCCGAAAAAACTTTTATTTAGATTCTTTTTAACTAAATTATTCGATTTTAATCTTATAATATCAGTTACTGATTAAAATATTACAATTACTTCCTTATTTTGATTTGAATTTTGTATTGAAAGAAACTTGAAAATTCAACAGTTTCTTTAGCTTTATCTATAATGCTTAAACAACTTTGCCCACATACTTAAAGATGCATTTAAAAACATTATGACCTACATTACTTTAAAAAAATTCTGTTGTGGATGCGATCGACCCAAAAATCTTCCACGATCGACATATCAGGCTCTTGGCGATTATTCTTTATTTTTCAGCTACTGCGATCGACTTTCATACTCAGACACATCTGCGATTCTCTACCTTTATGGCTTCTCTTTATTACTTACCCCGTCTTCATCATTAACCTTATTCAATGGAGCCCACTTGGTTAAGTGGTGGACTACAAAATAAAACCGGGAAGTTTCATTTTACTTTAGGATTCTTTTTTTCAAGGAGAAAGTGATTCCTCCTTTATTCTCAAAGACCTTCACAACAAGAACCTCTTATTGTCATAAATTTAGTTTGTGAAAATGTGACATATGTCCTTTACTTGACTCATTAGTAGGGTTCTTTTCTTTAATTTTTTTTCTGAAAAAGTTGCTTTGTTGACGAAATGAACGGCACTAAGTAAGGGAGGGTCCCAGAAAAGTAGTACCCGTACATAACTTCTTAATTTTTTTTTTTAAATAAACCAATTGGAGAAGGAGAACCGTTATGTCTGTTGACAAGAAGTCGAATTAACAGGAAAAGCCTAAAAATACTTTTCAAGGAACATGAAACTACCATAAATATATATATATATATATATATATATATATATATATATATATATATATATATATATATATATATATTATATATAATATATATATATATATATATATATATATATTATATATATATATATATATATATATATATATAAATATATATATATATATATATATATATATATATATATATATATATATATATATATATATATATATATATACATACATATATATATATATATATACATATATATATATATATATATATATATATATATATATATGGGAATTGTGTTATCCCAGGGCTCCAGCTTTGAGCTATATGTCGCCGTGTACGCTATGCGACGACAGCGCTATTAGGTTTTCGAGACATGAACGGGGAGGAAAGTATTTGAGAGGACAGACTGAGATTGGGTCCCGACCTGGTAAGAGGTGCTGAAAGCAGCAGACGGCTGCGAAGGGAGAGACAGTCTCGAAGGGGGCATGACGTTAGCTCCGGACAAGCAGCAGACGGCGGCTTAGTCAATCCTATCTCGGCAGACGGCCGAATGCTTTAACCCATTTAGATTGTGGAGGCCTGGTGCGGCTTGACGTGTAATTTTATATGTAACGTATCTCTAGATATGTAAATAGTTTATATGTGTCAATATATAGTTTGTGTGTTGAAGCAGTGACTCTGTCTTTAATTGAGTACTGTATTACTCTGAGTGTAAGAGAGTCTAGTTCCGCCGTGCAGTAAGCGGAAAGGTTTCTATAAGACTGAGAATAACAACCCCTAGACACCGACCACAGTTTCTAGTATAAGTGGGGACTCGCACGAAACCGAGTTCCTACAAATAGTGGGCGCCCGGCCCGGGATCGGATCAAAATTGTACAAGAGTGAAAGGCCCGGGATCGGATCAAAATTGTACAAAAGTGAAAGCCCCCGGATCGGATCAAAATTGTACAAAAGTGAAAGACCCGGATCGGATAAAGATTCTACTAAAAGTGTGAAGAAGGAAGTGACGACCAAGTGCGGGGAGTGACACCCATGGAAGCGACGTTGTGTGAGTTTAAAGTGTTGTGAACGCGAGTGACAAACTCGTGAAAGTGTGAAGTGCCATCGAAAGGTATGAACTGTTAAGTGGGATAATTGTGACATTTGCGTAATTTCAGATTGCGAAACAGGGTTGAAATTGTGCTCCGGATTGAACGGATAAAACATAGAATCTGACGTAAGTGGAAAAAAAATTCTGAGATGGCGTATCTGGAGCATGCCAGAATGGTAGACCTGGTGACTCTAGTCTACGAGCTGGGCCTAGAGGTCCCGGATAAACCAGAAGTTGAGCAATTAATCGCCCTGGTTAAAACATCGGATTGTGACGATGTTTACATGGAGAATCTGCTTATTTCGGTTGTGGAAGAGAGGAAAGAGCGAGACAAAATGGCAGCCGAAGAGATGGAGTTTCAACGAAAGATGGCTGAGATTGAACGCGAACTGCAAATACTAAGAGTAGGACGACAGTTAGCGCCAAAAACAATCTCGAATAGTGTGTCTGTACTCAGTATGGACAAAGGTGCAGATAATTATTTGTGCAGCCAAGAGAGATATTTTCGTGTATCTGATGTTGTTTTCACGAGTATGATTCAAGAAAGTGAGCCCGAAATTCGCCCAAGCCAGCAGCGGGAATATGTGAATCCCATAGCCTTATCTCACTTTAGAGAGAACGGAGAATTGCTTTCTTCAAAGTTCAGTGAACTTTCGACACCCACTCCCAGCGAAAACGGCGATGCCCTGCTGAAATGTGACACCAAGTTAACCGTGTCCGAATTTACGAGCGAGGGAGAAAGTTTTTCAGTTACCCCCCCGAAAATTGAGGGAGAAGAGAGCGTTGAGATGCAGAAAAGGCTTGTACATTTTCTAGTTCTAGTGCCTGCAATGAAAGAGGTCGTCGAACTTACGACACAACCCCGAGTGTCCCAGGGAACGGAAAAGATTTCTTTAGGGGTAAACGATAGTCCCTATGTTTTGAAAACTGAGAAGGAAGAAAAAAGTGATTCTTGTGAGCCACGATGTGACCGTAGCGCAATAGCAAAAGATTTTGAATTGCCACTAAATTTTAGTGGAAGAGTGATTCATAAAGAATGGAAACGCCGTAGTGAAAAAGCTACAGTATTAGAAATGCAAGGAACTTTGAGTGACGGATCTTCGGAAATGGTAGTGAAATTTTGCTCTGAGTCTGCAAAATGCGTCCCAGACTCGAAAGTGTTGAACCGATATACTCAACAGTACAAAATTTTCATCGTTATCATACTTCAAAGTTCTTCAGATTTTGGTAACCCACCTGTAAAGGAGTGTTCAGCTTGTGATCGTGAAGTATGTGGGAAGAAAGTGCCATCAGTTGTGTTTGGTGATCAAATGTGTTTGGTATCAAGTGTTGGATGTCAAGTGTGTTTAGTGATAGTCAAGTCAAAGTGTACGCCAATTAAGTGTCGTAAAGGAAGATATGGCATTCAAGTGTTTTGTTTGGCCCTAATGGTAGCCCTAAGTGTCACCGATATACGAAAGACGAAGTGTTTTGTTTGTGAGTGCATGTTTAATGGTGCTATGATTCAAGTGACAAGGTACGCATTTAAACACAAACTTGGTATGACCGAGTGTTTCATTGGTGTTTTGAACAAGTTAAGTGTCATGATTAGAGACTAATTGTGCATCGTAATTTAAACGTGGTGTACCTGTGTTTTTTGTATAAGTATTACAGTGAACTGTAGTCCACTGGCTCCGACTAGACTTTCAGAAAAGAGCCATGACCGACTGTAAACAACGCATTACTTTCTTTTTATTTCATTGTTTTGTTTCGTTTGTGCTATTATATGTGCTAAAACTGATTATGATAAGGCATAACGCTGCCGAGGACGTCAGCATAGTCAGGACAGCCGAGTTATGGGAATTGTGTTATCCCAGGGCTCCAGCTTTGAGCTATATGTCGCCGTGTACGCTATGCGACGACAGCGCTATTAGGTTTTCGAGACATGAACGGGGAGGAAAGTATTTGAGAGGACAGACTGAGATTGGGTCCCGACCTGGTAAGAGGTGCTGAAAGCAGCAGACGGCTGCGAAGGGAGAGACAGTCTCGAAGGGGGCATGACGTTAGCTCCGGACAAGCAGCAGACGGCGGCTTAGTCAATCCTATCTCGGCAGACGGCCGAATGCTTTAACCCATTTAGATTGTGGAGGCCTGGTGCGGCTTGACGTGTAATTTTATATGTAACGTATCTCTAGATATGTAAATAGTTTATATGTGTCAATATATAGTTTGTGTGTTGAAGCAGTGACTCTGTCTTTAATTGAGTACTGTATTACTCTGAGTGTAAGAGAGTCTAGTTCCGCCGTGCAGTAAGCGGAAAGGTTTCTATAAGACTGAGAATAACAACCCCTAGACACCGACCACAGTTTCTAGTATAAGTGGGGACTCGCACGAAACCGAGTTCCTACATATATATATATATATATATATATATATATATATATATATATATATATATATATTGTGAAACTTCTCTAAGGCGGCCAGTCATGGTTCCGAAAAAAGTGGTCGTTTTGAGGAGTGGCTGGCTAGAGAAGTTTCACTGTGTGTGTGTGTATATATATATATATATATATATATATATATACATGATGTATGTCTATGCGTAAGTGTGATTATTCTACTCTTAAAGTACACAAAATGTGAAATGAAAAACGATGTAAAGAATGCTTCTAATTCATCTTCAGAGCTAAACACTTCCCCACTTGTCCACAGTTTCTTACCAAATCATATATTACCTTGGATCGTTTTCAACAGCTTCCAGATTTATTTTACCATCCTCCAATATGTGGGATCCTCCAATAAGAAATCCTCGTTATGAGCCTTTTTTGAAGAATTTGTAATGGCCTCGTAAAAATTATTTTTTTTCTCTGAGATACCAAAAGGTTATCCTGAAAATAACTGCAGTTAGGCTTGGTTGGTTGGTTAGTTTGTCGAGAGCGCTACAGTCAACCGTAATCATTGGGTTCCTAACTCACAGGCTCTGGATCCAAATGCCAGCGCCCTAGCCATAGCTCGGCCATCGCCCTGTAGTTAAAGCAGACCCCACCGTTGTTTTGCTTAGCCATAATCAGTGCGATAAAAACCTCTTTCACAAAGTTTTTAAAAAAGATTTAACTGGCGGCATTTACTGCATTTTAATTAGTTTCGTATCTACTTCTTTTCTTCGTCAGCAGGATTCGCAAGAACAGTTACTGATACTCCGCATGATAAATCAATTCACTTTCCATTTAGATTTTTTTGCGTGAGAGCTTTTTAAAAATCTTTTTAGGTACAATTTTATTCTTTTTTTCACGAGTATTTCGCCTCCATATTCTTGTTAATCTTATCACTTCCTACTGTCCAGAACAGTATTTAAATAAATCTTTCATTTTATGCGTCATTCAATTAAGGAAACGGCCTAAGCCCATTGATAACATTACTTTCACGAGCTTACTTATCTAATTGATTTTAAATAGCTTGACACTGCTTCCAGAACGTGTTTAAGCATATCAGTCGTTTAAATTACCTTAGCCTGTCTCTAATACGTTTCCCGATTACATTACTCTTGTATTCAATCGTCGATATTTGGCATTCATGGCCGAGGGTATTGGAAATTAATGTCATTTTCACTCCGGTTTAAGTGTTTCAGTTTAAAAGAAATTGTGATGTTTTATTTTCATCAGTCACGAAAAATTTCGAGGGAGATCATTTTTTTTAACAATAATAATATATGAAATAAATTCTTTCCAGAAATATTTCTTTTAGACTCTAGCCTTTCTTACCTTTACATTTATTTCTCTGCTGGAACTAGCACTTTGGAAGGAATACATATTCTCAATAGTGATGTGCGCTGTTTAATCTCCCTCTTTCTTATTAATACCTACCTCTACTCACCTGGTCTTTCGTAGGTAACTATCGTCATGTGAGTCTTGTGTTTTGTGGGCTCTTATTAAAGGAAAAGCTGACATAATCTGAGGGTTGGATGAATGGTCATTTTTATTTCATTAACAGTCGCTTTCATTGAATAGAACATTTTGAAAAGAAATTGGAAGCGACCAAAGTTTTCAATTATTTTTAAAATGGACGTTATCATCAATCTTACGACTGTTGACCGTTCAAGTAAAAAGGGACAACTCACATCGCTGATAAAGTAAAAACTGTAATGAAGAAAACTGCAGAGGCGACTTACCCAATTTTTCTCTGTACACGCAATGCCTTACCAACGCATAGTATAGGAGAGAACACTTCATCCCGTTATCTGGTCGTTTCAAAACATGGCCATATGGGACGACTGTACCCAATTTTTCTCTGTACACGCAATGCCTTACCAACGCATAGTATAGGAGAGAACTTCATCCGGTGATCTGGTCGTTTCAAAATATGGCTATTACCAACGCATAGTATAGGAGAGAACTTCATCCGGTGATCTGGTCGTTTCAAAATATGGCTATTACCAACGCATAGTATAGGAGAGAACTTCATCCGGTGATCTGGTCGTTTCAAAATATGGCTATTACCAACGCATAGTATAGGAGAGAACTTCATCCGGTGATCTGGTCGTTTCAAAATATGGCTATTACCAACGCATAGTATAGGAGAGAACTTCAAGGAATTAGTGAGCATTTAAAACACACTATACCAGATTTTCTTCCCGAATAATTTAAATTTAAGAAATATTATTTCCATTTTTTTTCTCAAAAAAAGAAAAATGTCCCAAGGTGTAAAATTTCTTGTTCTATTACGAAGTACATTTTTTTAAAAAAATCTTTCAATCCAAGTCTGCAATCCTTGGACACATTTTCTCCATGGGATGTACATTGAGGAGATATTGAGGTGAGCGAATCCAATAGGGTAAGTACACAGCGGGCTTAAGAGGGAGGGTAGAAAAAAATATTTTCGTTCTCTGCTGGAACGGTTTACACCTGTTCTAATATCCATTCTCGGAAGTCGGAATATTCAGAAAACTGAAGGACCTATTTGTCCACGTGACTAGATTAACTTTTTTTCAGTTTCGTTGTTTGTTTGTTTTCTTTGTAAGCATTATTTTGCATGAATTTTACAATTTTCTTACTACATCTCTTTCGAGCTTCGAATTTTTCTCAATGTGGAGCATAAGTTGGCGTCGCCGATCTTTAATCCCAGGTGTCAGGCTATGAGGAATTTTTGTTCCGGCATTTTTCTGTTTACAGATAAGAAAAAGTGTTCTACTTTTATTTTCAGTTTAATGTTAATATTTAAATAAAGAGCACGTACTTTTGAAATTTTTCAATAATTATTTTCAGATATCAAATCATTGCTGTCTTTTGTTACAAAATTTGAAAAAAAATTAAGTTAAAATGAAAGAGAGATGCATATATAGAGACTTTAATTAGTCTTTTCATTTTCTTTTGACTAACTGTTTCAATGGGGAACTCGGGGCCTTGGGATGTTTTTTGGTTATACCTGCATCCTATTCAGAAAGTTCTCCTTGAGGTAACTGATTTGGTTAGGCTCCCTGATGACGAGACCAGTCGGTTACCTCGTACTTCTGGTTTAGTTCCGGCACTACTACAGAATCGTGCTTCTGGTGCGTGGAGCCCTGAGTACTTGATTTCTGTATTGCTTTTGTCTACATTCTTCTTATAACTATCTAACTCTGTTAAATTTAGTTATATTTGCCTTTTTCAATATGAAGTTATGAAGCAACTGCGCAATCTTTTATTGAAAAGTTTTTTATGTTTTCAATGCTTGGGTAGGTTTTGAGTTAATTTTTTTGGCAGTCTATGCCCGCCTTTTAATTTGCTTATATTTTTTTGCATATATAGAGAGTTATTTCTACTGAATTCCGACTAAAATAGTACTGTCTATTTCAGATTTTGGTCTCAAAATACATCACTGTTTTTTTTTTTATCATATTTTGTACCATACATACTCTCTACGTTACAACTTGCATAATTCTTTATCATTAGTAATTAGCAATGTTAAAAAATGATGCCTTAACTTATAATCCAGTTTTCTGGTAATCTCTAAATTGAACTGATTCAAAATTCATAAGGCAGTCATACTATTTAATTTAAACAGGAACAAAGCAATTATTCAGTTTTCTCTGTTCATGTTTTTAGTGTTTTACACCACGTCTACAATCTGAACTTAAACTGTGATGTAAGAAAATAATGGATATTATATCATTTTCAGTATTTTACAATGATTGACATATGCATTATAAAATCTATTAAATAAAGCCTCAGCGCGATCGGGGTCATGTCAGATTGGCATTGTACAATACAGGAGCGTGTGAAATGAATAGTGCTTGTGACATTTTAGATCAGGTACTTATAATTTTTCTTGGTAAACTGTTGTGATGCAGTTCGAAGTTTTGCTTAATTAATCTACTACAAAAAACATGAGTTCTTTCTGTTATTCGTGACTGAGGCAACGGGTTAAAAACACTCCGACTTAACAGGTCATAATACACCTTCCATCAGAAAAAAAAAACAATCATTCATTATTTAGAACCGAGATCGTACGTTTGAACGTCCCTCTTTTGGAACGACTCTCCTGTCCTTTAACGTTGGGCATTGATTTGCGGTCCAACTTAAACTCGATTATGAAAGGGAATAACAGGAAAAGCTTGTCAGATTTACTCTGGACATCAAACGAGGTGTGGCATGGCACAAGTTTAAACAATGCAAATGCAAAAGGTTAAGTGTGCGGTGTTAAAGAGCTGTGTTCCAAACAAAGAAAAAACAGCAAAGAAAGTGAAATCTATTAATGAAAAAATGCTTACGTAAAAAAACAAACAAACATGGCCTCTATTTTGAAATGACTCTGGAGAGCCAGGACTCTCAAGGACACAAAAATTCGTCGGGGGAGAGGCAGTAATATAAATATAATAAAAAGATTTAAATAAATAAGCATGTGCGTGTGCTTGAAAGGGAAAGAAAAACATACAATGCTTTCGTAGATAAGTTTATTTGATTAACTGCTTGGTAACAATAGATAGATTAAATTGTAAGGGAAAGATAACATATAATTGCTGGAAATATAGCGAAAAACTATTCTAGACAACGTGTAATTTTCTTTTAGGGAATATAAATTTTAATTTTTTGAAATCGCTTTGATAAACCTTGCACTAACAAGATTGAAAATCAAAAATCAAAAATTTTAATTCCATTCAAGTGAACGACTAGAATCATGAAGGTTACCATACAGTCTTTGAGACGTCATTCTCAACTTAAATATAAATAAATCGATCGTCCACCCCTGTAATTGCATTTTAAGGCCAACCCTTCAAATTTCTAGTTAAGTTTGAAACTTGTTTCTAACAAAATCTGTTGCTATTTTCAAATGAGGTTTCAATAATTGTTACTTTCTCTGAGAGACTAAGGGCCTGTTCACATAGGAGTCCGTTGCGTTGCGTTAAGGAATAGATGACGTTGAGACGAAAATAAACCAATCATAGGCGTTAAAAATTTCATTGCTAATCGTTTGGAGGCCTATGATTGGTTTATTTTTGTCTCAACGCCATCTTTTCCTTAACGCAACGCAACGGACTCCTATGTGAACAGGCCCAAACGCATATAATACTCTGAACTGAAGAAGCGTTGCACCTGTTGTATTGAAACAAGTTTCCCCTCCAGGGAAATCTGTGCATTTGAGAAGCCTCCTCAACTTATTTGTTCTTCTTATACACCTCGGGAGTAGAAATGTAACAGTTTAATTTTTTAATACTTTTTTTACATTTTTATTATATGATTCACAATTTTTTTCCTATTTTGAACTGAGAATAAACTATCAATTCTAATTAGCTGGTTAATAATAATATTTTCAAGGTGATATCAAGTATGTAAGATGTATATTATTAAAACTATTCCCAAACCCTTTATCTTAAATATATTATTGACCGTTTGGATGCTAATATACCGGTTTATCTGAAGAGTGTTCATGTCATTTACACTATTTTTGTTCTGCAGAAGTTTCAGTGATGATGAAACAATCGTCATCCTTATTTTAAGCAAAATCGTTTTCCTCTTGCATTTACCCTCTGAAAAAGGAAAGTAACACACAATACGAGTAGCTGAAAGAATCAATCTAAATGTGTTTTAAGACCATTAACAGGGAAACTTATCTTGTCATTTTTGTCTTAAAATCTTTATTATGCTTACAAGGTGAATGAGATTAAAATTTATAGGTAGAAAAATCGAATTAATATTTTTTCATTAATATCACTATTTTTGCTATACTTTATGGACAGGTTTACATCAGGAATGATTATACCATGTATATTTCTATTGTTATGATTATGTTATTGTTAAGTTCGACTGATAATGAAACAGTCATCATCGATAATTGTCTGAAAGCATTTATCATAAAGTTATTTTTCTCTTATTCCCGTTCTGATAAGGTAGAGTAATTCACTCTGTAGTTGTTGCTGTATGAATAAACCCAAGCCATCAAATCGCGTTTTACTCTCCTATTCACGAATTATTTAACTGAGCGCTAGACGGCAATATTGCATTTCAGTGATCATAAAACAGGTTTTTTATCTATGATTAATGAAGTAAAAGAATTGAATGTGAAATGATGAATCCTTTTTAATAACATAATTTGATGAGAGCCGCAATAATCAATCTTCATTATCTACCGAATTGTCTCTCTGACCTATTTATCATCAAGTTTTTGGAAAATAAGCCGTTAAAGGGTTTCTTTATTCTTTATATTTAATTAGCAAATGAGACCGATAACTTTCTTTTTACACTTAAAGTGAAGATCAATGATTTTTTTCTTTAGTGATTTTCCGGGAAAAGTATAGGGCATATGAAAATAACAGAATATTTGAATACCTGATCTAATATTCATTAGATAAGGTATTCAAATTTAATACTAACATGTACTTTTGCTATTCAGCCAAAGTACATGTTAGTATTAAAAATATTTTTAGTAGAAATGCACATTAAAAATGTTTTTATTACCCCTCTATTTAACTGAGACCATAATACAAATTTTTCCTTTAACTGTAGTATTAATTAATTACCCAATTTAGAACCCTGAGTTATCACAGAAGCAAATGTATGCAGATAAAAAGGACTCTAATATCACACAAATAATAGAAACAAGTCAAGTCCTTGATTTTAGGATATTACGTTCAATAGATCTGAAAATTTATCGTGACCAAAAATTTACTGTATCAAAATCGATGTAATTATAAAATTTACTGATAAAAAAGATTACGTCTATCTATATATTTAAGTTGCTAAGCCGACTTTTTGGGCAGTCCGTGAGAGAAAACTACAGCATCAATTTACTTCACTTTGGTCTTAAACGAAAGATTGTAATCTGTAGATTTGTCAAATTTGGTTTCTGTAGCCACAATTTCTATTAATTAGCGATAAATTTAGAATTAAAAATTTATTTCTGCGCATGCTCAGTGGCATGTTTAAATCTGTCTTTAGAAACTTTCTGTTTCTGCGCATGCTCAGTGACATGGTTTAATGATAATCACGTTTATTTCGAAGAGTCTCTAGATCTCTCTCTGCCATTTTTATTTTTATGATAATTATGTTTGTGAAATATAAGATTAAACCTGATGGAAATTGTTTATTTCGCGTTGTTTAATTAGCGATGATTTATAATGAAAAAAATTGCTTTCTGCGCTTGCTCAATGACATTTTTTAATCTGGCTTTAGATACTAAGTACGAGGCTGCTTAAACACATTAATTTTTTTCTGCGCATTATTATGATTTTCTACATTTGGAAATGATGTGTTGAGTTTAATTTGTGCATTAGTACATTTATTTACTATCTAACCGTCATGTTTTGACGGGTACCAACTAGTTTCTAATTAAGTTTCTTGGTACTAAAAAAAAATAAAGCGCTTTTTTAAAATAAAATTTAAATGATAACAACCAAGAAAAATAGTTACAGGTTATTTGTTTGGTTTTTTAAAAAAAGGTGTATTTCTTCGCATTCTGTCCGCAATTTAAGCTCTGTGTTCTAAACGAAATACAAAAGTCTTCAGTTCAGCTTCAAATTAACAGAACCGAAACTGAAGTACACAAAATACAAAGCTTTAAATTAGTCCAAGATCATAGTAAATAAAAACATTTTCTATTAAATTTACTGTTGTATTACTAGAAAATTATTACTAGTTTCTTCGCGCTTAATCACAAAGAAAAGCTTTTGCTCTAAATATTAATCAAAGTGTTTAATTTATCCCAAAATTCATGCAGCCTAAATGAAATTTAATGCTAAAATTACTATTAAGCTCATAAATATTCACTTTCTTAAACATTTACAATTCATTGACACACATCTCCAATTACTGTTTTTTGTTCAAAACGATGATGCCACCGCCTTCAGTTTTATATTGCAACTTTTCGTTTCACATCGAAACTAAAAATTTGCTGATGAAACCATGAACTTTTCCTTAAGATCGTTTAGCATTAATAACATTTTTTGTTAGTCTAATGAGGAGGTACTTGTCGTTAGACGATCACTTTTTGCTATTCACTGGCTACTGTATTATGGGAGCACGCTAAAGGTGAGCCAGCACTGCTCCCTATGAGAGAATGACACACAAAATGAAACCATGCCTTAAAAGGGATTTGAACCCAAGCCCACTGCGTGCAGCTCAGAACGTTAACCACTACATCATGTGGGCGGCGCATTAATATCATTAATAAATGTAAAGCTCCAAAAACTCCTTAACATCTGAAAAACAGGCATCTGAAGAGGACATTTAATAAAAAATTTAATGGTTTTAGGACAACTGATTAAGATTTGGGTTTCAAGATTCTTTTCTCATCCTATAAAGTTTATCGTTTTACACTGGCCTTCCAACAATGTCTGAGAAACATCAGAATTCTGTTTTTTATTTCATAATATTCACTAAACGCCTTATTATTCGTGTAAGTTAATGAACGGGTGCTCTCAAAGACTAGGAAAAGACGGACAATCCAAAATGAGCTGTGTTACTGTAAGAATTAACCATTCAGACGTTTTAAAAGAACTGCACACAGTGATTTAAAATTAGATTGATGACAAATAAAATAATGAGTCTTACACAGAGACTTTTCCTCCTAGCCTTTGGAAAAATCTATAGTGTTCTATTGTTCACGACCCAATTTCTAAACAATATATATTTTTCAAGAATTCTTATAAAAGGTTCTTTTAACATTTTCCTTACGGGGTGGGATAGTATGTAGCCCAAGAATACGGGCCAAATAATGAATTTATATATATATATATATATATATATATATATATATATATATATATATATATATATATATAACCCCCCTTAATGGCCGTTCATACAAAGGGGGTATGAAATCTCCCTTTCTAAAGCGGGAATTGGAAAAATGGTCCCCGTAAGCTAAAGGTTAATTTTCTCTTGATATTTCAGAAATTAGCGCGATATAAACGGGATAAAATTATGTTCCAAAGAACGTTTTTATGTACTACACATTAAAAAAAATCATTTTTCATCTGACTGTGGAAATAAGAAACTTGCAAGAACAACTGTAATAAGATAAAAGTTTGCAGTCTGTATAGAATTATTTAAAAGTTAATACTTTCATGTTTACCGTAAAGAAACTGAAAGAATGTGAATGGATATGAATTGGTATTATGATAGATATAATGATATTATATGATAGGGATATGAATTCTGTCCCTGTTCAAGTATTCGTGTGAAAATACCCATTTTATGCAGTGCAAAACTTAATATTACGAAATAAGATCATATAAATTTAAGACAACAGGTAAAAATATTACAGAATCTTTAGAAACACACTTTATTGAGGAAGCTTTAAAAAATTTATTTAAAATTCGCAATTTTAATGCTTGATCAAAGTTTTTCTCGACGCACAGAATCACGTTAAACCAAGTTTATTCTTTTAATAGTTATTATTTTATAATAACAAAATATTAATAACATTATTAATAGTTACTATAAAAATAATAATCATTATTATTGTTTACTTAGTAAGTTATTATTTTTTCATAATTCACATTTATTACATATTATTTATTATTCATTTATGTTCAACAATAATTATTGTCTAGTCATTGATTGTTACCTTAAGTTATAAAGGCCGGGACATATTGCTTTTAGGGAGTAGCAATATGAAATCTCTCTTCAGGTGCATCCTAAATTCGTCCTACAATTTATGTATTCATTTTCGGTTTGATATTATTAGCTATTGAGTGTAATAATATCAAACCGAATTATTATTATTACCGCAATCACTATTATTGTTTACTTAGTAATTTATTATTTTTTTCATAATTCATATTTATTATTTTTTTCATAATTCATATTTATTATATTTTATTTATTATTCATTTATGTTCAACATTAATTATTGTCTAGTCATTGATTGTTGCCTTAAGTTATAAAGGCCGAGACATATTGCTTTTAGGGAGTAGCAATATGAAATCTCTCTTCATTTGCATCCTAAATTGGTTTTACAACTTAAGTATTCATTTTCGGTTTGATATTATTAGCTTTTGAGTGTAAGTAACTTGATTCTGAAGATGTTAGTGGTGTTTGAACAATTTTCTTCGGAAATGAAAAATGGAGGAGAAGTCTTTCTGGATTAATTTCTGATAAGTTATAAATATAATTTTTTTTGACTCAGTAAAACTCCATTTTAATCAATATCATTTGAATAATCTTCTATCCAAAACCACGTTGGTATTGCACGAAACCTCGTTACAACAGACACATTGGAGCATTGATATTCATTGTAACGAGATTTTATCGTGTGTACCTTTAAATGATTAAACTGGTAATTTAAAATATGGCAATAATTGAAATGTTGCGTGAAGGATTTACTTTAAATTAAAACTTACATAAAATTTTTGGTAATGTATATTTAATTCTAATGAAAGTTAAAGTCGTTTAAAACGATATTTCTCTTTATCTTTGTAATATTATTAATATCATGCAAATAGTTTTTGTTTACCCTCAATGAAATTATAAAAATACTGGCAAAGGGGAGCCTCGAAAAATGCTGTGTCTTGTGCTCTAGACCAAGTCAGATTCTGAAGTTCAGTAATTCTTTTATGAGTAAATATAATCACTACTAAGTTAAAGAAAAGTATCAGAATCTTTAAAAATAATACTCAAATACGGTAGATTCGTAGAGAAATGGCAAAAATAACACATCACTGTGATATTAATAGCACAAGGAACACAATCACACATGATGTGATAATATCACAATAAATCAGCACTACAATCTTGTATATAACCATATATACTGTATCATATATTGAACATATATGTGATATATATATATATATATATATATATATATATATATATATATATATATATATATATATATATATATATATATATATATATATATATATATATATATATATATATATATATATATATATATATATATATATATATATATATTGCCAAATAACAATTTGCGAACGTGCGACGTAAGTAAATGACTTTAATAGACGTACGACGTCTATTAAAGTCATTCACCATACTTGTAATTCGTCATTACAATAACTATTGCTACGTGCCACAAATGTCATATTGTACATGTATTGTGACGTATATTAGGATGTCACAATACTGACATAACACATGCTTGAATGATTTTAAACACACATTTCATGTGTTAACATATCATTCTGATAACTCAACATTTTTACATACCTTCGAAATATATTGACTCATACGTTCTCACAAAAAAAAGGACAATTTTTTTCTGGCTATTAATCGTTAGCGATTTCATTGTATTTTCTCATTTATACCCACTACAGAAACATTCTGCTTGTAATAATGACTTGCTTCATCAGGGCCGGTTCCATAGGTGAGGCGGTCGCCTCAAGCACTGAACTAAAAGACGCACTAAAATAAGGCAGAGCATAAATACGAAATTTATGAAGAATAACGAAGAAAATATTAATAGTAAAATTTGAATGACGAAATTAGAAAAAATACACACATATAACGAATATTTAGGCTATTTTTTATAAATTGCTGAATTTCAGATCACGAGAAATAAAATTTGAATACCTGAATATTTCCAAACGCTCTTCTTTCTCTAAGAGTTCTACTGACACGACCTGAAACTGTAGCAGCAGCTAAGCGCAGTCTTTCTTAACCGAAAATTTTAGAGAATTATCTACGAACATTAACCCTAAGGCCGTCTGCACACGGGGCAACTCAAAAGAAACTGATAACTGACTCAAATCACAAACCAGTCCGTGATGAGTCGCAACCTATGTAATTGAATGGAGCCACGCACACGACGCAACTGGTTACAAACCCGTCCGACGGGTTTGTAACCAGTTGCGTCGTGTGCGTGGCTCCATTCAATTACATAGGTTGCGACTTGTTATATCACAATTTTTTATGTTAAAAGAAGTGTTTAAGTGTGTAGATACAGTTAAAATGTAATAAGGTGGCTGAGCGACGGCTGGCGGATTTTAGTCAAGTTTACAAATAAAAAATTATTAGTTTCTAAGTTACCCCCTTTGTCTGTCCTTAAAATCCTGTATTCCCTAAACTGCTTTCTTTCTTTCCCAAGTCTATGTCTGGGTAACTCGATACCCTCCCCTTTTGCCATTTCTTTTACTTGTGCATTGCAACAGTTTCCCAGGATGTTGGGAAAACAGATTGAATTCGCTGGGGAAAGGCATTTTGATTACTTTTCCGTATTCCTCGCCCAGCCCGAGAGGAGACCCGCGGAAGGTTACAAGACGGCTATCGGCGCGCTGCTCTGTCTTCAAGTGTTCTCTTCAAAATCAAACAAGAACCCAGCGCTACGCAATATAGAAAAAAAAAAAATACTACAATTGACAACCCATCGAAATGTGAAAAGTTGTGCTTTGTGGACTGATTTTTACGGCGTCAGGAAAAGGCGTGGATAAGAACTATTTCCTACGTCCTACCTTCCGGCGCGCATGCATTCGGGGGGTGAAAAGTTTTTTTCTCCCCAGAAGGGGGATGACTTAGGGAGCAGTTCCGATTTGACCCGGGTAGCCGCCAACTGCTTATCCGATCCAGCGCTGATGTTTCCTTGATGTTTCCTTTGGAAGGGCTGAGAGATGTCTCCCGCAGAAGTCCGAGAGCTATCGGAGGCTGACGAGTGATGACCAACTTTTTTTATTTCATCCCTTCCTTTTTTTTCTCTTCTCTTCTCTTTTTTCTTTCAGTCGACTGAAGGTATCGTTAAATTATTTTTTTCTAATTAAAAATTTAATTGTTCTAGAATTGAGCTCAAATAGTTAAAAGTAAAGTGAAAGATAAAAAGTAAACAGGTTTTGATTCGACGTTTTAGGGGTATTCGCCAGCCACCAGAAATTTGCTAATGTTTGTTTAATTGTTTTATTTTGTGAAAAAAAAAATATGATTGGAGATTATTGTGTGTCATTAAATTTAGAAAAAACTGTAAAAGAAGAAATGTTAAAATTATAGAAATTAAAATAAATGAATTATTTTGCCTTTACTCTAGTGTGTAGCGAATGTTTGAGTTTGTCTTTTTGGTGGGCCAACAAGTTGCACTTTATTCTAAGTAAAGCTTAAAGGGGGGGTTAGTTTTGAGAAAATAATTTCGTTAGGGGGATATGTTTTATTATACGATCACTGGCAATTTTTTGACAGCAAAACTTAAAAATGAAAGTTAATTATGAGAAAAGAATTTAAGTAGGTAGATAAGTTAAGCATACAACCACGAATAAAATATAACAATGGTGTCGTGCTGTTATATCACAATTTTTTATGTTAAAAGAAGTGTTTAAGTGTGTAGATACAGTTAAAATGTAATAAGGTGGCTGAGCGACGGCTGGCGGATTTTAGTCAAGTTTACAAATAAAAAATTATTAGTTTCTAAGTTACCCCCTTTGTCTGTCCTTAAAATCCTGTATTCCCTAAACTGCTTTCTTTCTTTCCCAAGTCTATGTCTGGGTAACTCGATACCCTCCCCTTTTGCCATTTCTTTTTACTTGTGCATTGCAACAGTTTCCCAGGATGTTGGGAAAACAGATTGAATTCGCTGGGGAAAGGCATTTTGATTACTTTTCCGTATTCCTCGCCCAGCCCGAGAGGAGACCCGCGGAAGGTTACAAGACGGCTATCGGCGCGCTGCTCTGTCTTCAAGTGTTCTCTTCAAAATCAAACAAGAACCCAGCGCTACGCAATATAGAAAAAAAAAAAAATACTACAATTGACAACCCATCGAAATGTGAAAAGTTGTGCTTTGTGGACTGATTTTTACGGCGTCAGGAAAAGGCGTGGATAAGAACTATTTCCTACGTCCTACCTTCCGGCGCGCATGCATTCGGGGGGTGAAAAGTTTTTTTCTCCCCAGAAGGGGGATGACTTAGGGAGCAGTTCCGATTTGACCCGGGTAGCCGCCAACTGCTTATCCGATCCAGCGCTGATGTTTCCTTGATGTTTCCTTTGGAAGGGCTGAGAGATGTCTCCCGCAGAAGTCCGAGAGCTATCGGAGGCTGACGAGTGATGACCAACTTTTTTTATTTCATCCCTTCCTTTTTTTTCTCTTCTCTTCTCTTTTTTCTTTCAGTCGACTGAAGGTATCGTTAAATTATTTTTTTCTAATTAAAAATTTAATTGTTCTAGAATTGAGCTCAAATAGTTAAAAGTAAAGTGAAAGATAAAAAGTAAACAGGTTTTGATTCGACGTTTTAGGGGTATTCGCCAGCCACCAGAAATTTGCTAATGTTTGTTTAATTGTTTTATTTTGTGAAAAAAAAAATATGATTGGAGATTATTGTGTGTCATTAAATTTAGAAAAAACTGTAAAAGAAGAAATGTTAAAATTATAGAAATTAAAATAAATGAATTATTTTGCCTTTACTCTAGTGTGTAGCGAATGTTTGAGTTTGTCTTTTTGGTGGGCCAACAAGTTGCACTTTATTCTAAGTAAAGCTTAAAGGGGGGGTTAGTTTTGAGAAAATAATTTCGTTAGGGGGATATGTTTTATTATACGATCACTGGCAATTTTTTGACAGCAAAACTTAAAAATGAAAGTTAATTATGAGAAAAGAATTTAAGTAGGTAGATAAGTTAAGCATACAACCACGAATAAAATATAACAGACTCATCACGGACTGGTTTGTGATTTGAGTCAGTTATCAGTTTCTTTTGAGTTGCTCCGTGTGCAGACGGCCTAAATCTACTGAAAGATTTGGCAGTGGTTTCTATAGAAAAGATGGTATCTAAAATAATTATAGAGATGCAATCACGCCATTTGCTGCAATAAAGCCTCAAAGAATGATTAATAATTATTTTATTACATAATAAATTGCATTCAAATTTATTTACTTTTCTGCTTTTTTATGTTCTGTGATTTTTTGAAAACTTTATGTTTTTGAAATGAATAAAACTTTTTAATTTATACATATTTTTTCCAAAAGGATTCTTATTCTACAAGTAGACAATTTCTAATAGAGATACGTTCATTACTTAGAGTCTCTCCAAATATTTGAAAATGCACCGTTTTTAAAACTTGCCCCAGGCACAGTGGCGTAGCAAAGGGGGGGCAAGGGGGTCTATCATGCCCCGGGCGCCACTCGCTGAGGGGCGCCAATGTAAGATCCATATATTATATTACTATATGTTTTCGAGATGGATGCCAATATAAGGTCTATATATTATATTACTATGTGTTTTTCAGGGTTTTTTGGTTTGGTTTGGTTTTTCAGGGGAGGGCCCCAATATAAGGTCTATATATTATATTACTATATGTTTTTCGGAGAGGGCGCCAATATAAGGTATATATATTATATTACTATATTATTTTGTGGGGGGTGCCAATATAAGGTCTATATAATATATTACTATATGTTTTTAGGGGAGGGCACCAACATAAGGTCTATATATTATGTTACTATATGCTTTTCGGGGGGGAGTGCCAATATAAGGTCTATATATTATGTTATTATATGTTTATCGAGGGCGCCAGTATAGGGTCTATATATTATATTACTATATTTTTTCAGGGGGAGGGGCGCCACAAAGGTATCGTGCCCCGGGCGCCAGTTATGCTCGCTACGCCACTGCCTTGGCACCATATTGGCCCGGCTCTGTGCATCCCTTCGCTATGAAAATTTTCAATTTAACTGTCGCCATCTCCGGTTACAATTCAAAAAGAAACCACGGAAATTTTTTCTCTCGCGTAAAATGCATTCTCCCGTCTTTCCCTCGTCAAAAAAAGTCACGTGACTGTGACAGCATCTTTTTGTGGTTAACCACAGAAGGCGCTAACCTCTCTCCATAATGAGATCGCATCGCCGAAGGTCAGATAGCTTAAGAAATATCGATGTGATTACAGAAGAAGGATGTTTGCATGCGTTGGCGAGAAATATGCCGAGAATCCTTCCATAAAGTCCTCGAATTTATTTTCGTTTATTTTGATATTAGTCACTGTTTATGAACAGCAACTGACATTGTGCCATATAACACGCTAATGCACCTAGATTCACCAGATTTCGAAAGGTTAAAATAATCGATCTTTGATCTTTCGAAAGAGCAGCTGTGCTATGTTGAGTTCATCGGTTAATCATTTTTATTTACAACTAGCTTTAACAACCCATCGATGCCAAGATTTTTAATGTCTAAATCATCAGCATATCTGGAAATCGCAAAATTAAACAATAAATATTGATATCAATGCATAGCGTGGTTTATGATATAGGAATTTCTCTTGTATGTCACTTCATACGGTGTCTATTTTATATTGTGTTCAACTTTACCAGATGAATACATATGCTATTGTAGAACGTATAATTTGTTTTTTTCCATGCATTGTGATACGCATTACATTCCATTTTTCCATCCGTGGCGGAAACGTACAGATGCTTTGAAGTACCCATCGCGGTGAAGTAAGCAATAAAAAGTCAAGTTTCTTAACTTATTCATACGGCAGCCTATCGCAAAAATTCGTACTTAGGTGGTCATGAAATGATTATGGGAAGCAGGGGCGTAACTAAACTGGGGCCCCCGAGGTAAGGGGGCCCCCAAGACAGGGGGGGGGGGTAAAAGATGAAATCGCAATATTTCAGGGGGCCCAATTTACGTCTTTGCCTCAGGGCCCCTTAATGCCTAGTTACATCCTTGATGGGAAAACAACTTAAAAATACTAGGATAAGACAAATATGGCGAGCACAAATTGTCAATGGGTTGAAACTAGGGGGAAGGGGGGGGGGTGTAAGCGTTACGGATGGCTGTTGGTTATTTCAAGAGTAAAATGCAACAAGTACCTTTTAAATAACAAGTACTTTCTACAAAAAGGCTGTAAACACCAATAGTAAATTCTAAGTTTCATTCTATGTTACGGAATTGATCTTATAAGTTAAATTTGATTCAATATTGCAACAATTTTCATTTTTAATAAGTTACATATATTTGTACTATGCATAAAAAATTGCGACATACTTTTTGATACAGGGATACATTCCTACACAGCATAAAAAAGCAATGCGCATGGAGCATTTCATTTTATGATAAATTTATGTAACTTTAATAAGCTAAAATTTTAATAAATTTGAATATTTCGAATATATTAACTCAAAAAATTTAATCGTGGGTTTTTGAACTAGTAAAACAACCGACCTCTTCAAAGCAATTCATTGAAACTCGACCTGCTAAAACTCATTCTGTATAAAGATAGATTAAATAGGAATAACAGTCTGTAGTATCCATAGTGTTTGAAACTGCTTAAAATCGTAATAACTTGAAAAACAAGCCTTAAATCAAATAGTAACCTATCAGAATATAAATACAAATTTACATAAATAAATAAATAATAAGATCTTAATACAATTAGCACAATAAATTAGTTTCTTAAAGCTTCACCGCCATTTATTTTGAGCCGTATCTTTGTTGAGCATCCAACTGGACTCGAGACGCTTATTCTACAACGCCTACTCATATTCTTCTTAATATCCCCTTCACATTTTGACTGAACCTGTAGTTTCGTTCATCCTTTGTTCTCTTTTTTCTTTCTTCCTTCTTTGTCATGAGAAGCAAATAATTAAAGTGATATTGTGTAAAACCAATTTGACTCATATTGAAACCTAGTTTCTTTACTACATGTGGCCTTTCATGTAAAACGCTTTTGCAATCTGGGGCCCTTTCATAGCCATGACATTTCATGACAAAATTTCTGAAGAGTAGTATTACATTCATTGTCTGTTGCGCTCGTTATCATTTTCAACAATGCCCCCAAAAGAAGAAATTTTCTTATGTTAGAACTGACCAATGGCTAAGTTGTATCGGGGGGGGGGGGGAAAGCTTACTAACCTTAATGCGGAAGTTCGAACTTTTTCTTTGAATAAGTATGGGTACGTCAGCTCGTTCGCTGATTTTCTTACAGAAAATCTAGTTCACTGTAATTTTCTTACAGAAATGTGAGGCAACTGTAAAATTTTGTTCACAGTGAGTTAGCTTAACCAGGAATATCAGAACAAATTTTTTTATGGCATATTCTATTTAGTGCTACAGTAAGCAATGTCACATTATGTACATGTTAGTAATGTAACAAAAGGTTATTTTCGCGCGGTGGAGGGGCGGAAAAGTGTCAAACGAAACTTTATTTAGGGTTTTTTGTTGGCATGTATAATAATAATATGTGGACCTAAATTTCTGCAGGGTGAGATTTTTCTTCACTTTACCCTGTCTTCTCCTGTTGAATTATACGTTTCCTGTGATAGGACTTTTGCATCTATCATAGTAAAAATAGCATCATAAAGAATATTTGCTTTTAACGTTTATATACTTTCTCCTTTTTACTTATAATACAAAAATCTAGTAATGTATATCCGTGTGTAAATGGTTCTTAATTTCCTTTTAAATGGTGATGGTTTCTAGTTAATTTAATTCAACTTCATTATCTGTAATCTTTAGTTAAATATGCAGGTTGAATATCTACTATCATTATATCAATAGCAACTTGTAAAATTCCACTTCGATAAATTTCAATGAATTTCAACCTTTATTGTCACTATTATTCTTATTTATATACTAGCGGCCCGTCCCGACTTTGTCCGGGTTGAACAAAATATTCTACCAATAAATTTCCAGTTCATAGCCAATAAATTGTAAATCTTTTTTTACCTTAATAATAACCTAAATAATACCTTAAATTAATTTTATGTTAGTTAGTAATTAAAATAATTTTTTTTAAAGAAAAAGGCGTGCCAGAGAAACGGCTAGGTTCGAACCGCTAGCGTCAGAACAGAAGCCCACCGCGATAGCACCACGATAAGGATCGTTGAAATCTTCGGAACAAAAAGCGGTAGAAGACAGTAGCGGAAACAATGGAGATTGTTAGGATTAAGCCCCTAACTTTATTTCTACTGATCAGATATACATAATATACAGCCTATGTCCATCTGGAATAATGTACCTTTCAAACAGTGAAAAAATTTTTCAAATAGGTACAGTGGTTCTGAAGATTACCCTCCACGTACAAAATCGCTCTCTCTTTATATATAACAGGGGTTTCCAACTGGCGGCCCGGGGGCCGCATGCGGCCCGCGGTGCCTTTTTTGCGGCCCGCGAAGACTTCTAGGAAAATAATTTGCAGCATCAATTTAGATATTCTTAGTTAACGAAAAATGTTTTTGTAAAAATCTTTATTGTTTTCAAATGCTGTTCATTTACAAAAAACATTGATTTTCCTCGAATTTCATGAAAAGTAGGGTGTCCACTCATGTTCTATTTCATCCCCCCACTTCTTATTTAAATACCCATTTCTTATTTGATCTTTTTTTTTGTGTGTCTGTGTAATTTAACGAAAGTTGGTCAGTTATAATCAAGGTCGTTGTTGGAGGTTCATCCTCGAATTTTTAAAAATTTCATAGTACATACTATACGCAAATCCTCAAAAACCCACTCCCTCAAGAAAAAATGTGCTGAGTATGGTTCTGATTAAATTGCGGCCCGCCACTAGACAGGTGTTTTCGATTGCGGCCCTTGGACACTTGTAAGTTGGAAACCCTGATATATAAGTATAGATTATTAATTTACCTAAAATCAACACCTTCCATCAAGAAACGATTGCCACGTGTCATTCTCAATTGCCAGATCTCTTCACTAACTAAACCTCTCAAAATATGTAACATCTCAAAACTGTATGGGTTGTCTCTCAATGCCTACCATCCAAATGCGTCTATGCATTGCACCCAAAGACGATCCTTGGCGGCAAAATTTTCTTTTGAGGCAGTACAGTACCGTTGAACGTGTCCAAGACTTGAAAAACACATTAGAGTCGCTTCTAATCGGAGACGATGATTCACGGTCGAGAAATGACCAGCTGAGTAATCGCCCTCTAAATCAAGAGCGTATCATTATCTGCTCGTCGTAACCTTTCTTTTGCCAAAGCCGAACATTAAACTGAGAAAATAAAAACCTTTCGAGGTTATCTGGGTCAAACCGTTCCTGAGCGAAGATCAAGACGTGGTCCAACTGGCGTCTCTGCTGTCAAGGGAAGGGTTTAATCTGTTGGCTTTTCGGCACATATGGCCGTCAATCCGTCAACAACAACGATAAAGAGCTTTGGAAGAAAATCAAAAATAAAGCGAAACAGGAAGGAAACTCGAAACCTTCCCCAAGTCCTCGGTGAAAGAGGCTTCACGAATTTCGTGTTGTTGGTTTTTCTCCTTCTTCCATCCTCGGGTCTATGACTTTTGCAGTTTGTTTATTAATTGTGAGTTAATTGTACGTGTGTGTCATCAGATTTTTACAGCCCTGACTATTTTTTCATTTATTTACTTAAGATAGATTGGAGATGGTGTCTTAATGTATGGTACTAGCATGTTTCGAGACGGATGACTTATGAACAAACAGATGTTGGGCCATATGAGAACATATAACACAGTAGTTAATATAGAGAAATTTAAACTTGATATAACAGTTACTCTCTCGGCAAATAGCTTTTAACATTGAACTACCTGATACAAAGTTACTGTGGAAACAACAGTTTTAAAATGAGGCCAAGAGATGCCACAACTATTCCCATAATATCCTACAAAGAATTTTAATCGAAATTTCTCGAAGTATGTGAGATATATGAACAAAAAGAAACCCAACGGATTGTTGAAAAAGTACTTTCTCGACGAAACCCCAAAACAATGAATAGACTGTGGAAAACTGTGGAATAAGGATGGAATTAAATACCCTTCATAATTTCTTGTACCTCATAATTTCTCGAGATTCTTGCAAGGAATATTCATTTATCTGTTCGATAAAAAAATTGTTTTACTATCCATGTTATGTATACCTACAAAAGAAATCGCAGATGTCAGTTGAGGTTTGTCCACCGGCAGTTTCCAAGCGAAATTTCTTAATATGATAGAATTTTCAATCAAACCGCAAATGCTGGCATTCGTTTTAAATTTGAACCAGTTTCATTGAAGGTTGAAGGCGTAGTCCCATGTTACTGACACACCCTGTTAAAGGGAAAATACGAAAAAAATTGCATGGAAAATCACGTACAAAGAACCAAAAGACGCCAAGTACTTCCATAAAAGAAAAAAAAAGACTTCAAGATCTTGTTAAAAGAGCATTTTCTTAATTCTGATTTAAACAAATCTACCTTTAGATGAATAATTAATCGGTGGAACCAACCGTCTTGAATTAAATAAACGTTTCCATCCGTGTAGTCACTGTTTTATTACAATGATTCTAGAACAACTGATAAGGTATAAATGATGGATTCTGTTTTCTCGCTTTAGATAAACAGAATTGTAAGAGGCATTGCCTTATTATTTTAGAAACATTAAGCAACGGCTAATATGAATGGAGTAATGTGAAAATTAATATGCCAGGCGTACTTCATTATATCATCGGGCATTAAAATGTTTCTCTTTCACGGACATCTCCCCGTAGATTTCTTTCTATCTTAAGATTAGAGCTCAAAATTACTTAACTCATAAAACCAGTCTTTTAAAAATGGAATTTGCAACCTTTATCTATGTAATAAAAAAAATTGCGAGTTTGTTTGGTTGTTATTCAACGCAGCAAAAACACTGTTGGCTGACGCCATATTTGTGAGAACACTATACGCCTGAAATGAGCGGTAAAAGAATTAATTAAGGTTCGTTTAAATTAGGACATGAGTTGCTGTTGCTATAAGTATTTTTAATTACCGTATTTTTCGCACCATAAGACGTACCTTTTCACATAAAAAAATCCACTTAAAACTGGGGTGTGTCTTACGGTTCGAAGGTAACATCAAAATAAAAGGAATATTTTATTATGATATATTATATTATATCTGTGACGTTATGGCAGATGTTGCAAAGTCAGAAAAATTCAATTTTATGTTTTAAGTTGATATGTCACACTTAAAATTGGTTCTTTAAGGTGTCAAAAGCTGATAGTGAAATTATGAAATAATACTAAGTTATTCGTATTGGCAAATGCTGTTTTGTAAAAAAGAGATAATACTTGGTCACTAATTGAAATTTTTCATTGAAGACCAGCCATATGCTTGAATATGAGTATTAACTAAAGAATATTTGGATTCAAAAACTTAACTGAGCGATTTTATTTTTCACAACAAAAGTTACTTTTTTAATTTGCCGAAAGCAGGAAAAAATACATATCAACATCTGACATAATGCCACAGAATATTATATATTTTATATATATTATTTATTATACATATTTTTTATCTTTATTAAGTAAGAAATTGAAAATATCTTTATATACGTAACAAAATACAAAATATTCTTTTCTAAAAATCCTCCCATAAATTTGAGGTGCGTCTTATGGTCCGAAAAATGCGGTATATTAAAATTATATAAGATCAAGCGACTCTAACCGTGGAATGCCGTTCTATGTGGCTCTAATCAGAGTAAAAAGAATGGAAGATGTGTTAGTGTTTGAAAAAAAAGGCAAATCAACTAGTAATGCTTTCTTCGAAAGCATTCTTTGATGAACACAGAGACATTAGTACTCGAGACAAAGCAGGGATAATAAATCCCTTTTTTTAACTTTGAATAACAAGAATGGATCTAAATATTTCCTTAAACTGTAAGCAAAAATGTACTTTATGGGGTGATATTAAAATTAGCTCGAATACTATGCAATCTCTGAATAGCCGGTGTCTTAAAGGGCGACGTGGGGTGGAGTGTTACAAAGCATTTTGATGATTTCCGTATGATGATTATAGTATACATATAAATATCGGTGCGTGTTGCTATTGTTGATATGTATATATGAGAATGAATAATTCCGAGATTTATATTATTTCGGAAATCATCAAAATGCTTTGTAAAGCAGTATTATGATGATTTCTCCAATCGGGCGTGTTACCTTAGATCAATTGAAACGAACTAGAGTAAATAAATTTGAATATAAAGGTATATTATTTACTACGCAGCTTTAACTTTCTATTAATATTAGCCTTTGATAATAGCACATATATTCTCTTTGCTTGCCGATATTAAGAATGTTCCAGTAACGTTTGTCATCTGTAACTAAATTGCTTTTGATTTATTACCTTATACTTAAATTATCGTTGAGATATGCTACGTCGCATTCTGCTCATTTTCCAGTTAGAAATATTCTAGACCTTTGTCTCGTTTTGTCCAGAGATTTTGACCAAATTTTTGGCCAATCCTGTATTTAACAAAATTTTTTATAAGATGGAAAAAATGGATGATATTCTACCCCACTTAAATTACCGAAGTGACATGTTGCGTCGTATTCAGCTCCAAAATTTCACGTTGGAAATACCCTAGATCTTTGCCTTCTTTGAGCCAGAATTTTTGATGAAAATTTTTAGCCCAACCTATTTTCAAGAATGGGTCTTATGCAATGGAAAAAAAACTGAATGCGCATTAAAAGTTATTTTTTAAAACGCAGTATTGATATTTATTATTCCGGTAAGCAAGTGAAACTGGAATTAATCGCATTTTCGTATATATGTATATATATATATATATATACTCACCACCAGGGGTGAAATGGCGCTGTATGCAATATTGTTAAATGAAATAAGACATGAAGACATCGGTTTAAAATGTGTTTAATCGTTTCTGAAACGTGTTATAAAGCATGTTCAATGTGGCGTCCACCATTTTCCGAAAGCAAGTTAAATCGCATTACTGCATTCTCAACAGTAGCTCTTAGCATATCAGGAAGAATTTACGGACAAGTCGGTGCATCGCATCTTTCAATTCCGCCAAATTCTTTAGATTATCATCCTAAATAGTGCTTTTGAGATAACCCCATAGCCAGAAGTCACAGGGGTTGAGGTCTGGTGAACGGGGTGGCCCTTTTGTGGGGAAGTTTCGGCCTATAATCCGTTCATTCGTGAAATGTTGCTTAAGTAACAGTGTGACACATGTACCAATGTGCGGTGGGGCCCCGTCCTCCATAAAAATCGTGGTGTCTAAAATGCCACATTGCTGGAGTTCAGGTATCACGAAACATCTTAACATTGACTCTAAGGGAGCTGCAGTCACAGTGCATGTAACAGGTCCAGCTGTCGACTGCTCTTCAAAGAAAAATGGTCAAATTATGAAACTAGCTGTCAAACCACACCAAACGGTGACTTTAGGAGAATGCAATGGAACTGGGTAGATAACATGATGAGTTTATTTGGCCGAAATCCTGCTGTTATGGGTGTTGACATCGCCATTTAGGTAAAAATGGGCCTCATCTGTCCACAAAATGTTCCATCGCCAATTTTCGTCCATTTCCATCCGTGCAAGGAATTCCAAAGCGAAAGATTCTCTTGCAGCAGGATCGTTACGTTTAAGTTCTTGAACATGTTTGAATTGTATGGGTAGAACTGCAGCACTTTACGGACAATTTTGTACACCGTACTCCATGGTACGCCCATTCGACGTGCTACAGCACGTACGCTGCACGTACCGTGTGTGCTTTCCATTGTTGCTTCCTCCACTGCTAATGCAACAGCCTCCTCGGTTTCCACAGAAGCAGGTTTCCTTCCCCTCCCAGGTGCAACAGATAACAAACCCGTGGCTTCAAACTTTGCCATCATTTTCCTCAAACCCTGCGGTGTCATTGGCCCTCGGCGTATTCCTCTTACTGAACGATACCTTTGCAAAGCACGCCGTTCATTGCTATCGCATTCATAATAACATTTAACGAGAAAAGCACGGTCTTGCATGGTTAGAGATATTGTCTATTCGTAACAATGAGAACTCTGACAAGCAGGCTCACTTTTATCGGAAAAATCAAATGACGTGTAAAGCCCATCTGCATAAAAAATTTGCTTCTTCCTGCCGTAAGCCAATTACGAGCCATTGCGGTTTTGCATAACCCCACAAACAGTTTAGTTTTAGAAACAATTAAAAACGTTTTAAACCGATATCTTCATGTCTTAGGGCCGAATTCAGGCTTCAAAATTCCCAAATTAGTGATCTGTAAGAAAAAGATTTCCGGGATGCGCACACTTTAAATGGTAATTTTGCTTAGGTCAATGTTTCTTAAGGGTATACAAAATGTTAAACCCGTGTAACAAAAGGTTAAGTTAGTTTCCGACCCTTATTTCGTTTAACAATATTGCATACAGCGCCATTTCTCTCCTGGTGGTGAGTTTTTGAACTTTTTTGGCGGAAAATAAATTCCCTTGACCTTCTTTAAACTATTACCAAGTTTGATAACATTTGGTCCAATAGTTTTCCTTTTATGACCATTTCCAAGTGGAACTTTAATTATAACCACCCTGTATATATATATTTGCCTGCATACACTTTTGAATCATTATTTACTATTTCTAATACTGGAGAGAGGCATACAAGTAAAATATGTGTCATTCATTCATTTGTCGCTATAAATGACCACTACATAAGTAAATGAAACTAAAGCCTAGAAGAAAGTATGTTTAAACATTTTTTATGCTCACCTACAGACTTACGACAAATGATTCATGAGATTTGGAGTTGCTTTCCTCCTTTGAATTATTTTTTCTATTGAAAATGTGTTTAACAATGGATCTTTTTAAAATTTCTTTAAGTTTGAATCACTAATCTGGATAAATTCTCCATTGAGATCACTAAAATAGGCCGATTTCTCAGACGTGTTCAACAAAACAGCTTTTTCGTGTCTCTGTCATTTACTTCTTTTGCTGTTTTTAAAAGAGTTTGCAAAACGGACAATACCCGAGTAACCTGTTCTGAATGAGTATTGATTTTACAAGTGCTTATTTTCTCTATTAAAATTTCCATTACATTGAATACAATTTTTTTTCTACTTTCAGGTTGTTTACGCTTTCACATTACTATTATGCATCCCTCTCGTGACCTCAAGCCCCCCAAGGTGGAGAGCTTACACCAGCAGCAGTTACTATTACACAGATTATACGTTCCCTAAACCTCAGTCCAAACACAAGTTCGTGCCTGGTCCTCAGTACTGCCCGGATACTGGAAGAACAGTATGCAAGGGTGTGCGTAATTATCCAGAGTGAGTTTTTTTTCTGTTCGTACATCTGTTAAGTTCTTAATAGTGAAAATAAAAGGCAAAACCTTTGTGCTCAAAGGCTTAGTTTTCGGCTTTTAGAGCTGCCATTACGTTCTTTGCACTGATGAAGAAGCTCCTTTGTAGCTTCGAACTTAGTGGCAGCTCTAAAAGCCGAAAACTAAGCCTAAAGCTTAGTTTTCGGTTTTTAGAGCTGCCATTACGTTCTTTGCACTGATGAAGAAGCTCCTTTGTAGCTTCGAACTTAGTGGCAGCTCTAAAAGCCGAAAACTAAGCCTAAAGCTTAGTTTTCGGTTTTTAGAGCTGCCATTACGTTCTTTGCACTGATGAAGAAGCTCCTTTGTAGCTTCGAACTAGTGGCAGCTCTAAAAGCCGAAAACTAAGCCTAAAGCTTAGTTTTCGGTTTTTAGAGCTGCCATTACGTTCTTTGCACTGATGAAGAAGCTCCTTTGTAGCTTCGAACTTAGTGGCAGCTCTAAAAGCCGAAAACTAAGCCTAAAGCTTAGTTTTCGGTTTTTAGAGCTGCCATTACGTTCTTTGCACTGATGAAGAAGCTCCTTTGTAGCTTCGAACTAGTGGCAGCTCTAAAAGCCGAAAACTAAGCCTAAAGCTTAGTTTTCGGTTTTTAGAGCTGCCATTACGTTCTTTGCACTGATGAAGAAGCTCCTTTGTAGCTTCGAACTTAGTGGCAGCTCTAAAAGCCGAAAACTAAGCCTAAAGCTTAGTTTTCGGTTTTTAGAGCTGCCATTACGTTCTTTCCACTGATGAAGAAGCTCCTTTGTAGCTTCGAAACAGCATAGCAAGGTTTAGTTTTCGGCTTTTAGAGCTGCCACTACGTTCTTTGCACTGATGAAGAAGCTCCTTTGTAGCTTCGAAACGGCCGTATGCAAAATTGCACCTTACTGCTATTTGTGCTTTATTTACGTTGGATTTCCTGTTAAGTTCTTAATAGTGAGATTGGGAATAACTCGATCATCATTATCGACAGCCATGGGACAAAATGAGCTTAAAATAAAAAACATTACATACGATTTTGAAAATAATCGACTACGATACTGATTGGTAACCTTGAAGAATCACACCATAAAGCTTTTTTTTATTAATACGACTTAGTGCATACATGCTGTACGACCAAATTCAGGGTTTTGGGGAAACTCAGTATGATATCTCGTAAAGATATCGCTGCTTACCACAGGTATAGTATTTGAATGTTGGAAATTAGTATTAGGCTTTCCCTCCTTTGGCAATACAATATTTCTGTACAGTAGAAATAATTTTCTCTACTGTTACACTATTGGCGATACAAAACATGTGTAGCTCATACTTGAGACATTTATCAGACATTTAAAATTTGCGTAAATTCTATGCGGATCGGTAGTGAATGCACAGCGTCCTACGCAATCGATATGTAACATAATAGCGTTAAATATCTCAATAATACAAGGGGGATAGGACTGTAGCACAAATTTCAAAGTTTATCAATGTAACTTGCATCTATTTGGAAATATTTATAAAGATTTAGATCTCAGTGGAATTTTACAAATGTGTCCACACTCCATATCGTTCAGATGTATTAGAGGCCTCTTGCTCTGAGGAACAATTTCTTATCCTTCGTTTGTTGAGTTCGAAAAAGTATAAATAATTATCGAGCAATGAAGAGGGAGTGGTCACAAGCAAATTAAAGTTCAGTAAATTTCTGGAAACTCAACGTATATCAGTACTAGATCTATTAATGAGCTTCAGGGTAGAAAACTATTATTATGCTCAAAACTTATATATTATACATACAAAATAAAAACTCTGTCTGCCTTTGACCTATTTGGAATAAATTTTCCCGTCTTTCCGTCAGATCCAGTGAAAAATTAAGGTTAAAATAAAACGCGAACATGAATTCCCCCCTTTCCTTTCTCATTATTTTGTAGTCACCATATTGAATCATTAGTAAGTATTGTGGCAGTGAAAAGTAATTTAATTAATTGGGGGTTATTAGAAATTAATTATCTATACTACTATAATAATTATGATTTTGAATTCATTGCTTAATGATGTGGTTAGTACATTGATTAATTGTTGTGATTCCCAAATGATAGAAACAACTCTGGTTTACACTGACAAATTAGTTTATTGATTATTAAAACACATAAATAATACGCTACAAGTTACTAAATATTTCCTCCTGCATTTACACATTACTTAATGTGGCAGTGAAAAATATAATAAGATGTTGGTTGGGGTTATTAGTATATTAAATAAATATACTAATAACCCCAACCAACATCTTATTATATTTTTCACTGCCACAAGTATTAGTCTCTCGGCATTACTTTCCTATCTTATAAGTACTAATGTACTAATTCTCTCTGCTGCCCACGGGATGGTTTGCTTTCCTATAGCGAACTGATTGTTGTTTGGTCTAGCGTGGATTTAAGCTTTTTCGTCCCGAATGGGAAGACAAATAATATTATGTATCGAAAAGCACCAAATTAATAATAAAGAGAACCATGTCCAAATAATACTTTAGTTCATTTAGAGTATCATACCAAAGCCATACTCTAAGTTGCCCTTAAATCAGACTACTAACGAAATTTTTCAGTTTCTTTTATATTCATACAGGACAAAGGGTTACCTGGCTTTAATGAACATTTTCTGTGCATGTATTCACTATAGAACTGTTCACTAGACTCTTCGACACAATGCATGTCTGTTTTGGGACATCGATTCTTTCACATAAGCGGCCCTTGAGTCGAAAAATAATTAAATAAACCGTGAAATACATCCTTGAAAAGCCTTAAGTATACAATAAGAGAGTACTCCTTGGATTTCCATGGCTCTTTCCAGCTGAGTAACTTTTGTAAATATTGTCAAATTTATTTTCGAGACAGTTCCCAGAAGAAACTCGTCACTCCCCGATATGTAAATCAGATAAACGAGTGTTGCTGAAAATTCGCGTTGAAGAAGGAAAAGAAAATCACTTGAATGAAGTGAAGCTGGGCATGAAAAGTAAATAAAACTACTGGACTTTATTCCGGCAGAAATTTCTTTTTTTTCCCCTTGAAGAAGATAAGTCTCGGCCATGACAGGAAAAAGAAAGGATTATGCAACATTGTAACTTCTTCAATTACATAACTATTCTTGGGAGCAATGTCTCCTCTCGCCAAATGAAATCCGTCCTAATAAGCATGCGTATCAAGTTTAAATACTTATAATAACAGGCTACTTACAGAGTGATAATAAACACTTATAGACAATCACTTGGCACGCGCTTTAGTAGAATGTAAATAGAATGAATACGCTGTAACTTGCATTTATCGTCAGCATTGTGAGTTATATTCACGTATTGCATTTATCTTTAAACTTTAGATTTTATCATCAGTCTAAAAATTTAGTACTATTAACCCTTGATCAGTTTTTTCAACCTTTTCTGAGATGTGATCCCCTTCTCCAATAGTCAAGCAACACGTATCCCTTTTAAAATAGTCGAGAAACCTTCAGTCACGGTCGCATTTATCTGAAAAGTATTTTCGACAGGGAGAAGCAAATAGTTGAAAAGGATTTTTAGACTAAAATTCTAATCTGATATTTAATAAACGCACAGTACCAAATCATTAAATATTATGAAATGCTTAATATTAATGAATACGTAGCGATTTTAATATCTTTTAAATAACCACCGAAAAGAGTCATTTTGGAGTCCGGGATACAAAATTCTAAAAAAATACCACACATTTTCATTTTCGTAGCCTAACGCATACAGCATAGCTTTTTGGAGAAAATAATACAAGTCTCAAGTTTCTAAGAGGATAACATTGCTAGATACAAGAATTTTATGCTGTCCTGTTCTGATATCTTTCATGAATACCTTTTCGTACAGCTATAAATCTATTTATATCAGAATGGAGTTTTTCACGATTTGATTTGCCCTTTTTAAAAGGATAAATTCAAAACTCCTCGAAAGATATTTCTGTAAAAATTTTCAGAGTGTTCGTTCCTTTGTTCTGTTTTCGATAAACTGTGTGAAAAATTTTGTATTTAGGGTAAAATTTTTGAAAACATTTTGCCTCGGGTGAAAACTACAATTCTTTTGCCCTTGAAGGTTATTAAATTTTATTTAATCCCAAAAACAAATTTTTTTGAAACTTTAGCTGTGCAAAATGCGATAATTACTTAAATTTTCAGTTATTAATTCAAAAAAAATTTATTCCAAAACTAAACATAATTTAAATTTTGAATTTTTAATGCTTTTAAATAAATTTGAAACTAAAACTTAAAAAAAAACTTGTGAAAATTTACATTTAACACTGCTGCGACGAAAACTAGACGTGAAGACCCTTTGGAGGTTATGACCTACAGGTTGGGCACCCTCAATCACATTTCGCGCAAATGGTTAGTTTTTAACAAGTAGCAACTTACTGAAGAATCTCCTGGAAATAATATCTGGAGCCCAACCGTCTCGCGTCGCCAAATCTACAGTAAAACAAGCTTGGCTCCAAAGAAGGAACAACAGTCGAACCCCGTTATAGCGAACCCGAAATATAACGAACTTACGAATATAACGAACGAAAATTCTGACCCCACCGTTTTCCTATTGTACGTAATTTAATTAGTATTGTGTCAGTTTAATGTAATCGATTTTAGTCGATTTAATTCCTTAATGATCATTTTTAATAGATTTTATCATTTTTTTAAAACATCATTATTTAATACACATTGCAGCTAATTAGTTATACATTTTGTGAACTCTAGCATTTTTCTTAAAGGTTCGGATATAACGAACCACCGGATAAAGCGAACAAAGCCTTTGGTCCCTTGAAGTTCGTTATAACGGAGCTCGACTGTAATACAAGTCGCAAGTTTCTACGAGGATAACATTGCCAGATACAAAAATTATATGTTGTTCTGTTCTGATATCTTTTATGAATATCCTTTTGTACAGCTGTAAATCTCTTTAAATCAGAATGGAGTTTTTCAAGATTTGATTTGCCATTTTTAAAAGAATAAATCCAAAACTCATAGAAAGGTATTTCTGTGAAAATTTTCACAGCGTTCCTTTGTTCTGTTTTCGGTAAACTGCGTTAAGAATTTTGTATTTAGAATAAAATTTTTTAAAACCTTTTGCCTCTGGGGAAAACTACTCTTGTTTTGCCCTTGAAGGTTATTGTTTTTTTTAATCCCGAAAACAAATTATGTTGAAACTTTAGATGTGCAGAATGAGATAATTACTTACATTTTTAAGTTATTAATTCAAAAAAAATGATTCCAAAACTAAACATGTTTTAAATTTTGTATTTTTAATGCTTTTAAATAAATTTGAAATTAAATCTTTAAAAAACAACTTGCGGAAATTTACATTTAACACTGCTGCGACGAAAACTTGACGCGAAGACCCTTTGGAGGTTATGACCTACAGGTTGGGCACCCTTAATCACATTTCGCGCAAATGGTTAGGTTATAACAAGTAACAACTTATCGAGGATACTCCTGGAAATCATATCTGGTGCCCATCCCTCTCGCGTCGCTAAAACTATAGTAAAACATGCTTGGCTCCAAAGAAGTAAAGGCCAGGCGATGGCCGAATGGCTAGGGCGCTGGCATTCGGTTCAGATCCTGTGGGTTCGAGTCCCACTGTTGGCAAGGGTGTTTGTAGCCTTTCGGAATCGGCTTTAAACTGTAGGCCTCGGTCTAATTAGCCCTTGTGTAGCAAAAAGTTGACCGTAGTGCTCCGAAGCAAACCAAACCAAAGAAGGAAAAAAGTACTATAGTGATTTATCAATAAGTATGCTGTAAAGCTCCTTACTTAGGTCTATGCCATTGAGGCCGGACAGGGGCCCAAAATAGCGACGTTGCCTTCCAGGAGAAATTCCGGTCGGTAAATCGAAGTTATACAAGGCTATTCGGGACTATCTTAACTTTCAATCTAACGAAAGTGAATACCGTGATTCAGTGTTAACGTTGATGTCATCTGTTACTTTAGCCATAGACGCCAAGAGCCGCTCTTCTAAAACTCACGGACACGAGGGCTTTTATCCCATTTCCCATCGTCTCATTGGACATACAAGAAAATAAATACTTGCAGCTATGTTTGAAAACATTCACGACCTCAGTTGATGGTCAATAACAAATTCAACTTGAAAGCTTATATTGCGAGACCTGGGAGTAAGTGAAGCGTTAAAACGTTGCTCCATTACGAAGCACTCGTTTAACTACGAATTTCATATCAGTGATTTCCGCTTATAAGAATCACGTTTGTTATTGCTGTTTTTGATTCTTATAAGCGGTTGATTCTTATAGCCGAAATTTAGGTTTTTGGACAGGCACACACACACCTATATATACATATATGAGATAATTTACCATAAAATACTCTTTAATTTACTTCAATTCTTTTATTAAAATTCTTTTTTATAATTTTAAAAATACAACTTAATTTCTAGACCTATAAGTAGATACACATGATTATATTAAGAGAAGAAAAAAATCCAATATTTGTTACAACATACCTGCTTAACAGTTTTAACATTTCAACTACAGGAAGGGAGTAAGAAAAAGTTTTCTATGGTAGTTTGACGTAATGAAGTTTTCAGGAAACTGTTTATACCTCTTTCGATGCCAATAGTCTCCGACGAAGATTCACCTTCTAGATTACGTTTCATGGTTTGATAACGTGCTGAATCTACTAATGTCACGTTTGCCTAAGTGATAGTGGACACTTCGCCGAAGATTTATGTGTTTCAGGGTCCAGGAAGCCGCAACCAGGATGTGGGAGGTGGGAAAAAAGAGTCCCTATTTTTGTTTGTCAGTGGAGAAAAGTGAAATCGGACCCGGACGGGTAAAGATGCCCCTGGGCCAAGCTAATAGGACAGTGTTGTGCTAAAGCGTTTAAGGGGAAACTATTATGTTATGTCTAACAAAGAAAGGGATGAATTTTACGACTATATTCCATCCCATCTTATCAATCTTTCTTTTTTTTAAAAAAAGAAAGAACTTTGTGCCTTTTGAGGGTTTAAGTGGCTTTTTTTGAAAAATGAAAGGAAAGCGAAGAGTGTAAACTGATTCTTAAAACCGGTGGATTGATTCTTTAAAGCGAAAATTTTAACATGGAAATAATACATTTGTTTTTGTTTTCGAGATATTGATTCTTATAAACGGTTGATTCTTATAACCACTGATCACTATAAGCTGTGGTTACTGTATTATGTCCAATCTAGTTCAATCATCCCTTACTATGGGTATTCAATTTCGTACTATATCTTTATGTGATATTCTGTGCCTTTCTGTGATATTCTTTCTCTATTATCGCGCAGACTAGTTTCATTGTCTCCATTTTGTATCTACTTTAGTTCACTACTTAAACTTGAGAGGAATGGGCTGTATATCTGCTGTTCGGGCTTTCTATTCCACCCTCTTTTGCTATTTTTTGCGGTTTAGACATATGAAAGTAAACTAAAAATTATCTAAGAAAAGTGTCTTGTTTCAAACAAGACTGGCATGTTATCCTCAAACTCAAATTTCATATAATTAGCGAATCAATAATATCATTGACAAACAAAGATCTCCATGAAGATTGATTTTTCTAGCGGTGAATAGAAAGCTTTAAACTGATGCGCAAAAGTTTTTTTTTTTTTTGAGCGCGGAGGCACATGTCACTTGACATTCGCCTGTATGCACACCGCGAGACTGCTGGCCATTCATTTAAGATGCGTAAAAGTGTAATGATATGTTTATTTTTAACCCTTCAGCGAGCGTGCCAATTTTTGGGTACACCAGCAGGCGCGCGTTGCATAAAGTGCAACGTCTCTTTCAACCTTGATCATTCCTTTCGTAATAAGCTTTATTTTTTCAAATTGAAAATATTAATTCTGCGTTTTATGACAAGATATAAAATGTTGATAATACTGAGATATATTTATAATTAAAGGCGAAAGAATGCAGATACAATCGCCTTTTTCAAAACTGTCTGGTTTAATGCATCTAAGGACAACTTGCGAATCGATTCCTATTATGTCCAAAAAGCTAAAAAACAACGAGATTGTCCATCTTCGTGATATGCGGAATACCGTCTAATAGCTGCACATTTGATTTCCTACATCAACTCATAATTTTGTCGTATTGCAATCCAGTATAATCGCTGGTTTACCACGGTTAAATCACGATTAACAATGAATGGAAAGGAATACAAAGGTCAGAAAATCAGACCTACGTTAGAAAGGGTGCAGCTATAAATAGAAACTGCTTAGAACATTCAAAGATTACTTGTAAAAACACATCATTCAAAATTGCGAGAATGTTGCACTTTATACACGGGAGCGCCCGCTGAAGGGTTAAAATCAAGAAAAAATGCATTTTGAAATTGATCCTAATATTGATTAATCGTCTAAATCCATGAAAACAATATTTGTACATGTTATAGAGGGTTGTTTACATCAGTTTTGTTTTTCTTTCTAAGAAACTGCACCTAATAAACGCCACATAAAGAAGAGAAGAATAAAAAAGAACGTGGGCCTGAAATAGCTGTAGGGCAAAAAAAAAATTTGTTTCTGTGATAAAAACTCGTGTATCGCGGTGGAAGTTGCTTTATTTTTTTTCCCTTACAACATCTTATACTTGATATCAGCACTCGTGTTAAAGATTGTATCATGATTAATAGGTTTGTCAGGACCAGGGAGAAGTCCATACTCTTATATATGTCATTTTAATTAATTTCTGCAGAATATCCTTTCCGTACTTTATTTGTAATTCATGACTTAAGGCTGCTATGTACTAAGAAAAAAAATCGTATTTCCCTTTTCCTCTTCTTGCAGACTCTCATGGTGGGAAAGAGTCCAGTTGACAGTTCGAGAATTCCACCCCCCTTAGGATTGACATTTTGAGGGATTGTAATGGCTCTGTCTCTATAGGGGGTTAATCGCTGCCCCCAAATTTTTTATTTAAAATATATTTTGTCAACTATTTACAGGTACATAAATGCTGATAATCAAATAAAATTGGTATTGTCAGATAGCCCGGACTTTTCTGCAAAGCACTACAGGATTCATTTTATAAATTTCGTCTACCGAAGAAATTTATGAGCGTTTAAAACACACTAGACCAGATTTTTCTCCGAATAATTTAAATTTTAAAATATTAATTGCATTTTTAAAAAAAAATGATAAATGTACACAAATGTAAAATTTCTTTCTCTATGACGGCGTACAATTATTTTAAAAAAATCTTTGAATCCAAGTCGGCAATCCGTGGACAAATTTTCTCCATAGGTTAGCATTGAGGTGAGAGAATCCAATGGGGTTAGTACATAGTAGTCTTAAGATCATCAAAAAGCGCTTCTTCTTCGCTATTTTTAATGGGGTTTTTTTAGCCTGAATGACTTTTAAAAAGTAGAATACTAAGCATTTGAAAAATTATTATTATGCAATAGATGTTTACAGCTGGTAAGGAAGAATATAACCACTTCAAGTTCAGACTGAATATCTTAAGGGGCAAAATGTTTTGGGATGATTATAAGCTTTGTCCTAGTAAAATTTAAAGCAATCTAAAATTTTAATAATTGCATCTAGGAAAATCTTGATAATTATCAATATTTTAAGCATAAAATATTAGACTCTTAATATTCTGAACTATAATATCTAATTTCAGACCTAAATGTTTTATTCTGTAATTTTATTTTATTTTTTACTTTTTATTTGATTATTATTTATTTCTTTTATTCGATTATCATTCATTACTTTTATTTATAACTTGCATTTATAATGCTATAAAAAGTTACCAAACATAGCAAAACCTTTCTCGCTCATCTATAAACCTCAAGAGTCAGAGTACGAATCGTAGTCTGTACACTGAAGTAACCCGTATAGGACATTCTTAGGGAATTTATATAGATGAACAAATTACTAACAGGAAACTGGATGCGGTTTAACTGCAGTTACTTTGCAAAGTGATATAAGTATAAAAGGGAAATTCTAAAGGAGACTTAAATAATGCGTATGTATATAACACTGTTGTTGTTGCTAACGCACCCTAACCGGTAGTGTTCCAGACCAAGTCCATATAGGCTTTGCGGTCTGAAGAGTGCAGCTCCAGTTTTATAATAGCTCCACAAGGGTCGGAGTCCATCTTAGCTTGGTGTCACCTAATTTTTTGACAAGCATCTCTGGGGGCGACATCTGGGGGATCGTACACTCTTCCATCCTCCCTGACCTCATAGAGGAACTTTCCGGTCTACGAATCTATAGACCGGCCCATATCCGGCATAGACACGAAAGTATTTAATGAAGCTTGTAGAGATTCCGAAATCCGATGCGCTACCACTAGGCTAGTACATCGGGACCATGTAGCACTATATGTAAAAAACACATTTGGTACCTTATGGGTAAGTATTTAGCTGATTCGCTTGACAGTGGAAATAATTTTAAAATATTGCCCCAATATAAATGTTTACTGATTTTATTTGTCGGATATTCATAGAAATTAGCAAACGGAACAAGAAAAGAAATTAAAAAGGCAAGGGAGTCAATAGATGCTTAGAATATAAGGATGTAAGTATCCGCTATAATGAATAAATTAATGTTCGAGAGATTACGCCAAACTAAATTAGACATCAGACGGGATATTGTTTAAAATTGATATAAACTCTTTTAAAGTTATTACAAAGTCATAGGTCGTGGAATAAAACTGCTTAAGGCGGGCAATGTAAAAAAAAAGTTAATATTAATTCGTTTTCTATTTTAGTACGCGTACATTGTATTTTTAACTCTGATGAGCTTCACAGATCTAGTCATTATGATCACGAAAAAAATATAAAATAAGCGATTTTTCGAGTTTAACCAGCTGCTCTTTAGCGAATTTTCACGGATAGTAAAATTACAATCTATTTTGCATTAAACGGAGCGTTTAATCCGTTTATACGCAGATAGCACTTTTCTCATACGCAGCGCTTTCGAAGGCCGAAACCACACCCGATTTTGCAATTTATTTGATTTCTCACACCCGAACAAGGTTAGCGAAATGCCGCAGAGAAAAATAAAAAAAGATTAAGTCGGTTTACTTACTAACGAAAAATTCATCACCCTAGTATCCATTAGGATGTGTATGACAGAAAAAAAAAACTTATCGCGTAACGGTGTGTAAAATCCAAGGACACGCCCTTAACAATGGGTGCTGCCGCGTATGTTCCAGTTAACCTCGATTAGTCGGAAGCTTATCGAAACAGAAATGAAATTAGCTATTAATTTATATGGCGTCAAAATATGAATCCTAAGAATTTCAAGGCCAGGTTTTTATTTCACGACAAAGTTCTAAATGGAATATCATTAATCGCTCAGAAGAATGGACTATTACTTATTACATACCTCTAGAAGAATATTTTTCGCTAAGAAACTATTGAGTAAGCGATTAAAATCCTACAGATAAAACGGAAAAATACTATCTTGGAAAATCTGATGAAATAACTGTTTGCGTAACCTTCGAGACAAAGCGTCCAGTTTTAAAAAGGATATTAAACTATGAAAAACAAAGTTATCAATCAAATATTCATGGTCAAATTAATTTATTGTCAATCGAGTATGAAACGACAACAGGGTATTTTTGTATATTATCACTGATAAATTCAGTTTATGAGTACAAAATTCAACAGCAAAAGTGAATATCGCGAATTAATTTTTACTTTTCGATCCTCAAAACCCAATTATAACTTCCTTATTTTTCTTTTAAAGTCATGTGCACTACACAAATTAAATGAAATTTTAATATGATCTTTGGTAACTTTCAACATTATTCAATTATTAACCCTTGAAGCTGAATGAAATGCGGGCATCTGTTTATCATAAAAATATAGTACTACTTTAGTTGAGAATCGCTGAAAGCTCGAGGTCCCTACTATAAAAATTATTTGTCCTCTACTTTCAGTCATTAGTTCTTACGCAGCAAATATCAAACTAGCGTAATAAAATGATACGTTTTATACGTAGCTCACTACTGCCGCCCACGTGGTATAGTAGTTAGCTTCGTAATCTTCTACACTGTGGGCTTGGGTTCAAATCCCGTTTAAGGATTGGTCGTTACGGGGACTCACTACCCTTAAATCTTTAAAACATTCGATTTTTAAAAAAAATATATATGTTTAAGCCTGATCATTTCTGAACAAAATAAAGCAAACCGCATGAAAATATTCCACTTAGTTCTATATTGATATTCTAAATATTTAATTACTGATCAAGTTTATGGTAAGAAAAATTTTAAACTCATTTTTCTCAAAATGCAATTTTGCATCATTCCGCAACTGATATCTCAAAAACTATGAAACATAATTCCGTGAAAGTACTGGCAGGAAGCGTCACGTAACGAAAAATCGTTATGCCCCCTTCATAAGAGCTTTTTCTCAAGGACTCTGTGGCTGAATGGTTATCGCATCGGACTACGGAGTATCGGACTATCGCACTACGGAGCGAGAGGTCCCTGGTTCAAATCCCCGCACAAGCGCTGGCCGTTTCTATTCCCACTCATTCTTGGAATAGAGCAGTGTATATATAAAAATATATGTATTAATATACATATATATATATAATCAATAGAAATCTACATATTAAATCACGTTTAGAGTTGAAAAAATAACGTAAGAAACTTCGTTCCTGACGGGGGTCCCCCGACCGCGCAATTTTTTTTTACCTCATGAATATTCATACCAAGAGAATTAGATCGCGATTCAACTTTTTAAAGTTTTCAAGTTAATAATGAACCTCATCACTAGCGGAATATCCCCCCACTCTTATAATTTGATGAGGCCACATTAAGAAGTCCAAGAAATTCTCCGCAAAACCCCAATGCATGCCTAAAACTTTTGAAATTGTCTAAATTTTGCCCTGATGCACAACCCGTCATGAACCCCCATATAATCTCACGTTTTTCTATCACCGAATCAAGCCAATTTACCGCTAAATTCGAGCCTGATTCTTTTTCTTTGTGGGGTGGGGGATCATAAGAATAGAAAACATATTTTCTTTAGAAAAGAATTCCGGAAATATTCGATATTTTGGTGTCCCTGATAGAGGCGTTCTGAATCATATACGTCTAAATACAGTCGAACCTCCATATATCGAAGTAGCAAAATGCCGGTAAAAAATTCGATATATAGAAATTTCGATATATAGAATTGATCTTAGTTTTATCATAATTCTCCTAAAACATTAAAATTAAAGCTAATTTTCGTATAAGAAACTCCATTTTCAATTTATATGCGAATCACATTAAATGAAAGTTAATAACTAAATATGAATTAATGTGAAAGATTTATTGAGTACTATATACCTTAAAATAAAAACTATAATCCAGACAGTAGTTACAGTGATCACAGTTACATTCTTTAAAAAAAAATACGAATATCTTGCTGAACAGCAAGTTTTGCGGAAAGTTCAAAGAAATGCTCGCATTTATTCAGTCCATTAAAAACTTTATCAGGTACATTTTCCACGAATTGAAGTCCACGAAGTATTGTTTCAAACTCAGAAAATTGGGAGATTTTATTCTAAAGTGGAATAAAATCTCCCAATATGTTGTGAAAAAAATGTCGATGTATAGAGATTTTTTCGATATATAGAAACAGGTTTTCTATGTAATGAACATGGAGATTTCGATTATAGAAAATTTCGATATAGGGAAGTTCGATATATGGAGGTTTGACATAATCATATACGTCTATATATCGCACCCCGGCAAGAAAAATGACACAATTCAAAAAATGGCAGTTTTGAGGTTCTGTCATTGAAAAATATGTATGATGTGCCCCATCGTGCTGGAAAAGCGATACGTCTCTATCTCGCAATTTGTCCACCTGAGGGCAGTTGTATCAGTTTTATTGTAATGCTAGTTCAAGCTGTATAGTATTCTTTAAGTTGATTTTTCTCAAATGCTGCATTTTTTTCAGTTGTGTCACCTTTTTTACCGGGGTGTGAATGATCCTGCCATGTTGCTAACTTGGTAGTTTTATGATTTTAGCTAGGCTTGTGGTGGCCCAGTGGCTCGCTGGTTTTCGGTGCTGAGGGTGCTCAGATCGAATCCCGGCGTTGCGCCACGAAAAAATGCCTCCGTTTGTATTCGTCCCTTCATAGGGGTTAATGCTATCCGCCTATATGGTGCCCCCATGATAAAATGGACAGAAAAACTGGGGCGTAGTATAGGCGAATGTTTAACTACAAGTGCCTCCGCATTGGAAAAAAAAATTATTTTAACTATATATTTTCACTGAATGTAAAGCTTAATGGAGTTTGACAATTTATTGTGTCTCTTTTTGACTTCGCTCACTACAAATTCGCGTCTTCTTAAAGAAAGTCAATAAACCCAACTGTAAAATTGTTAGGCATTCACTGATTGAAAAACTAACTTTTAAAGGCTATCTTACATAAAAAACCCATTTTTATTTTTAAACAATTATACGCTCCAAATATGTAATACCTATTTATATAAATACTTAAAGGTTCAAGATTATAATTTAAGAAATTATTAATTGTTCCATGACTAAACTATGTATCTTTTTCTGATGTTATCAAGATGCACTTGAAAAGAATTATAATATACTTTTCGAACAACTTATCAAAAAATCGGACATGAATCAACCTTTCCGATAAAAAGATTTGCAGTTTAACTGAATGACCTTTACAACACCAACTCTTCTTGCCTATTTATAGTTATATACTCCCTTTTTCAACAAGCGCTTTTTATGCTTATCTAAAAGGAAAAAAATAGTACAACGAACTGTAGCTTGATTTATGACTTTTTACGCAGAGTTAACACTTACTTATAAATTTTTATCACACGTGCAATATCACAGTAGTAGGCAATGGGCGTATTAATATTCGACTTCCTTTAATATTTCTTCAGAAGAATTAATGTTCAGAGTTCAAAAAGGTAAAACCCATCTATTCTGTAGTTGCCACCCATAAAATTAACATGCGTAAAGGCATATCCGGTGATCTTCGTTATGAATTGGTTTTGAGGAACGGAAAGCATACGTTACCCTCTGAGTTGATAATTGTGAGCGCACTGTTTTCTTTTTATCTGAAAATTCCATGATTTCTAGGCGTAAGTTCTCATTAAAGGAAAATGCACTTACCCATTTTTATCAATCACAATCTGCGAGAATGGGAGAATCGCAGAATTGTGCTGTAGCACCGTGTTAAATTTTACAATTACGGATTTCCATACCTATTTTCAGTTAGTTTTTAATAGAAAATGTATTTTAAGGATCTCACGGATGGGACTGTAAATGTTTTATTCCTCTCCGTTTTCTCTGAATGACATTTTTTACACTCGTTTGACAATTTAGACTGCCCGAGAGAAAGAGTTTTTTGGGACGCATAATTTAATACTTTTCTCCCCCTATGGTAAATAGAAAAAAAATCCTCAATTTAAGTTATCTATACTTATATATAAAGAGAGAGAGCGGATTTTGAATGTGGAGGGTAATCTCCGGAACCACTGCACCTATTTGAAAAATTCTTTCACTATTTGAAAGGCACATTATTCCAGATGGACATAGGCTATACATTATGTATATCTAATCAGTAGAAAGAAAGTTAGGGACCTAAATGTTGAGCTGATGCTTCACCTTTACGACTTTTCCTTTGTCAACCATAGTCAAGTAACCATAGCAACACATCAAACGATATTTTCATTTATTGCCAGTAAAACATTTAATATTTTAAAGATTCAAGTGGAGGAGGTATTGATAAATACAAAAAAGATTTTTGAAATTGGCAACGTGTAAGGGTTTATTCTTGCATCTAATGAGGAAGTGACAGTCTAAATGGTCAAGTAAATGAGGTCTCAGTTTATAGCAGAGTAGAAGGGCAAGGAACTTGTACTCTCCTTAACTCTTACAAGGAGTAGCCCGTGATCCAAGATTCTGAGAAGACATTTACCTGCTAAGGTCCGAAGTACAGAATCCGATTAAAAAACAAATGTACCTGATGATGCGCTCCGTAAAGAATACACGAAATGCATTAAAAAATGGAGTGCGGCAAAAATAAAGAAAACCAGTACAATGTAAAAGCGGAATGCTGTTTCAGGTTAAAAATAGCTATCTGTTTCAGGGTGTAATGTTTCTGGGTATAGCGTATTTATCTGTTTTGGGATCTCACTTTTGTATCTTAAACATATTTTTAAACGCTTTTAGTTATACTTCCATTTTTTGCAATATATCCAAAACAGCCTTTAGTTTTTACAGTGGTATTAAGTTCTCAAGTTAATACTAAGATTATTGAAATTAGTAGAGTTAAAAGAGTAGTAACAACATATATTTTTCCTCTTTCCCATTGCAAACACGGGGAAAGAGAGAAAGAATGCTTGATTTAGGTAAAACGGGTGCAGTATAGGGCGTCTCCTGTTTTATTCTAGCTTATGATCATAGTCTGGGAATTCGGAAACTATTTCATCCGTAACGGTATCGAGGTTAACCAAGTTGCTAATATGGGACCTGGCTATATTTAAAAAGGTCGAATGTCTAGGTCAAGCCTAATAGGAATATTATTGATGAGTAGAAGGTAACCCGTCATTTTGACGTCATAATACTAATAATGACGTCATAATGGAAAAAGTATATGAAAATTAAAAAATATCCCGAATTATCTAACAATATTGCATTTAATCCACACCTTGTAAAAGCAAACGCTTTCATTATTTTTTATTTATTTAGTTTTTCATGCGATTGGAGTAGTAGACTGCCATCCAACCCGTCATTTTGACGTCATAATACTAATAATGACGTCAAAATGGAAAAAGTTTATGAAAGTTAAAAAATATTCCGAATTATCTAACAATATTACATTTAATCCACACCTTGTAAAAAGCAAACGCTTTCATTATTTTTTATTTATTTAGTTTTTCATGCGATTGGAGTAGTAGACTGCCATCCAACCCGTCATTTTGACGTCATAATACTAATAATGACGTCAGAATGGAAAAAGTTTATGAAAGTTAAAAAATATCCCGAATTATCTAACAATGTTGCATTTAATCCACACCTTGTAAAAAGCAAACGCTTTCATTATTTTTTATTGATTTAGTTTTTCATGCGATTGGAGTAGTAGACTGCCATCCAACCCGCCATTTTGACGTCATAATGCTAATAATGACGTCATAAGGGAAAAAGTATATGAAAGTTAAAAAATATCTCGAATTATCTAACAATATTGCATTTAATCCACACCTTGTAAAAGCAAACCCTTTCATTATTTTTTATTTATTTAGTTTTTCATGCGATTGGAGTAGTAGACTGCCATCCAACCCGTCATTTTGACGTCATAATACTAATAATGAAGTCAGAATGGAAAAAGTTTATGAAAGTTAAAAAATATTCCGAATTATCTAACAATATTGCATTTAATCCACACCTTGTAAAAAGCAAACGCTTTCATTATTTTTTATTTATTTAGTTTTTCATGCGATTGGAGTAGTAGACTGCCATCCAACCTGTCATTTTGACGTCATAATGTGCTAATAATGACGTCATAAGGGAAAAAGTATATGAAAGTTAAAAAATATCTCGAATTATCTAACAATATTGCATTTAATCCACACCTTGTAAAAGCAAACCCTTTCATTATTTTTATTTATTTAGTTTTTCATGCGATTGGAGAAGTAGACTGCCATCCAGTTTTTTACAGCTCACTACGCGATATGAATACTTGAGCTACTTGATTCATTCACATTCAAGCTTGTTTACTTTCAGAATTCATCGCAAAAGTAAACAGATTTTTAAAAACTGTTAAATATACAGCTAAAAGCATCCAATTTTTTTTAGTTCTGAATGTTTTATAGAAAAATAGGCTGAACAAACGTGATTTGATGGAGAAGATATTTGTTTTTAGGTAAGAAAAAATTCTGATCCACATCTGAAATTGAAATTAAGCCTAACCGGCTGTTTGTTTACTGAGGGCTTCAATTGAAAGATGAGTACAGCCCGGAAATGTTATACAGAGACAACGGCTATTATATATATAATTCTGGAACCTTCCCTAATTTTTCTCAGTGTCTTATAATAATGATATTTTTAAATGTCCAATGTTAGTCTAGGAAATGAAATTCGACATCAACGCAAGGAATTTTTAAAAATGATCGACAAAAATAATAAGGATCCATAAATATTTCGAGTTTAGGATATACAGTCGGACCTCTATTTAACGAAGTCGCTAAATCCCGAAAAAAAGTTCGTTATATGGAAAATTCGTTAAATAGAGATTCACCTTTTAAAATACTTTAAACTACACAAAACAGATTTTAAATTCACAAACACTAAATATTATTAATAAAAGTAATTGATCCCACCTTTGTTTTTAAATCAATGTTTATTTGTTTTATATATCTTACCCATCAAACAGAAATCTGCAAGGAAAACAAGAATAAAACAAAACATTTTCCGGTAAGACACTGTATTTTCAATTAAAAAAATTATATTAAAATTAATGAATTTTAATGGCATTATCGCATTTATTATAGCAAGTAATTTTAAGCATACATTACCCCATGCGTCCTTAAATTTAATTACTGATAAAGTCTGTTAATTTTGTCTTGAGTTTTTTGTTTGAAAAAGTGTTTTCTCTCGTAATACGTCTCTCATCTTTGCAATGCACCAAAAAACCTTTCAGGCGTATTTTCTTCAAACTGCAACCCTCGTCGGAATGTGTTATAAGAAAGTTAATGTGTTAAATGTGTTAAAAGAAAGAATAAGTTTGAAATGTTCAGAAATATTTTGAGAAATATGGAGAAAAAAAAATATTGAATCACAAGAAAAAGTTCGTTAAATAGAGAATGCATTTCACTATTTGGAGGTTTTTTTTACGAAGAAATTCACAAAATGTTCTTGGTTCCAAGGAAAAGTTCGCAAAATAGAGAAATTCGCAAAATAGAGGTCCGATTGTATTTTTCAATTTTTTCTGCTTCAGATTGTAGTTTAATTGCACTGGAGACTTAAAATATATTAAACGCAACCTCTAGGCTTTAATTTCTTTCTTTATAATAATGAATACGTTGAGCTTTTATGTTTTAAAATCAACTTTCTTCAAACAAAAACTGAGTGTCTCTGTCTGGAACCTAACAATCTACTTTGCTAAGATATTAAATTTAAATGGAAGTTTTTAACTTTGATTACTCACATTAATTCTTAATTATCGTTGAGAGCTAAGCGACGTAACATCAATTTTAAGAGTCTTTTTAGAAACCTCATTCATATGTGTTTTGCATCACATATGGATAAATATACCTCGTCATATATAGCTATAAATCGCTATACACATTTGGAAGAATTAATGATGTTCTCGCGGAAGTCCACAATAGAACCAACATTAATTCTCATTAGTTTTTAAAATTAAATACTTAACAGTTTAAATTTCATCAAGTTATTTTGAACATCTAAAAATTAAAGGCTGCTACATATTTCAAATATAATACATTGAAAGTTGTTGTTTTTTTCCCCAATGCGGCAGACGGTTTCTTGGACATTATCCTTACCGCCATATGACACCGCGGTTTTGCTGGCAACTTTTCTGAGAGCACCTTATAGGTGGACCAGCATTACACCCCTATGGGCCGGTCCCGTAATTTTGAACCGATTCAAGTAACGAGACCGGAACACTTGACCCCGCAACTCCAGAGGTAAAATTAAGAACTTGGATGGCATTGCAGCCACGTCATATTTTACGTACCCGGCCACCATTAGTGAACACGGCGGTGGGTTTGTCAGTGACCGGCATCGAACCAGAGACGTTTAGATCACTGGCTCGCTGCCTTTGCCAACTGGGCCAATGAACATATTGAAAGTTGTAATTACTAGACTTGTAAAAAAAAAATTACTGTTTAAATTTTCTCTCCCGTCTATATAATCAGTTATCAAATAAACATAGACTTCTATTATGTAGAACACGTACATAAAAATTGTAAATTGTTTTATTATTGGGTACGAAAACTAAGGCTATAAACGTATAGAAATATTTTTTGCCTATTATACTCGTAAAATATTATAACTAAAATAACAAAACAAAAAGACTTAGAAAACTTAAAGGGATTAAAAGAATATAAGTGTTAGTCGCTGAAAATTTAAGGAAAAAATTAAATAATATAATCAAATATATGAAGCCCTAACTTGTAAACTAAAACCAACTATCTATATATATAAAACAGTTCCGTAACTGACTCACTGACTGGCATACAACGCACAGACCAAACCGCTGGACCTAAAGGGCTGAAATTTTGCATGGAGATTCTTCTTATGGTGTAGGGGTGCACTAAGAAAGATTTTTGAAAAATTCTTAGATATTTTAAAATTAAATTTTTAAGCTGTTTTAGTGACTTTTTTAAGTTTGCATTTAAAATAATAATTTGAGGGTTATAAAATTTATATCACGAGAAAGATCATTAAAATTCCTTTAAAATGAAATCTTTTTCGAATCTTTACCTCCATTTTCTGATTTTTGGTGAATTTTTAAAGATTCATTTTTAGAATTTAATTTATTAAATGCCGATCACGTGATTTCTTTTTCTGGTACTTTAAATAAATTTATCGTAACGTGCATAACAACTAAATAAACAAAACATATTTTTTTTCCTTACTAATGCGGCAGACGATTGGACATTATCCAAAAAAATATTAAAATACGGTAAAAGAAATGTTCTACAAACTGTACTATATTAACTGTACTATATTCTTTAGTATTCTTTATATTAGATTTAGTTACGATTTTCTTATAAATATATATATACACACACACACACACACACACATATATATATATATATATATATATATATATATATATATATTTTACATCAATTGTATACATTGATCGTCGTATTTATCATATAATATATATATATATATATATATATATATATATATATATATATATTTGGCATGAATTGCATACATTGACCGTTGTATTTAATTTGAATGTACTCCGTAGCGAAGTACGGGTTTTCAGCTAGGATCTGATAAAAACGAATAAAAATACTACTAGATAAAATCCAGGAAAACTTCTAAAATGTAGTAGCAATTGTAAGATTAGAAAGTTGTTTTGAGGTTTATACAAAAAAAAAATGAATAAAAAAATAAAAAAACAGAAATTTTAAAAGATAATTTTAATACATTTAAAATTAAAAAATAAAGGATTATACACCATTATACATTTAAAAAAATGGTAGTATTAAAAATTCTACATGATAGGGAATATTGATAAAATCAATCATACATTGACACATAGATGTATGACATAGATCAAATCTCCTTCAAAGTATTGAATGAGATTTTTATCAATGGAATGCTATGCGTTAAGTAGGTTTTATATGAAAAAGTGGAAATGCAGATTTATTGCTTTAGACGAGAGTGTGAAGGAAAGTGCGAAAAAAGGTGGGAGAAAAGCTTAATAATTTGCATTCTAATCGTGTTATTGACTTACCTTATATGACGTCCATAATGATTCACAGAAGTAAGATATTTAGGACATATGCACGTCATTTATGTGACCCTCTTTTTTTTAAAAACAAGCAAACATTTTACCTCATTTTTATCCTATTATTCAGAGATTTTTATAAATGAAGACCATTTTTGGGTAACACTTTATACTGGGTGAAAATTAATTGTTGCGTTGATACTTATTTTAAGATCTGTAGAATCTATAAGAAAAAAAGTTAAATAGGTAAACATGCTGACTAGTGACGCGTTTAAATGCCACCATTATAAAAATAATAAAGAGACTAAAAATAATTTATATATACAGGGTTCCCATCTATATCCGTTACACCCACCTTAACTTCTGAACGGTGACAGCTTAGGCCATGAAGTGGGTGTCTAGGTATAGTAAAAAGGCTATGCGCTACTCGATGAGACAACTTAGAACGCCGTCTATCGGAAGATTTTGTAATTAGCGTTTTTATCTCAAAAACGGTATGAGATACGGGAAAAAAGTCAATTACAAAGTTGTTTAGCATTATCGATTTAGTAAGAAAAGACACCTTGCGCACATTAATACTCAAAACAGAATGTAAAAAAGGGACATTTATTTGGTCGCGATTTTCACCTCTATGGCGTCGGGAAACGCGAGCGAAGCTCGAAAAGACCAGAGAATCCAGTCCAGAGTGCAAATGTATATAGTGACTAATGGAGAGCATTTTCAGCAACATAAATAAATTATCCTGAAGATAGGGAAGCGTCTCAGTTTCTTTCTTCCACTCTTTATGACAATTTTCGAAATCGTGACCAAACAAATGTTCATTTAATACATTCTATTTTAAGTATAGATGTGCGCAAGGTATCTTTTCTTACTAAATCGATGATGTTGAACAACTTTGTTATTGACTTTTTTCCCGTATCTCGTACCATTTTTGAGATAAAAACGCTAATTCCAAAATTTGCCGATAGATGGCGTTGGAAGTTGTCTCATCGAGTAGTGCATAGCCTTTTTGCTATACCTAGACACCAACTTTATGGCCTAAGCTGTCACCGTTTAGAAGTTAAGGGGGGGGGGGGTAATGGATAGAGGTGGGAACCCTGTATAAAATAGTAACAGTTGAAAACTTTTTATATGATAAAATGTTTTTTACACTAGCAATGAACAAGTAAAAAAATAATGTGACGCGTAGTATAAGATATAAATAACATGCAGCAAATAACATGTAGGGGTTGTAACGGATAGAGGTGTGAACCCTGTATAAAACTGCCCGATTTCTGACGCAATATAAACGTATTCTTAACGCAGAGTAACAACTAACAAAGTTCAACTGTTGAACATTTATTAAATTCAAAATATATAACAGTACTGTAGCTGATGTCAAGTTTGTTTGTTTTTTTACCTCGGACAATCCCGACGTATAGGATTAAAAGTGTAGTGAGATTCCCAGGGTTGCAGCCAATAAAGGGACAGGTAGGAATCTTTTTCCCGACATGGCTTTGATTTTCAACGGACGCTAGCCAAAAACATCAAACACACGATAAACGTTCAACGGTGCAACTTTGTTAACTGTTACTCTGCGTTAAGAATACGTTTTTATTTCGACAGAAATGGGCAATTTTATATATATATATATATATATATATATATATATATATATATATATATATATATATATATATATATATAAATTATTTTTAGTCTCTTTATTATTTTCTATATGGTAGCACTTAAGCGCGTCACTTGTCATCATATTTACTTATTTTACTTTTTTTCTTTTTTAACCCTTCAGCGGGCGCGCTCGTGTACAAAGTGCAACATTTTCGTAATTTTGAATGTTTTGTTTTTACATGTAAGGTTTGAATGCCGTATGCTGTTTCTGTTTATAGCTACACTCTTTCTAATGCAGGTCTGATCATTGCATTCCTTTCCATTCATTGTTAGTTCGTGATTTAACTGTAGTAAACCAGCGATTATACTGGATTACAATACGACAAAAGCAGGAGTTGATGCAGTCGATCAAATGTGCAGCTATTACACGGACAATCTCATTCTTTTTCAGGTTTTTGGATATAATAGGAATCAATTCGCAAGTTGTCTTTAGATCCAATAAACCGGACAGTTTTGAAATAAAGCGATTGTATCTGCATTCTTTGGCATTTAATTATAAATATATCTCAATATTATCAACATTTTATATCTTGTCATAAAATGCAGAATTATGATTTTCAATTTGAAAAAAAAAAGTTTATTTCAAAAAGAATAATCAAGGTTGAAAGAGACTTTGTGCCACCCTTCGCCTGTTGGTGTTCCAAAAAATTGGCACGCTCGCTGAAGGTTTAACCTGAAATATTCAGCATTTTGTTCTGTCAAGCCGATAACCGTGAAACGTTTTAAACAGATACCTGCCTAAATAAGGAAAGGGTATAATTACGCAACTGAGAACTGATAGATATTCACATACTAAAATAAAAATTCCTCAGCATGAACCAGTCCATAATCGAAATGGGAACTCGGTGAATCAGTTATCTATATATATAAAGCAGTTCCGTAACTGACTCACTGACTGACATACAACGCACAGACCAAACCGTTGAACCTAAAGGACTGAAATTTTGCATGGCGATTCTTCTTATGGTGTAGGGGTACACTAAGAAGATTTTTGAAGAATTCTTCTTAGATTTTTTTAATTAAATTTTTAAGCTGTTTTTTAACTTTTTTTAAGTTTGCATTTAAAATAATAATTTCAGGGTTAAAAATTTATATCACGAGAAAGATCCTAAAAGTTCCTTTAAAATGAGATCTTTTTCGAAACTTTACCTCGATTTTCTGATCTTTGAATTTTTAAGATTAATTTTTAGAATTTAATTTATTAAAGGCCGATCACGTGATTTCTTTTTCTGGTACTTTAAATAAATTTATCGTCACGTGCATAACAACTAAATAGACAGAATTTTTTTTTCTTTCTAATGCAGCAGACGATTGGATATTATAAAAAAAAAATAAATATCCCTTACGATTTTTTTATAAATATATATATATATATCTAACATTTACATCAATTGTATATATGATCGTCGCATTTATATAAATATATATCTATATATTTATTTATTTTTTTGCATTAATTACATACATTGACCGTTGTATTTAATTTGAATGTACTCCGTAGCGAAGCGCGGGTTTTCAGCTAGTGAATGTATAAAACAATAAAATGGAAATATAATGGAAATATAATGGGAATATAATGGAAAGTACCATTGCTAGGGTAGTTCAGATTGTAGAATAACGGCATGAAATATAATGGGAATATAATGGAAAGTACCATTGCTAGGGTAGTTCAGATTGTAGAATAACGGCATGAAGTTTAGGAGAGCTGCTGGTCCTGGAAATAAGTCATTAAGTAACACTCGACACCTAAAAAGAACGACATTTGACGGGAAGTAAATGATACTCCCGGGCGGCGGTCATTGCAAAGGCTGTTATAGATTAAGTTATTGTTCATTCTGCTATTTTATTTACATAAAACAGAGAAGATTGTACGAAAGAAAAAGTAGTTCATCTTGAAATAATTTAGAGAAGATTTTTTTTTTCATTCCATTATGACGCTAGTACAGATCGAGCAGAAAATCAAACCTTGAGTAATTTGCAATAAGCTCTAGTACAGGAATTAGATCATTCAATAAAGGAATTCATATCGTAACCGAGGGTGTTGTTTAGCGGATACATTTAAATCGGGGAAACATTGTTTAATCGCAATTAATGAAAAGACAAAAAAGAATCAGTAGGCAGTAGTGAAAGGGTAAATAACGTTTAAGCTCTGCAACAACCTAATTATAGTGATGCAAATGATACCCTCTTAAAAGAGCAAAATAGTTATAAACTAAGGATAATTTGAGTTATAACACAAAAATGACACTAATTTTAATATGAGACACTAAAACTGTCTCCGTACCTTTCATCTGTTACGACAAATAGATATACACATTATTTTACAGAGAATCAAATAAAGGAAATCTTTAATTTTTTCTAATGATGTTTTAATTAAGATATTAAATACATTTCAGATATGTATTTTGATCCAGATAAATACCAAAAAAATTGTTGTGATTTAATGAAAATTAAATTACATAGCACAACATAAAACTTAAGATTTAAAAAAATATGCAATTCAAAATTGAATATGATTCATCTGTGGTAAGCAGCTCTTTTATTTTTCCAATATAATTTTATATTGTGAACATTTTTATATGATTTTTTGTTATTTCCTTAATACCATTTGTTTAAACTTTTTTTTTTCTCTGACTCCAACAATCAAGCATAAATGGCCCTCCGCGCAACTTATAAAAGAATTACAATGTACAGAAATGCCAACCTTTGCATTTAGTTGTGTAATATTTGTATCTTTAGATGCATTTTAACGTAGGATTACGTTCCTCAATAACGGTCCTTCGGAGAGAAATAAAATTGTCCTGCGTCGCGAGTTATAATTTTGGCAGCGCGCCAAACCCAATAGCAGTAAACAGTTAAACTGAAAAGTACCAAAATGCGTCAAAAAAAAAGAGGTAAGCAACGATAAGTAATCCTACGTTAATAACCCGCGGTAGCTTCCTTAGAAGATACTACTTGAATTTTTTTTTTTAGAAACAATCGATAATTAATTTAATACTAGCTGAGTGGCAACCCGATGTGTTGTTTTTTCGATTAAAAATGAAATGGTTTTATTTCTTACAGATTAAAAACTGTTTAATGACTTACAAAAATATATTAGAATTTTTAAAAAGCGGAATAATTATTTAAAATTCTCTTTTTCAAATTTCGGTTTTTGGCTTTTGAAATAATTCTTTCAAATTTCCGTTTTCAAATTTTGCTTTTTAAACAAAAAAGTTCATTCAATTAGAAAAAATTCTAAAGGTTTTAACTTCTCATTTCCTAAAACTAAAATTATTTCTGGTACTTTAAAATTATTTCTGGATTTCTATTATTAAATGACTCCGTTCTCAGACTCGTTCTCAACTAATAATTTTTCATTTTGGCAACATAGCCGAATGTAAATATTAAATCTCATAGGAGAAAAAGTGCTTAAAAAATAGAAAGACAGTTCTCAGGAATTCAAAATTGGTGGAGGAAGAATCCTCATCAGTTGCTCATTAATTAGAAACAAATTTCACGAACTTGCTGGAATTATTAGTGAGTAAAATAATAAGTCGAAAAAACTCCCCAATTCAGTTACATTAAGATACTATGGCGATCAGCGCGGGAAATTTCAAAAGTGAGTTTTGTAAGTACGCTTTTTTAGAATGATAACATTTTTTTATTAAATGTATTTGGTATATTTTGGAAGCTGATCATATAGCAAATGCCGATAAATCGTAAAATTGACATTAATAGGTGCAGAAAACCGAAATATTTGTCCATCAAAATTGTCGATTTCTTGAAATTCGGAAAACTGATTTGGGGAAAAAGCTTCGTTTGCAATGAAAACCATTTTTAACTTTGTAAAAATATGTATATCCTTAAAGATGAAGAGTTGTAAAACACATGGAAATAAAAAATTTGTCGATTGGTGGGCGGAAAAGTTTAATTTTGCATGCATGAAAATAGTGGAAATTTGCGAAACGAAAGGGAGCTGGCCCACCCGGAATGTCAGCTGTTTCTACTGTCCGCCTCTTTTGAGTTCGGCGGTTTTAATTTAACAATTAAAAAAGTTTAAAGTTTTGAAAGTTTAGGATAGCATCAGTGTATACGTCTCGTCCGTCTGCGTATATCGGTACCAGTCGCGATATCCTGCTATGCTCGGTTCGCTAGATTAGCCCGTCCCCGTGTCTGCTCACTAACATACATTTGTTTACCTTCAGCTGTTATTATATAGATGTATATGCGAGTGTTGCAGGAGTGAGTGGTGGACAAATGAAACTATTGACAAACAATAAAATGCTCTTAGATTAGATAACGCAATAGCGGTAGGCACGCATACTAGTATAAAAGCTTTATAGACAAAAAAAAAATTATCCTACTGCTGGTCCGGCCACAAGTTCTGCTCTGACTTCTCAAACTATTCATAGAAGAAGAAGGTACTGTGCACAGGTCCTGATTTCAAATAGGTAAGAGCTCTGAGCACTGGGCTTTAGTCCCTGCAATCGAGGCCCGTAATTTGCCGCGAAATCTGGACTCGATTTCAGGGCACTGCAAGCTCGTGCTCAGAGCCCTTTTATTGAAAAATATACATTTAATCGGGCGAGTCGCACTACATTTAGTTTATGCATGAAAAGTTTAAATTTACATTAAGGGGACAGTGGACCTTCAAACCAAACTTTTTTTGTTTGGGATGGATTTGCTTGAAATTTGAATATGTGATTAGAACCATAGATATGCAAAAGTGGTTAAAATTTAATGATGAAATATTAATAATTTATGAATTATTAATTATATCAAAAATTGGCCTAATTAAAAATGTTCCATGCGCATTTCTTTTGCATATAATACGGTCATTTTTATTTGCAGGATACCTTATAGAACTAACAATGAAAGTTATTGCTTATTTTAAGCATTCATTAAAAATATAAAGGGAAAAAAATAATAATTGTGAAAACACACTTTTTATTACGTAAAATACCTCTAAATCATCTTTTCGAGTACAAAATTTAGAAATTCTGAGCTACGAAGCATAATTATTTTCAATAAGATTTATTTGATATACAGTTAAGTATATAAAACTTAAATTTCAAAGCAATACGATAGTTAGAAATGCGCTTGGAGCAGTTTGAATATTCGTATGACATGAAAATTTTTATTTTGAGAAAAACATATTTAAAGTTATCGCTATTAGTAACCACATAATATCTAAATTAAATACAAATGCCTATAACTAGGAAAGTAATCACAGAAATTAAAAATTCTTTTTGCAACACATTCCTATTCGCCCGTAGTTTCACAATTCAATAAAAAATTTTTTAAATCGACTTTTTGGACAAATTTCACAATTTTGAAAGTCCACTGTCCCCTTAAGAAGCCTTCCAATTTTACCATGAAAGGAAGTGCTACAAGAGAATGTATTTAGGAAACTGGACAATAATTTTAACCTTTAGCTTACGGGGCCCATTTTTCTGATTCCCTCTTTAGAATGGGAAATTCCATACCCCCTTTGTAAGAACGTCCATTAAGGAGGGGTTTTATATATATATATATATATATATATATATATATATATATATATATATATATATATATATATATATATATATATATATACACTGCTGGCCACCCAAATTGCAACACCAAGAAAGACAAGAGATATCACAACAAAATTTATTTTGTAGATAACATATTGACCAAGTATCAAATGATTAAATTTATAGACTTTTGTGAAATTTGGTTCCTGCCAAAATCAGTATCCAGAGTAGCCGCCATTGTTGGAGATCACCGCTGCCACACGCCTCGGCATTGATTCAAAGAGACTTTGGATGAGTTCTTGGGGTACAGCAGACCAAGCAGCTTCCACACGTTGCCAAAGTTGATCTGCTGTGGCAGCTGGGGATGGAATCTGGGTCAATCGTAGAGCAACCATGGACCACATGTTTTCTATCGGCGAAAGATCCGGAGAGCGAGGCGGCCAGGGAAGCAATTCAATCTGGCGATTGACGAAGAACCGTTGGACAATGCGTGCCACGTGTGGTCGCGCATTATCCTGTTGAAATATGGTTGTGGGCAGGCTCTGAAGGTAAGGAAGGACAACTGGCTCCAACAACTCGGAGATGTAGCGCTGACTGTTTAAAATACCGGCAATGCGTACTAGAGGTGTGCGAGAGTGATATCCAATACCGCCCCATACCATAATACCCGGTGCAGGACCAGTGTGGCGGTGCATAACGCAGCTGTTCAGCATCCTCTCTTCACGGTGTCTCCAGACTCGAATGCGACCATCGTGGTGTTGCAGACAGAAGCGTGACTCGTCAGTAAAGACAATTTCATTCCATTCTGCCGTCCACATCCTTCTGTCATCGCACCATTGGCGGCGGAGACGTCTGTAGTTCTGCGTCAAGGATAGACAAAGCAATGGACGTCTTGCGGACAGACCATTCTGCTGTAAACGGCGTCGAATGGTACGCGCAGACACTGGATGATGCGTTACTGACTGCATGTGCTGTGCTATGGTTCGTGATGTGACTCAGCGATCCGTCACTGCCATGCGCACAATTTGCCTGTCATCACGTGAAGTGGTGCGCTGAGGTGGATGCGATCGAACACGCCGGTCCGTCGTACCCTCCTGCATCCAACGATCACATATCCGCATTACAGTTGTTTGGTTTCGGCCAACACGACTACCGATTTCCCTGAAAGATAATCCACAATCTCGGTAGGCAACTATCCTTCCTCTGTCGAACTCGGATACTTGATCAAAAGATGATCGCTGTTTTCGACGAGGCATAATTGATCGTTTTTTTTGAAAAAACCACAAGAAAAACACAATTGCGAACTTGAAATCGTCGAAATCTCCAAGCCTTAAATAGCGCTTTGAAGTGGCGCAACAGGCGCGCGTGATGTGCGTCTGCGCTGAAATTCTAATCATTTGCATATCTCACCTCCGCTAATGCATGTTGTAAATTTCATGTTATTTGCATGTTTCCTTCAGGGTGTTGCATTTACAGTGGCCAGCAGTGTATATATATATATATATATATATATATATATATATATATATATATATATATATATATATATATATATATGTATATATATATATATATATATATATATATATATATATATATATATATATATATATATATATACATATATATATATATATATGCATATATATATATATATATATATATACATATATATATATATACATATATATATATATATATATATATATATATATATATATACATACATATATATATATATATATATATATATATATATATATATATATATATACATACATATATATATATATATATATATATATATATATATATATATATATATATATATATATACATATATATATATATACATATATATATATATAAATATATACACATATATATATATACATATATATATATATATATATACACACACACATATATATATATATATATATATATATATATATATATATATATATATATATATATATATATATATATACACACACATATATATATATATACACACACATATATATATATATATATATACATTCTTGGGCCCGTATTCTTCGGATACATGCTATCCCACCCCGTAAGGAAAAGGTTAAACGAAAACTGGTGGATTTGATCGCAACAATAAGAAAATGCGCCTGAATAAAATTATCTTTAAAAAGCAAGAACACACTGTCTCTCTCTGTCTTCTTTATTTTTCTCTATTATCCTTTATATCTAATTTCGTATTTCGTATGCATTACTTCGCGGTAGGTAGTCGGGTGTTCGCGAGCAGCTTCCTGTAATATATCTTCAGGAGATACTCCTTATACCACACAAAGTAAGTAATCCCTATCTCTGAGCTGGTACCTCCCATGCAATTAAGATGCAAGGAAGGACACTTTTTAACGAAGCCCGGGCAGACTGCAGATAGTGCGCTGCGGTTTGGGGGAATGATGAAGGTGTTTTTTCATCCCAATTTTTCGTACTACGTGGGGCACCTTGACGCAAATAGGAAGATTACGATCGCTTTTTATTTTCAACTGTTGCCAGAAAATAATATAAAAATGACAAATATAGTATTTTTCGGTTTTTTTTTGTAAATGTTTCGGCAACGAATGAAAGAAACTGCAGCGAAGTTTCACATTTTACGAGCGCCAGAGAGAGAGAAAGAGTGACAGTTATTTCAGTCCGTAATGGACTCTTTCTTTATAATATTATACAGAACTCTGTTTTAATGAGAGTGTTCTGCATATAAATATTATAAACGTGATCACTGCTAAAAATCTGAATAAAGAATCTTTCATTCCAGTTTTCATCCTTATCTCGAAAGTAAATATTTTGGATCTCTTAAGGCTGCTATGTACGAAGAAAAAAATGGTATTTCCCTTTTCCTCTTCTTGCAGACTTTTGTGGTGGGAGGAGTCCAGTTGACAGTTCGAGAATTCCACCCCCCCCCTTAGGATTGACATTTTGAGGGATTGTAATGGCTCTCTCTCTATAGGGGGATTAAGCGCTGCTAAAAAATGGTATTTCCCTTTTCCTCTTCTTGCAGACTCTTGTGGTGGAAGGAGTCCAGTTGACAATTCGAGAAATCCACCCCCCTTAGGATTGACATTTTGAGGGATTGTAATGGCTCTCTCTCTATAGGGGGGTTAAGCTCTGCTAAAAAATGGTATTTCCCTTTTCCTCTTCTTGCAGACTCTTGTGGTGGGAGGAGTCCAGTTGACAGTTCGAGAATTCCACCCCCTTAGGATTGACATTTTGAGGGATTGTAATGGCTCTCTCTCTATAGGGGGGTTAAGCGCTGCCCCCAAATTTTTTATTTAAAATATATTTTTGTCAACAATTTACAGGTACATAAATGCTGATAGTCAAATAAAACTGGTATTGTCAGATAGCCTGAACTTTTCTGCAAACCGCTACAGGATTCATTTTATAAATTTCGTCCACCGAAGGAATTTATAAGCGTTTAAAACACACTGTACCAGATTTTTCCCCGAATAATTTAAATTTTAAAACACTGATTGCATTTTTTTTAAAAACGAAAAATGTACACAAATGTAAAATTTTTTTCTCTATGACGGAGTACAATTTTAAAAAAAATCTTTGAATCCGAGTCGGCAATCCGTGGACAAATTTTCTCCATAGGTTAACATTGAGGCGAGCAAATCCAGTAGGGTTAGTACATAGCAGCCTTAATTTAAGTGCGTTGAGCTCATCTGGTATGGCATAAAAAGACGCCTGGGAATTGAAGAACGAAAACCGAATAGAAGAAAGAATATTTAAGGCGACAATGGACCATGAAAAACTTTTTTATTTATTTATTAACCAATTGCTATGAAATTTTGTATACTTATACAGTGATATTTAGAGATGGAAATTCTAAATAAATAAAAAAAATCAGAATGTAATTAATTAAGATATTAATTAAAATCAGTTTGCTAATTACTCTATTTTAAAATGTTCCATGCGCATTAATTTTTGTCTCCGATATCTAATTTTCTCTCTTAAGCTAGCTTTTTATAGTTATAATAAAAGTTAGTAGCAATATTTGATTTACAGTCATATTTATAAAAACTAGAAAAGAAATCGATAAAAATAGGTCATTTTATGCAAAATTTTATCAAAACAATTTTTTTATTGTTAAAATTTTAAGTCGTTTTAAAATAGTATAAGGAATTGATTACTAAGTTTTATTCTAACATATATGAATAATCATTTTATGAAATTTTATGAAAATTCAAGAAAAATTATGACGCATGTAACATTTTGAACTTACCGAAACGACATGAAAACTTATTTTGAGAAAATGGCATTTAAAGTTTTAATTTGACGAACATTTCCATTGTTTACGTTTGAAAAAAAATGCTTATAACTCGGTTAATAATGATCGGATCAACATACTTTTTTTTAAACTTAAAGCTGGTGAGTTACAGAATTATTTTCTGAAAGAAAAAAAAATCGTTTTGGGGACATATTTTTGTCAATCTGAATGTCCATTGTCGCCTTAAGCTGCTGTTTTTTTTTTGTTTGTTTTTTAAGTTTTTTTTTTAAGTTTTTCACTTTCTGCGGAAATTTTACATCGACGGTTAGTGAAATGATTCATTTCATGACAGCACAACAGATGTCAAAATTTTACACTCTCTCTGCTGTATATCATTACCGTGTTATCTCGGTTTTCCTTGCATTTTCAGTTTGCATAAAAGATGTATCAATAAATTTAAATTTCTTCGTTACTACCAAGAGTTCTGGGGAAAGAATCTGGATTGAAAGCACAAAATATAATATTTATTACCTCTCTATTGGAGCTTACATCTAAAGATGGTATGACAAAATACCAAACCAGCAAATGAAGTTATACCCTAGATTCGACAATACGACGAATATTTTAGTCTTTGCGAAAAATTGCATGCCTCAATTTCTCAACATGTAAAAACAAAACAATAAAATTTTTGTTGCACAAAGAACTGTATGCTAGGTTTTAACAAATTTCTGATTTTTTTTCTTTTAAAATTATATGTTACCATGGAATATACAGTGGAATATCGATCGATCGTTTTCGGATCCATCGTTTTTCCGTATGTGTCGTTCATTTTATCCAGTCCCAACGATCATATTGCTTTGTTATGTTTCCGCATCTATCGTTTTCCCGCATTTTTCGTTCATTTCAATCGGTCCCTTAAAAAACGATCGATCGAGATTCCACTGTATTTGGGAATAATTTGCGGCTTGTTTTAAGAAAAACGGGTAGATTTAAATTGAATTAAAATTCCTCCTTTCTGAGCATGTCTGATTACGGTTAAAGTTTAATTTTCTTCTGAATGTGTATGTTCATCATAAAAGTCCAAGAATCCAAGGGTATTTTACTATCTGCAGATAAAAGATTAAAAATCATTTTTTTTTCTATTACAGTAATAATTTCAGAGATTATCTTATTAAGTAATGGTTAACTTTGAATAAGGGAAATACTGATCTTTTCTTTTATGATTTCATCTCTAAATTTAAAAATACAACCCCATGTTTTTGCATTATACCCTCGGGTTTCTTTCTTATTAAAAATTTGTTGAACTCCTGCTATCTTTTTATGAAGCGTAATTGAAACAGGCAAATTGTGATAAACGCGTAACAGTTCGATGCAATTTTACATTGTAAATAAACAAAACCTTCGTTTAAAAGGCAAGTTTGGTTGGGTATTTCGAAGGCCGCCAGGAAACTGCAGCCTTCCTAACGCGTGGGTTACCTTTTTGTGCTTGCATTCGAGACTTTTTGTCATTGACCGTGTTTCCGTCTCCGCAGACTTTCAAGTTTCTGATGCCACACCTAAAAAAGAAAAATAGAGAGCTAAGAAGTAGCCAGAGTGCATGGTATCAGCAAAAAAATAGAGTGAGCGTGCATAGAACTATAACTACATATAATTTTTATTCGTTTTACCAGTTTATAGATACACTAAGGGATGCAGGAGATAACAGCAACCTATATATGGATATTATGAATGGACTTTCAAATGTGTTAATGGCTCTTAATTTGAACTTGATATTATCAGCAGCTCCTTTCCACTTTGTGTTCACTATCTTTAAACTTATATTCTTATTTCAGTGCTATTAAATTTTGTAGATCAGGAATGACCTTCGTTTGAAAACCTCATTGCCTGCAAGTGCACATCGCAACAACCTGTTTAAAAATAAGCGTTCGTATGGAAGTCAACGTGCAGTTTCCCCATCATATTTCAACCATTTAATTTACGTTAAGTAAAAAATCACCGTTGTAAATTTAAAAATAAGCGAACAAATGCAGTGGTTTCTATTTAAGGAACCTTCATACAACGAATCATTCAGTTTAACTAAATTTTCCCACCAAACCTTCACTTTGAAAAACATTTATTTTTCCGTATGTACGTTAATCCTAACATTATGATAGGCAGTTTCTATAAAAATTTATACAACTGAAAAAAAAATTGAAATTTTTTAGAACACTTTCGGTGTTTCCCGATTTTTTTGTTTGTTTGTTTTACAGGACTTTTCAAGTGTAAAAGTCTTTGCGTGTGTTAAAAGATTCAGTTGTACAGGAAAGCCTTTTTGGCCCTACCCGTAACTAAGTCAAATTATTTTTTAAACAATTTTCGCATATTTCTGGATCGACCCTTATTATAGACGCGCATGCAGCTGAATTAGGAATTTTTTTTTTCAATTTCCGAATGTATAAGCAACGTTGTAATAACCGATGAATCTACAATTTCTTTCGTTTGAAATTTTGAAAATCGTCTATGTCGTTGCAGTTTTCGGTATCCTCCCCATTAATTAATATAAAACTGTTTCTTTTCGTTTCTAACGCATAAATAATTAAGTTTTGTGTGAAATGTTTTCTATTTCACTAATCTTACTCTGTTACATGTGATAGTAATTTTTCCACTGAACATAAAACTAATTTACTGGAACATTTGATGTTTCTCCATACTATAAATAGTAACATATCGTTGCCCAACGATAAAAAACTCAAAAAAAAATACACGATTTTGAGATTTTCATGCTATTACATTCGTTTATGGTCCCTGTACAACTCTGGAAAACCTCATAACTCAAAAAAATTTAATTCCTCCAAAAAAAGTGAAAAACAACACATACTACGTTAACTCCTTAGCTTAACTGTTGCTAACCTTGTAACTCCACTTTAATTACGAAGATATTTAATTGCTTAACAATAAGGCCTATATATATAGAAGAGCTCGTCTGTTTGTTTGTCCGCTATAGAATCATAGACTGTTTCATCCACCGGGACCAAATTCGGCACAGTTAATGTTTAGGACCCGAGAAACTTAAATCAGGAAAAACAAAATTTGGGGCTCAATTAGTTTTTTAAAATTAATTTTTTAATGATTTTTGTGCCTCTAAGAGGTGCGCGACCACCTATGGAGCCCCTTCACCACAACCAGCTGCGTTAAGAGAGATGGTTTGGGGGGGGGGGGGGGGTGACGGGGGGGGGTCAAATTCCAATGCGCGGGAGGAAGAGGGTTGGGAATGACCTTTGGCCCTGGCTCCCCAAATAAACACAACTGGCTAGATGAACATGAAGAGCGGGGGTGCAGCCCAGTATTTTTTTGATGGAAAGCAGGAAAAATTTTATATCTATATATCTACCCGGGCAACGCCGGGCAATAATGCTAGTATATATATATATATATATATATATATATATATATATATATATATATATATATATATATATATATATATATATATATATATATATATATCAGAACACTTTAACTTTTATTTTTAAGGATAAGTGATAATAATTTATTTTTTCACTGTCGAAAAAATCAGTTTTTTGTTCATCCCGTAAAGAGTGGGAAATGTGAGTTACGTGGTTTATTCATTGGGACAACGATATATTACTTTTTTATCAAAAAATTTATTTTTATGAAGAGAAATGTCTTTATAAAAAAAACTTTTTCTTTTGAAACTATGAGAATTAGTTAAAGAAAGACCCAGCTAGTACCATCACACGGAACTTGAAGAGCTGTTATCAAGGAGATCAACTATTACAAACTTGCTAAAAGAAACGTATATTCTAAAACATTGCCACATAAGAGGAAACGTTTTCCATTTCTTATTTCCCCGCAAAAAAGCATTTCCTTGTCCTTCGATATACATGGTGTTTAAGCCATAGTTTTTGGTTTTTATTGGCAACAATTGTATTTTTATATGCATGACAGTCAAAGAGTAAATTGAACGACACGCCAAGTGATTAACTAAAAGATGTACCGATATTTCTGTACGTCGGAGGTAAACTATCATAAGTGAATTTTCTTCATTTTCAATATTTTTATTGTAAGTGACTCCTTTTGAATAGAGCTTCATAGAGGAAAACTGTCACATGCAAAACAAGATGGTGGGTGAAATATAGACTTATAAACTATCGCATTTGTAAGTCCTGATGAGAGGTAAACCATCACAAAGCTCTCCTGAAAAATGAGAAAATTCACTGAAGAAATTCACTTGTGATGGTTTACCTCTGACCTACAGAGTTTTATTAATCTTAGTGCATTTCTAAAACAATTAAATCAATAAAACTTATCAAATGTTTTCTGCGGGAACCAAATAAGGGACCAAAAATTGTGGCATAAATATAATCATCCTCCTCAACCTACATAAAAAAGTTACATTTTCGTCACAATTTTTACGGCTTTTATTTCATTCAAAATTAGAAGGAAGTAGAATAAATTTATTTATTAGGAAGTAGAATAAATTATATCTATTAATGCTATGTTCTTAGCTATACACTAGTAAGTAGTTTTTCATTCATCGATATTATAGTGGATCAAAACTGTTCAATCAATCAACCACAGATTTGTTTTTCGATATTTTTCTTTCCAAAAGAAAGAAATATAAAAAAGAGGAGAAACCTGAAAAAAAATTCTATATCATAAGAAACTTTTGCACTCATTTATAATTCGAAAATTTCCTACTAATCGCATCTAAACTTTAATCAACAATTCGCCTCGCTCTGTTATATTCAAGTAAAATATGAATAACTTATCTTCTTTCAGCATCTGTCAATAGTTGCGTCTGGCTTTTCATGAATACGGACGGGGGACTTTTTTACATCATTCATCTTCTACCGAGTCACTGACTCTCTCTTTAGCCATTGACGAATAATTAAAATAATATCAAACATGTCATCGCTATGTTAACAGCGTGTCTCAAAAAACGTGTATGAGAAACGGATGAGGTTGTCTAATATGACGTCTACGTAAGAGAGAGACTATAATGAACTGGTAATTTACTTATTATATCCTATGTCCTTTCTTTCAATGGTTTAACATCAACTAAGAATTAGTTTCATGAGTTCATAATTTATGAAAGCAACCAGTTGAAGTATAAGCCAGGGTTTTTTGCCCTCCCAGTACGAAAAACATCGTGTGCCAGCTGTCCTGATTGACTCAGAGGCTGCTTGTCGAGCACTTGTTGGGACATGAGTCAAAATTTCATCGTGTTCTCCTCACATATGATCTAAATAGGTTCTTTAATGATTATTATTAATGTGAACAGTGATGTGGGCAGGAACTTTTCTTGGGGATATTTGCCCATATTCACCGCAAGGCTTAATTCACTATTTCATTACGGGAGCAAGCACAAACTGAGGGAATCAACATTATTCTCCTATAATGGGATATGTGTGACGGGGATCTTTGATATTTAAGTTAGGAAGGGTTCGTTGTTATCAATTATGTTATTAATGTCAATATAAAATATATCTCGTATAATCAAGAACATCCCCTCTTCGTATAGCGTTAGTACTTATGAGAATTAAATTAGAATTGTGTTGCGTCCTTCCAAGATTGAAAACAACTCTGGTTTGAAATGACAGATTAATTTATTGATTAAACACATATAACATTATACAATACACTCCTACTATATATCTCATAATTCGTCTACACATATCACTTACAAATTCATTACTCTACTATGTTAATTATCTACGACACTCAACACATATATTTAACTCATTCAATTATTATAACATCATCTTATATAAATATCACTCATATTAACCTGGCTCAATTTACTGACATGATAATAATTCATAAATATCACTCATACAAGGCGGCCAGCGAAGAAGTACCTGATTTCAAATTGAAAAATCTCGAGAACAAAGATCTGTAGAAGAATGCAACAAACAGTATTTTTATCGTGAAAGCTGTAAGAATTTTATACACCAATTTTCGAAATAGTTACAAAAACTGCTAACAGATGGCGCTGTACAACTCGTATCAGCATGCTTATATAAACTTGTAGTCTTTGCAATCACTACTTGACAATCTTTTCAAAATGTCCACCATTCGCTCTATGGAGGTGGCGCAATAAAATTTGCCATCATACCCTGTAGTTTCTCAACAGAAAGCCACATAGATCGCCGATTGAAGCTCGCCCAGCATGATGGGATGGTTCCTGTAGACAGTATCTTTTAATGTGCCCCACAAAAAATAGTCACAAGGACTCAGGTCCGGGGAATATGGAGTTCAATCCATGCCTGCGGCTCTATTGCTAAAAGCTGCTAACAGTGCCCTCTGTTAGCAGCTTTTGTAACTATTTCGAAAATTAGTGTATAAAATTCTTACAGCTTTCACGATAAACATACCGTTTGTTACATTCTTCTACAGATCTTTGTTCTCGAGATTTTTCAATTTGAAATCAGGTACGTCTTCGCTGGACACCCTGTATTAACCTGGCTCAATTTACTGACATGATAATAATTTCACTCATTTATATATTTTAATTCAATCGCGCTCTACCACTTCAATTCTATCATCAACTATCCTTAATTGATTGAAGCAGTGATTATGTACACAAATGTGAGCAAAGGGGAAGCACGGTACTTTAGTTGCTGATGCGAGATTGCAGGGGCGTCCGTCCTTCGTCTGGGAATGGCATAATCTTGAGGCACAAGGATTGTTCATATGAACTCACTAGTTCGGCATCGAACAACTACTATCGGCTGGCAAGTCATACAGGATCGGGAACCTCACTTGCATCTGGCGCATATCACTTCATGGCGGAACTCCGTTGCATCATGGTTTCTTCAACGCTTGCCAGTTTGTTTGTTTTTTTTTACTTCAATGGCAGAATGATACTATTAAGCCATACTGATATCTCTCATCTATCGGCTCACTTCATATATGACTCTACATCTATTGGTATTCGATGTGTTTTTTTTTAGCAACCACTTCGTCTATCAGCCAAAAACTTATTGCTATCTCTCTTCATTCAGTTATTTCATCTCCATATCTTTCTCCTTCTAACTCTAGGGCACCTCCTCCAATGCTTTCCTATTGGCTATATTGTCTCTTAAATTTTACCATCTGATTGGCTTGCGGTTTATCCTTAATATTTACTCCATCCATTGGGCTTCGTGGACGTATCTCTCGTCGTGCCCCAACTCTCCTCGTTCCACGGATCTGGACCTTTTTACAACCTGGCCCGGGGCTAAAGACTTTTGCGTGTGGGCTTCCCTTTTATTATGGCCATAATTTTGCTCCTCTTTTTTCACCTTTTCTTCTTGCTCTCTACTCAAACCACCCTCTTGCATATTTATTTCATGTCAATCTGTCTGTAAGTGCCTCTCCCTTCTCTATCTCCTTCTGTTATCTTTATAGCCCTCTTTACAATTGGCGCTTCTTAACTTACCCACGTTTTACTCTCGTTTCCTCCTATTAGTTTATTCTTTGCACTTCCTTCTTCCAATTTCCAATTCCGCGGACACAATGTCGTTGTACTCTAAGACAATATGCATCCATGCCTTTACCGGGATTCGATTTCAGGTTCACGGGATAACAGCTTGCCTCGCTAACCACTGCACAACGTGTGCGGCGGTTGAAGAAATTTTATATATGAATATATTTACGTTGATATATAAAATATCTCTGTTTATACATATACAGTAAAATTTCTCTAGCCTACCACCCCTCTAAACGGCCATATTTTGTTCAGAATTGAATTAAAGACTCCATACAACGAATATTATGGAAGAAACCCCTTTTCCACGGCTACCCCTCAAAACGGTCACTTTTATTTCGGAACCATTTCTGGCCGCCATAGAGAAGTTTCAATATATATATATATATATATATATATATATATATATATATATATATATATATACTCGTACAGTCAATAAATTCGGGGACTTTATTTACTACAACAACGAATACACTTACAAAGTCTTCTGAACACAATGACCTTCAAAATAATGTCCTTCCGCAACTATACACTTCTGCCAGCGTTGATACAGCTTCTGGAAACCGTTGCGTTAGAGATGTCGTAAAGCGGTTGTCGCTGTTGCCATCACTTCTTCGGCATTTGCAAACCGCTTGCCCTTTGATGCGATCTTTCAGTTTCGGGAACAGGTAGAAATCGCAAGGAGCGAGGTCTGGGGAATACGGGGGATGTGGCAGAACTGTGGTACCGTGTTTAGCAAGGGCTTGTTTCACCATCAGGGATCGGTGCGCCGGGACATTGTCATGCAACAACATCCACATGTTGGATTTCCAAACATCTGGACGTTTACCACGGATTGCCTACCGGAGACGACGAAGAACCTGTACATACCATTTGTTGACGATGTTACCTTGTGTTTGGCCAATAAACTTCAACAAACCAAACAACCACTTCTCCTACCCGTTGGATGTTCGCCTCAGTTTGTGGGGTCACTGGCCACCCACTTCGCGGATCATCTGCAACAGCGTCTCTCCCATTTTTAAACAAGCTGTACCATTTGAAAACTTTCGATCTGCACATAGCTTCGTCTCGATACGCTTTTTGCAGTAACAGTAACGTTTCTGCAGTGGTTTTTCCTAATTTGTAGCAGAATTTAATGTTGGAACGTTGCTTCAAAAAAGGACATTTTGCTACATTGACATCATAGGCTGACAGTCTGCAGCCAAATGGTGAGCTTTCGCGCGTTAGCAGTTGTGCAAAATGTCATGTAACGTCTCACGCGTACGCAGATAACCAGACTTGCAAACCACATCATTATTCGGTTCCCCCACACACCAGACATGAGAGGGGAGGGTAGTCCCCGAACTTATTGACTATACTGGTATATATATATATATATATATATATATATATATATATTTATTTATTTATTTATTTATTTGTGTGTGTAAGTTCTATAAAGCAAATGAGATGCAAAGGTTAAACCGAAAAGTCGTCAAATGTAAATTCTGTTATAAGTACAAGAAGTTTCGTTGAAAATAATTCTAATTTCCGAGAATAACCAGTTAATTAGTAAAATAGCAATAAACATGTCCAAAAAAATTCATTCCACTTACATATTCTCTGTCACCTTTTCAGAGACCACATCTACCAGGTCGTGAGCAGTACGAAAGCCCGCAGGTTCAACTTCACGACAGTATTCATGGACGAAAGAGACGGAGACATTGAGCCGAACAACGAACTCCTGCCAGAAGGCCCACCCAAAGTACAACACGACGGTTATGTAGTGTACCAGACGGCGGTGCACTACGATTACCACTTACCAAGCGCTTCTGTGCCATGGCGATACACTGCTGGTCCGGCCACAAGCTCCGCTCTGACTTCTCAAACTATTCATAGAAGAAGAAGGTACTGTGCACAGGTCCTGATTTCAAATAGGTAAGAGCTCTGAGCACTGGGCTTTAGTCCCTGCAATCGAGGCCCGTAATTTGCCGCGAAATCTGGACTCGATTTCAGGGCACTTCAAGCTCGTGCTCAGAGCCCTTTTATTGAAAAATATACATTTAATCGGGCGAGTCGCACTACATTTAGTTAATGCATGAAAAGTTTAAATTTACATTAAGGGGACAGTGGACCTTCAAACCAAACTTTTTTTGTTTGGGATGGATTTGCTTGAAATTTGAATATGTGATTAGAACCATAGATATGCAAAAGTGGTTAAAATTTAATGATGAAATATTAATAATTTATGAATTATGAATTATTAATTATATCAAAAATTGGCCTAATTAAAAATGTTCCATGCGCATTTCTTTTGCATATAATACGGTCATTTTTATTTGCAGGATACCTTATAGAACTAACAATGAAAGTTATTGCTTATTTTAAGCATTCATTAAAAATATAAAGGGAAAAAAATAATAATAGCGAAAACACCCTTTTTATTTCGCAAAATACCTATAAATCATCTTTTCGAGTAAAGAATTTAGAAATTCTGAGCTTCGAAGCATAATTATTTTCAAAAAGATTTATTTGATATACAGTTAAGTATATAAAACTTAAATTTCAAAGCAATACGATCATTAGAAATGCGCCTGGAGCAGTTTGAATATTCGTATGACATGAAAATTTTTATTTTGAGAAAAACACATTTAAAGTTATTGCTATTAGTAACCACATAATATCTAAATTAAATACAAATGCCTATAACTAGGAAAGTATTCACAGAAATTTTAAATTCTTTTTGCCACACATTTCTACTCGTCCGTAGTTTCACAATTCAATAAAATAAAAAAAACGAATTTTTGGACAAATTTCACAATTTTGAAAGTCCACTGTCCCCTTAACAGAAAGTTTTGTTTCTTTATGCTTAAGGTGTATTAACCCTATTGGATTCGCTCACCATGCTATGTTAACCTACGGAGAAAATGTGTCTACTATTTGAAGCTTCATAAATGCTGATAATCCAATAAAAATGGTATTTTTCAGATAACCTGAACTTTTTTGCACCTTGCGACAGGATTCTTTTTATAAACTTCGTCCGGGGCTTGTGGCGGGCCAGTGGTACAGCCGGCTGGTTTTCGATGCTGAGGGTGCTCGGATCGAATCCTGGCGTCGCGCCACGAAAAAAGCTTCCGTTCGTGTCGTCCCTTCATAGAGGGTAACGCTGTCCGCTTATATGGTGCCCCCACAATAAATGGGCAGTAAAATTTCGGCGTAATATAGGCGAGTGTTTGACGACAAGTGCCTCCGCATTGGGGGGAAAAAAAATGTCGTCCACCAAAGGAATTGGTGAGCGTTTAAAACACACTATACCATATTTTTCCCCAATTTATTTAAATTTTAAAATATTGTAGCGTACTGGAAATATGGTCTTATTTTTTCCCGAGACCCCACAAGAGCTTGAAACACAGCTGCGTATTTTTCAAGGAATGTGTTACTCGGTTCCACCAGTTCGGAACACGTGGGAGGATTAAAAAACGCTTTCCCCACAGATGCAGCCAGTTAAGCTGTCATCTTAACGTTTCTGCAATGTAATAAAGTTCGGCGTCTAAGAAGAGCTGTCAGCCGATAATCTGCCGGCCCCTCCACCCCTTCTGAAAATCCAGACATAGGGAGAGACGCTAGAGAACGCGGCCTGTGCGGATGTGTGTTTTAGGCTCCATACGTTGTGAATCTGCACGGGATTTTGATTGAATATGTTTCACTGTTTACATGTTAATTTGTTGTTAATAAATTGTTGAGTTGTTGTTTTAAAAAATTGGCCTTCGCTTTTAATTAGAACTCTGTCTTTCTTTGTTATGGATCCCATAGTAGTAATTTTTAGCAACGCCTCAGAGAGAATCGCCTTACCTACTTGTCGTGACGCTACAATATTATTTGCATTTTTTAAAAAAAGCGAAAAATGCCCCAAGGTGTAAAATGTCTTTCTTTATTACGGAGTACAATTTTTAAAAAAAATCTTTGAATCTTTGAAAGTCGGCAATGCTTGGACACATTTTCTCTATAGGTTAACATTGAGGTGAGCGAATCCAATAGGGTTAGTAGAGAGCAGCCTTAATATAGAGTATATAAAGCTATTAATTTGTCACGAGAGTACAAATGCTTCACTTAGCTATCTTATTAAATACAGCCAGTGAGACAATAAAAAATGCAGATAATTTCCCGAGGAAATCAATGCTTTATCTTTTTGACATTAACTACAACGCAATACTTCAAACTTCAATTGAAGTAGATGAAAATTTTTCCCTTTGAGGATATACGGATGCAAAGAAATTAATGATCTTCAAAGCAGACTTCAAGATCACGCGTTAGATAAGGATAATTTGTTAAGGCTTAGTAGTTCCGTTGAACGGTTTGTTTTTTCGATTTGCGTTTCATCTTGAACGTACCATTACTTATTTCCTGAATAATCACTTCTGTCTTCTTTAAATTTAGTTTTGTGAAGTAAAAGATTAATTTATAAGTGAAATTCAAAAAAAAATAGTTTGAGATTAAAAAGCTGATATTCAAGATTTTATTTTTCAGCAATATTTCCCTAATTGTCATTGAGGCTTGAATAATTATTTTAACAGTTGTACTTATGAGGTAATGTTTGTGTTACGTAATTAGAAGAAAAAAACAATTCAGTCGTTTATTGATGACGTGACGAAACTAGTAGATTTTATTTTCCGACACTTATTCGGTAAGGAAATAATAATTATGTTTATATCTAATGCGATGGGATGATGTGCTAGATCACTGATTGTCATCGGCAATTTATCTGATGAAATATATAATGCAGTTGTTACTATGTTATTAATAAAAATATTTTTAACTAATGCTCAAATGTCTGTGACAAACGAGAGATGTATGAATCTGAAAAAATAATTCATGAGTGAAAAAAAAATTAGATTTTATTTTTACAATAACTAGTCTATAAACAATAATCCCATTAAAAAGATTTTAATCGGTATACCAAATCACTTTTGCTTTCAGATCGACTACTTGTGTTCCAGTTATAATATGCTTTGCTCCACTTATTTGCGAAACATTTTACGAGTAAGGGCCTGTTCACATAGGAGTCCGTTGCGTTGCGTCAAGGAAAAGATGACGTTGAGACGAAAATAAACCAATCATAGGCGTTAAAAATTTCATTGCTAATCGTTTGGAGGCATATGATTGGTTTATTTTCGTCTCAACGTCATCTTTTCCTTGACGCAACGCAACGGACTCCTATGTGAACAGGCCCTAACTCGATTAGTTCATAATAGACACCATGGAGAAAGAGTTGCATAGAACTTCAATGTTCTTTATAATATTAAGACCGTCGAGGGAAGTGCAGTTATATTAAAAAATAACTAGTCATGGTAAAGCAACATTCGAAAATTTCTCAGTTTCAGTGGCGTAGCGAAGGGGGGGGGGGGGGGGGGAAGGGGGTCTATCATGCCCCGAGCGCCTCTCGCAGAGGGGCGCCAAAAGGTAATCAATGAATTCTATATATTATATTACTATATGTTTTTCGGGGGGAGGGGGGGCGCCAAAAAGGTATAGTGCCCCGGGCGCCAGTTATGCTTGCTACGCCACAGCTCAGTTTATCAGAACTTTTTAATCTATCAAAATTATATCATTACCTACTGTGGTCCAAAGAAGACAAGGACATGAAAAACCCTGAAGTCATTCGTAAAATATTGAAGAGGAAACTCTTTGGCAGAAAACTGTCGGAAGTAATAGCTTGACAGATTACTCTCTACGGGAAAGAAAAGGCAAAGCGAATACATCCCAGATTACCTGATTTATTAGGTGCGCAGGTTGTTACAGAAAATGGAAAAAAAAGTACCATCTAAATCGAAAACGGCCCTGTGCAACGCAAAATTTTGACTAAGGATTATTAGGCTGAAATTTTCCCTGAACTGCCTGTATATTATGTTAAATAAGGTTTAGATAAAAATAATAGAAAAAATCTTAGTGGATTTTATATTTTCCATCCTGAAAAATTTGGTTATTGTTCTTCTATCAAAAAGCAAGAACCGCGGGCAATGGCCGAATGACTTGTGCGCCGGCATCGGGTACCGGAGTTTGTGGGTTTGAATCACACTGCTGGCATGGATGTTTGTATCCGTTCGGAATCGGCTTTCAGCAGTAGGTCCCAGTCTAATTAACCCCGTATAGCAAAAAATGACCTCATCGCTTTCAACCAACCATGAGCATTTTTGAATGCTGCCAAAAACGAGTGCATATGAGAAAAAGCTACAATATTGAGAATTTAATTTCTATTGACGCATGTTCTTAAATCTGGTTTCTCGCAGCTTTCACTAGTTTCAGGGCTAATTTTCTTATCAAATATTCCTTTGTTTAAGGGGACTCACTATCCTTAAATCTTTAAAACATTCGATTTTTTGAAAAAAAATATATGTTAAAGCCTGATCATTTCTGAACAAAATAAGGCAAATCGCATGAAAAAATTCCGCTTTGTTCCGGATATATTGATATTCCAAATATTTAATTACTGATCAAGTTTATGGTAAGAACAATTTTAAACTCATTTTTCTCAAAATGTAATTTTGCATCATTCCGCAACTGATATCTCAAAAACTATAAAACATAATTCCATGAAATTTTTATCACTGCATAATCAGGACATTTTATTGCGTCTGAACTAGAATTATTGCAATCACTGTACATTTTGTTATTTTTTGCAGGGGTAAATTAATGCAAAAATTTAAGGAAATTTTAAGTATATTTTGAGCAGTTTTAAAAAAATTTTTTAAATATTTTAATGTTGAATGCTTTATGTTCAATTGTATTTTGAATTATTTATTTTAAATATAAAACAGGAATTATACATTTAAGTGTAAAATTAATTTCATAGTTCTGCACGCAAGCCAGTATACAGTAAATATGCTTAAAAAACAAGGTATATCTAAAGCATTTTTAAAAAAATTATTTTAAATTATTTTGAAAGTTGAAAATTTATTTATTAAAATAAATATATCACTTTATCATACACATAAAATTTGGGAAAATTGGGAGTAAATTGAAATAGTTACAACGAGTCAAAATGTATGAAAATATGCCTTATTTCCTCGACTTAAGAGTCGTGAGTCCCCTTAACAGCTATGATGATATTCTTCCAAACAACTTGTATTTTTGGTTTATATATAACTTTTTTTAATTTATTTATGTTTTGAAAGGAAAGTATAATCCGCTGAAGAGATAATGAGAGTTCAGTGTATATATTTCCTCAAAAGAAAGATAAACATTTGTTGGTTCTAAATTATCTTTCAATTTCCTGCATAGCTTATGAAACCTGGAAATTGCCGGTAGAACTAACAGAACCAATCTATAAAAATTATTCATTTCGTTCTGCATCCAACATATCTTACTCAATGATTTGCAAACGTTTAATCTCCCGTCGATATTCTTTCCAGACCTATCATCCGACGCCAACGGGAGGAAGATGAACGCCCGGCCTGCCAAGTAAGAACCAGATATGTCCCACCTCAGGCTGCCCTCAATGACAACTCAGAATGGAAATACATTGTCAACGTACAAAACAAAGACGCCAGGTTTAAACAGATCATCAGAGTGGACGTATGCGAGTAAGTTTCTTCATCTCTGTCCATGCACTGACTGCAACTCGGTCATCAAAGCATTTTAGTGTTGTGTTATCATGCAAGTTGCATCATGCAAGCATCATGCAAGTTGTTGCCAAAGGGAAGTACCCCTAAACAGGACACGACACAGGGGCGGCTCCAGTCCAGAGTTTGTTTTTTTTTTTTTTTTTTGGGGGGGGGGGGGGGGGGCAACGTCAGCTCTTAGGTTATATATATATATATATATATATATATATAAATATATATATACAGTCGAACCTCCATATATCGAAGTAGCAAAATGCCGGAAAAAAATTCGATATATAGAAAATTCGATATATAGAATTGATCTTAGTTTTATCATAATTCTCCTAAAACATTAAAATTAAAGCTAATTTTCGTATACGAAACTCCATTTCCAATTTATATGCGAATCACATTAAATGAAAGTTAATAACTAAAAAATGAATTAATGTGAAAGATTTATTGAGTACTATATACCTTTAGAAAAACAATAATCCAGACAGTGGTTACAGTGATCACAGTTACATTCTTTAAAAAAAAAGACTACGAATATCTTGCTGAACAGCCAGTTTTGCGGAAAGTTCATCAAAGAAATGCTCGCATTTATTCAGTTCATTAAAAACTTCATCAGGGACATTTTCCAAGAATTGAAGTCCACGAAGTATTGTTTCAAACGCCAAAAATTGGGAGATTTTATTCTAAAGTAGAATAAAATCTCCCAATATGTCGTGAAAAAAAATTCGATATATAGAGATTTTTTCGATATATAGAAACAGTTTTTCTATGTAATGAACATGGAGATTTTCTAAGAGTTCGATATATAGAAAATTTCGATATAGGGAAGTTCGATATATGATATATGGAGGTTCAACTGTATATATAAATATATAGATATATATATAAATATATATATATATATAATATATATATTCTATAATATATATATATATATATATATATAAATATATTATATTATATAATATATATATCTATATTATATATATATATATATACATATATATATATATATATATATATATATATATAAATATCTATATATATATATATATATATATATACATAAATAGATATATATATATATTGATATATATATAATATATATATATATATATATATATAGATATATAGATATTAATATATATATATATATATAATATATAAATATATATATATATATATATGTATATTATATAAAGATATATATATATGATATATATATGTATTATATAAATATATATATAATATATATATATATATATAGATATAATATAATTAAATATAGAATATATATATATATACATATATATATATATATACTATATATATATATATATAAATATAATATATATATATTATATATATATATATAGTATGTATATATACATAAATATATATATATATAAATATATATATATGTATATATATAATATATATATATATATATATATATATATATATATATATATATATATATATATAGATATATATATATATATATATATATATATCTGTGTATATATATATATATATATATTTATATATATATATATATATATATACACAGATATATATATATACATATATGTATATATATATAATATACATATATGTATATATATATATAATATACATATATGTATATATATATAAATATATATATATATATATATATATATATATATATATATATATATATATATATATAAAAGAAATAAACATCGTCTCATTTTAAACTAATTTAGTATTAGGTCTACGACTATATAATTTTATGCTATGGAAAAAAATACGTCGGGCTTTTTTTAGGGGGGGGGGCGATTTTCCCTACTGCCCCCCCCCCCCTCGGAGCCGCCACTGGCACGAGAGAGATGCATGTTCGACGAGACACAAGCGACTGAAAGAAACTGCATTTTAAAAAAAACTGTTATTCTTTTCCGAGTACGACACTCAAAAGATATCAATCTGGACATCGTCTTTTGTCGAGCCGCGTATCCGCCTCCCAAATAAATCAGACCTAAATATTATGTCTAATTTACGTGCAACCATCTGTCAGTGAAAAAAAAAATCTAAAAGTTCAGAGTAAAAATATCTCTGTAAAAGATGCATTCTTCGCAAAAGCTTCTTAAATATTTGTTTCCGATTCAAAAAAATAAGATAAAAAAGCTTAATCATAAAGCTATTTTCCACATCTTGCAATGGGGCAATTATAAAAGAAACTTTCCTCAAATTATATAAATTTTGCTTCCTGTTCTAAATTAATGTTCAAAAATGTAACAAAGACTTTTCATTTAATGCAGCTTTCAGTTTTTTAAGACAGGATTTTCATTAACTATTCTTTGTATTTTGAGATATATTTAACTCTTGGGAAAATATAAAAATGTGTAGCCAATACAATCGCTTTAGTTCATATATAATTTGATAATTTTTTGAAGAAGATTTCCAGAAATTCTATGAAACAGTTTTTTGATATCTTGTGCGAAACATCAAAAAATCACAATAACAGCTTTGAAGCAAATTATAATTTTGATGTAATCCCTTTTAATGCTGTTTATATAAATGCGATTTTTTAACCATATCTTAGTAATCAAATGTAATATATTTATGCTGTTTCTTTTAAATTATTCAGAACATTCCACATTTTAATGCTCCTGGTTTATGGCTATGAGACTAATTAAGAGGTATATTTGATGAAAAAAGAGGGAAATCTAAATATTTAAGACAAGGAGAATTTTTCTGAATACATTGAAGAAAAACTGAAAGCAAAACGTGAGGAGCTTCATTACTTAAAATTCTACAAACACAAAAATGCCATTTTATATATCCTTTCATGTGCATAGATTTATTTTTGTAGCATGACGCTAGATTTAACTAGCGAATTTTTCCATGCTCTAGTCGTAAGAAAAAAATTTAAAAAAAACGTTATTCCCAAGGCAAGAATTCATTAAAGCTTCTCAAACAGGAAACTTTTAACTTTTCCCCCCTTACTGAAGTTATAATCTTTAATAATGTTCTTTTTGGAAATGCCATAAAATTGTTATATCTACATAAGATTTTACAGATACTCGTTTGAACGTATTTTGTTGAAAGATATCCAAGGTTAGATTATTTCTTGTTATTTTTATAACAAGTTGTCGAACGTTAATCAGTCGCATTTTCTTAATCTGTGTTGCTCTGTGGCTTTACAGCTAGAATTGGTTTAAAACCTTGCTTTGATGCTGTTTCAAAGTAATACTTCAGTCAGAAAGTAATTGTTTATATTTTCTTAGTTCTGCACCAATATATGACAGAAATGAAGAAAAGTCTTCGAATGAATAACTTTTCAACAGTTTTTCATTTAAATATCTACTTGATAAAAAAAAAACAAGGATTTCGTGGACAATAAAGAGACATTATTTTAAAACTCGAAGGCCCTTCAACATAACTAATGAAACATCATTATTTTCATTCTAATATTTTCATCATAATAATTTTTTTTATTAAAGTGAAAAAGTTCTTGCCTTGTTTGTCTACTGACTGGCCACATCTGTCTTAACCTTTAGCTTACGTGGTCCCTTTTTCCGATTCCCTCTTTAGAACAGGAAATTTCATACCCCCTTATATATATATATATATATATATATTATATATATATTATATATAATATATATATATATATATATATTATATATATAATATATATATATATGTATATATATATATTATATATATATAATATATATATATATATATGTATATATATATATTATATATATATAATATATATATATATATATATATATATATATATATATATATATAAAACAATTCAGTAACTGACTCACTCACTCACTGACATACAACGCACAGACCAAACCGCTGGACCCAAAGGGCTGAAATTTTGCATGGCTATTCTTCTTATAGTGTAGAGGTGCACTAAGAAAGATTTTTGAAAAATTCTTCTTAGATTTTTTTAAATAAAATTTTTAAGCTGTTTTAGTAACTTTTTTTAAGTTTGCATTCAAAATAATAAATTGGGGGATATAAAATTTATATCACGAGAAATATCGTAAAAATTCCTTTAAAACGAGATCTTTTCCGAATCTTTCCTCCTTTTTCTGATTTTTGGTGAATTTTTAAAGATTAATTTTTAGAATTTAATTTATTAAATACCGATCACGTGATTTCTTTTTCTGGTAACTTAAATAAATTTATCATCAAGTGCATAACAACTAAATAGACAAAAAAAAATTTTCTTGCTGATGCGGCAGACGATTGGACATTATCCAAAAAAATATTAAAATACAGTAAAAGATATTATGTTACTCAAACTGTACTATATTAACTGTACTATATTCTTTAGTATGTCCTATTACATTTAATTTGAATATTTTCTTCTACATTATTTTGTCTATAAAAATATCCCTTACGATTTTTTTATAAATATACATACTTTTTACATCAATTGTATACATTTACCGTCGTATTTATTATAAATATATATATATATTTATTTATTTATTTATTCTTTTGGCATTAATTGCATGCATTGACCGTTGTATTTAATTTGAATGTACTCGGTAGCGAAGTGCGCGTTTTCAGCTAGTATATATATATATATATATATATATATATATATATATATATATATATCGGTTTTTCGACATCTCTTTGGAAGAGGTTTAGCAAACAATTTATGTCATTTTGAGGTTATTTAAATAAAAGTATAAAAGAGAAAATTCTACGCAAATCATGCCTTTTTGAAAGTATCTATTGTCAATATCTCTCAAATTATAAAAGTTCCTCGTTTAGCTGAACATGCTGCGGCTTTTGAGAGAGTCACTTTGACTTTAAATAGAAAAACTGTTTCACTTACACCTAAATGAAGCGCTACATACCCCACAAAGCCACCCACATACGAAAATTTTCCATGTTTGGAAAGCTCGGGAAAGAAACTCCTGCAATTTTCTACACCCTTTACCCGTTATGGTTACAGACAGTTGTAGGCTCCACTGGAGAAAATGTTATCTCTAGGTCACTGGCGCCATTTTTCTTGTTTCTTCAAATCCGTGCAAAAAAGAGAGGGATGAACGACCACTGATAATTATCAGATATTCTTATTACGTTAATTGTCCTGCCCATAAATTACTCTCTCAAGTTCTTCGAATAAAGTGGCCATGAAATTACTGACTGCATACATTACTTTATTCAAGCTCGACAGAGCTAGTCATTATTTCTGTTACTGACGGCAATTCATCTTATCACTCTTCTTTTATTTTCCCTTTGATTAAACGAGATTGACATCGTATGTCATTAAATAAGCCAAGTAAACATTTTTTTGTAGTAAAAGACCCACAGAAGTAATTTATAGAAAATGCTGAATGTTGAGACGCTGAATCATACAGACTTCTTTCAAAGCCTAAAACAATTACAATTCATCAATGGATTGTTATAAACTTAAACAATACACCAAATGTATTTTAATAATAAATCTTAACTATAATAAGTCAATTTTTTTTTACCTATTACTATTTTCCCTTTGATTGAATGAGATTGACATCTTTAAAACGGATGACATCTACATCATTAAACATGCCAAGTATATATATATATAGATATAGATATAGATATAGATATAGATATAGATATACAGAGGCTGTTCACACATTTTTTAGACGATGTATATTGTATTTACAAAACTAAACTACATGAAATTCTTGTGTTTTAAATGTTCAATTTGACATCCCTTATTCTGAACTATCTTTCGACACGATATGATTCAGCGATATGATTTGGAAAAAGACTATGCACATTGCGTTTTTTCGCTTTCTTAAGATTTAAATCAACGTTTATCATTTTGTTTACAGTGGACACCGAGCATTTTAATGATTTTGCAACTGTCCTTTGACTGGGGGGATTTTCTTTTAACATTAAACAACGTACCTTTGCAATAGTCGAAGATGTCCGTTTTTTTCCTTGGATACTTGTTTGGAATTTTTGTCCCACTTGAGGCTCCAATTTGACGTTTTTTTTTTCCTTTCTTGTTGACGATATTACCTATCGACGCTTTAGATATCACAAAACCATGACTCTCACATCGTTTTTGGATAACGGAGTATGCATATTTCTCTTCGGAAAGAGCATAAATGTAGCCTTCGAACCACTGCTTTGTTAAAAACGCCATTTTGAATAAAAACAAAACTTTCAAGCCGCAGACGATAATTTTGATTTTTAAAAACATAGTACAATTGCAATTATTTCTTTTGCAGCAAACGATTTTTTATTACCGCTTACCAAAATCATCAAAAAAATGTGCGAACAGCCTCTGTATATATATATATACATTGAACTAAGCAAGATTTCTCTTTCCGAACGACAGTGAGAAGCAAGGAACTTTATGGGTTCATAGACTGTTTCTGTGCATGTTTTATGTTGTTTTTTTTAGGCTTAGTTTTTTTTTTTTTTTTGTAGTTGCTATTGGAAATATAATAAATGTGAGTGTGTGTAATAACAGCTTCCCTAAATGTTATTTTTCGTCCTAATAGCGACTTTATTTGACTCTGCTTCTCGTCCACAGGTCTCCTGGACAACCTTGCACCAGAGAAATTTCCCTCCCGTTCGGTTTTGTCAGCAGATGCAAGCAGAAGTTCATCAAAAAGAAACTCTTGGCTCTGGACGCTGACGGACAGGGCACGTCAGCCGAAAACTTTTTCATCCCATCGTGCTGTGTTTGTCACGTCACAAGGACAACCCAACGGCGATGACAGCTCAGGATAACGCGCATCTTGATCCTAAGATAAATAGGAACGAAAAATTGAATTTATCAAGTTGATAAAGTACTGATGAGTCTACTTGAAATCTGGCGAGGCTTTGTCACCTCAGACATATTTTTCAGTGAAAATTGTTTGTAATTATTTGGATGTGCTACCCATTAACTCTGGTAAACTATTCTGGGGGAGAAAAAAAGAAATATATATATATATAAAATAGTAAATCGTTCGATGTCTGTAGCTGATTGGAATTTTATTATTTATATCTTCACGATGTTTAAGATTAATGCAGGAAATGAAAGAGTATGTTATAGTGATTATCATTCTGATTAAATTTTCTATTTGATAACAGCTTTGATTTTTAAAATCTTGTTAAATTTCTCTAAAGTTATTAAACATTTATAAATGATAATCTAAGTTTTAAGTTCAGTATATTGACTAAAAAATTTATTGTATATTTTTTCTTGAATATTCAAGTTTTGCGTGAAAAAAAAAAACCTGTATGGAAACACTTCTTACAGGACGTTCCATTTCAGCAGCGAATTACGAAATATAAAAGAAACTGATTATGAAATAAGGTGAAAAATTAAACAGTTTTTGTGTTATTCATTAGGAATGTACATCAATTTTACAAAACAGACTTTGTGCTGCTTTTATTGGCTGTAGTTTTTCAACCCATCTATTGTGGCCTGTCTGACAGGATTGCCTTTACTGTGATATAAACCTCGTAAAAGACAAAAGAAAACAGACTGGGCACCGTGGCTCAAAAGATGACTGTAAATTGTTTTTACATGGATGGACTTGCTTCTAGATCATTATTTTTAAGTGTATAAGTTCATGTATGAAATGTATTTTTGTAGAAGAAATTTAAACTGTGATTGTTGGTGTAAAAAAAAAATCTGACATTCTCGTGATTGTCTTTGACCCTTTGTATAAAAATGAATAAAATTAGTATGTGTATAAAAAAGGCTTAAAAATCATTAAAAATCATTGTGTCTATACAACAATAAAGAGCAGGAAAGACCTGCACAACTCGAAATCTAATGAGGGCTAAATTACATTATGGAAAGCTGCCGCAAGAAAATGTCATAGATGGGCAAGCAAAAAATATTGTATCAGACATAAAATAAATTACTGATTATTTTAAAAATTAAATAAATGTTAATATTCATGGACTATATATTCATTTCGTAATATTATAAACTAGAAGGTAACCCGTCATTTTGACGTCATAATACTAATAATGACGTCATAATGGAAAAAGTATATGAAAGTTAAAAAATATCCCGAATTATCTAACAATATTGCATTTAATCCACACCTTGTAAAAGCAAACGCTTTCATTATTTTTTATTTATTTAGTTTTTCATGCGATTAGAGTAGTAGACTGCCATCCAACCCGTCATTTTGACGTCATAATACTAATGACGTCATAATGGAAAAAAGTATTTGAAAGTTAAAAAATATCCCGAATTATCTAACAATATTGCATTTAATCCACACCTTGTAAAAGCAAACCCTTTCATTATTTTTTTTATTTATTTAGTTTTTCATGCGATTGGAGTAGTAGACTGCCATCCAGTTTTTTACAGCTCACTACGCGATATGAATACTTGAGCTACTTGATTCATTCACATTCAAGTTTATTTACTTTCAGAATTCATCGCAAAAGTAAACAGATTTTTAAAAACTGTTAAATATACAGTTAAAAGCATCCAATTTTTTTAGTTCTGAATGTTTAATAGAAAAATAGACTGAACAAACGTGATTTGATGGAGAAGATGTTAGTTTTTAGGTAAGAAAAAATTCTGATCCACATCTGAAATTGAAATTAAGCCTAACCGGCATTTTGTTTACTGAGGGCTTCAATTGAAAGATGAGTACAGCCCGGAAGTGTTATACAGAGACAACGGCTATTATATATATAATATAAAAATAGTATTCCGAATTTTTTATATTTATAATATTATGTGTCTCCACATAAAGGCTTCACGAACCACAGAGCGAGTGCTGGAGGGCTGCAATTGGTCCGCAGGCTGTATGTTGTGAAGGCCTGTTCTATACTACGAAAGAAGGTAATTGCACTTTGAGTTTGTATACTATGAGTGAACACCGTCTAATGTGGTTACAAAGTAATGAAAGTTTTACCGAGCATCAGGCCCAGATTTCCGCATGGGCAAGTGGGGCACTTGCCCAGGGCCCCCAAATTTATGGGGCCCCCTAATTTAGTATTAAGTTGTACATATTTTTGAAAATTTGGTTTTAGGTTAATTCAGTAAAGGTGGGCAGTGGCGGATACAGAAAAAAATCCTGGGTGGGGCACAGTGCACCCACTATATTCATTTCAAAAGAAAATTTCCTGAATTTATTTATTAACATTAAAAGTAAATTAATTAACACATTATTATTATTATTTTTCAAATGTTTGACTTTTTGGTCAAAAATTTTTTGAATTTCCGGTCCGAATTTATGGGGGGGGGGGGGGGGGGCCTTGGTGAGTGTCCCAATGTGGAAATCTACTCCTGGAGGGGGAGGGCACATGGCCTCCCTCTGGATCTGTCCTTGGAGGGGGCCCCCAAAGTCTGCTTTGCCCAGGGCCCCATTGGGTCAAAGTCGGGCTCTGCCGAGCATGCATTCATAAATATTATTTTCTTTTCCACGAGTACAGTTATTAAGGGAACGGTGGACATTAAAATTTACTTTTCTTACTTTTCATCATAGAGATAAGAAATTTTGTACATATACACATTTCACTATAAATAAATAGAATACCTTAAAAGACATTTCCAATCTCATTATAATTTTAAGATATTTTAAAAAATTTGAAATTTATAAACAAAATTTTAAAATGCTCCTTGCTACTTAATTTTTGAGATGTTTCCTCGATTTTGCATTTTAATCTCTTTAAACTGTATAACAAACAAATCTAGGTATCAATTATTTAATCCCTTGAATAGTTAATTTTTGAGAGATTTTTTTTCTCAATTCCATCCCGATTTTCATCAAAATTTTGCCTTTTGAAAAGTTTTAAATCAAATTTAATTACCTTAATGAAGTCGAATAGTAAAATGCATACGCATATTTTTTGTAAAATGCATCAGGATTCTTCCTTATCAATTTCATGATTTTTGAAGAAAAAGTAAGTAGCATGGAGCACTTAAAAAATCTAAAAACCTTGAAAAATCTGTTTTGAGAAAAACAGATTTAAAATTTATTACTACACTTACCTATTATAAATTACTTTGTAGAAGCTTCATAAATGATTTTTTACTTGAAAAAAATTATTTTGGTACTAATAATCTACAGAAATGTATATATTTTTTACAATAACGCAATCAGTATTACAATGACGAGATTTGCTCAAATAAAGGTCCACCGTTCCCTTAACATTTAGAATGTTCTTCAGATGTAGTAAGATAATTATAAAAAAATTAATTAATTAAAGTTGTATCCTTGTTATTAAGATGAACGTTGTATAAAAATATTTTCCCCAAAAAATCAATAACAATATTTTCTATATAATTTTTAGGATCTTAATAGAACTGAAATATTCACAGAGTAGAGAGAGAAAGAGAATTTTTTGTAAAGCGTTTGAATTCCTCAGGGACCAAACAACTTCTCAAAATCCGCAGTATAACTAAATACAGGTAGCCCTCCTACAGCACGGCATCTTACAACACGGTTTCGCTCTAACACGATAGGATAAATTGCGGGAACCCTTGAATAACACTACAACCTGTAACACGGTTTCGCTCTAACACGATAAAAAAATTGCGAAAACCTTTCTACAACACTCTACTTCTACAGCACTATATAACATGATTTTTGTTTAACACATTTAAACACAAAATTTCATTAAAATAATGACGACATCTTACAACACGGTTTCGCTCTAACACGATAGGGTAAATTGCGGGAACCCTCGAATAACACTACAACCTGTAACACGGTTTCGCTCTAACACGATAAAAAAATTGCGAAAACCTTTCTACAACACTCTACTTCTACAGCACTATATAACATGATTTTTGTTTAACACATTTAAACACAAAATTTCATTAAAATAATGACGACATCTTACAACACGGTTTCGCTCTAACACGATAGGGTAAATTGCGGGAACCCTCGAATAACACTACAACCTGTAACACGGTTTCGCTCTAACACGATAAAAAAATTGCGAAAACCTTTGCACAACACTCTACTTCTACAGCACTATATAACATGAGTTTTGTTTAACACATTTAAACACAAAATTTCATTAAAATAATGACGGGAAGGAATAATGAACTCTAGTGGCTTTACATGAAAATGTATAAACAAATTGGAAGTTGCAAAAAATCTAAATGAAGAGAAAGGTTCGGAAAGTGAAGGTGATATCGTTCAACCGAAAAAAACGTTCTCGTTTGATTCTACTGAGCAGTGATGAGGAAGAAATTTATTAAATTAAGGTTGCATTAAATGAAAATAATATTTTGTTTCTTTTCGTTTCGCGATATACATACATTTACATTTTTGATAAAAATTAAGTTGCTTACATGGAATTTTAAAAAAATTGCTTGTTTTTAATAAGTTTTCGGAACGTAACCCCCTTTCTGTAATGGCTCTGGGTCTCATATAACACGGTTTCACACAACACGGCATTTTCTGGGAACCCATCTACCGTGTTATAGGAGGGTTACCTGTAGATGGCAAGAAGTTGATTTATGAAGTTATTAAATCCCGTTTGCAGTAAATTTCCTGTAAGTCATTTGAGTTGTATAATTTGTCACAAATGTTTCGCAAAATAATAAAGGAAATACAGTGAAACTTCTCTAAGGCAGCCAGCCAGTCGTGGTTCCGAAAAAAAGTGGTCTTTCTGAGGGTTGGTCGGCTAGAGAAGTTTCACTGTATTCGGCTGATGCTGTTTTTCTAATCATTTCCTCGTTAAAGAAACAACGATGCTGCTGTCTTTAGCATAGCATGATATTATCTTTCATTTTATTTCATAGCACTTCAGATGTTTACACCTGGCATTGTGTAAATTTGATGCCAAATCTACCCAAATGCAAAGAACTGGTTGTTATGAAAATAAATTAATTGGTCTTATAATTTAAAATAAAACATTCCAAATTTTGCAATTTTAGATCAGAAGTTGCGAATTATTATATCGGATATGCAGGGAAGTTTTTATTTATTTTTTGTTTTTGCGATTTACGCTAAAAGAGGTATAGTTGTGAGTTAAAATCCAGGTGCATTAGATAGTTTTTTCCCTGATTGTTTCAGACTGTCATGTAAATGTAAAAAACTGTCTTTAGAAAAACACCTTTAAGCATATCGCCCTAATGTCAAGTTTTTGCATATCAGGCCAAAGCAGTACTGTGATCAAAAAAGTTTGAAACGTTTTAATTACTGAAAAATAAAAGCCATACCAAACAATTAAAATCTTGATTAAATATAGCCCTAGTCCAAATTCTATAGAACTCTTTTCACTAACGGAAGTTATCAATTGATTCCACTTTATTGATATCGGTGCAACTTTAGCCAGGAGAGAATAGAAAATGGAGACAAGAGAATAGAAAATGGTTGAAGTGCTATTCCGTAAGCTGGTAGCCTCCTTTTTACGTCAGCTGACAATTTGCATTGGTGAATGAATCTTTCCGTGCTCGCTTTCCAAACGAAACTTCCCCAGTCATAAATGGCTCTCTTTTGCAACGACTACCAATTCACATTATCTGATTTATAGAATAGGTATCAGCGGAGTTAGAGCTGAGAGAATCGCTGAAGTGCTATTCTGTAAGATGGTAGCCTGCTTTTTACGTCAGCTGACAATTTGCATTAGTGAATGAATCTTTCCGTGCCCGCTTTCCAAACGAAACTTCACCAGTCATAAATGGCTCTCTTATGCGACAACTACCAATTCACATTCTCTGATTGATAGAATAGGTATCAGCGGAGTTACATCTGAGAGAATGGCTGAAGTGCTATTCTTCAAGCTGGTAGCCTGCTTTATACGTCAGCTGACAATTTGCATTGGCGAATGAATCTTTCCGTGCTCGCTTTCCAAACGAAATTTCCCCAGTCATAAATGGCTCTCTTATAAAAAATTTCTTTAGATAAAATATATTTCCAAAAGATTTAGGTTTGAAAGTACCTTAATTTTTCTGGTCTCTGTAGATAATAAAAACCCACGCATGAAATGAATGGAGTGCGTGCAGAGTTTGCATATTAGTCAAGACAGACCTTAGTGTGAGGTAGGTAATGATAAACAAGAAATGAACGATAAACGAAGGCTAGTGACTACTGCTGGCACTGAGCGCTTGTAATGGCTATTGTTTAAACTAGCAGATGTACCACTTTCGTTTCACGTGTATTTCCGTAGTGTCTACTACATACAAGATCTTAAAACACCTTTCTAACCCCTTGGACTCATACTGGGCATAACGTACTGTGTGGTATGAACTGAACAACCAGCTACATATAAGTAAGCGGGTCACGATGGAACCTCACATTGAGCTGTTTGTTTCATACACGGTTTCATATTGTGTAATGAAAACAAGAGAAATTAAAACTTAACAAAATTTCAGAAACCATAACACCCATCGTGCCGAGCAGTTTGGTGGTGGTTGATCAACTGACTAGATGTCTACCGAGTCACAGAGAGAGCTCACATTGAGCATATGTATTGTTGCAATGTACTTCCTTACATGGTTTCATATTATGGACCGAAGACAAGAGATATTTAACAACTCTCAAATGTTCCCATTCATATGGAAACATAGTATGTACGCAATGCACCATTGTTTAAAAAGTTATAAAAATACAAATTTACTAATTAAAATCAATCTTTAATTCTGCTTTTTAGTGGCACAGTCGTTATAACATTATATTCTGCATTCCATTTCATGAAGTTCGTTATGTATGAAAATGCGAGTACATGCATCATCACTCTAGAGTTAAAAGATGTAACAAACAATAATACAAAATGACCACGGTAAAAATACTAGTTGCTTACATCCATTCAACTGCCAGACATATATATATATATATATATATATATATATATATATATATATATATATACACCGATTGGTTCAAATTAAAAAATTAAAGTATCCCTGTTTGGGACGCCCTAGCGAGAAAAGTAGTGGACGTAACGTCTTCGTATTTGGAGGGTACACATATCAGGCCATTGGGGGATTGATTGAAGGGGAAAAAAATAATTAGTTCCAACAAAGACTGCTAGGTGCAAATGAGGCGTTGCGATCGGTTGAAGGTAAGGAAAATGAAACATGACTGTACGAAGAAAGGAAAGAATGCGAGGTGTCGGTAATTAACTTTATTAGTACAGTTCGCTACACATGCAGGAACTAAACTACGCTAACTAAGCTTTATGTTTGCAAGCGTATGCAGCGTAAACGTTATGTTTCCTGTGTAGCAGCATCACAACTAAACTTCCAGCCGTTTTCGCCGTGCTGTAGTTAAGTGAGAATTTGAATATTCGGCTGTGCGCGCAGTACCGGAGAACAAAATTTGCATACGAGCTGGACGAAAGAGCCGACATAATAGATAAAAAAGAGGGCTCACAGGTTCGGAACATTCTTCGACCGCCACGATGGTTCTTTCGTTGCCGGAGCGTGCTTTGCTGCTAAAGTGATTTTACCAAAACGGTGATAACGCCACCAAAGCGCTTCGCTTGTACCGAGGGCAGAAAGCTTTGCGTGCTGATCCAGTAACACCATGTGCCCTGCGGCGAATGGTGAAACGTTTCGAGGAAACAGGCAGCTTTACCGTTCAAGCAGGCCGAGGGCGAAATAAACGGATACCGCAGATGATGGATGATGTCGATTTAGCAAGCAAATTCGAACACAGCAGGAACATGCAGTGCTCGCGTCGTATCAAGGCAACTCGGATTGTCACACACTACGGTATGGAGGTGCATGCGGAAAACACTCAAAGCCTATCCGTATAAGCTCCATCGCTTACAAGATTTAAAACATGGCGATTACGATCTGCGTGAAACGTTCGCTTTAACGTTCTTGGCACGAATGGAGGTGGAGCAGAATTGGCTGTGGAACATCCTATCTTTCTGGACCGATAAGGCTCACTTTTACATGTGCGGAACAGTGAACACACATAACTGCCGTATCTGGTCCACTGAGAATCCTCACTCGGTCCATCAAATGTCCCTGCATTCACCGCATGTGACTGTATGGATCAGCTCCACTGCGACCTTTATGATTGGGCCATTTTTCTTCGAGAAAATCGCCCCGCAGGGACCAAAAACCTGTTCCGTGACTGCATCACGTTATCCGGCTATGTTGCAAGGTGTGGTCATTCTAGAACTCCAGCAGCGTGGATGTCTCGCTACAACGGAATTCCAACAAGATGGTGCCCCTCCTCACATTGGACGTGAGGTTCAACAATTGTTGCGACGTCATTTTACGGAGGATCGAGTTATCAGCCATGCATTGCCTACCAGATGGTCTTCACGTTCACCCGAATTAACCCCGTGCGATATTTGGCTTTGGGGTTACCTCAGAGATAAAGTTCATCGGGAAACATAGGAAATCTGGTGGATTTGAAGAACAACATCCTCTTGCGCGTACGCAACATCGGTCCCGACCAGTTACACGCCGCTGTGGGTCATGCTATAACACGGTGTCACGCGTTGGCCCTGAAGCACGGTGGACACATTGAAAACCACCTGTGAAATCTTTGTGTGCTGTTGTTACTACGCGCATGCCTTTTGTTTGCGCATTCACTAACATTTCTGTAGGATCGACAATTCTTGTGTAACGAACTGTAATAATAAAGTTAATTACCGACACCTCGTATTCTTTCCTTTCTTCGAGCAGTCATGTTTCATTTTACTTACCTTCAACCGATCGCAGTGCCTCATTTACACCTAGCGGTCTTTGTTTGAACTAATTGTTTTTTCTCACCAATCAATTCCCCATGGCCTGATATGTATACCCTCTAAATATGAAGCCGTTACGTCCACTGCTTTTCTCGCTAGGGCGTCCCAAACAGGGATTATTTAATTTGAACCACCCGGTGTATATATATATATATATATATATATATATATATATATATATATATATATATATATATATATATATATATATATATATATATATATATATATATATATATATATATATATATATATATATATATATATATATATACCTGTATGTGTGTGTGTGTGTGAGTGAGTGAGTGTCTGTGTGTACGTGTGTATATGTATGTATATATATATATACAGTAACCACCGCTTATAGTGATCAGTGGTTATAAGAATCAACCGTTTATAAGAATCAATATCGCAAAAACAAAAGTATTATTTCCATGTTAAAATTTTCGCTTTAAAGAATCAATCCACCGGTTTTAAGAATCAGTTTACACTCTTCGCTTTCCTTTCATTTTTCAAAAAAAAGGCCACTTAAACCCTCAAAAGGTACGAAGTTCTTTCTTTATTATTTTAAAAGAAAGAGTGATAAGATGGGATAGAATACAGTCGTAAAATGCATCCCTTTCTTTGTTAGACATAACATAATAGTTTCCCCTTAAACGCTTTAGCTAAACACTGTCCTATTAGCTTGACCCAGGGGCATCCTAACCGTGCGGATCCGATTTTCCTTTTCTCCACTGACAAACAAAGGCAGGGACTCTTTTTTCCCACCTCCCACATCCTGGTTGCGGCTTCCTGAACCCTGAAACACATAAATCTTCGGGGAAGTGTCCACTATCACTTAGGAAAACGTGACATTATTAGATACAGCACGTTATCAAACCGTGAAACGTAAGCTAGAAGGGGAATCTTGGTCTGAGACTATTGGTATTGAAAGAGGTATAAACAGCCTCCTGAAAACTTCATTACGTCAAACTACCATAGAAAACTTTTTCTTGCACCCTTCCTGTAGTTGAAATGTTAAACTGTTAAGCAGGTATGTTGTAACAAATATTGGATTTTTTTCTTCTCTTACTATAATCATGTGTATCTAGTTATAGGTCTAGAAATTAAGTTGTATTTTTAAAATTATAAAAACAATTTTAATAAAAGATAATTAACTTAAATTAAAGAGTATTTTATAGTAAATTATCTAATATATGTATATATAGGTGTGTGTGTTCCTGACCAAAAACCTAAATTTCGGCTATAAGAATCAACCGCTTATAAGAATCAAAAACAGTAATAACAAACGTGATTCTTATAAGCGGAAATCCCTGTATATATATATGTATAGTCACAAGTAGTGGGACATCTCCGAATAAACAAATACAAAAGTTCCCGCATGCAAATGAAGATGCGCAATGCATTTTAGGCAGAGTACAAACGTGATCGCCTAACAAAACTTTAAATTTTATTGGAATCTTCGGTGGCACGCAACGCCGAACTTTCGAATTTCAAAATGATAATGGTCGTAAGATGTTAGTTAAACAAAGTCTTTCCGTGCAGTTTCTGGCCTTCTGGCCATCCCGAAATCAACTGTGGCAGATGTCATTTGAAGATGGAAAACTGATGGCACTACTGGAGCGGAACCCCGACGTGGCTGGCGTCACAAATTCTACGATCGAGGCATGGAGTTCTTATTGAACACTCTAAAGACGATTCGCTCTGAAAATTCCCTTTAGTATGTTACTGTCGCTCATACGGATAACATGCTCAACGCAACTGAGACGGCCTAATTTAATGTTATGAACAACATCTGGCTGCTTGAACATTCTGTATAATTCTATGAGTTGTGTCTTCTGCGCCAGACACCATTTTCCAGAATACCTCCAAAAACACTTCTCTAGATCTTGCGTTCAAAAAGACGCCAGAAACTTTTCCTCCCTCGCTGTAAGAGTCCAGGTTCCCGAAGCATAGATCGAAACAGGTCGGATGAGTGGCCTGTAGATTAGTAACATTGTTTTTCTAGATAAAAAGTCAGATTTTTGTAAATGTCTCAATCCATAAAAAGCCTTTTTAGCCACAGCTAACCGCCTCCTTAATTCAGGATGGATAACATTATTTCTGCTAAACATTGAACCTAAATAAATGAATTCAGCAACCATTTCAAATTTATAATCCCCAATTAAAAGATGTTTTTGGGGGAAGGGGGTTCTAATTACAGTCATATACTTAGTTTTTTCTTGATTGATAACAAGGTTCACTCGTCTGGCCTCCTACTTAATAGCTTCAAACGTTTCCATTAAAAATCTTTTGCTTCTAGCTACCAGTACAATGTCATCAGCAAAAGCCAACACCTGGACAGATTTTCTAAAAATACTGTCCTGGCGTTGACACCGGACTTCCTGATTACCCTTTCCAAAGCAAGTTTAAATAAAAGGCATGAAAGGGCATCACTTTGTCTTACTCCCTTTTCGACGAAAAAACCCCTAGACAGGTGTCCCTGAATCAGGACCCTGCAAAAAGTCGAACTAAGAGTCATTTTTACTAAATTTTTCAACTTCACAGAAATATCAAAATCAAAATTAATTTTGCTTACTTAATTATTCATAACTTTCTCTTAAAACATTTTTGCACTATAGATCTAAGATCATCTTCCTATCATAAGTCAGAACTGAATTGGTATGTGATATTTAGTTGCATTTAAATACTGAAAAATGTTGTACTGCCATAATTTGTATCTAGATTTAAGATTTATGATTTATAACTGAATGGTAACATTCAGAGATTTGCATTTAGTCATTTCTCTAAATTGGACTTTTCAGTTTTGTGTTTTAAACATCTGTACTTTTATTTACTAACTTGGACCCTTTTCTAATCAGCTATACTTTTGTCTCTCTGGGTAGCTGTATGGTTTAAAGAAATATTAATTTTCTAAATTTATAATCTGATTTGGTCAAAATTATATGATTTGAATTTTTATTTTTTTAATTACATTGTTTATCAATAAAAGTATTTATTGCCCATGATTTGACAACTTATCAAACAGCAGAATTATAAACATAGATGAATTATTTATGTTACATTAATGTACTAATTATGTATACAATAAGAATGTCTCTTATGTAATTGTTAAAAGCATCTAATAAAAAAATTGTTCATGAAAGTATAGTTATTTTGGGATTTTTCTTTATAATATCCAAAATTGCTTAGACACCTGAAAAGAAACGTTTTGTTTATGTCCCTGGGACCTCAGTATAAGGTTCCCAACGCGGAGTAAATATAAAGAAAGAGAAGACAATATACAGAAAAAAATACACAAACACCAAAATTATTTATTTTTACACTGGTGATGACCCGGTGATGTACACTGGTGCTAAAGTCTTAATACTACTAATAAAAAAAATAGAAATAGATAATTGCAATTTTAGTTCACATATCAGTATAACAACACAATTAAAGCTTTAAAATAATCTTGGAACACATAACAAAGCATTTAATGGATTGAAAAACTTCATAATAAAAGTACTAACTGAGATAAATGAAAATTTCAAATGACAGTAAAATGTAAAATATTCAAGGACTGAAAAGTAATACGAACAGAATGCATTTTTGGGGAAGAGTTCCGTATCCTGTGCCGGGAAATTTGGCGATTTTTTTGGGCGATAAATATTTCAATATGGTATATTATCATTCGTTTGTGTTACGATGTTTTTATGGTGGTTTCTTGTTCGTGTTTGTTGAGTTGTTTGTTTTCTGTGTCTCTACGGTCGGTTGGTTGGTTGGTTGGTTGGTTGGTTGGTTGATTGGTTGGTTGGTTAGAAAATTTATTTTGTTTTTAAGCCTAAGTGACACCTAAAAGATGGCGTCGCTTAGATAGGTTGCAATAATCTAAGTTTTCCGCCAAACGCGGAAAAATCAGAAACCGCACCAAATAGCGCCAAGCGGCACAAGATACGGAACTCTTCCCTTTAGTAAACAATACTAAACAATACTAAATGATACGGTGTGTTAACTATTGTACCAAATTGTCCATACAATACTTAACACATCGTATCATTTAAACGGACGCAGAATAAAGGCCTGTTCGCATAGGAGTCCGGTAGCAGAAGCGTAAGGGCCTGTTCACATAGGAGTCCGTTGCGTAGCGTAAGGGAAAGATGACGTTAAGACGAAAATAAACCAATCACATGTCTCCAAACGATTAGCAATGAAATTTTTAACGCCTATGATTGGTTTATTTTCGTCTCAACGTCATCTTTCCCTTAACGCAACGCAACGGACTCCTATGTGAACAGGCCCTTAATGTAGGAATGCACCCAAAACCTCGAAAAATATTAGATATTCCAAAAATGGATTTTTCCATTTGTGAACAGGCCCTAACACTGACTGATTCTATGTGAACAGTCCGTAAGTAAAAAAGATAGCATTGATCAATGAAAATAATTTAAAGGAAAAAATCCTCGAACATCTGTGATAAAATGAGTTTATTTCAAAAATCCATGCGGGAAATACGCGCTTAAACAACGTTGTTGTGAATAAATCATGATTCTCATTACGAAGAACCACTATGTCCACTAAAATGTTCCATGAAAAAGTAATCATTTAATTCTTACACGTTATAAATTTAAAAATAAGTCCAAATACTTGCGGATGGATAAAGGTAATTCCATGTATAAATCAAAATAATTCATCGCAATATGAACGTATCATTAAAATATACATGAAAACGTATGGGAATGATGTATACTTTCTGCCTTTCGATATTCTCATGATCGTAGCAGAGGAAAAGTGACGTACCCAGTGTGACGTTGCAACGTTTTGCTTTATAACAACTTTGTGGACAAAGTAAACAAGTCACGTGATTTTAACTTCTGAATGAGAGTTATAATTCCGACCTCGTTTGTACGAATCTATCCTTTTTACATTTCAATAAAGAAAATTTATTAATTTACTTTTCAACGGCGGTTCCGTTTAAATGAAAATAAATGCTCTTATGGAAAACTTACCCAAAAAACTCAAGATAAAGGGCTAATATTTTTCATTTGATTTAAATTTATGCAATAAAGTATATCTTTATATTTAATTGTTAGTGTGTGAACTCTTAAATAACATTTTCTGGGTTTTTTTGTTGTTGCATGATTAAAGTTATATTTTGCTTGTATTTTAGATGGAAGACAAGGATTCAATAATAGCTGAGCTTCGAGACAAAATCAGATCTCAAGACAAAGATATATATCTTGCCGCTACATATGGAAAACAGCTTTTTGACGAAAAAATTCAGCAGTCGATTAAAATTGAAGATTTAGTTTCACAGAAAGAGGTAAAGTAGAATATAATAATACACACAAATTGGCGAAACTTTTGCCGTTTGTTCTCAAGAATTTTAGTTTTTTGAGTTATTACAAAAACGGCCATGAAACCATGTTATAAACGATATGAAAATGAGTAAAAAAATTAAATACTCATCACTTTAAAAATGTCCTGAACAGTATTGGCTTTTGAAAAGGAGTATGATAAAAGCTTTATACTCTAAATATAAAAATTACAAGTTTTCAAATGGTAATTTCTTAAATGTTATGAAATGAATTGTTAAAAACTTTCCAGAAGTCTTCAATTCTCATCTTATCTCAACTGAACTTAATCCTCAATGTGAAGAATTTATACCATTTGTATGTTAAAAGAATTATTCAAAACAGTGGTAGTATTAGCTTTTTTAAATATGAAAAACTTGAATCCCAAAATAATGTTTTGTTTTATCTGTTCAGAAATTTTTCTGAATTTAGAAATAAATCTTTTAATGTAGGTGAGTATTTAGCATTGCTTACCTCTCAGTTTATAGAACTTTGAAACCCACTTCTCTCTCTTTTAACATATAATATTTGTACATTGTTTAAAATATAATTTAAATTGAGTATTTTTTAGTTTAAACTTTATTTAAATAAGGATTTGTATTAATTCTATTATTAAATGTTATGAATTAAGAGTTGAATTTTTTTGTGTAATAAGAGTTATTTTCATTTATAATATTTCATGTAATTTAATTTTTTTACATTATTAAGAATAATTTAGGGTTTTGATTATGAGTTTTATATGATTATTTCATTTCTTCTTTTGCACAGTTTTCATAATAGGTTGTTTGCATTTATTTGTTTTTTAAATTAGATTTTAGCATATCTGGGACATATACTGAGTAGAATGAGTTTGTAATCAATCATTATAATTTTGTACTTTACCTGAATGAAGTGAAATAGTACACATGCACAGAGAAAAAGTTATAAAAAATTTATCACAGCAAGATCTCTGTGCTTCAGTCTTTATTTATATAGTTCAGATAGAGAAAAAACATTGTTTTTATGTATTAAAAATTTGTGTTTTATATTAGACATTAATTTGAAGTTGAATATCCTTTATTATTGAGTGTGTGTTATAACCAAGGTTAGCCAAGCATTTTATAAGATAATTTATATTGTTTTACCACCAGTGATTGATAGACTGAAGTCTTATACATACCCTGTTCACAGAAAGGGTAATGTACATTTTCATTTGGCAACATTCTTCACTAATTTTGATGCAACATTTTTCTTTTTATAAAACATGAATAATAATTTGATGTGTAATCTGTAGATTATTTATCTCTTTCATTTAATATACTTCTAGAATAATTGAATTTTGTGTGGATCAATGTTTATATTTTTGTACTAAATAATAATTTTAGTTTTATATATATATATATCATAAAATGTAAGCTTTCAGTATTTTAAAATTAGAATCCTGACTATTTCTCAATGTTTATCCCTGTTTTTTTCATCTTTTTATTTTTTAAGAAACCAAAAAAGCTTTTTTCCCAGTAGTCCTTTCTAATTTTAAAGTAATTAGTAGAAGGAGTATAAAATATCTATGTGTTAAACATTATAAATATAAAGCCATTTAAAAATTAAGATAACATTTAGTGAAAGAAGCAAGTGGAATTCAGTTTCAGATTTCAATTCCTTTTTTTCTCAACTGAAGCCATTTTGTGCGACTGCTACATAAGTTAATCCATTAATGCTTCAGTTATTTTAACACATTCACAACCAGAAAATCTTTCACTTTTCTCATACTGAAAGCCAGATAAAAACAAAGAAATTGAAATCTGATTACTGGTGACCCCTATCAACTTGCAATCTTTGACCAACTACATAGAACTGTAGGATGAGGATTTTATTAAACAATTGTTTAAATTTCCTCTCTCCCCTGTTCCTGACAATTTATTTTCAAGAAACAATATGCTCAAAACTTAAACTTGATAACTTAGTAGCAACCTCCCCCCCCCCCCCCCCAAAAAAAAAAAAAAAACTAATGAAATGACATAAATTCACATTATTGGCTACCTTAGTACAGAATTTGATATTATGCAAAATCAGCAACGGCAACCAGGCACAGAGTTTGAAATGGTGTAAATTCACATCAGCAGCCGCAAATGTGTTAGCAAAATATTAACTGAAAAGCAATTTCATGTCATTTTGATTGTATTTTGGTGAATTCTTTCTGTTTGCGCTTCTGATCTTATAAGTTTGATCATCTTGTTACAATGGAAATTAAGAAACATGTTCTTAATTTTTGATTTAAAGAGTATAGAAATTGGACCAAGTTTATTCATTAGTTTTATAAAGGTATTTATAAGGTAACATGTGATTCAGTTGGTGAAACAAATCTATCATTTATTCTAATGAATTTTTGTCTTTTTTTACATAAATAGTATATCTTGATTATTGAATTTTTTTACTCTTGTTTATTTTAACTGGAAGTATAGTAGAACTTTATTATTTCAGATATCCATGTTTTTAACTGTAGTAATTATTGAATTCTAAAAAAGTGCCTTCTTTTTTTTTTTTTTTTTTTTTCTCTAGTTACTTGAACAGGAGAAACATTCTTTACAATTAGAGTTAGAAGCAAAAGTTAAAGCACTGAATTCTCAAACTAATGAGTTGGAACATCAAAGAGATCAGGCTGATAGCTTACAAGAGAAACTTGAAATAAGAGAAAGAGAAAATGAAGCTTTACTTAAAAAAATTGAAAATATAAGAAAAGAAGTAAGGTGCTTTAATTTTCTCTTAATGTACAGTAGTTTTTAATAATTGTATCCACCTGCCATTCTCAAATTGTGTTCTTCAAAATCCTAGGTCTTCATTGACAAAATTTGGTGCTCTGTAAAATAAATTTTTAAGCCTCAATTAATATTTAAAAATATGTAATGGAAAATTATTGAAATAAATTTTCAAAAATTACTAATGAACAGAAATGATGAACCTGTGCTTATATTCTAATTAACTTGCAGTTGCTAAAAATTTGATCTCTTGAGTATAGTAGTGGATGGAGGGATCATATGCTTGCATTTAACTCTCCCATGCTGTAGCTAAGGCCCATTGTGCAGGGAGAAGCATCTAAGCAGGCATACTGTTCTTAGACCAATGATTCTTTTTACTATCATAATTTTCTTTTGCTTTATTTTTTTATATATAAAAACAGAATAAACATTTCATGTGATTAAACATGACTGTTTATACCTACAAATTCAAATATTAGGTGTTATTTGATAGAACATTTTTGAAAATAAAATCTTTGAAGACAGCACTATTCACAATTTCCTGTGAACATACAAACAGTCCACACAGATCTTTCTCGGGAAAAAATGAAAGTTTGTTGCTTTCTTGAAGCATAGTTTTTTGGGATTATTTGAATTTCTTAAAAAAAAGTTTGTCATATTCTTACAAAATGATAAATTTCTAATTGTAGATCACTTTAGAACTATCTCATGTTTTAGTCAAATTACATATTTGGAAGTTTATAGTTTCAAAATTAAGGACACTTGTGTCTGAGAGAGTTACTGCTTTATTTGAAATTAAATTAGATATATCAAGGCTTTTATTGGGTATTTTGTCTAGAAAAGCTTAATTTTGTTTTGCATTTCTTGAAATAAATTAGCCCTCCATAAAGGAAATACATATCAAGGTATTTAAAGAAGCTCAGTATTAATTTTGTGACACTCTCAGTAAAAATTTCAGCCTCACTTGACAAAATTGAAAATATAAATAAATGCTTTTATGAATGTTTATATTGAATAGCTTAGGCTGTTCAGTAAGTAATAAATATGTTCACTGTATATGCCTTCACAGTTTTACTATTACAAATTCACTTTTAAAAAAAAAAATTTTCTCTGAAATTGTGTTTTCCCCTCTTAGAATCAATATTTGAAAACGGTACAAGAGGATATCAGCATTGAAAATAAATCTTTAAAAGATAAGACGAATTTATTAGTAAAGCAGATGAAAAATTTTGAAGATCAAGTAGAAAAATCTATGTGTGAAGCAGATACAGATGAAACTCAAGAATTACAAGCTCAGTTGAATGTTTACATGCTTAATAATGTGAGTATTTTACATATGCCTCACATGTTTTTAGCTTTATTTGTTAATGTACAAGGAACTTAATGCAATTTCTGTAAAGCATACTTATTGATGTTCAGAACCCCTAATTATCAAAACATATTTATAAGCAGAGCATGTTGACAAAATGCTTAGTATCCTCCTAGAGTCTATTTCTACCTTCTGTTAGATACATAAATAAATAATTTATGCATAAATGAAACAGTTGTGAAAAACAGTGTATCCTCCCTTTTTTTAATTGCAAAAGGATTGATTTAAGTGCAAAACAGATCTGTGTACTTCTATGTAATTTTATAGTATTCGTTGCTACTTTCTTGCTTTGTAAAAACTGCCTATGCGGTTTTTCATATTTATTCCATTAGATTTACCCAGAAGAATTGTCAGCACATTGTGACTGCTGCTAAGAGAAAAAATTTTAAATCTTATAAAAATGTATCCTATGAATTTACAAAATTTGTTTGTGATTTTCAATAGATTCTTTCTAGTGTTATGAAAAAAATTTCATATATTTTCCTACAGCATTTATCTTAAAAATTTAAATGTCTTTACAGTTTTCTGCATTTTGAAACATTAATAATTTTATAATATTATGCAAATATTTAAGCTGTTACATTAGTTATTTTTCATAAGTACTGTGTTAAGTATTTTATATATTAAAATATTCCAATATTGTTGATTTTTCTAATTGTTTTATTAATTGTAGATGAGTTTTGATATAAATAGTTGGCTGTAGACAAAATTATTTAAAGCTGTTTAAAATGGTATTTTCCAAAATTTCTTAGTAGGGAAATGCCGTTTGGCATAATTTAAAAACTCCTTGTCAAGTTCCACCTAGCAGCACAGGTTATGGAACTCTTCCCAGTACAGTTTAATATTCTTACCCTACATGTATTCCTGTTGAGTAATATCCAGACCTGCCAACTTTCTGGATTTACCCCGGCAATGCCGGATTTTTAATGCATCTTCCGGGTTTCTGGAATGGACACTATTATTACCAGATTTTTAGTTACATAACAAAACTATCTACTCAGTTCAGGTCATCTATGTCAAGGGAAACCTTAGAAAATTTGCTAATATGCAAATTGAACCCACAAGGACGCTGTTATGAAGAACAATTTAACATTGAGTTTTTAAAAAGAGCAAAATAAGCTACAGTAAATGCTACAAAAATTTCAAGATTTTCTGCAATTAATTAAAACAAACATTATAAAGAAATGGAAGTACTCAAAATATAGAATGCTGGGGTCCTTGTTAGTGTAAATAAGATTTACATTGAAATGTATGATTACTAATTCCAAATATATAACTTTTGTTTAATATTATAATTTCAAGATGTGCTGAACAGTAAGGAAATATTTTGAACTATGTAATATTATTAAAGAGATCCTATAAACTATAAGTAAGTTTACATTATAATTCTTTTATGATTTTTTTCTACACTGTTTTGTGTTATGTCGATTATTTTATGCACGGTAGAATATTGCAGGATTTTGCTCTTACTGAGGTTGGCAGGTCTGAATATCATAGTACTAAATAAGTAATTTGATTTCACTGTTGGTAGGTATTTTGTTGTCACTCATTTTTAATATGGGGTTCTATTTTGTCTAAATTATAAAAAACTTAAATTTGTTATAATTTTCTTTATTTTAGTATCTTCATTTAGTATAATCCACATTAATAACTTGTTTATAAAATTATAAATAGTTCCTTGATATTGTTGTTTATAAACATGTTTTTATCTAAGTTTTATCAAAAAGTATCATGCATGTTACAGAAAGAACTTCAGGATGGATTATCCCAAATTCAATGTGAACTGGAAATGGCAAAAAAGAATGAAAACCATTTACTACAAATGGTTCAAGAACTTGAAGAAACTGTGAAGGAGAAAAGTGCTGAAGTTTCAACCACTAATGTTGAAATAAAGGTAAGTTTTAAGTTTCTATCTTGGTTTATCTTTTTAATTAAAAAATTATAACATGAAGAATCTTTAAGCTATGATTACGAAAATGTGGTCAAAGTATAGAGTTACATCAAAACTGAACTCTGTGTTTATAATTACATGACTTATTTGTCATTTTTGCATTTAACTGGAAAAGTTTTGATTCCTAAAAGAGTGAATTATTGAAATTGACATATGTATCATGCTGGATTTTTCTTGAATGTCTTATAAATGAAATAATCTTCACACTTTGAAAAAGTCTATCATGAAGATGGACATTCTGTTATGTTGTTTTACTTAAATACTTATCCTTTCCATTCAAGGAGTTATGAGTATTCCTAAACTGTTCCTACAGACCTTAAAAAAAGACTGAATTAAAAAAATTGTTTTGGGGCAATTTTTCTTTTAAAATGTTGTTTTAATGATAATTGCAACAAATTATTTGAGTTATCAATAGTAATATGTTGAAAGTAGTCTAAAAAAATTCTAATTATTTTTTTTTTTTTTTTTTTTTTTTTTTTTTTTTTTTTAAATTTACTCTCTTTTTTTTTATTTATTTTTTTTTATTATTATTATTATTATATAGAATAGGAATTTGTTTTTAGTCAGGAGTGTTCAGCTTAATTCATGCTTTAGAATGCCCTTTAAAGCAATTGATTTAAGTAAAAAGTTACTTAATATGGTTTTTACTCTTAAAAAAACTTTTTGTTGAATCACTATTTTCATTATTCACCCATTGTACAGAAATGGAATTTAAAAATAAAAAATGAAAAATTATATATTTAATAAAACTTAAAACTGCCATTTTATTACCTTCATATAATTTTTTTATAAGTGCAAACAATACAGTTTTAGAATTGTATATTTTCTGATATTTTTTTTAGTCTTTTTACTCAATCTGTTCTATGCTCATTATTTATGTGGTCAAAAACACTTTCACATTTATAAAAAAATACAAACCAAATATTTATAAGCCTATGTATGTTATTAAAATTTTAATTTCATCTTAATCTAAATTTCAACGACCTCTTTTAAATGCATTATAATTGAAAACTACAGTTGTTAAATTCTTAAATTATAATTAAATATACACTATGAAAATCAGTACTTTTTCTTTTAACATATATGAAGGTGAAAATCACTAATTTTATCAAAAATAGATTGAAAAAATATAGATTGTTTTCAGATGGAATTTATCCAATATGGAAAGTTTAGGAAAAGTTTATTCTTTATAAAGCTGGATTTCAGTACCAGGTTCAAGTCTCACTATTGGCATGGATGTTTGTAGCCATTGGAAATCAGCCTTAAGCTGTAGGTCCCAGTCTAATTAGCCCTCGTATAGCAAAAAATGACCATAGTACTTCTCAACCAAACCTATTTATAAAAATGACTGTATCTTCATTTTCTATTCCTTATTGATCTTTTGACTTGGAATGAATAAATCCTAGAGGTAGACTTAATCTTCATTCACAAAGAAATGGCTAAAAGCTGATAAATATTTTCAAAATAGTTCTTAATTTCTCTTAGTAGCTATTGCAGCAAAAAAATATTTTTAACTGTTTAACTTTGAGGAAATTTGAATTAGCAATTTCAATAATGATTGTTTTGTCAACAGGTTCATAAATAAAAACATGTTTTTACAAGATTTTTTTTTTCTTAAGAAGTATTTTTCTTTGTTATAGGTAGCCAAAGAAGAGATTGAGGACTTACGTGCTGAAATTGAGCTTCTGAAATTTGACCAAGTAGATGTGAATCGCCGAGGAAATTCTGTATTTGCTGAGCTGGATGACAGAAGGACTTTGGTAGAAAAAGAGTACAAAATACTACGAAAGAAATTCGAAGAATTTCAGAAAAATTATGAGGAAAACAAGAAAGAGCTTGATAAAGCTAGGGTAAAAGTTTTGTTCAATTTGTTGCATGCTACTTGAACTCTAAAATATCATGCATCTAAATTTACCTGATCCTCCCTTGCAAATGAAACATGAATGTTTTTTTTAATCTGTAATTTAAAAGCCATATTTTCTAATCCATATCAAATTTCACTACCCATTTGTATTTATCAATAACAGATAAGTTGAAAAATTATAGGTTCTAGTTTTAGACAAGCTAAAAATATTGATATTAATGAAAGAAAGTTTCCCATATTTTTTTATATAATTTATCTAGGACTTCAGAAATTCATTTCATTTTGTGTCAAAGAATACTAGCTGTCCATCTTCACGGTTAAAATAAAAAATAAAAAATAATTAAATGGTATCAGGATTTTAAAGAAAAGGGCATTTTAAAAATAATACTTGTTAATTGTAAATTTAATCTTTTTATGAAAATTATTATTTTTCTTCTTTAAATGTGTGTGATAGTACAAGTTTTTGTAATTGGTTATTCCCAATGTTATGTTTAATTTTACAGATCTATAAAAGTCTTTGGCATCAGTTTTCATAATTTGCAATTTTTTTTCTATAATGAGCCATTAAGTAATTATTATAACTCATATGAATTTATAAGTTTATGCGTAATAATTTATTGAATCATTTTTTATTTTAGATTTTGTTTTGTTTGTTTTTTCCAATTTCATTTGATGTTATAAAGTATATTGTTTTTAAGTATGTAATTCTTTAACTTTCACAAAGAACTTCTTTATAATGAGATAGTTTATGGATCGTGAATGGTTCACAAATTTTTTAATTCTCATTTGACTTCTGTGCTGTCAACTTTTACAAATTCAATAATAAATCTAACTGATATGGTTGGTAAAAGAGCTATAAATTATGGAATGAACTAAGGGCTTAATTTACGTAAATGAGATTTTTTAAAATTTTAACTAAAGAATTGGGAGAATCATAATGAAACTATATATGCCATCTATAATCTATATATATAAAACAGTTCCGTAACTGACTCATTCACTGACTGACATACAACGCACAGACCAAACCGCTGAACCTAAAGGGCTGAAATTTTGCATGGGGATTCTTCTTATAGTGTAGGGGTGCACTAAGAAAGATTTTTGAAAAATTCTTCCTAGATTTTTTAAAATTAAATTTTTAAGCTGTTTTAGTAACTTTTTGTTAAGTTTGCACTTAAAATAATAAATTGAGCGTTATAAAATTTATACCACGAGAAAGATCATAATAATTCCTTTAAAATGAGATCTTTTTCGAAACTTTACCTCCATTTTCTGATTTTTGCTGAATTTTTAAAGATTAATTTTTAGAATTTAATTTATTAAATGCTGATCACGTGATTTCTTTTTCTGGTACTTTAAATAAATTTATCGTCACGTGCATAACAACTAAATAGACAAAAAAATATTTTTTTTCTTGCTAATGCGGCAGATGATTGGACATTATTTTGTCTATAAAAATATCCTTTATGATTTTTTATAAATATATATTTTTAAAAAAAAATTTTTTTTGCCATTAATTGCATACATTGACTGTTGTATTTAATTTGAATGTACTCCGTAGCGAAGTGCAAGTTTTCAGCTAGTTATTGTATAAAATAAAACAAACTTACTGTTGAAATTTGTCTTAAGGCAAAATGTGTAATTTGTTATTAAATATAGTATGATTTAATTTTAAAAGAGATGAAAAATATCTTTTTAAAAAATTAAATAGGGTGCATAGTAAGTGCTTACTTTTCATGAGTTTGTAAAAGTTCTTAATTTGTTAGTTAAGAGCTTAAATTGTCTTTAATTTTCATGAAATTAAAACACAGTTTTGCTGTTCGAGATTCAAAGCATGGAAGCATAAACTGTAATGTCTAAGATTAAACACTATACAATAAACAGGGTATTAATTGATCACAAAATTTTGAACTGGATTCTGAAAATATGTTGAACTTAAAATTTGATTAATAAATTTTTGTTAAAAAAAATTTGATTGCGCTGAAAGATCTGAATTTTTTGCTGTATGAAATACATATAATTATCTGCTACTGTCCACCATAGTCAAAATGCAAGAGAGAACATGATTGGTTTTGTAGTATATACTTGTAATTTTTAACTTAGATTAGCAAATTTAAAAAATGAACTAATTTTCACCCATCTCATTTGACAGTCTAATTCCATCCCTGCTTTAGTACCTTGGAAAATACTTTGATCTTGAGAATTTCTTGAAATGATCAGTGAAGATAGGTTTTTGTTTCAATTTCCTGAGGATATTATATCATTAGAATCTCATCTGAAGCATCAATAATGTGTTGATGAAATCATGGAGAGGTTGTGTTGGAGTTTGAAACTATTTATTCTTTTAATTTAAGGAAATATTAGTTGAATAGAAAAGACTTGCATAAAGAAAGGAAGAATTGACATTTTTATTTTAGTGAGAAATTCTGAATTTCAGATTTTTCTCAGAGAAATTCTTTAATGTAGCTCATGTTTTTCACAGCTGCATGTGTACATATACTATATACATATATAGTATATAATATGTGTGTACATATATTGTCTTCATGCTAGAAATTATATAATCTGCATTAGTTATGGTTACTTATCTTTATCATCATCAGAAAAGTTGTTTGTAAAATAATTTCCCCAGGGAAATAAGTTTTGGTTTATCTGAGACATCTTCAATATTTGAAACTTGAGAACAATGAAAAGTTCCCTTTTTTTTTTCTACGCCTTAAAATATCTCTTAGAGGTGATTCATTATTTCTGGATTTTTTAAGAGTTTACCAGAAAATTGAGGATGAGTTGATTATCATGTATAGCTTTACAAATGACTTTTCTTCATCCTACCCTTAATGTAAATTAAAAATTGAATACAATTTTTCAGGATAAAAAAGAGGGGGGGGGGGTCCTCAATCCTTTGCAGTAATTTTTTTGTTTTCAATCTTTTTCCAGTCTGTGCAGGGTAATTTTTTCACTACTAATGCTTTATTAAAATGTTCATTTTGTGAGAACACAAAATAGTTGCTTATTTTAGGTAAAAATTTAATAAAAGGAAAATTTTAGATTTCAAAGGATTTTTGGGAAAACTTACTATAAATTTCTAAAAACTTGTATCTTTTTATAAATGGTCACAAAAATTTACCTTTTTTTGTACCTCAAGATCAGTTAGCCAGTATAAATCATTAAAAGACGATTCGGTTGTTAATAATTTTTTAATGTTTATATAGGGAATGTCTGATGAAATATAATTAGAAAAATATCAATAGAAATTTTTATCTTGATTTTTTTCAAAATATGGATATCTGGTTTTATACAAAATAATTTTCTTTTTTTATAATTATTATTGTTGCCATTGTGCCTTTTTTGCTTAGTATTTCTTCTAAATACTATACAGTGGTTACTCGACTTACGAGTTTAATTCGTTCCATGACGGAGCTTGTATCTCGAATCAATTTTCCCCGTTGAAATGAATGGAAATGCCATTAATTCGTTCCAGGCTCCCCCAAAACACCGCAATTTTTTGTTACATGTTTTTAAATAAGAAAAATGTGCTTATAAACGACGAACATTGTATAAAAACACAATACAATAGAATGTACTGCAATAAATTTGTTTTATTAAGTGTAATGTACAACATTTACCTTGGAGATCAGACTTGAAGATGCTGATGGAAGAGGAGGAGAAAGGCTGAACTGAAAAATTAAATCTTATTCGTGGATTTTTGACCTTTTCGCCCCGCTTTACTCACTTTCGCATTTATTACCAGTTACTCTCTTAAAGTGAACGAGTAAGACACGGAAGCTGGGAGATTGTTGCATCGTTCACTGAGGCTGTAATGTCCAGATTCTTCTTTCTGAGAATCCAAAGAACATTTTCTCAGAATCCGTAGAAGGGGGAGATCTTGCGATCCTAGGACCAAGGTCATCCCATCCTGTAGACCCCATGGGGAGTTCCAGTGTGGGGAAGGGAATTGAAGCTATCTCTCTGTGAGAGAGGTTGGGCGCTGTTCGGTTTCAGGGGGTAACTCAAGTTTGGGCAGAGCAAGCTGCCCCGGGTGGTAATTGTTGAGTGTTAATCTCTCGGTTTAAGACTGGATAGTAGTCTCAGAATAATATGTATACAATTGTATAATAATTGTACATAAAGGTTGTAAATATTATATGCTTCTTGTGTTCTCATTTGATGAGCACGTAACATGGCATTCGCTGCTCAAACTAGCAGTGGGATATCTCAAGCTTGCTCGTAACCCGAATTTTAGCTCGTAATTCGAAGCAAAAAATCTACCAAGCAAATGCTTGTATCTTGAAAAACTCGTAAGTCGAGGTACCACTGTACTAAATAAAATGATTGAATTCTCTGTATGTTGTTCATATACAAAACTTTAATATTCAGTTACTTCATAACACATAGCCTTCATCTGTTTGTTCTATCATAAAGTCACATATTGCTTTACTGGAAAATATTAATGATACTATATGTATTTATGCATACATGCATGTGTGTGTATATAAATGTTGATGCATGATTGCATTTGATTGTATTTTATTATGATTTTAAATATCCTTGAAAAGGCTTATTTTTCAAATTGAAAGGAGTCTACTCACCCTGTTTAAGAAGGAACTATAAAATTATTTCACTATGTTGTTGAAATCTGTTTAATTTAAATTATAATAATTGAATAAGAACTTTATATCATAAATGAATAATTTCTTGAAAAAATTGTAGCTTGGAGTAATTTTTATCTTCTTGTCATGCTATTTTGTTTCATTTTTAGGTACAAATGGTAATTCTTCAAAGCTCAACTAGTCGGGATTACCAACAAACATATATTAATCAACTGGAAGATTCCCTGGCATGTGCCAAAATGGAAATCAGTGACTTGACACATAAACTTTCAAAAATGATCAAGAGCAACACAAAAGATAATGATAAAATATATCCCGGGAAAAATGATTATGATTACTTGAGAGTAATGCTAAACCAATCACAGTTGAGTATTGATATTTAGGTTTTCATATTTTAACAATATTTCAGAAGGACTGCTTTGTTTTTCTTTATATTGCTGTATATTCTCTGAATTGTAGTAATATTTATTCTGTCATATGGTGTTATGACAAACTGTAATGGTGCTTTAAAAAGTGTGGTATCTTTAAAAGCTTCTTACACCATCATTATAACTTATTTTATTAAATGAATTTTCTCTAGCTTATACTTTGATTATAAAAAAAAATAGGGATAAAAGATTAAGATGGGGCTGTGAAAAAAAAAAAAATTGGTAGTTAAATTTCTGTTTAAGAGAATGCACTTTTAGGAGCTACACCATTAAATTTAAGATCAAATTACAGGGAAAACAAGAATATCATTTCTTTACTTTAATCTGTTCATATAGGGATAACACAATCAGGTATCTGTGGAGAAAAATCGGAACCAAAATCCTAGTTCCAAGACGTGTAGAACTGAATATTCAAAAGTAGTAAAACTTAAGTCAATGCTATAAACTGAAATTCCCTCCATTATAAATAAATATAGCCTTTCATTAATATTTAGGGCAAATGTTTTGTGGTTCATGCATTGTTCAAACTCGGGTACCTGGTTGTGGAAAAACTTCAGAACCAAAACTTGGTTCTGCAATCCCTATGCTCATGTGACCTCTAGCATCAGCATTCTATAAGCATTTTATCATCACCATTCTAAATGAGTCAACTTAGTTCCAAGTCCCCAGTCACAATATATATTTTGAAATATTTTCTCAGCTTCATTGTTTATTATAATATACTTATTACACCATCATTTAACTCATTATCATCACTGTTTTTGTGTCATTTTGTTTTCAGTGACTTGAACTTAAAATATCTATTATCACCAAACATATGATATCCAGGATCATTACCATATCTATCCACTGATGTGCATTACAGTTGTATATTTCATATCCTAGAATTTTTCACTAAAACCCTTCAATGGATTTTGCAGTAAATTTAACAATCTAAACTTTTGAGGTTGAACACATCCCAGACAAAAGAGGGTTTGGTTTGGTTTTGTTTGGAGTGCTACAGTCAACTTCTTGCTACATGATGGCTAATTAGACCGGGACCTACTGTTTAAAGCCGATTTCGAATGGCTATAAACATCCATGCCAACAGTGTGACTCGAATCCACAGGATCTGAACTGAATGGCAGCACCCTCGCCATTTGGCCATCACCTGGCCTAGGCAGACAAAAGAGGGAGTGAAACTGTTTGGTTAAATAAAATTATTTTTCAGTTTTATAAAATCATTTCATAAATGTCTATTCTTACCCTAGATCTTATTGTAACAACCTAATGTTTCTTAGTCACTCTTTCTTATACTTCCTAAAATATTACAAAAGTTGTATTATCGAAAAGAAAAATTTTTTTTTCGAGTAATCAAATTAGTAACCTAATTATATATTAAAGTTGAATTGAAAAATGTTCTTATAAATGTTGTATTTTATGAATAGAAATTGACTATGACTTAGACTCTTGTGGATAATAATTACATGATGAACACTTTGTCACTATCACAATAAAATTAAAAACTGTTTGCTACATTTTTTTTAACTAATTAATAGTTTATCATCAGGCTGATGAGCATTGGTGTGATTGTCACAATGAACAATTCAGACATGTGAGAGAGGATAGGCATACCCAGTTTACTTTCAAAGTTATTAATAATAAACTCCCCCTTTTTTGATGTTTTGGTTACTTAAATTGGACTACTTCAAAATTTTCATGTTTAGAAAACCTTTTTCTGCCTCTATGCCTTCTCATGCCTATTCTAATCACCCACCCCTAAATAAAACAACTACTGCTTTCTAAACTTACATTTACCACGCCTTAGTTTATGTTCAGACCCCTTTTCTCTTAAAGCTAATATTAACTGTCTGAAATCTTTGGGAATCAGCAGAGGCTACAACTTTTCAATCATTGAGAGAGCTATCAAAATATTCAGTCCTTCCACTATGTAGTCTACTCTCTCACCCTTAAAAAAGTCTTTTGATAGGTTAGTGGTTCTCCCATTTTACCCAACCATACATTTTAAATTGAGAAAAATCCTGTCTCACTTCAACTTTAAAGTTGTAAACATGTAAATAAACTAGTAACCCCCCTCACACACACACACTTCCAATGAAAACCCCAATACCTGAACTTTGTAAGTGGACTGTTAATAACTTGCAGAGGTTCTAATTGGTAAAACCAACCATGTTCCAGATACACACATAAAAGAGCATTCTAGGTATGTTGAAGAATTAACCTTCCAGCTCACGTGTCTATGCAAATTTTATGACAAATTCAGTTTTTAATGCACTTTTTTCTCATGTTGCAGCTGGGACATCTGAAGGTAATTTCTTCTCCTTTCAACATCGTAATTTCTACTCCTCCTTTCTCCATATCATGGAATGTGCCAACAAGAAATCACACGACAATTTTTATTTTTAACCGGGCTTTTGTGCTACATGGTAGCTTGTTCATAAAATTTATGACACACACGTGGTCGTGGATGAAAATTCAGAAAATATTTTTTTCTCAAGTGTTTTGTAATTTTGTGTTAATAATTGACGTGTAACATTCTAATTTGTATAAAGTCGAATCTATAATTTTTGTATCAGTTTTCATGGCAAAAAATTATATACAACCAGCTGATTTTCCCCGCATTCTTCAAGAATTATCTGATAAAGAAAAAAGAAAAGAAAGAAACATTTGGATTTAACAGCAATAGCGATTTGAGTGAAGAAGATATAGAAATAAATATTATCAGTAGTGAATCTGAACAATATATTTCGGATGATAATGATTTATAGGAAAGAAATGATGATGATATGTTCTATGTTGGTAAGGATAAATCTTCTAAGTGACAAAAAGAGAAGTATGCAAAATGCTCAAAGACAAAAAAATTAATATTGTGAAAGTGTTACCTGGCCTAAAACACCATGCCAAGGATATAGCGGGTGAAATAGGATCATTTTTAAAATTAATTGATATAAATATGCTTGATGAAATTTTGGAGTGTACAAATAAATATACAAGTTTGCTAAAAGGCAAATACTCAAGAGATAGACTGCATTGTTACCCAAGAGTGGAAAGGATAGCATACTTTGGATTGTTATATATTATGATAGGAATAATAAAAAGGACATCATGTAAAAGAATTGTTCTCAAGTGATTGCACTAGAATTGAAATAACAAGAGCTGTGATGGGCTACAAGAGATTTTTATTTTTGACAAGTTGTCTTCTATTCAATGATAAATCAACAAGACAGGAGAGACGTAAAATGGACAAAATGGCAGCCATCTGGAATATCTTTGAATCATTTCTAAAAAATTGTAATGATTGCTACACTTTGGGGGAATTCGCCACTATTGATAATATGCTGCATCACTTTCGATGTCACTGTCAATAGATTCAGTACATTCATAGTAAACCATCAAAGTATGGAATAAAAATGTATGCTTTGTGCGACTCAAAATCATTTTATACATCTGCCTAGAAATTTATTGTGGAGCAGAACCTAGTGGTTGTTATGCTGTTTCAAACAGTCCCATGGATGTTGTAAAAAGATTGTTCTCTCCACTTGAAAACTCATGCAGAAATATAACAACAGATAATTACTACAGAAGCATCCCAGTTGCAGATTATTTACTACAAAAGGAACCGACTCTTGTTGTCACATTGAAAATAATAAGAAGGAAGTGCCACAGGAAATTTTGCCTAATAAGAGGCGGATGGTATGAACAGCAATATTTGGTTTCCAGCAGGGCAAAGTCCTTGTTTCTTACATTCCTCTTAAAAACAAAGTTGTAATTCTCCTTTCTACTATGCATGATGATGCCAGCATTGATACAAGCAAAAATAATCATGGATTATTATGCTACAAAAGGAGGAGTGGACACCGTCAATAAATTGTGTGCAACCTATTCAATTACAAGAATCACAAGGAGATGGCCTTGTGCTATCTTTTTCAGTCTTCTGAATATTGCTGGGATAAATGTCCAGGTTTTGCACATGCTTGCAAAGCCAGCTAACAGCACTGTGCCAAAGGATCTTCCTGAAAAATTTACCACTTAGTCTCATGAAAGACCATCTGTATTCACGTGCGAAAATCCAAACATTTCCTTTCAACATTTCTAAGTCGTTATTATGCTGCTCCCAATGATGAAGTGCCAGAGCAATCCTCATTGAAACGAGGAACATGCGGTTTGTGTGTCAGAGGAAAAAAAAGAGATCCTCAACATTTATGAAATGCAAGATATGCATTACATACACATGTAAACATCATTCTATTACCAAAATTATTTGCATGGAATGCAATGTGAGCTTCGAACATTGCATTCCATGCTGAGAAATCTCTTTAGATTTCTCTTTTTCTATTATTTTAGAAATAAATAAAACCATTAAAATTAAAGATAGTTTAAAATTAGTTTTTGTAACCGGTCATTTATTTTCTTGACTTGTTTCATAGAAGTAAATTTCCTTGCAGAAGTAAGTAATGCTAAACTTACATTTTTTCCTACCAAGGTGTGAATTTTCCTTTTTTACTTGTCTATACTTGCCTTTGATGAATATTAAAGCTATCTTGGATTTTAAAATATAGTTTTTAAATAATAAATTTTAAATTTTCTATAATGAAATACACCATTGCCTTTCTACCTGACTAATATAAGCATTTAAAAATAATTTGCTTTCATTTGAATGTGACATCATTTGTATTTTGCAACAATAATGTTAATTTTTTTATTTCTTAACAAATTTATTATCAGTATTCATTCATTTCTGGCATTTTTCGTGCCAAAAACGGTAAAATAACAGCTGTCATAAAAAAAATACGACGTGCACACACTCATGTAAAATTGCTGAGCGTGCTTGCTGGAAGGTTAACTAAATCAATGTTTAAATACTCTTGGGAATATGGACATAAACACAAAATTTTGGAAGCAAAAAATTCATCATCATACTAACTCTGCTTTAGAATTAGATTCTCTTGATAACTTTGCTATTTATAATAATTCGTTTGTTTTAGTTAATATGTCTACATTATCTTTACTTACTACATGAAAATAAAGTTGCATGTTATTGATCTTTTTTATTTTATTCTTAATCCTTTACATAACTCCATCTTCCTGGCTTTATTTTCCCTCCTTTTCTCTATTTCCTTACTTTATCTATTAGCTTTCTCAACAGGTGTGTCCTATACGGGGTCTGGGGGTCGTGAAACTTCCCCTCGTACCCTCTTTTTCCTTTTCGGCAATGTCATCTCTCGCTCTCTCTTTTATTTTTTATTTTTAAGATTTAAATTTTTTTTGTTGTTGCACCTATCTATATTAAAGAGTTTCGATCATCCTTGCATTTGTGAATTGTGACAATCAGACCAAGGCTCCTTAATCTGCTGATGAATTATTCATTAGTTTGACACATGTAGATACTGATTTTCAATTTTATTGTGATGCTCAAGATGTGTTCATTACATATAAATTAACAGTTTGATACATAGTTTTTCTGGTGCCTTACACATGATAATTCTCCATGTTGGTCATCTCTATTCAGTTAGCAATGAAAAAAAAAAAAATAGTTGACAATGTTTTCCCTTAGTATTGTTAAAAGTTCCTGCTCTCTAATTTTCCCTGCTCTGCTTATTTTTCTAATTAGTTTTACAAAATGAAATACTCACAGTATTAATATTTATGCTCTTGTATAATAATTATTCACGTCATTATCTAAACATGCATTTGATTTAATCCTTGTCTGTGAAATTGTTTACACCCATCAAAATTCAAATTTGTTGCCAATATCTGTTTTCTGTTTTTGTATTTATGGATGGACATAATAAGAAAGCAATGTATTTCACACAACATACTTTTCAAAATATTTTTAATAGGAAGAAGGAAAAAGAACTGCAGAATGAAGTATTGAGTCTTAGATCTCAAAATATGTGTGATAGTGATAAGTTGGTTCAAGCACAGTGTCTTTTATATAAAGCTAGAGAGAATCTCGACTCTGCAAAGCAAGAAATTGCTACTTTAAAACAGAAAATAAAAGAACTGGAGAAGGGCATTATATTAAATCAACCCATTGGTATGTACTCCAATATTTTTTGAGATTTCTATTTTTTAAACCATGTAAGAAAGATGTTATAAATATTTAAATATTTATTGACATTCATATGAAGTAATTCAGTTGTGGAAAGAAAGCAAATTTTTTTTTAAACTTTTGCTACTCATAATAAGGTTTCTTTCTTTGTATGCTAATGTATGAAATAATCAAATTTTATCCAAGTAATTTATCTTTTTTAAAAAAAAGTTGTATATTTCAAATTTTTTTGACTGCTTAAATTATTTTTCATAATCCATTTTTTAAAAAAAATTTGTTTAACGAATAAGTAAAAGTTTTGTTAAACATTTTATCTACTTGTTAACAAATGTTTTTATTTGTATTTGTTTTTATTTTTATTTATTTATTATTATTTTTTTTTGGGGGGGGGACAAATTTCTACCAACTAGGTATCACTGATGTGTGACAAAAATATGGTTCATAACTGTAGAGAAATAGAGATCTGAAATAATTAACTTTTTTTAAAATTATAAAATGATATTAGTAAATAAGTCACCACTTTAAATAACAAAAATATCTTTTAAAAAACAAAGTAACTTTCCTAATTTCGGTCAAGTATAACTTCAGTAAACCTATTTTTAATTCAAAGTAATGCAAAATTATCCTATTGCATTTGTACTTATATTTTAAAAGTTTGAAGCGATTTTTCTCACTGCTCTGAAATAAGGATGGTCTATATTAATTTTTATGCATTTTATAAGTTTAAACATGCATTTTTGATGATTTTATTTTTTTAAAAAAATTCTGTAATTACTCTAAACTAATCACTCTTTTAAAAAATCACATCACATGGGTTGCTAAGGGCAACATTCCTTGTAAAAGAAACAATGCAATGTAAAAAAAGATTGAATAGGTAGCAGAAGGATAAAATATTGAGAATTTTTTGTTTGATATGTTGTAACGTGATGTACATTCTGTTTTGGAGCAGTTTTTTACTATATAAAGTGTTTTACTCTTGTAATGATTGTGTTGTTTTTTTTTGTGCCTCAAATCTCTAATGTAAGTAGTCAAAGGGTGCTCTGGATACATCAATGTACTTAATGAAATTTTAGTCCTGTATTATACCACCTGCTGCCACTCGCGTATTGGGATAAAGTAGGAAAATACAAAAAGTCTCATGGTCATGTTTATTTCTAGAGAATGGTAAATGATTTAAATGTTAGTGGTACACTTGGTATTAGGCTTGGGCGATGTATCGATACATCGTGAAAAACCGGTGTGAAGCCGACATCGTCACACCAGTTTCATAATTTTCAAATCAGCGATACATTGTAACATCGCGAATTCCCAGTGTCATAAACCTAGCGGTGAACGCATGCGCGCGATTTCCTGATGTCACACAAACAGTTCCGATGTTTCTGTGTCCGCATGCACGATGTTACGATGTCGCATCGCTTGGTGGACGATTTCCCGGCGTCCGATGTTTGTACACATGCGCGGTTTTACGATATCACATCGCTTAGCTTGAAGGGACGATTTTCCGGTTACACACCGTCAGTACTTAAAGTGACCACTTAAAGTACTTGCTAGAAAATATTTGGCAATTCAAGGTTCAAGTATACCTTCAGAGAGAGAGTATTCAGCACAGGGAGTGTTATTACAAGACAAAGAGCTGCATTGCTTCCAAAAAATGCAGAAATGCAGATTTTTTAGCTCAAAATAAAAGATATTTGAATATTTAATTAGTTTAGTCTGTTGCGGGAGAACAACCTGGTCTCATTTTTATGTATGAATCTATATTATTTTTTTAGGGAGGTACGCTGCCACCTGCTGGCTACGTTCGTGGTTAACATCGCGATGTTAGACTGACGATGTATCGCGATGTCAAAAATGTAACATCACCCAGGCCTACTTGGTATATCACATACCTAATTAAACTTTAAAGTACAGTAAATTGTTTGTCCTTTTCATTTTTTCCCACAGAACCAGTTATCCATAGACCGAGAGTTGAAATTCTTGAAGGATTTGAACCACCAGCTGCCAATGAAAAAGCAAAGAATTTAAACTTGACTCTTATTCCAGACTTGGACCCAGACATTATTCCTGGAGAACTAGAACTGGGTGAAGAAGGATTTAAACAGGTTAAACCTTCTCGGAAATCGAACAAATTTATTTTAAGGGAATTTAATAAAGTTGAACCTCACAGCGAAATTAGTGGAGACTGTGTAAAATCTTCAGAAAAACAGTCGGACTCTGTCATGGATTTAAAAAATGAAGCAATAATTGTGAAGGAAAAAGAACTGAAGCCGAAACATATTATAAACCATTCTAAAATTTCATCTAAAAGAAACAATGACAACTGTGCTCAGCAGTGAAGATATTTATATCTTTATGTTTTAATATACCGAATTCTTTTATACCCTTGTCACATCATGTAATACCACATAAGATTATGACAGTAAGTTATTTTCTGCTGTGAATAACATGTATATAGTAGGCTTTGAAAGCGTTTAAAAAGTGATGTCATTTCATTGTATTATATAATTGTGTTCTTTTGATCATGCATTATTTTTTAAATTTGAAAAGAATAAAAGGTTACTAATTTCATTTTGTTATATCCTTATATATCTTACAGTTTTGTTTTTTTTAATAATATAATATAAGTATTGTCGCGTAGATGGTAGTCGTATAGATTGAACACACACGTAGAGGGAATACAACGCTGTTTATTATCACACAACACTTAGCTGATAGAACTCAGAACTGAACTCACAGGTTGAGCTACTTGCTCTTTTATCCATCAACAGAATATTCTGGAACGCCGTTCCAGGAAATTAAAGAATGTTCTAGCAACTTCTAGAACTAACAGAAATAGAATTAGAATTAAATTAAATTAAATTAAAATAATGTAGAGCTTCGAACCGGGGACCTCTTGCTCAGCAGTCCGGTGCGTTGACCATTCAGCAACAGAGTCTTTGACGGGAAAGGCTTTAAGCGGCATTGCTCCCTCCTTAGAAGAACAGCGTCCCGCTGTCCTAGGTTGCCTAACTGCTATTAACTTTTGATCTGGAACGTGTCTGTGGTCCGGTGTAATCATTCTTTACATTGGTAGGCGGATCCTCTTCACAATGGCCGTCTTCAGATGTTGAAGAATCACCATTCGGATGTTGTGCTTGTAATTCAGGGTCGTAGTAAGGCTTCATTCTAAGAAAAAGGACGGTGTCTATCGTTTTCCGGCGTCTTGATGTTGGCTCATAGTCTTGGACTCTCTTAGGTTACGTCAGATAATCGTCGTAACACCTGGTATGGTCCGAAGTATTTTTTAAGCAGTTTCTCGGACAAGCCTACTTTCCGAACAGGCGTGAAAATCCATACTAAATCTCCAGGTGAATAGGACACCACCCTGTGCTTGGAATTATAACTCCGACGGTCCTTTTCTTGCGCCTCTAGGGTTCGTAGTCTGGCTAACTGCCTTGCCTCTTCGGTTTTCACGACAAGATGCTTAGTATAGTCGTTCTCCACGTCAGGGCAGAAGAGGAAAAGAGTGTCGAGCGTTGTTTCGGCTTCTCGGCCATGAAGTAAATAGAAAGGTGTGAATCCGGTTACATCCTGTTTAGCGGTGTTGTAAGCGAAGGTCACAAAAGGCAGTATCTCGTCCCAGTTTCTCTGTTCTACGTCTACGTACATGGATAACATGTCGCCTAGTGTTTTGTTGAATCGCTCGGTAAGGCCATTGGTCTGGGGATGGTAGGCTGTCGTCATTCGATGACTAATGTTACACAACCGGATGATATCTGAAACAAGTCTTGATTGAAACACTTGCCCTCGATCGGTGATGATAACTCGGGGCGCTCCATGTTTTAGAAGTATATCTTCGACGAGGAACCTCGCTAATTCCGCAGCTTCTGCAGTTTTCAGGGCTTTTGTAATAGCATAGCGACTCAAATAGTCGGTGCAGACTACGATCCATTTATTTCCAGTGGTCGAATTTGGAAAACGCCCAAGGACATCTATCCCAATGCGATGAAATGGCGCAACAGCAGGCGGTATAGGCATTAGATGACCCGGTGGCTTCTGTGGAACGGCTTTCCTACGCTGGCATTCCCGGCAGTGCATGACATATCGTCGCACATTTCGGTAGAGCCCTGGCCAGTGAAACCGCTTCCTTATTCTGTCGTACGTTTTGACGAATCCTAGATGTCCGGCCGTGGGTGCGTCATGAAAACATTGAAGAATGTCTTGACGTAGATGCTTTGGAATGACAGGAAGCCATTTCTTGCCGGTTGGATCGAAACTCTTTTTACATAGTACGTCTTCAATCAGCTCAAATTCTCCTTTCACTGTTTCGCCATTTCCTAGAGTCCGTATTAACTCCGCAAGTCTTGGATCTTTTCTTTGTTCGTCAGCAACGTTAGCAAAATCTATAGCGGCGATGACTTCCGATGGTATATTGTCTTCTTCCAATGGATTTCGGGACAAACTATCAGCGTCCTTGTGTTTCTTTCCGCTCTTGTAAACAATCGAGATGTCATACTCTTGTAGTCGCAAGGCCCACCTCGCAAGTCTTCTTGAGGGATCCTTTAGATTAGTTAGCCAACACAGCGAATGGTGGTCTGTTACGATTGAAAAGTGTTTGCCGAAGAGGTATGGTCTAAACTTGTAAATAGCCCATACGGCGGCAGGGCATTCTCTTTCAGTCGTGGAATAATTTTTCTCTGCTTTGGTTAGTGTCCGCGAAGCATAGGCAATAACTGTTTCTTTTCCATGCTGTATTTGAACCAAGACTGCTCCAATACCATAGCCGCTGGCGTCCGTTCGCAATTCTATTTCGGCGTTTTCGTCGTAAAGTCCCAGTATAGGATCAGATCTCAGTGCTTCCTTTAGCCGGTCGAAAGCATCCGACTGCTCACGTCCCCAACGAAATTTAGAGTCACCTTTCAGCAACATTTGTAAGGGTTGAGCTTGATGACAAAAATCTTTGATGAAGCGGCGGTAATAAGAACAGAGTCCTAGGAAACATCTGACGTCGTGCACACTTTTGGGTGTGGGAAAACACTTCACGGCCTTTACTTTATCTGGATCGGGGCGGACACCTCCTTCCGATACTAGATGTCCCAAAATCTTAATTTGTTCAGCCCCGAAGAGACATTTTTTTGGATTTAGGACAAGCCCAGCTTCTTGGATGCATTTAAGTACGACATTCAGACGTTTAAGATGGTCGTCGAAGGTCTCAGAAAACACGACAATGTCGTCTAGATAACAGAGACACATGGTCCATTTTAGGTGTCGCAGCAATTTATCCATCATTCTTTCAAAGGTTGCCGGCGCATTGCACAGACCAAAGGGCATGACCTTGAACTCGTAAAGTCCTGGTGTGATAAAAGCTGTCTTTTCGCGATCTGCCTCGTCCACTTCAATCTGCCAGTAGCCAGAATAGAGATCAATCGACGAAAAGAACTTGGCTCCTTTTAAGCTGTCTAATGTGTCGTCAATACGTGGCAGAGGGTAGGCATCTTTTTTCGTAATTTTGTTGAGCCGACGATAATCGACACAAAACCGCCAACTTCCATCCTTTTTCTTCACGAGGACAACTGGGGACGACCATGGGCTCTCCGATGGTTGAATAACATCTCTGTCTAGCATCTTTTCTACTTCCTCTTGAATAATTCGACGCTCCGCAGGAGATACTCTGTAAGCCCTTTGGCTAATCGGTAGATGATTGCCAGTGATTATACGATGTTTCACATTTACTTTTGTTCCGGCTTTTCTTGATTGATCAAAAATTTCAGGAAACTCAAAGTAATTCTAAGAGTCGCTGTTTTCGTTCTACCGTGAGATCTTGGGCTAGCATTTGGGAATAGTCGACCGGAGAAGGGCTCGATTTCAACTTGGCGGCTGAGCAGATATGCGCACTGGAGATGCAGTTCAGATACCTCTCGTCTAGAGTCTCTGCATAGCCCACACACATGCCTTTGGGAATGAACCTAGCTTCTGGTTGAGCATTCGTGACCCAGAGTTCGGCTGTACCGTCGTAAAACGTCAGGATCGTTGAGGGCATCGCAACTTCTTTGTCCAGCAGCAGTAGTCGATTTCCCTCCACTATGACGTCTGTGATCGCATTAATTTTGGGATTCGTGACAATTACTTTAGAAATAGAGTGCGGAGGTACGACGCAGTCTTGAAGGGTGTTCACTCGCCATGTCTCAGCAGATTCAGGATCTGACATCATTTCGTCAAACACTAGTTCCGATCGGCCACAGTCGACGACTGCTCTCGAGGCTTCGAGAAAATCCCAACCAAGTATAACATTGTGACTGCAGTTCGGCATAACTGTAAACTCAAAGGGACGTATTAGACCATTGATGTTTAAGCGAAGAACACATTTCCCTATTGGACGGACGTGACTTCCGTCGGCGACCTTGAGGATTATGCTTCCGTTGATTGGGAACATAATCTTTCGCAGCTGACGTCTATATTGGTCTGAGATGACAGAAAATGATGCGCCGGAGTCCACGAGTACACGTACTGGTTGACTGTCAATGTTTAGTTCTAGATAATTCTTCGTCATCTTTGCGGCAGCGGGAGGATTTTGCTTTTCAGCGGCCTCACCTCCAAGGAAGGTCGCACTGCTTAGTTTTCCTCATTTCTTCGGCCAGGTGAGACACTGGAACGTCTATACGGCGATGGGGATCTGAAGCGACGAGTAGGCGATCGACCTCGGTTAGGGCTAGGCGACAGACTTCTTTCAAACGTTCGGCTGGATTCGTCGGCGGTGTTCTGGGAGATCATGCGTCGCTGGGCTGTGTTTCCTCTATCAGCTCTGTAAGCATTAAAAATTGCTCTTCTATCCCGGCAATAGCGAACGACATGTCCGGGGCGGCCACAGTGAAAGCAAACGGGACGATTGTCGGTCGTACGCCACACGTCGGTTTTTCGGGGTAATTGTTCCTGTGCCGGCTCCGGCCTGTTATACGTCGAGTGGATGCTGCGGTTGTATGTGGGAGTCGACCTTCGGAAGCTTCCACTAGATATGGGAGCCAAAGATTTCTCAACCTCATCTCGCACAATTGCTTCTATGGTTTGTACGCCTGTTTCGGGCTCTTCAATTTGGGGTGTAGTTAATCGCTGTATCTCTTCACGGACAATTTTACGGATCAGTGAGGTTAGATCCTGTTCCTCGTCGACGGAGGCAATTAGGACAACATTCGGCAAGCGACTGAATTTCTGACGTCCTATTCGCTTTTGCTGCATTTCCTCAATGTACTGACACCATTTACTGAAATCGACTGTCGTTTTTATCTCCTTAGTTAATAAGGCCTGGTACACCTCTTCTGCGATGCCCTTCATTAAGTGGGACACTTTATCGTCTTCTGGCTGCAATTTGGTTGCAGAGTCCTAAAACGTCTTGGATATAAGATTGTGTAGCTTCCCCAGCTCTCTGCGCTCGGCATTTTAAGCAATCCTTAGCTCGCCGTATATATAGCTGAGAGTCACCAAAAGTTTTTTTCAGTTCTCTTTCGAAGTCGTCCCATGAATTCAGCAGATCTTCATTATTTTCAAACCATATTTTGGCGGTCCCATCAAGGAAAAAGTAGACGTTCGCAAGACATAGAGTATCATCCCATTGATTAAATTTTGATACTCTAAGGTATTCTTTTAACCACTTGGTTGGATCTTGTCCAGGATCGCCTCTAAAAATTGTCGGCTTTCTCGGTTCCCTAATTAGTGCTGGAGACAGCAGGACGGTTTGTGGCTTGACTTCTCCTTCAGGCATTGCCGGGAATCGCTTTCGTGGAGCGGCTACGTAAAGACCGTATTCCGGAGGAAGATTTAAAAGTCTACGGCTTCTTCGTATTTCTTCTGCTTCCAGACTGAACTGAGTACCCGGCGCCTCCACCAAAGATGTCGCGTAGATGGTAGTCGTATGGATTGAACACACACGTAGAGGGAATACAACGCTGTTTATTAGCACACAACACTTAGCTGATAGAACTCAGAACTGAACTCACAGGTTGAGCTACTTGCTCTTTTATCCATCAACAGAATATTCTGGAACGCCGTTCCAGGAAATTAAAGAATGTTCTAGCAACTTCTAGAACTAACAGAAATAGAATTAGAATTAAATTAAATTAAATTAAATTAAATTAAAATAATGTAGAGCTTCGAACCGGGGACCTCATGCTCAGCAGTCCGGTGCGTTGACCATTCAGCAACAGAGTCTTTGACGGGAAAGGCTTTAAGCGGCAGTATAAACAAGGTAGAAAGTGTCAACAATGCTTATGTATTTCTTTGCTCGGGCTTGATTTGAAGATATATATATATTATTTGTTCTAAAGTTGTATCACTATACCCTATTCTCTGTTTAAGTGGTAAGCTGAAATCTATAGTACTTGTGTTGAATGCTAATCATCACATGAACCGCATAACTAGACTGATGTGGTTCATAGTTTGTTCAAAAAGCATTAATGTGTGGGTCCTTAGAATCACTTAAAAGTGAAGAAATTAAATACAATTTTTTTACCATGTTTTTATAAACTCACTTTCTTGTTTGTTTGTGTGTTTGTCCAGTACAAATCTTGCAATCGATTTTTAACTAACTTCCCGACTAGCTAGACATTTGAAACTTTTAGAATAGCTCAGATTGTGATGACAATGCATTCTTTTAATACTTTTAGCCAAAAAGATCCACAAGGTGGCACTTTCATCGAATTCAATGCTTGCACTTTTGCATAACGACATTTGATGATTTTGAAAAGAGAATACATGTGAATTTAGTTTGTTTACAAAAATATTGTGTGAAAAATTTTAAAAATTATAAAAATTAAAGTTTATAATGTTTGTGGATAGTGGAAACGACTAAAAAGTGATTAAAATTAAATAAAAGAAAGTGAAAAAGAATAATTAAGTGAAGGTTTGTGCAATTAAGAGAGAATTGTCAAGTTTATATGATTCAACAGAAAATTTAAAGAGTGGTATATAAAAAGTTCTTTTTATCTTGTAATTATTGTCATCCTGCTACATACATATGCAATCTTCTTTTGGATAATGAGATGTTTCCTGAGACATTCACATAGATCCTCGGAAATTGTTGACTACTTTTTATCTAGGAGCACTATACAAGTGAGAGAGAGAGAGACACTGCCATCATGGGCTTTTTTTTTTTTAAGTACCTGGGCCAAAGGCTTTAACTCCAGTGATGACTATGATTAATTTGAATAAGGGTGCTCGTGAAAATGGTTAAGGTTTTTAAGATAGAATTCCTTTACAACGGATTACTGTGCTGAGTTAAATTAAATTTAACTTAACTCAGCACAGTTTTCTTTTCTAATTTTTTGTAAAAAGTTAGAGAAACAAAAAATTAGAAAATAATTTTTTTTTCAATTTATATTGTTTATATATTTTATAATTTTTATCTTAATTTTTATTTGTTTATATTTTAATTAATATTTTTTTAAATAAATAAAAAGACATACCCATACAGAAAATAAGAAAGGAAAGTAAACATGCCCATGAAGAAACAGTTGTCCTCACAAGTGAAAAATCGCGAGAGAGAGAGAGAGAATTAGTCCGACACTGGCTCAAGTTGATCAGCTTGGGAACACTTACAGAAATCACTGTCCCAATAACCATAATCAGGGAATTCGGCAATTATCTCGTTAGGAATTTTGTCGATATTATTATAAAAGTTGACTTAGAGATGTTGAGCGACCCTACAGAAAGTCCAGATATCGAAATCCCTCCTATTGACCACATTAGAGAGGTGTCTGAAAACCTTTCTAATATTCCTCAGAGTTCTATTTTGGAAGCGTTCAATGATATCAATGTTAGATTTGGCATCTTGGTTCCAGACAGGTGCAACATAGAGAGCTGTTGCAAGAATTTCTGACTTATAGAGTAGCGCTTATTCCTATTGCTAAGGTGGGGACCAAAAAGGAGAGAGCATCAGGGCCCGATTTAGAAAATTCTGGACTATAGGCACAACTCGAGATGGGTGCCCCCTAACACTGATGTGGGCGTAAAATTTCCAAAATTGACACGGAAAAAAAATAATCATGAATCATTGTGAAAGTACCGTTTTACCAAGAATTGGCTATTTGAAGCGTAGCAGCCTAGAACATTATCAAATAACAATACAACATATTAACTTCATCATTAAAACACCAGTACAATGTATCAAGAAAAACCTATTAATCCCTTATATACATTATAACATACATATGATGAACCAATCAATCAAATTTGAAAAGATATATAAAAAAATTGCTATTAAAAAAGGTAAAATTAAAAAAAAGTTGAATTGGGAATTTTTTCTTTTTTTTTCTTTTGAAATAAAAATTTTTGTGGGGGGGGGGGGGGGGGGCTAGGCCCGGGCCTACCAGGCCTAATGGAAAATCAGGGCCTGGGGAGCATAGCGATTTGACTTGGCCAATCATCTTGTTTTTGACATTTTTAATGTGGGATTTAAAGGTGAGCTGCCGGTTAAAGGTTACACCTAGGTACTCTACAGAGTTCTCCTTAATAACCGAGTTGGAAATGTAAAGGCGGCGAGTATTTTTATAACTTGTTGAGAAGTAGGTGGCTTGGCATCCAGAGGGGTTAATTTTAATTTTCCATTTTGTAAACCCACATTCCAGAGCATCAATGTGATTTTGAACAAAACTGGCTATTAAATTTTGATGATGAACAGCGGCCAGGATGGCAGTGTCATCCGCGCAAAGGGCAAGAGAAGTGTAATTATTGCAAGGAATGTCATTTATATATAAATTAAAGTTGGAGGATCCAGTGATTTGTGCAAGGTGAAAGTGTTGCAGAAAGATCTTTTGCAGAGGTAGTTGTGCATAAAATGCATAAGACTATCATGCATATTAAGCTGAATTAGTTTGTATATAAGGCCAGCGGGAGTAATCTCGTCGAAAGCCTTTGCAAAATCTAAGAATAGTATTCCAGTTGGTCTCCCCTCTTGAAGCCCAAAAGAAGCAAACTCTATGACACGGAGCAACTGGTGTGTTGTGCAAATTGTGAATGATGATGTGAGCAATGATGTGACGCGACGAAGGCAAATTGTCACATGGCAGTGACGGATCGCTCAGTCACATCACGAACCATAGCACAGCACATGCAGTCTGTAACGCATCATCCAGTGTCTGCGCGTACCATTCGACGCCGTTGACAGCAGAGTGGTCTGTCCGCAAGACGTCCATTGCTTTGTCTACCCTTGACGCAGAACCACAGACGTCTCCGCCGCCAATGGTGCGATGACAGAAGGATGTGGACGGCAGAATGGAATGAAATTGTCTTTACTGACGAGTCACGCTTCTGTCTGCAACACCACGATAGTCGCATTCGAGTCTGGAGACACCGTGAAGAGAGGATGCTGAACAGTTGCGTTATGCACCGCCACACTGGTCCTGCACCGGGTATTATGGTATGGGGCGGTATTGGATATCACTCTCGCACACCTCTAGTACGCATTGCCAGTACTTTAAACAGCCAGCGCTACATCTCCGAGGTGTTGGAGCAAGTTGTCCTTCCTTACCTTCAGGGCTTGCCCACAGCCATATTTCAACAGGATAATGCGCGACCACACGTGGCACGCATTGTCCAACGGTTCTTCGTCAATCGCCAGATTGAATTGCTTCCCTGGCCGCCTCGCTCTCCGGATCTTTCGCCGATAGAAAACATGTGGTCCATGGTTGCTCTGCGATTGACCCAGATTCCATCCCCAGCTGCCACAGCAGATCAACTTTGGCAACGTGTGGAAGCTGCTTGGTCTGCTGTACCCCAAGAGCTCATCCAAAGTCTCTTTGAATCAATGCCGAGGCGTGTGGCAGCGGTGATCTCCAACAATGGTAGCTACTCTGGCTACTGATTTTGGCAGGAACCACACTTCACAGAAGTCTATAAATTGAATCATTTGATACTTGGTCAACATGTTATCTACAAAATAAATTTTGTTGTGATATCTCTTGTCTTTCTTGGTGTTGCAATTTGGGTGGCCAGCAGTGTATATATATATATATATATATATATATATATATATACTCTCTGCTGTAAACGGCGCCGAATGGTACGCGCAGACACTGGATGATGCGTTACAGACTGCATGTGCTGTGCTATGGTTCGTGATGTGACTGAGCGATCTGTCACTGCCATGCGCACAATTTGCCTGTCATCACGTGAAGTGGTGCGCTGAGGTGAATGCGATCGAACACGCCGGTCCGTCGTACCCTCCTGCATCCAACGATCACATATCCGCATTACAGTTGTTTGGTTTCGTCCAACACGACTACCGATTTCCCTGAAAGATAATCCACAGTCTCGGTAGGCCACTATCCTTCCTCTTTCGAACTCGGATACTTGATCAAAAGATGATCGATGTTCGACGAGGCATAATTGATCGTTTTTTTGAAAAAAACCACAAGAAAAACACAATTGCCGAACTTGAAATTGTCGCAATCTCCAAGCCTTAAATAGCGCTTTGAAGTGGCGCCACAGGCGCGCGTGATGTGCGTCTGCGCTGAAATTCTAATCATTTGCATATCTCACCTCCGCTAATGCATGTTGTAAATTTCATGTTATTTGCATGTTTTCTTCAGGGTGTTGCATTTACAGTGGCCAGCAGTATATATATATATATATATATATATATATATATATATATATATATATATATATATACACATAATGTGCAGATTATTTTGTTCAGAAATTTCTTGCAGTATGGTATATTTTAAAGCAAGGTGATATGCGTAAACCCACTTGACAGTCTTTACACCATCGTCGTCGTAGGCAAAGCTTGCCAGGTGCCTTAGGGGACTCATCACTTTTACACAAGTAAAAATATCACAATTTTGGTTGTTTTTCGAACTTCTATAACTTTTTTTGATATAATCCATTATACATCAAATTTTTAGTATTACTTCTCTAAACTTTTTACATTATGTTTCTTGAATTAATTTTGTTACAAGTAAATAAGAATTTCATTTATGAAGTAAAAAGTTGGTGCATTCTCTGAAAATTTTTAATTTATACTGCTTCACTGTGCGCAGACTTACAACAATATTAACAAAGTTTCAATACATTTTTTTGCATTTTTGTTATGTAAAAACATTAGGTATAATTCTACACCTATTTAAAATTTAAAATACCAGATAATATTTACTCCAGGACAATCAGATTTTAAAAAACTGAAAAAGCACATTAAAATTACAAGTCATATGATATAAATTCTTAGCAAAATAAATTTTTTAAGAAACAATTAGGTGGATATTTTTGGTAGCATCATTATACACTTACCCTGAAAATTTGAAAGCATTATCTGCAGTAGTTTTTTTTATATAGTGCGCACAAGTATGAAAATCATGATTTTGAGAAAAATGCTTTTAAAGTTAAAATCTGACAGTTTTTAAGTTTACGATCTATTAACTGTCATCAAAGGAGTTTAAAACTGTCCAGCTGCATACACCGTACATTATTGTGCTTCCATTTCAATTTCTGCAGCAATTTTGGCTCATTTTCTTGCTCTGCATGCCTCAAACGTAGACATCTCAGCCTTTTTTTCAGCCGACTGAATACAATGTTGATCAGTCTTGGATGCAAAAGTTGTTGCATAATCACTAATTTGGTAGCCAAGTTCCTCCATTATATTTAGTCGACCATCTTGACCATTATTGTATAATATAATGGTTTCATTCACCACTACCTGGACAATGTTTGAACCACAGCCAGAATATCTTCCAAATCAAAGAGTTTAAAGACTCATTTGGATTCTGAGTATGCCCTCCTAAACATTTTTTCAGCAATGATGGCATGGACAAATCTTTAAATATATCTTTTATAGTATTCGTTACAGGTGGTGGAATTGAATTTTTATGTCTGAAAGACTGTAGATATCCTTGTGCACATGCTCTTTGATATGAGCACCACGAGTCATCTCCTGTTGGGCAAAAATGATGAGTTGGTTCCAGTTCTGTTGATCGTTTGTGATAAAATATTGCCCACACTGCTTTTTGCATGTCTTTTACTGACGTGCAGTGTTTTATAATGGCATTTCCAAAATAAATAGTCAGTTTATTTATTACATCGTCCGTAAGACGACCTTTAGCACTTAAAAGTTTTTCCATCACTCAGTTTTTTGCCCTTCATTTCCTGCTTTCACTTTCGCAGTCTGGTGCATATTCTTCTTTGTATGTGTGCGACACATTCAGTTTTACTTATGGTGATATCTTTCCCATAAGGCTCAGATTACTGGACAGAATTGAAAGTTTTGCAGTCGCCATCACCTATACAGTGTGCATAACGTACATTATGTATAATGTTGGAACGGTGAAAAATTCTTTGTATTCCAACAACTTCCATCATTGCAGAAGAACCACTATGGTTTTTTTGACATGTATTTGAATGGTCTCAATGCCATTTCTAATACTCATCCCCAGATCTCCTACCTTTCAAATAATCACACCCTTTGCAGTATGAAGAAAGCACCTCTATATCTATTACTTTTCCACACAGAGCTCCTATCACAGTGCACACTCCAACTAAGGATGTATGACCACTAACAGTCAAATCTGAATTATTATTGTTACACTTTTAAGTGTAATAATAAATTAAGTGTAATAAGTGTAATAAGAAATTAGAATTTCTTCTTCGACAGCAGAAGATATGCTTCTTTTAGCGACAACAGATGAGGCATCTTGTATGTGTCTGATCACTGAATTGTACGCTGAAAGAGTAATAGGTGGAGGCAAGTCCCTAACGCCACAAAATGTTTTAGCACCTGATAGTCCTTGCCCTGTGGTTCTCATGGCATAAATAAATCTTGAGTTTATTTCAGGAAAGCATTTTCTTTTTTCCAGCATGGCTGAGTTTCGACAGGATGGCATTTCACCACAGGTTTGACATAAAATTTCAATGTTTTCTGACAGTCCATAGACAACAGTTGATGATATGGTTATATTTCCACCACAAATTTTGCAAAAGACACAAACTTGAATAATTTTAAAAACAATGTATTATCATTAAAAGAGTAACCTTTGAATTCGGAAAATTTCATAACATCAAACGAATAATATAACTTTTAACTCGAAGCACTGAGACGTTTTGGTTGACAGTCTTACTTGGTAAACAGGTAACCTCAGAATTTACATTTCTTTGGTTTCTTTCCCGATTGTCTTTTACTATCGTCATTAACCATGCTTGTCAAATAAAATAGCAAAGATATATGCTAATTATAACAAGCAAAACGATTGATACGCAGTAACAACGTAGCCGGATTTGAATGCGATTCATACGTGAATCTCATGGCGTTTTGTAAACAGTATACGAAAAATTCGCCTAAAAGTTGAGCTGCTCCGATCCTACTGATAAAAATAACTGCATGAATAATAAACACGGAGTTAGCAAAAAAAAAAAAAAACAATCTAAAAGGGAGAAATGATGACGAGACTGGATAGAGTAAAGATAAACAAACCACAGCTGGGTGAGTTAAATGTCCCACACTGGTATGTTTACATCGGAACTATTTCTTTCAAGTCGTAGTTTTATATGTTCTGATTGGAATATTTTAACGCGGTTTTTTTTAAATGATTCAGAAATGTTCAAATATTCTAAAAATGCAAAAAAATAAAATTCGATTTTTTAAAGGTTTAAAAGTGATGAGTCCCCTTAGAGCATGAGCTCCTTATCCTCGGTATCAACAGCGGAACGTTTCATGGTTACCGTTCGCAAGACTGTAGCAGATATGATAAAGTAAATAAAAAATAATAAAAAAATTTAAAAAATAATAAATAAATAAATAATTTTTTTTTAAAGTTAGCCTAAATTAAGTTATAATTATAGGTTAAGAGAAAATACTAAGATATTTAGAGAGCTAAGATAGTTAGATAGTTTTTGGGAGAAAATTATTGAAAATAAATAAATAAATAAATAAAAATAAAATGACATATCAGGATGGTCAAGATAAGTTTCAAAGTACTGAGAAGGGCGTTCATACAGAAATCCAACAGGAGCGAGTAGCGATGTTTACCAGTGGCGCACCCAGGGCCCCTTGGAACCCCCCCCCAAAGAAATATAAATTGCATTATGAATATTGATTTTGCATTATAACTATTTTTATCCGTCTATCTCGCCCCCCCATGCATTATAAATATTTTTATCCGTTCATCTCACCCCCCCCCCCCGCCCCAATAAAAAATCCTGGGTGCGCCACTGATGTTTACCAGGAGTAGTGAAGCCTACTAGGTTTACCAGCTGGAAGAGTTATCACCCCCCCCACCCCTTACTATCAGCTAACGCTGACACGAGAGGGAATCGCGAGGTGATCTTATGGTCGATTAATCAGGAGTGATAGGTCTTTACACCATAATCTTGTTTCTTTACATACTTTTTCCCCTCACTGATTTTCTGCAGCATACTTCACATATTAACCTTGGTCCTTTATGATTTGAAGTAGTGGTTATGTACTCTGCAAAATGTATTTCTGTGAGTCTAATAGGATCATCATGTTTTGAAGGGCGTCCACCCGAATTCGAAAACCCGAAACTGCCTACCTTTTATACTGTATGTATTCTCAAAACTATCAGTTAATCTACTTCTTATCGGGAGAAATTGTATTCGAATGCCATTTAGTGCTGCCATCTATTGATGAAAGAAACAATCCATTTAGTACGTGGGAAACAAACATTGAACAATCCAGATAGACACGTCCGTAACGTTGGGGAAAGACTCAGATGGACACGCTGAGCACGTTCGTAACGGTCTAAGGGTTAAATTTGTATACCGGAAAGTCCTTCTACGCTTTTTTTCATAGTCATTCGGAATCGGATTTAAAGTAAAAGTTCCTGATAGTTTACCTCTTTTGTATCTTTAGATGGCACCGTAGCTCTCCCAAAAACCAACCAGTCAAACATTTGAGAAAAAAAGTCCCATCAAATGACCATATAATATATTTATCATTATGAAAACTCATATGTAACAACTTTATTAATGACTCCAACGTAGCCAACAACTTCTGTATCACCTCGATATCCAAACTTTCCGAAGGGTCGCTCAATAGCTCTCGGTCAACTTTTATGACAATATCGGCAAGATTCCGAATGAGATAATTGCTGAATTCCCCGTTTATGATTATCGGGACAGTGCTTTCCGTTAGCGTCCCCACGCCTCTCAACTTGAGTCAGCGCCAGATTCTGCCCTCTCACTCACGTTTTTCTGTTGGTCCACTTGTTATGGCAACTGTTTCTTTCTTGATCACTTCCTAAAGGCCCCTTTTTCTTTCCTTTCTCCTTTTCTGTGTGTGTACGTCTTTTTATTCAATCAAAACAAATAAAATATAAAGCAAAATATTAATTAAATAAATAAATAAAAATATAAATAATATAGAATTGAAAAAAAATATTAAAATTAAATTAAAATATTTTCTGTTTTCTAACTTTTTATATTTCTCTAACTTTTAATTAACTACTCCTAGTTTATAGTTAATTTAAATTTAACGTTTCTTAACTCAGCACAATAATCATTAACCATTAATTAAAATAATTTTGTCTTAAAACCTCTGCTAACCATTTTTACGAGCACTGGAGTGGCACATGGACAAAAAGTTTTCGTGAGGTTCCAAATAGGGCTAAGAAAGCCCTTTACCCTCAGTATGGATATGGGAAGCACTGAAGCTTTTCACGCATGGTCCAAGAAGAAATGAATCAAGTAAAAAAAAAAGTTACAAAATAAATTAAAGAAGTTACAAAAATAAAAATAAAAATGTTGGAATTTAGTAAGTTAAAGTTAACACAAAATTATATCAGCAAGACATGTCCAAAAAAAAAGTCCCAATATAAGATAAAATGAAAAGCAAAATATAAAGATTAAACTCTCAAAAGTCGAAGACGAGCCACAGAGGACCGCGAGCAGCAAAGATATTAAACGCTGGGATCAAACCCAAGATGGGAAAGAACTATCAAGCAACCCGTGCTTGAAAAAAGTCCTAAAAAGGAAGCAAGATGATGAATTTGTATTACAGAGGTTAAAAAAGAAAAAGCTTAACTACTGGTCGAGAGCAAAATGTGTCCCACAACCTGATTGGTTGACGAAACACGATCCAGGAGCTTAGAAGATATTATCAGGAAGGACGGCTCACAATTTGACCGTGAGGATTCGCAGAGGCATAATACCAACGAAACGACACACTACCTTTTTTTAAAAAGCGTAAGAGGATGTGACTGCATATAATTTTGAAAAATGTGGAGGGGGAAAAAGCGGTCTAGAAATAATTTAAGGAAAACCAGGGCCTTTTTATCGCATGGGAAAATCGGGACTTTGCCCAGGGCCCCCTGATTCTAGGGGGCCCCAAAACCCCCTTGGTGTATGCACCTAGTACTTCTAATAGTATGTATAGCCCATGGATAGTTCTTATTTTTATAAATATTCGTAAGGGGGGGGGGGCAAATAGCATCTGCCCAGGGGCCCCCAGCGTTGTTAATCGGGCCCTGAGGAAAACGGAATGACATAAAGAAAGAAAAAAGAAATTTTAAAATATGGGAAAGAAGAGTTGGGAGTAATCCCAGTGTCAAGCACTAGAGTCGCTTTAGTCTACGATTAAATTCTCTATTGTCATAATCAGGAAGATTGGCAATTTCTTCATTAGGGGTGGAGTAAAGACTATTATAAAATTTAGTGGCGAGATTAATTATAGTCAGGTGAATGGGTTCAATACTTAGATTTTTGTGGAGGGAGTAGTTAGTTTTATATCTATTGGCTTTAGTGATTAGACGTAAGGTTTTATTTTGTGTGCATTGCAATTTCTGGACATGTCTGTTAGCCGCTGACCCCCATACAGGTACTGCATAAAGAAGTATAGGTCGAAGTACTGTTTTGTAAAGCAGAAGTTTATTTTCTATACTCATCTCCTTCGCACTGGACTGGCTTTAGCCTTTGGTCCAGGTACTCCGAAAAGAGCGGTGTCTCCTGTATCACCTTGGCAGAGGGTGGAGCAAAATAAGATTTTACGTCACACACTGCATATTTTTCATTGGTTCGAGGGATTCTATTAAAAAAAAAGGTAGTTGGTTCACTATACACTCGCTTCAGTTTTTTAACTTTGTGATGTTTCGCAGATGATGCGGTTGTTTTGAAAATGATAAGGCATGTGAATTCTATTTTAAACTTATTTTGAAAAGTAAGTAATAATTAAATCAGATTGTATGGTCAACAGCATGTGAAACTGTGTACATTATCGTATTACGGTATTTAATTAAATATAATATACCAACATTTAAATGAAATTGAGATGAAATTAATTATTTAAAAAACTTATGTTTTGTTTTCTTTCTGACTTTTAATGTGAAATTCAACTGTCCCTATTGCATATAGTGGTTACAGATAAAATTTGATTTCAAATGTCATATTTCTTTCTTTCAATTTATCAGTTTTAAATGTACATTTAATAACATTTCAGTTTATGAACTGTTAACAGAATTAATAAAAAACTATCTTCAATTTAGCGTTTTTAATTTATACATTTCATCACATCTCTTAATTTAAAAACTTTTTCTTATTTTCCCTTTTGCATAGTATAAATAGGTATGTCAACAGTTTCCGAGCATGTGCCTTTTCTGCACTTCTGTAAGCTCTGCCAGAAGATCTCTGAAAAGAAGGGAAAAGACAAAAAGATTCAGCCTCTAAAAGAGTTTATTGAGTATTGGAGAACTTTTCATAATAAGCTTCATGCTAAAAATTCAGAAACGGTAAGATATGTACCAGCCAGTAATATTATAACCGGTAAAATTTAAAATTTTCCTCCAGTGAATATGCTTGTTTATTGTATTCCAAAACTTAAAAATATCTTTGTAGTGGTGAAATTTTCGTTTGATTAAGGGAAAGTATGAAATTAAACAGCTGTATTGATTTAGTAATTTTATGCTTAAAAAGAAGGAAATTAGATTGATTACTTTAAACTTAGTTTAATATAAAATTTAAATAGAATAAATTGCTAGTAATTTTTTTTATTTGCATAGTTTTTAAGAGATTCTGGAGTTCTTAAAGATCCTTAAAGTACTTATAAATTATTTAGGTTTTTATGGGTCCACAATTTTTTGCCTCAATTATAAAATACCCTGAATAGTCTTTAAAATTTTTATGCATAGATCACTCATGTGAAAAAAAAAAATCCTTGTTTTGGCTGATTACAGACAGACTATGAGTGCTTTTGGTTTCTGTGTGGATGAAGCCTGATGAAATGGGTATGAGGGAGTAGGCAATGGGCCCATGAGCTGTAAGTTTCTAATATACAAATGCTTAGCAAATACCTGTTTGGTAATGAGCCGTATGGTTTCAGTTCCTTCTTGCTTCAAGGTAAATATGGGTATAGAAGAATAAGGGCAAGAACTGTACTTGTCAGTTAATAGTTTATATCTTTTTATTTTGAAAATCAGTTCGAACTGGAAAACTTAATTTGGTTGAAATTTGATAATTTACAAATCACACCAAAGTTAAATATTGACTTATCCCTAGTTTTACTGAAATATCAGATGTTTCTTAATGAATTTTGTGTCAGTGAATCACTTTTAACTTAAGTATAACCACATTTGACATTCTCTTTGGCTTTATGTGTTCAGTATTATCTTTATTAGAATTCTCTACCATAATTTATAATTACATTAATTTAACATTGAATTTCATCAGAAAGACAAAGTAGATCCTTAGTTATGATCCTCAAAATTACTTATTAATTTTCTTAAATGCCCTCCAAAAGTACTCAGTTTTTTTTCGCTAAGAAAAGAGCGGTTTGGATTAAAAAGTCACTGAATAATCCATTCACTTGCCTGAATACTTGAAGTTTCTTACATTTAAATGGGAATTTAGACCATTCAAACAGGACAATACAGTGTCCTGAACACTAAAAGAAAAATTCTCTCCAAAATGGACTTTAATGCTCAGATGTTATCAAAGTAGCACTGAACATAAATTTAATCTGTTTACATAGCTATAATTTAGTAACTGGATTATAGAATTTCAAAATAGGATATATCAGAAACAGTATTAATGAAATAAAAAGAATAATAGATATGTAAATTAAAGGGAAAATGTATGTACAATTTTTATTGGTAAATTATATTTAGATAAAGATTAGATAAGGACTATGATTTTTTGATAATATTTACTAATCAGAACTTTCAATAAATCCAATGTTGGTTGTATATTTCTCTTAATAAGTTTTTAAAAGTGGTTCATAAATATATAAAAGTTTTACTTTTCTATTATTGATCTGTGAAATCATTTCATTTGATGATAGTTAACAATCTCCCGCATATATCCTCTATCTTTTATACGTGCATTTAAATTCATATCCAGCATACTTGCAAACCTGATATTTAAACTTGTATTCATATAGAGTGTGACTCATTCTTAAAGGGGAAATAAGGTGAATTTCCCCCATACAAGTTTATTCTAATGTACCAAGCATAATGAAATTTTAATGGATATCTTTATCTAGCCCATGCAGCAAATGTTAATTTGTGTTTTAAGTTACCTAGCACATTTTATTTTTGAATGCAGTGCTTGTTAACTAGTTTTTTTTGTTGCTATTGATTTTATTAGCTTATAACTTAGTGAATAAAATAGAACTTTTATAACATTGAAAAAATTATTTTATAGACAGATTCCTTTTATCCAGCTTTACGCCTGTTACTACCTCACTGTGAGAGACAAAGAGCTGCCTATGGAATTAAGGAGGTAAATATCCTCACTCATAAAATGATCTATTCAATACACTAATTCATCAAATTTTTGTAACATTTTAGACACTATTTTTAGAACTCTCAAATAATACCAGTAATAACCATAAATTCTTTTAAATCAGATGAGTAACAATCTGTATCAAATTTTTTTTTTTAATATTATATATTTATCAGAAATGCTTTTTAAAATAAATGATCTGCATAAATATTAATTTTACCAGAATTACATGATTTAAATTATGATCAAAATGTGTTAATTTTTTTAAATGCAAAAATATGTCTATTTAAATTACTTCTTTTTAATAAATGTTAAAAATTTGCATTTTTACTATAAACTTTTGGAGTAATATTTTTTTTCCTAATTAATTTTTTTTTAAAATTGAGACAAATGATAAATAAAATATTTCTTGAAAATGTACACAACAGTACTGAGCTATTTAGTAGAACTATAGGATTGTTCATTCCAGTTTTTCCCCCCACTTGTTTTAGAATCTAGTTCTTGTGGACCCATAAAAAAATTTAAAATTCAATAATTTATGGAATTTACAACACTTTTCAAACTAATTTAAAATTAAAAAGTTATTTATAGGAGTAAGACAGTATAAAATAAATGAAAAACTTCTAATATTTTTACAGTGAATTAATAATACTTAAAAAGCAGTATAGGATGTACAATGTTTTTGTCACCTGTATATAAAGTTAGCTTTAAAAGATGAAATTCCAAAGTTATTGATATGTATCCATATTATATAATTTTCTAGTTTAAATTATTTATATTTTTTAAATAGTGTTTTATCTTAATATTTAATTTTTTTAAAATTTTCTAGTTCACTTTAGCTAAACTTCTTATTGACGTACTTTGCTTGGATAAAAATAGTGTTGATGCTCAGAAGCTGATAAATTATCGCTCTCCGAATTCTGCCAGGGCAGTAAGTTTAACAGTTCTATTTCAGTTATTTTATGTTTGTTTGGCAGGTCTTAACAAATATTATGCAGCGTTTAGTTTGTTCTAGTTATTAAAGACAAACTAGATTATTGATTAATTTAATGTATAATTCTGTATAATTAAATTAATACATTATTATTATATTGATTTAATATATTGATTCTGTTTCTCATGGAAGTAAAATATATTTATCTTAACAAGAACCTTATGTTTTAGGTTATTTAAAGTTTTTTTCATACCCCATTTATTAATTTGTGATTTAGATTTTTTTGTTTGTTTGTTTGTTTGTTATGCCCCAAATATTAATTTGCAATTAAATTTTGAGTTTTTTGTTAATACTCCATTTTGTGTTTTGGCATTTTTCTCAAAGGTATTATTAATCATATTAATTTAACCTGTACTTTCAGATGCATAAAGTAAATTTCACAGAGAGGCCTAAAACCTTATACTATGTTGATGTTCAAACTAAATGTAACAGAAAAATATTTTGAATTATGACAGTTTTACTTATGATTTCAAGTGATTTCTAAAGTGGTATAAAAATTTAATAAATTAATATATATCTAAAAAAACATTCAAAATTATTTCCTTCTTTTGATAACATTATATTTAAAAAAAAAGTCTCTAAAGAATTAAAGTAAGTAAAATTATCTAAATTTAAAATTGAATTTACTACACCAATTATCTTGAAGGGGTATTTGGATATAAAGTTTAATAGGCGTTTTTTGAGTTTAGAGTTTTTAAAAAATTTAGATACTTCAATTTCAGGAAATAAAGTAATAAATAGGAATAGTATGATTAAGGTTCTTTTTCTTATGGATAAAATTTCTTGCTTAGTAAAGCTAACCTTTATTCAGAATTTTTATGAGCAATGTCTAGAAAGCTGTATTCTATGTATTACAGTTAATATAAATTGTAATGTAAGTGAACAAAATGGAGCTATTGATATATTGTAGGCCAATTTAGTCCAAAGGTATCTAAAGATCCAGACTTAGATTATATCATGTTTTGTATGTTTGTAATTTGTGAGCTGATTTACGCATTAATTTTTATTTGTAGGGAATTAATATTAGATAGTAATTCATTAGACTGAATTATTAGATAGTAATTCATTAGAATTAATATTAGATAGTAATTTATTAGACTGCATTAAATAGTAATTATTGGCTATGTCTAATGCCTATGCTACTTCCAAATGCAGTAGAAATGTGTTAGTTTTAATGAAAGTCTTCTATTAGTATTAGCTCAGTGTATGAAATAACCAGAATATTCCTCTGAAATATTTATTTCGGTTTACGAAATTTTGAATGTGGTATCTATTGGATTTATATTGACTTATTTTTGTGATAAGTCCTTTATAATTTTGTGCTTTCTATTTAAAAGAGGAATGTAAGTCATATTAGAATCATTAGACAGCAAGGTTGCAAATTTGAGTAAAAAAGCAGAAACTTTAGGAGAACAAAGGTGGTAACTTCATCAGTTTTGTTAGCCTTTCTTCTGTATATATAAGTACGTTTAAAAAATGTTCATTATATAGGAAAGTTTTAGGTTGTTTTATCTATATATATAAAACAGTTCCGTAACTGACTGATTGACTGACTGACATACAACGCACAGACCAAACCATTGGACCAAAAGGGCTGAAATTTTGCATGGCGATTCTTCTTATAGCGTAGGGGTACACTAAAAAAGATTTTTGAAAAATTCTTCTTAGATTTTTTTAAATTAAATTTTTAAGCTATTTTAGTAACTTTTTTTAAGTTTGTATTTAAATTATTAATTTGAGGGCTATAAAATTTATATCACGAGAAATATCATAAAAATTCCTTTAAAGTGAGATCTTTTTCAAATCTTTACCTCCATTTTCTGAATTTTGGTGAATTTTTAAAGATTAATTTTTAGAATTTAATTTATTAAATGCCGATCACGTCATTTCTTTTTCTGGTACTTTAAATAAATTTATCGTAACGTGCATAACAACTAAATAGACAAAAAAATTTTTTTTCTTGCTAATGCAGCAGGCGATTGGACATTATCCAAAAATATATTAAAATACAATAAAAGATTATGTTCCTCAAACTGTACTATATTAACTGTACTATATTCTTTAGTATGTCCTATTACATTTAATTTGAATATTTTCTTCTACATTATTTTGTCTATAAAAATATCCCTTATGATTTTTTTATAAATATATATATATATATATATATATATTTTTACATCAATTGTATACATTGATCATCGTATTTATTATAAATATATATATATATTTATTTTTTTGGCATTAGTTGCATACATTGACCGTTGTATTTAATTTGAATGTACTCTGTAGTGAAGTGCGGGTTTTCAGCTAGTTTGGTTATATAGTTTTATATACATATTTAATTCTATTTGAATGTTTCTTTTTATGGTACAGTTTTGTGTATTACAAGCTTGAACTCTTTCTTTATATAAAAACATTTAGGTAACTCAATAATCTACAGTTTTGTTTATTTTTCCAGTGATCTTTTTTTTTTTTTTTCTGTAAAATGGAATTGAAATATAAAGATTATTTGAATATTACCCCTGGTGGCTTAAATTATTTTTGGTAGACAAAAACATTAAAATAGATCACACCTGCAAAATTTTATTTAAATAACTGAAAATTATTACTATGAATGTTGATAGCGAGAATGTAAAAAAATTCTGTTGCTCAGGTGAGAGATATTAGAACTTTTCATATTTTAATAGTCTATGATAATATTTTCAATGCAAGGATTCCTGGCACATGTGTATACTGTAATGAAACGATTTATATTATCATTATACTTTAAAAAAAAGTTTTTTAAAAATTTATTTTTATTTTTTTACTCAAGTGCTGAATATTTAGATGCCTTTTATTGTGTGCAGTATCTGTTGCTAAAATGTAGATTATTTTTTCACTTCATATGAAAAGTTTTGTTAGCTTAATATGAAATATTTGTTAGGAAGCTGGAGACTTTGGGAGCGTTGCATATTTTGTTCTGAAAAACAGAAGTCCTGAAAAGGGCAGTCTCACTCTTCATGATATAAATTTACATTTAGATGACATTGCTTCAAACAATGCTGCTAAAAACAAGGGTAAGTGCTATAACAAATAGAATTTTTAAAATTTCTTATTGTTAACAAATCTAGTTGATGAAAACAAAAACTAGAATAATTTTACTTGCTTTTTAAGAATTATTAATTTTCTATAAAAATATTAGAAGTTTTTCGTGTATTTTATACTGTCTTACTCCTATAAATAACTTTTTAATTTTAAATTAGTTTAAAAGTGTTGTAAATTCCATAAATTATTGTATTTTTAAATTTTTTTATGGGTTCACAAGAACTAGATTCTAAACAAAGTGGGGCAAAAAAAACTGGAATGAACAATCCTATAGTTCCACTAAATAGCTCAGTACTATTGTGTACATTTTCAAGAAATATTTTATTTATCATTTGTCTCAATTAAAAAAAAAATTAATTAGGAAAAAAATATTACTCCAAAAGTTTATAGTAAATATGCAAATTTTTAACATTCATTAATAAAAAGTTAAATGGGCATTTTTTCATTTAAAAAATGAACACTTTTGATCATAATTTAAATCATGTAATTCTGGTAAAATTAATATTTATGCAGATCATTTATTTTAAAAAGCATTTCTGATAAATGTATAATATTTAAAAAATTATTTGATACAGATTGTTACTTATCTGATTTAAAATAATTCATGGTTATTATTTATTTTATTTGTGAGTTCTAAAAATAGTATTTAAAATGTTACAAAAATGTGATGAATTAGTGTATTGACTTGATCATTTTATGTTTGACAGAATCTCTTAAGGAGGATGTACTTCTTAATGGTTTGTGTGAGCCTGTGTCATTATATATATATATATATATATATATATATATATGTATATATATATGAAAGATATAAAATTTAAGTTGATCCCCTGTAAATTTTCTTTCCTTCCCATGCTTAAGATGACATTACCAAATTCTGTTTTCACGAACCCAGGAATATTTTTCATAACGTCAGCAATCCCTGGGAAGCCACAAAATCATCCGAACCCTTTTCTATGCCCAAATAAGGCAATCGTACTGCACAACTGATGCAGCTTGCAAGAAACATCTTTGCTCAGCAAATTCTTTAACCACAGATACCTCTATATGCAAACCCCGGGAGTCACTCGGGTGTTGGCTGTCCATTAGATAAGATGTATGTTTTAGCCAATCGGAAATAAATTTCTTATTCTAAAGATTCTGTAATCTGATCTTATTCATTACCATATATATATATATAGTGGACATCGATTGATCGTTCCCTGAATAATTGTTTTTCTGTATGTGTCATTTTCTTCATCCAGTCCCGATAATAATATTTCTTTGTTATGTTCTCACATTTATTGTTCAATGAAGTAGTTCCCTTTAAAAAGGATAGATCAAGGTTCCACTGTACAACACAAGGTTGTACTGTAGATAGCCCTGACTGTATCCTGTGTTCTTCAGGCACTCTTATGGATTTTACTCATTTGATAAGCTGTCCTGCGCTTTCTTTTTTGAACTGTCCTCCTGACAACTTTCATAACAAGGCTAGTTTTTATTGGGCTGTCAGAAGGCTTATGGCCAATGTGGTCGCTGCCCCGATGAAGGAGGAAAAAAAATTAAAAAAATGGGTTCCAATGTATATATATAAAATGGATAAACAGTAAAAAAATTGTCTTTTGCATGCTTGTTCTTTTGAATCTTTTATGTATAGGAATCATCTAAATCCCAATATTCTGTTCAATATCTGTATGTATTTTTCCTATATGTACTCTTTTGAGTTTAACCTGTTGTCACTTCGTTAGTTCTGATCTAGTTCATTTTGAAGAACTGTTAAATCATATAGGGTTGTTTGAAATTATTTTATATAATGTTTCAGTTGATTTTGATCATTACCAAATTTTAAACCTCATTAGTTGTATTATTGCAGTCATATAAAATGTCCCTGATTATTTTATTTAAATTCATTAAATATTGATTGTTTTTCCTGTTATGTATAGTCTTATAATTCTTTGCCTAGTGTGTCATAGTCTTTCATTTAATGTCAACATTTCATTTTAAAAGTTAAATGTTACCAAGTTAAGTTTTATTTTAAACAAACTAGTTTTTCTAATAAATCATTAATTACAATAATCTTAATTTATCATACTATTTTTCATTTTACTTTTGAATTTTGGAAGCAGTTTTTGTTTATACATTTTTTTAAAATTTCAGTCTACTAATTTAATTACTACAAGATATATTACTTTATTTAATTAAAGAATTTAATTTGTATTATATCAAATTAATTTGCATTATAGCAAAGCACTGAATGTGTAACAAATCTCTAGCTAATTACCTAAACTACTTAAGAGATCTCCTAAACTTGATAATTGATGACACTTCATTCTATATGCACAAGTAGATTAATATTAATTTTATTTTATTTGAAGAGTAAAAGTTTAATTTTATATTTGATTTATTTTGAATGTGGTAAAATCTTTTATTTTGTAGCAATAGTACCTACATACTATTTCAGTGAGATTTTTTAAGTAATTGAGGTTTTAAGTAATTAAGCATTTATGTATCATTTGTTTTTTATCCTACATCCACACAAGGGCATATTTGCCATATGGTATCTACTTGTCCAATACAATCTAGCATGCAAAGATGAAGCTGAAACAATAATAGCTTTAAGCAGTTCTCTCTTGTATAAGAGATGTACGATCAAGTAAATGTGCTCCAGCCATAGTGTCTTGGTTAGAGAATGCACAGGTTGGCGAGTCCGCTATGCCTCTCTTATCAAGATGTTTCTGTAAATAATCATGTTCAATTATCATTCTAAAAAGGCAAAAAACTCATTTATAGGTAAATCACTTGGTTTTCTGCCGTATTGATGAATTTAGCATTCCCAAGATTTTCCTTGAGCACAGCTTGCATTTTCTCTGTGGCAATGGCATTGAAGAGTATTTTTCATAATACGTTCAGTTTTGATAATGCATCATGAGCGCTTTAATCAAGATTTCTACTTTATTGCATTTTTTTTCAGGATTTGACAGTATGTTTTATTCTATTTTTTCATTTTAATCAGGGTGTTATTTTTTTCATTATAGTGTAACATTTTATTTTAATATATTTGGTAAATTATCACCGCTTAATTGAATTGCCTTCTAAAGTGGGGAGAGAATAAAACCTTGCATTCTAAATGACAGTTTTACTGTGAAAACTTATTTGTTTTTATGTTTTTCAGATGATGTTAAACACAGTCTTTTACATCTTTTACGTAATACTTCAGCTCTTGAGCAGAAATGGCTCATAAGAATAATTTTAAAAGATATGAAGCTGGGAATTAGTGAAAACAGTATATTATACACTTTCCATGCTGATGCTAAGGATTTATTTAATGTTACAAATAGTTTGGAGAAGGTATTTGTTTGTTAATGAGTTTTTTCTTTGTAGTACTTTGCATTGATCATATATGTTTAAGGTATCTGTTAATTTATAATTTGTTTATTTGTAATACCCAGCATTAGTTAATTTATCTTGGGACATTAAATTTTTATGATCTAGAATCTGAAAATTTTTTGTTGGAACTTTATGAAACTTGAATATTTATTACATTATTATTCAAAATATTTTATTACATATATATTTTTATTACATATGTGCATTACTTTGGATTTTATGATTTTAGCAGATTTTATGATTTCAGATTACTTATTTAATCACAACAAGATATATTACTTTATTTAATTAAATAATTTAGTTTGTATTATATAAAATTAATTTGCATTATATCAAAGCACTGAATGGGTAACAAATCTCTAGCTAATTATCTTAACTACTTGAGAGATCTCCTGAACTTGATAACTGATGACACTATTCTATATGCACAAGTAGATTAATTATTTAATCTACTTGTGCATATTGACAAATGTACAAATGTGTGTGTGTGTGTGTATATATATATATATATATATATATATATATATATATATTTGTATTCACAACAGGCTCAACATAATGTTTGCTTAGTATTTACTAATATCAGCTGCAGCTTCACATTTTTTTCAATAGCCATAAATAGATGTCATAAATTAGTAAATTGTTATATAACTAATATATCATGATTTTCTGCCTATAAAACTTTGGCTTTGTATGGTTGAGAATAGGAATTTGTATTTAATAAAATTTAAATATTTTTATCAACTTGAGAGTCGTGTAATCTATGGAAGACTGGTTCTTTTCATTTGCTTTCTTTCAACATAATAAATACTTTCAATAATAATGCTTTTTTTTATTATTTTGATTATTTTGTGCAATTATGTTTTTATAATTTGTTTATACTTAAACTAGTCTTGCATTTTGTGTATTAAATTTCTAGTATATTAAAATAGTTAAGTAAATGACATCAGTTATCCATAACATCAATAATTGGTTGCCTATTTACTCTTTACTAAATACCTTGATGCTTATGATAGCCATTTATTACTTAGATGTAAAATATTTGTTAAAAAAGCACTTAATAAAAATTAAATAATCGTAACTCTTTGATCTTTTGTATATCTGTATTCTTTTGCTGTTATGTAATCTCCTATTTAACTTTTGCAATCTTTAACCTTTGATGCTAATTAAATATGATTAATTTTCTTTGTTAATTGCCTTAAAAGCAATAATTTTTTGATCACTTCATGATGTTTAATTCAATTATTGCAAATAAAATGTTCATGTTGAACGTAAAATATGATGAATTTGTTTTTAATCTTAATTACGTTTAAAATATCTTTAGGTTTGTACTAGTTTGCGAGATCCTGCTGTTCGACTTCATGAAATTGAAATTAGTCTTTTTTCCCCTTTCCGTCCTATGCTTGCCGAGATAGCTTTACCTAATCAAGTAAGATGATTCTATTTTGAATGTAGTATGTTGTTTCTGCTATTTGGTTATGATCTTTATATGGTCTGGATAACAATTATTGTTAAATTGTGCATGCCTATCGTATGCATTTGATTATTTTGGTTTCAGATTTTAAGTTTTTGGTTCTAGTAATAAAATTAGTATATAAAGTTCGGCTGTATAACTGTTGAAGTATTTTGCTTGCATTTATATATTTTTTATTTACCAGTGCCTGACTGTTGGCACTTAAGTCATTAGCCATTCATTTATCTTTTATTTCTGTCTGTTTAATTATAAACATCTTAATAGGCCGAAAACTTGATGCAAAACAAAGTATTTATTATTGAAACTAAATATGATGGAGAAAGATTGCAACTTCATAAAGATGGCAGTTCTTATATGTATTTTTCCAGAGGGTATGTTGAATTCTTTTAAGATTTCTAACTATTTTCTTTTTTATTTCAGACTTGACATGCTCTTTAATCCCTTTTTCTCCATATTAAAAATAGTTAGAATATGGAGAATATTCTAACTATTTTTAATATGGAGAATATTCTTAATTCTCCATATTAAAAATATGGAGAATTAAGAATATTTCTCCATATTTTTAATATGGAGAAAAATTCTCCATATTAAAAATATGGAGAATTTTAAAAGTGAATCCCTTTTTAATCCCTTTTTCTCCATATTAGGGGACATGATACTACTGAAAGTTATGGATGTTCTCCTCTTCAAGGCACTTTGACTCCTTACATTCATTCTGCATTCAATTCTAATGTATCTAGCTGTATTTTGGATGGAGAAATCGTGATATATAGCAGCAAAATGAATTGCATTGGTATTTTTTTTACTCACTATTTGTAGTTTATGTTCTTTTGTATATAACTACCTTCGCAACTTTATGATACTGTGCATTAGTTGAATATTTTAAAAAAGATATTTTAATTTTATAATTTTATTGTAGCTGGATAGTAGGTGGTGTTGAAATAAATTTTATATCCTTTATTTTCAGTGATACGGGGGCTTGGGGTAGTCTAGTGGTCATGTGCTGGCTTTCGGTGCTGAGTTTGCTCAGATTGAATTCCGACAAATGCTGTTAAATACCTCCTTGTGTAGGCTGGATATGGGCATGTTAAATCTGTAGAACGGAAAGTCCCTCTAAGAGGTCAGAGATGGTAGCAGAGTGTACAATCCCCCCAGATGTCACCCCTGGGGATGCTTGGTCAAAATTGAGGTGACACCTGGCAAAATTGGACTCCAACCCTTGTGGTGCTATTATAAACTGGATCTGCAGCCTTCTAGCTTATATGGACCTGGTGATACCTGGCTAAATCAGACTCCAACCCTTGTGGTGCTATTATAAACCATATCTGCAGCCTTCTAGCTTATATGAACCTGGTGACACCTGGCTAAATCAGACTCCGACCCTTGTGGTGCTATTATAAACCGGATCTTCAGCCCTCTAGCTTATATGGACCTGGTGACACCTGGCTAAATCAGACTCTGACCCTTGTGGTGCTATTATAAACCGGATCTTCAGCCCTCTAGCTTATATGGACCTGGTGATACCTGGCTAAATCAGACTCCAACCCTTGTGGTGCTATTATAAACCATATCTGCAGCCTTCTAGCTTATATGAACCTGGTGACACCTGGCTAAATCAGACTCCGACCCTTGTGGTGCTATTATAAACCGGATCTTCAGCCCTCTAGCTTATATGGACCTGGTGATACCTGGCTAAATCAGACTCCAACCCTTGTGGTGCTATTATAAACCGGATCTTCAGCCCTCTAGCTTATATGGACCTGGTGACACCTGGCTAAATCAGACTCTGACCCTTGTGGTGCTATTATAAACCGGATCTTCAGCCCTCTAGCTTATATGGACTTGGTGACACCTGGCTAAATCGGACTGCGACCCTTGTGGTGCCATTATAAACTGGATCTACAGCCTGCTAGCGTATATGGACCTGGTCTAGAATACTTCCGTCCAAGGGGCATTGGAACCAACAACAACAGTGTTATGGAAAATACTTTCAACATATTAACTGGGATTGTTTCTTATAATATGTTTTAGCATGAGAGAATTGATTAATTAAACTATTATTAGTCTGTAAACAATCAATTTTTTAACTTGATCTTCAGCTTATTGGCAACCAATAGTGTTTTTTTTTTGTATGTAATTCAAGAATTTATACTTTAGAGTTTTCAGCAGATTTTATTTCTTTTTCTGTCATTAGAATAAATTAATCAGAACAAATAATATGACTTTTAATGCATCTTTCATACTTTATAAATCATTGAAAAAACTGAAATTTCAGTCTCTAAACAGGTTCAACCTCTATTTTTTATGTAATATTATGTTTTATCTCCTCACACTTGAATTATATTCTATTTGTAAAGTTTGTCAGAGTCAGGGTTTTATTGATGGTCAGTCTTAATGGGTGTATACCTTATTAGAAAAGCAGTTTTGTATGCAAATTCATATGCACATATTTGTGTAATTTCATCGTCTTTAATATTAGTTCCTATAAATTTATTAATCAGGAAAATTTCAGCCATTAATGCATATAATAAAGTTTTCCTGTAGTTTCAAGTATTATTTTTTACCAAGAAAATGTTCAATCACTAATTGCACCCATTTCCCATTATTTTCTTTCAAGGGATAAGTATGTCCTTGCAGATATTTTGTGCTAATCTATATTTAACTAGTTAAGTTCTTGCATGACATACTATTGGATGGAAAAATTCTTGATATTAAAGTACTGGAATTTAAATTGTTTTGAATGGGTAAAAAGTATTTTGAAAAGCTATGATACATATTAAAATGTTTAAAAATATATGTTCCCGCTTCCTCACCACCAGAAAATCTTTTGGTGGGATGAGCGCTAAGCCCAAATTTAGTTTACATCTCCTGTTCTGGACTGTATTTTTCCAGAAGCTTGTACTGCTTTAGATGACATTTTACCTGCTGTTAATTAGATTATATATTTTCATAATTTTTTTAGGTTGTTACTTATAAATTGTGTACTAAGAATGAATATGTATGGTAATAAATATTTATCTTGACATTATTTGTATTGCTGATTGGGTTTTCTCTTACTAGCTAATTTAAGGATCAAGTTATTGCTAATTTATATTCTTAAAAAACTTTATTGGAAACATTTGTAAGATTTTTTTATTGATTCATTGTAACAATTATTTCATCACAGTTTCAAAGGGTGAAAATGCAGATATTCAAGCGATGCAACCAGATGGTGATTATGGCCCTTGTTTCTGTGTATTTGATATTTTGATGTTCAACGGAAGAGTATTAAGTAATATGCCCTTAACAGAGAGAATAACTTATATTAAAAAGACTTTCACTCAGATTGACAATAAAGTACGATACACAGAACAGAAAACTGCATCAACAAAGTGAGAAACTGTTTTAAATTTCATAGTTTTTAAAATTATTGCTATATTCTTAAAAGTGCAGGAAAGCTCATTTATATATTTGAGATTTTAAATTGTACTATATTAGGAATAAATTTTGACATGGCTGACTATGTTACAGAAATTATTAGATGTAACATTTCTTGATCTTTATAGTATTATAGTATAGTAATATTGTATCATCCTGATTATTAGATCCTGATTATTAGATTTATGATCAGTTCTGTTCTTTAAGTGAGAGAGAGGTGCATGCTCCATCTTTACTAATTCCTATGTAATATTTTAGTATTAAGTAATATACCTCTAACAGAGAGTAATATTTTATAATAATATTTTTCTGCAACTTTAAAGCTTTGACATTCATTCTTTGGCTTTTTCAAACTCCATGATATTTAAATAACTTAAAAAAATTATATAAAAATATTTAAAATATTTATGAGATTGAAGAAATAGGAGAAATAGCAGTTATTGCATATATTAATTTCCTTCTTTGTTACAATTTACAAAATTTCTGTACAAATCTAATGATTTCTCTAGTGAATTTTTAATTTGCTTTTGGAATTTTTAGAATTGGTTGACATTTTTTCGTTATTTGAGCTCATTTAAATAGTTCAGAAAGTCATTAAAAGTTCCATATTAGCTTTTTTTTAACACTCAAATTTTGTTTCAAATAGACTATAAAATTTAGTTCTTTTGTTAATGTAATTCTCTAATGTTGTTTAATTCTGTTGCAGTAATGAAGTAACAGATGAACTGAACAAAGCCATTGATTTCAGATTGGAGGGTATTATTGTAAAAAACCCTGATTCTATTTATAAGCCCAACATGCGCAAAAATAGTGGATGGCTCAAAATTAAACCTGAATACATTGAAAATTTAATGGATGAATTAGATCTCCTTATAATTGGTGGATATTATGGTGAAGGACGAAGATCAACTTTAATATCTCATTTCTTGCTTGGAGTTGCATCAACAGAGCAAATTAGTAAGTATTTTGTTAATTTTCTTCATCAGCACTACAGCTTGCTACAGGCCAAGGCAGTCCCAGTCTGTTTTTTCCTTCCGGCCCAATCAAACGCCAATATTCTCCGCAGTTAATTCTAATGGTCTGAAGATCTGCCTCGACACAATCAGACCATCTAGTACATGGTCTCCCTCTTCCTCTAGTACCTTCCATTTTATAAAATGTCAATTTTTTTACAGGATCAGTATCTTTATACCTATAAACATGGCAGAACCATCTGATATGATAAGATTTAATTTCCCTTATTATATTTGGTTGTCTATATTTAAGGTATAATTCATGGTTATGGCGATTTCTCCAGATGTTATTTTCTGGCACTGCACCATAGATTCTATGTAGAATCTTTCACTCAAAAACTAAGAGTTTATTCTTGTCGGATTTATTTGGGGGCCAGTATTCACAGCACATAAAGAATAATCTATCTTATTAAAGTTTTATACAGTGGTACCTCAACTTACGAGTGTCTCGATTTACGAGATTTTCGAGATACGAGCATTCTCTCGGTAGATTTTTTGCTTCGAGTTACGAGCTAAAATTCGGGTTACGAGCAAGCTTCAGATATCCCACCGCTAGTCTGAGCAGCGAATGCCATGTTATGTGCTCATCAAATGAGAACACAAGAAGCATATAATATTTACAACCTTTATGTACAATTATTATACAATTGTATAATATTATCCTGAGACTACTATCCAGTCTTAAACCGAGAGATTGGATTGTGAGAAAACCTTTCGGGTTCTCAGAAAGAAGAATCTGGACATTACAGCCACAGTGAACAATGCAACAATTGCCCAGCTTCCGTGTCTCACTCGTTCACTTTAAGAGAGTAGCTGGTAATAAAAGTGAAAGTCAGGAAAGCGGGGCAAAAAGATCAAAAATCAACGAATAAGATTTAATTTTTCAGTTTAACTCTTCCTCTTCCATCAGCATCTTCAAGTCTGATCTCCAAGGTAAATAAATGTTGTACATTACACTTAATAAAACAAACTTATTGCAGCACATTCTATTGTATTACATTTTATACAATATTCGTCGTTTATAACCACGTTTTTCTTATTTAAAATCATGCAACAAAAAAATTGCGGTGCTTTGGGGGAGCCCGGAATGAATTAATGGCATTTCCATTCATTTCAATGGGGAAAATTGATTCGAGATACGAGTATTTCGAGTTACGAGCTACATTATGGAACAAATTAAACTCGTAAGTCGAGGTACCACTGTATATATATTAATTTTTGTGTTTATATAAATGAACTTTCATTTTAGTTGACATCTCAAACCAAAATAGTACCTATTTGCTATCAATAGTCTGTGACTAATTTCAAGGTTGAAATCATCATTATCAGAGATAATTGTACCCAGATATTTAAATTACTTGACCCCTTCAAAGGTGTAATTATTTATCTTAAGGGGCATCACATCAAGATCTATGTTATTTACTACCATAAATTTGGTTTTTTCCTCATTTACAATAAGGCCAATTTCTTTAGCAGTAACTTTAAGAGCTGTAAATGTCTCTATAACAGCCTTTGTTTTACCAATGACATCAATGTCACCTGCATATGTAGTTTGTTAATACTAATATCAAGTGCTCTTAGCAAATTGTGGAAAGACCTTATGTGCACACCTTGTCTTTTTTTATGTTTGTTATCGTATGAACTCAAGATATTAATTATTCAACATAACTTTTTAAATTCTTTGGTCTATAGGTTAAATTCAACTAGAACTAAGCTTACATTACTCTGAAAAATCTCCCCAAAATTTCTTAAATAAAAGTTCTTAAATAAAATATTAATTATTTGATTTAATATTTAGATTAACAATCTAAATATTAAATAAAATTAGTTAGAATTTTTTATCGTTTGTTGTTTTGTGATTGAAACTTTGTTTTTCTCTGTTATGGTTTATTTTGTTTGTTAATGAAACTGAAGTAAGATTTACAGTTGCAAAACTAATGAAAGGGGAAGTCTTAAAATTTTATTAGCATACATATTTTATTTAAATGTTTATGATGAACCTAATAAAATCTTTGATTACTACTTTTTTTTTAATTTAAAAGTTATAATAATTTTCTCTTCTGTCATACTTTATTTTGTTTGCAGGTGAAGCAAAAATAAGATATATAGTTGCTGAAACTAAGGAAAGTTTTGTACCCTTATAAATAAAATTTGTATTCTTATAAAATTTTAAATTATACGCCTGAGGAAATCTTAGATTATAATATTTTTGGTTTGACATGAAAATTATATTCATGTTGTTTTACTGTTTTTTTTCCAAATTTTATTACTTTAAGATTTAATTGAATAGAGATACTTTAAGATTTAATTAAGATTTTATTGTTTTCGGCCCTAAATTAATTTTAATTGAGTCTCCTTTGTAAATTAATGCTTTTATTTAGAAATTATTTATTACTATCACTACTGGAATTTATTAAAAAAATAAATTTTAGAAAATCAAAAATGTCAATGTAATTTTGTATTTTGATATTTAATTTGCTAATATCACTTTTTTATGAGCTATTAGAAGATATTGTATTTAAATTAAGACTTAAACTTGATTGCTTTCAAATCTGATCCTTCAATGCTATCTATTTTTTATATGCTTATAGCAAAATGTATGAACATTTTTTAGATGGGGAACCTGCTCGTTTTTATTCATTTTGCAAAGTTGGTTCTGGCTATTCTCTGAAAGAATTGTATGAACTTTCTGGAAAACTTGAGCAACACTGGCAACCATATAATCCCAAGAAACCTCCTTCTAATCTAATAATAGGTGGTGGTAGAAAGGAACAACCAGATGTGTGGATTGAACCTTCTAAATCTCAGATAGTACAAGTGAGTGTCAATGGATTTTTAATATAAATATGTGTAATTTAAGTACATTCTAGTTAATGTCTCTCTAAAAAATAATGCTTTGTCTTGTATAAATAATTTTTGGTGTTGTACTAATAGGTATATAATGGGAATTTTAGCAAACAGTCATTTGTAAAATGGAAGGGATATATACATATTTACAGTATAACAATGTAAACAATTCAACACAAACTAAAACCTATAAAGTGGGCATAGACTGCCAAACAAATTAACCGAAAACCTACCCTGGTGTTGAAAACTTTTAACTTTTCAATAAAAGATTGCGCAGTTGCAACAAATCCTCATATTGAAAACACAAATATAACTAAAATTAAATATTTCAGCAGAGCTGGATAATTATAGGAAGAATGTAGAGAAAAAATAAACAGAAATCAAGCACTTAGGGCTCTACGCACCATAAGGCAAGATTCTGTAGTAGTGACGGCACTAAACCAAAAATCAAGGTAACTGACTGGTTTCGTCATCAGGGAGCCTAACCAAATCAGTTACCTCAAGAGGGAACTTTCTGAATAGGATGCAGGTCTAACCAAAAGACATCCCAAGGCCCTGAGATCCCCATTGAAACAGATAGTCAAAACAAGTTCTGTCACTACTACAGAGGTTTAGTTCCATCACTACTCAGAATCTTGCCTTATGGTGCGTAGAGCCCTAAGTGCTTGATTTCTGTTTATTTTTTGTCTACATTCTTCCTATAATTATCCAGCTCTGTTGAAATGTTCAATTTTAGTTATACATAGTTACACTAGAGACAGGAATATTGGCTAGGCTATGTATGTAGAATTTTTTTAAATAACTTATAAGTTTCTAGGAATTATTTTGTTTTGTTGTAGCTGAATAATAATGGTGAAAAACAGAAAGTAATTTAATGTAAGAGTTCAGTTTCAAAACTGCACATTTATTATTGCCATGTGTTTAATTTGCATATTAAATTTTGTAGTTTTTCAAAGGATAATGCAGATGAAAAGAGGGCATAGTGATATTTTGCATTTATTTTAAGAAATATTACTGCTTTAACTGAATTTTAGTTGTGCAAAGTTTAGATTAAATTTAGAATTTTCCCAATTTTCAGTTTTAGTTTCATAATTTTATGCTTTTAGGTGAAAGCTGCAGAAATTGTCCGTAGCAAAGGATTTGCTACTGATTGCACTCTTCGTTTTCCAAGAGTTGAGAAAATCCGCTATGATAAAAGTTGGCTTGATTGTATGACAAGAACAGAAATGGAAGATCTCAGAAATGTAAAATTCCTTCTATTTGATTAATTTATTTACCTCTTAACTGATATATATGAAAGTTTTATCATTTTATCATACTTTTTATTAAAGATGAGATAAAAGTTTTAATTTGCAATTTTAATTTTATTAATCAGTCAGCATTGAAAAAGTTACCCTATTAGGATTGATATATGAATCGATTGTTTGATTTTTTCCATCATTATACAACAAATATTTTATAGTGTTTGAAATGAGTTAGTGTGTGCTATTAATATCATATATATTTTAATGATACTATTAATCATGAAGATACTTCTGCATATTACTTTGATTTTCAGTTTATTAACTGTGTTTTAAAACGGAGAAACTTATTGTTATCAATGCTTTTAAAAGTTTTTAATCTTGTAAACACTTTTTTTAAAAAAAAATTCATAGAAAAAAAGTAAAATTGTAAAAATTGCTAATAAAATCTTTTTTTTATTATTAGTAACTCATTAAATATTAAATTTAATGCTGTTTGTATTTTTTACTCAAAATTAATTAAATTTAAAATATAAGACATTTCTCTAATTTCTTAATGTTACACAAACTGCAAATCCATAGTTTCAATTTTTTAAAATTATTTTTTCTGTATTCTAAATGTCAAAGTATTTGTATTTCTTCTCAAAACTTTAAACATTTATCAGTATCTCCATTTCAAAGCTAACTGTAAATGATAATTAAAATTTTTTTAGTAGTATGATTTTTTTTGTAAGATTAAGCACTTTTTTTTACATCTTAATAAAATTTATGAGCTTATATAATTCATTTAAAGTACAGTAACCACCGCTTATAGTGATCACTGGTTATAAGAATCAATATCGCAAAAACAGAACCAAATGTATTATTTCCATGTTAAAATTTTCGCTTTAAAGAATCAATCCACCGGTTTTAAGTATCAGCTTCCACTCTTCGCTTTCCCTTCATTTTTCCAAAAAAGCCACTTAAACACTCAAAAGACACAAAGTTCTTTCTTTCTTTTTTTTTTTTTAAAGAAATAGTGATAAGATGGGTCGTAAAATGCATCCCTTTCTTTGTTAGACATAACATAATAGTTTCTCCTTAAACGCTTTAGCACAAGACTGTCCTATTAGCTTGACCCAGGGGCATTTCTACCTGTCCAGGTCCGATTTCACTTTTCTCCACTAACAAACAAAGACAGGGACTCTTTTTTTTCCCACCTCCCACATCCTGGTTGCGGTTTCCTGGACCCTGAAACACATAAATCTTCGGCGAAGTGTCCACTATCACATAGGAAAATGTGACATTAGTAGATTCAGCACGTTATCAAACCGTGAAACGTAAGCTAGAAGGTGAATCTTCGTCTGAGGCGAGTGATATTGAAAGAGGTATGAACAGACTCCTGAAAACTTCATTACATCAAACTACCATAGAAAACTTTTTTTTGCACCCTTCCTGTAGTTGAAATGTTAAACTGTTAAGCAGGTATGTTGTAACAAATATTGGATTTTTTTCTTCTCTTACTATAATCATGTGTATCTACTTATAGGTCTAGAAATTAAGTTGTATTTTTAAAATTATAAACAATAATTTTAATAAAAGATAATTAATGTAAATTAAAGAGTATTTTATGGTAAATTATCTAATATATGTATATATGTGTGTGTGCCTGACCAAAAACCTAAATTTCGGCTATAAGGATCAACCACTTATAAGAATCAAAAACAGTAATAACAAACATGATTCTTATAAGCAGAAATCACTATACTTATAAAATAGAGCTGTGTGGGAAATAATTACTGTAATTTAGATGAAAATGAAAGATGCTTGTTAAACAAATTATTTTTTATCCAGTATTTGCATACCATAAATATTTGTGATACTCATCGTTTTGTGATCTTATGAAATTCTCATGTATACTTACAGCTTGCTCAAGGTCGTCTAGCTACTAAAAATTATGTTAATGAAGTTGAAGAGCCCTCTCCAAAGAAACAGAAGATTCATAAAGAAGTTTCTGTGTCTGTTGCTCCCCATTTTCGTCCTACTGATGTAAAAAATGTTCAGCAAGTATGTCAGTTTATTACTTAAAGTCTGCTAATGATTAAAAAAAAATTGAAAAAATTTAGATTTATCTTTAAAACTTTCTTTGAGGCATTTTCTTTGACATACTGATGTTAAAAGGGAATTTTGGATTTAAGATGTAATTATGTATGTATAGTAAAGTTCTAATATGAAAAAATAATCTTTTGTGCTTAAATTTTTAAAATAAAGGTTTGAAAAAGTTAGTAAATAGATAATGTTTTGTGCCAAGAATTTGAGGAAAAATTTAAATTTTTCTTGAGGCATGTCCTGTATTTACATGTCTTGACTTGTATGCCCGCATTTTCTCAAAAGTAGTTCTACCTTTAAAATTTGACCCCGAGACCTCTGTTAAGTAAAATTTAATGAAAAATATATATGAAAGAAAACATTTATTCACTGCTAAATTCATCATCCTTCAAAAAATTGTGAATACTGTATATATATAGTTTTAATTTTTTTAAATGGAAAATATCTTAAGATTGTACAGAAATGATCTTTTAATATCTGTTTCTACTTTCCTATTTTACAAAGTTAAATGGAATAGTAAGTAAATTTCTTTGTTTGCAAAATTTGAATGCAAGTTCTTTGCAAAAATAGATACTTCATATCTTAATAAATCCAAACACACATCTCTGAACTTGTTATCAGTTTAGGTACGTTTCTTTTAATGTTCCATTTTTTAACAAATTGTATTAGTCTGACATAGTTGATGTGTATGCGAATGCTTGACTTATATATCTCTATTTTGAACAGCCATTTAAACGTTTGCTTTCCATTTTGGAAAAAAAAATTCTGGTAATATTTTATATTTTCTTAATTTGCAAAGTTTGGAAAGTAGTGTACATTTTGTACAGTTGGCAAATACAGGCAGTCAAATTATGAAATGTGATTCATCACTCCTGAAAGCATATTTCCATTGCTCCACAATCCAATGGGAACAAACTTCACATCTTTATTTTCTTTTGTTGTTGTTGTTGTTGTTAATGCTCCGTGGTTGGATATTCCATTCACCAGGTCCTAATAGGCTATTGGCCTATTGATTTTTAACCGAGTCAAGTGACATGACCGGAATACTTGATCCAGCACCTCCAGAGGTAAATTTGAGAACTTAGAGGACATTGCAGCCACAACCTATTTTACATGCCCCGGCCACCATTAGCAAAATTTTCTTTTGTACTTGGGGTATTTATTGATCATCCATGGCTTAAATTAAGAGACTTGACAAGTAAAAACTAATTTTTTTTTAGTGTACAAGTGGTTTAATGCCTTTCAGCTAAGCTTTAAATTAAGAATGAACTTGATACTTCTTTCTGAACTTTTTCTTTGTATAGTGTCTTCATATAGGTGGTTAGGCATACATACTGATTGTCGTGTTATATCAATTTTTTAGATGGTAAACAATATCTGGAATTAGTTAATTTGAAATACTATAAAGGAGCAACACTTTTTAATCAAACTCTGTATTGTACATTGTCTGTTAGTTTGAGGGTCTCCCTAAAGGAGTGTTACGGAATTGAGCCGCTAGAACCTGGCGGCTCTTCCAACCAAAGTTAGTTAAGATTTGGGGGCAGGAATGCCCCAAACTTTACTGATAGCTAATAGTGCAGAGTCGTACTGGCTAGCAGGGAAGGTTGGACTCTTAATCTTTAGATATAGTCAGAGCAACGCTAGCTAGCTTTGTTGTGTGATATGCAAGATGTTAAAAAGACGTACGAAGGTTTAGGTAAAATAACAAATACATTTATTTAGTAAAACGACATTAAAGTGTCTTGTTTACAGACGCACTACACAGCTCGTAGTGTTATCCTAAAAAGTTGGCTTTGTCGTGTTCTTACCGAGGTGTAGAAAAATAAAAGAAAAATAACTCACAGGTGGTCGAGGCAAAGCTTTGCCATCGTGGTAAGAAAACACTTAAGGTAGATAGCGCCTTCCTGGCACAAAAACTATCCCGTGGCTACCTGCGGGCATGCAAGGTCGAGACGACTAGAGCATCAGTGCACTGCTGGCAAGTTGGTCGCCGCTTCCTAATACGGGTCCTCGGTAGAGCCTGGCTCGGTAAAATCGCTTCTCAGCAACTATCACTCAACCACACCGTCTAATACCTCAGCGAATACTACATCGAATACCCCGTCTAAGTGAACGGGCTGGGTATTTATACCGGCGTCGACCGCCGCGCTCCCTCGTGGCAGGAGAATAGCAAAGTTAATTATGCTAATTTTACGTGATGTGCGTTGACGTCATTCTTAACTGATGGTATGGCGTCATCGTTGGATGAATGACGTCGTTAGGCTGGCATATCGCTGGTCATGACGCAACTGGCGTCTGACGATGCTTACACATTGCTGTGGAGGTGGGAAATGATGTAAATACATCGCTCCTGCTACGTGGCTGGAAGGTTAGGGGAAGAAGAGGAAAGCTAATCGGGATTTTCCCTAACAACTGCCCCCCCTTTACAGAAATGAGCACCAACACATGCACGTGGTTAAGTTACATGTTTTACAAAACAATAAGGGTAAGTCGCTTGTATAAACATACAATAAATATTCTGTTGACATGTTTCTATAAAAATAGCTTATAATCCTGAACAATTATGCAATACAATTCAAAATGCAATATTCAATAGGCAAATAATATGCAATACAATTCATCAACAGGTAGGGCAAAGTATACACACGCAGTATTTTTTTTTCCAGACAAAAAATCAAAACATTCGTGGGCCCACTTTCATACACACAATCATGCGAAAAAAAAACATTTGCGTATAACATACCCTTCCGATGTTTAAATAGCATAAAACTTTAAGAATATATTAAAATTGATTACAATTTGCTTGTCACAAACAACGTACTAGTAAATCTATTAAAGTATAGACACAGTACGGAAAAATAGAAACAGTTATTGCTAGTATGTAGATATAAACACAATGCTAAATAGAGACATAAACGTGCATATATAAACACAGTACAGAATATATGCAATGGTAACGTTAGTATTAAATACACATGCGACAAAAATGCAGAATGTATAAACACATTACCACTGTATATCACTTAAGTTTAAATAAATTCGTTCCGCTCGGGTGAGTCCGGGACTTAGTGGCATTCTTATATTAAAAATGAGGGACTCACAAACAAAAAGAATTAATGCACACGAAAAAGGCCTCCCTCCAGTAGTACTCCCCCAGAAAATTTCCCCCAAGAGCTCTGGCAGATTACCTTTTCACCCCCAACGAGACGTAACAGGGGGCCGCTCGCTCTCAGGATCCCTTTCCTGAGGGTACTTACCGGATTCCAGCGGACAATTAAATTGGTCTCTCCCAAGCGAAATGACGAAAAAGGGACAAAACACACCACTCGTGCGTGGTAAAACAAACTGACCCAAGGTGGCCTTCAAACACTTAAGCGAACCCCTCCCAAATTATGTGGGAGAAAAAAGGTTCTCATAGAACTAACCCGAAACAATGGCCGTTAGTTCCGTAAACAGAAAATAATGGAAAGTAATATAACTCATAAATTAATAACCGTCCTAGTCTCAAGGATAAGGTTTATTTTAAGGAAATTCGGTTTATTAGAGTTAGGAATTTACTTTAAGTTTATAGCTTTCAAGTTTCTGATTTAAAAATTATTTGTTTAAAGGCTGAAAAGTCTGTTTTTGTTTTTGGTTTTGTGAACGGATCTGCTAGATTCTTTTTGCTAGGCACGAATTTTATCTCGAAAACTTCTTTTAGAAGGAGATCACGCACAAATAGAAGCTTTATATGAATATGCTTAGTGCGACTATTTTCAATCGGCGATTTTAAGAAGTCTATTGCAGATAAGTTATCCGTTCTGATAAGGGGTTTGGATCTAGTTAGCTTGATTATCTTCAATTTTTCGCATTCTTGCATTATACGGTTGATCCACAGTATTTCCTTGCAGGTTTCTGTTATAGCCATGAATTCAGCTTCCATAGTTGACAGCGCTATGGCCTTTTGTTTGCCAGTTCGCCAGAATATAGGCGATTTATCTAGTAAAATGAGTTGACCGGAAATTGAAACTCGGTCGTCTCGATTGGCGGCAAAATCGCTATCACTGTAAGCTGTTAATTCATTAGAGGTAGAGGAAATATTTAGCTTTAAATCTTTTGTACCTATTACATACCCTAATAGCTTCAATAGACCGTACCAGTGAGCAAATCCTGGGTTAGACTGAAACTGACTGAAGATATTTACAGCATACGCAATGTCGGGTCTAGTTCGACTTGCGATAAATGCTAAACACCCTAGGATATTTCGATACGGTAGTTTTGATATTTCCGTTAATTCAGGTTCAGATGTAGGGCTTTGTAATTTGGTATATATTGTTCCTTTAGCTATGGGTAAGGATACAATTGGGATATTGAAGGTTTTGAAGCGTTTAGCAACTTGATCTATGTATTGGGTTTGGTGAATGAAAACTTGTTTTCGATTGAATTCAAATTCAACCCCCAATAACTTAGAAGTTTGGCCAAGTATTTTAATGTCGAAACACTTCTGCAGAATTTTAACTGCTGCTTCAATATGGGTTTTAGTTTTTCCAAAAAGAACTATATCGTCTACGTATAAAAGTAAAATTAGATTATTAGATAAATGGTAAACACAGTTAGCCCAGTTAATTTTCTTAAAATTATTTTCAAGTAATATATTCTCGATTTCATAAAACCATACCCTTCCGCTCTGGTGTAAGCCATAAAGGGCTTTCTTTAGTAGACAGAGGTAGTTTTCTTTTCCTTTTTCTACAAAACCGGGTGGTTGGGTAATAGTAATGGTTTCAGATAAGGGAGCGTATAAATACGCGCATTTGATGTCTAACTGGAGGTGATACCACTTTAGGTTGGAAACTAGCATGGAGAAAAATAGGCGTATAAGGGTGAAATTGACTACAGGTGAAAAAGTTTCATCATAGGATTCTCTCTTTACCTGTTTGTAGCCTTGTGCTACGAGCCTCGCTTTGTATCTTACCACATTTCCATGCTCATCAGTTTTGGTTGTAAAAACCCACCGACAACCGAGAGGCTTGTACTTTGAGTGTGGCGGCACTAGGCTCCATGCACCTCTTTCACTTAACACTTTTAATTCTTCTTCCATCGCTTTCTTCCATAGCTTAGATTCTTTACTTTTGAACGCTTGTTTAAAGGTTTTCGGGATGACCACAGTTTCTAGTCATGCTGTGTCAATGTCACTTTCGGAAGTGTCATAGGCGGAAAAGTAGTTGATTTCTTCATTTTCCGTCTGACTTTCAGATTCCAGATCGCTATCATCATCAATCACCTGTCGCTGAGGGGTTGGTACAGGGCCCGTCCTACCATTCTTACCGCTAAAGTTGAAGTATTCAGGCTGGTACTCAATTTTATGCTTTTTACAGTATTGCTTGAGTTCTTTGAGGCTTCGCAATATGTGGCTCTTGCTCCCTTGCCTTTTAACTTCTCGATAATATATATCGGTCCGCTTTCCATCTGGTCTCGGAACGGCTTCCCTTGTCCACTTAGCGACTCGGAGTCTAGGTGTTTGGACGTATAGTTCTCTGTCTGATTCGTCTTCACTTGCTTCATCAGTTTGAACTGCATAACTAGGGCCTGGTCTGGGATCCTGCTGGTAACTCCGGGTATGTACTCGGCGCGAATCCATATGTGGGATTACCACCGTCTCAAGCTCCGGGTTGTGAAGTGAGTATATGGTAGTTTCTGGATGGTCGCCCAGCACTGCTCCATTGTTAGTCTGCTTAGCTTTCAATTGATAAAAATTTAGTTCATCTTCAGCAAAGCTAACATTCCGGGTTTCGACTATTCGCCCAGTTTCTGGGAACAACACTCTGTACCCTTTAATCCTACATGCGTAGCCTACAAGAACTCCCTTATTAGCTCTGGGATCAAATTTGGTTCGGTGTTGCTTCGGCACACCCACAAAACAAACTGACCCGAATGGTTTAAGGTGACTAATGGAGGGTTTGAACTTTCCGTATTTCTCAAACGGTGTTTTCGTCTGGTTTCTACGGCACACTCTATTCCAATTGTAGGCCGCATAGCGGACGGCTTCTGGCCAAAATTTTACTGGAACCTTACTTGAATTTAGGATCGTGCGGAGGGTATTCCCTATTGTCTGGTTCAACCTCTCTGCTACTCCATTCATTTCAGGCGAATAAATATCGGTAAATTCGTGGGCCACACCATTCGTACGGCAATACTCTTGGAATTGTGAGTTGTCAAACTCCTTACCATTGTCAGTTCTGATAGCTTTGAGCTTAGTTGAAAGGAATCTTTCGGCGCGTTTCACATGATTTAAAAAGGTGGGAAAAGTAGCTGTCTTATCTTTAATCGGATACAGGGCGATTTTCCTTGAGTGATCATCGGTGATACTCAAAAAATACCTCTCTCCTGCATATCCCGTCGTTGAAGCAGGTCCCCACAAATCTAGATGTAAAAGTTCTAGTGGTTTTGTTGACCTAGTTTGGCCGATTGGTTTAAATGTCACCCGTTTAGCTTTATTTAACCTGCAATCCTCGCAAAAAAGTTTGGATGATTTTACCTCCTCAGCACCCCTGACACTTTTATTTGTAAAAGACTGGCTGATTAGTTCAGGGTTCATATGGCCCATTCTGCGGTGCCATCTGCTCAATGCACTGGCAGGTTTTTGATTACTTTTGCTTAGGGTATTTCGTTTCTTTTTAGCTGTAGTTTCATAAGCCTTACCTTTCTTCGATTGAGTTTCTTTCTCGTGTTGGTAAGCTTTCTTTCTCGCAGCTTGTTCTGGGGTTAGCTGCTGTTTTGCATAAAAAATTCCCCCCTGTTTGCGAGCTGTGAAATAACCTTTTCCATCTTTATCGTAAACGTGGAGTTGTCAATTTCCCCCTTCAAAAGTAAATCCATCTTCGTCAAGTAAAGGTAATGAAACTATGTTGCGCCTTAGAGATGGTACATACAATGCACGCATAAGCGTAATGGCGCGTTTCTCGCCCTTACAGAGTAGGTCGACTGGCCCTCTTTGCTTGATAGGGATAGGCTTTCCCCTAGTAGCAACTGCTAGGCTCCTGTCATTTACATCCTCAAGGGGTCCATCAAATAGGAATTTATCCTTACAAAAATGATGGGTTGCCGCTGAGTCGACGACCCAGTCACCTGGATTACTGTGAGATGTAAATAGGGCTTCTACAGTATAATGGCTCTGGGGTTTTTCATTATTTGGTGAGTTTCGCCCGAACGAGCGTTTAGATTTTCTACGCCCCGGTGATTTCCCACTTGGGTATTTCCCAAAATGGACTTGTTTGTTGGGAGAAGGGCTTCTTGATGGAGTTTTCGGTCGGAAATTGTCTTTATTCCAACTTCGAGAATTATGCCGACCCGAAAAGGTGTTCTGCGTTTCGCAAGTAGCTTTTTCACGCTTATCCTGTCTCTGCACGCTAATTCGGGTTTCTTCGGCGACTAGCTCAGTTAGAATGGCTTCAAATTTAAATTCCGCATCTTTCCAACGAAGTATAGTTTGCACTAAGTGATCAAACTCCGATGGTAAGTACCGGATTAGCTGGAAACAGAGGTAAGTCTCATTTATTTCTTGATTTATTCCCTTTAGGCTTTCGTTTAACTTGCGGATTCGTGCCGCAAACATGTTAATTTTCTCGCTAGCGTAGGGCTTACAATTAACCAGTTCGGTAAATAATTGCATGTGCCGGCTACAACTATCAGGCTGAAAATGCCTATTTAGGGTTGACCATGTGTCCTGGGGGGTGGTACAATGTTCCACGACCGACTTAAACGCAGGGGATAGGTTTAAAAAGATTGTAGATAAAGCGAGTCGGGTTCTTCTTTCAAAGTCCCTTACCTCAGCTAAATTTTCCGCACTTGCTATCGGTTTAGTTTCGCGGTTATTCACAATGTCCCACGCATTAAGGGATATTAGTACAAATTTAATATCTGCTACCCAGGTATGGAAATTTTCCTCGGTCAATTTATCTATAGCCATATGGGGTTGTAAAGAGGCCATGTTTTAAGTTACATGTACAATATGTAAATCTATATATATATAAGCATATAAAAAAATGCAAGACAGTATGTAAAACACAAAATATTATATATATATACAAATAGGCCCCCCCCAAATATAGAATTTCATAAATTCAGGGCCTTTACCTTTTGTTTATCCCTTCGACGCTTATCTTCTCACATATCACAAAGCTTTCGCGTTGTGCTCTGCTATTTTAGATCAAAGTCACCCTTAAGTAAAAAGTAGTTGTTTACAACTTAACTTTAGGGCCTGGTGCCCATAACCAAAATGTTACGGAATTGAGCCGCTAGAACCTGGCGGCTCTTCCAACCAAAGTTAGTTAAGATTTGGGGGCAGGAATGCCCCAAACTTTACTGATAGCTAATAGTGCAGAGTCGTACTGGCTAGCAGGGAAGGTTGGACTCTTAATCTTTAGATATAGTCAGAGCAACGCTAGCTAGCTTTGTTGTGTGATATGCAAGATGTTAAAAAGACGTACGAAGGTTTAGGTAAAATAACAAATACATTTATTTAGTAAAACGACATTAAAGTGTCTTGTTTACAGACGCACTACACAGCTCGTAGTGTTATCCTAAAAAGTTGGCTTTGTCGTGTTCTTACCGAGGTGTAGAAAAATAAAAGAAAAATAACTCACAGGTGGTCGAGGCAAAGCTTTGCCATCGTGGTAAGAAAACACTTAAGGTAGATAGCGCCTTCCTGGCACAAAAACTATCCCGTGGCTACCTGCGGGCATGCAAGGTCGAGACGACTAGAGCATCAGTGCACTGCTGGCAAGTTGGTCGCCGCTTCCTAATACGGGTCCTCGGTAGAGCCTGGCTCGGTAAAATCGCTTCTCAGCAACTATCACTCAACCACACCGTCTAATACCACAGCGAATACTACATCGAATACCCCGTCTAAGTGAACGGGCTGGGTATTTATACCGGCGTCGACCGCCGCGCTCCCTCGTGGCAGGAGAATAGCAAAGTTAATTATGCTAATTTTACGTGATGTGCGTTGACGTCATTCTTAACTGATGGTATGGCGTCATCGTTGGATGAATGACGTCGTTAGGCTGGCATATCGCTGGTCATGACGCAACTGGCGTCTGACGATGCTTACACATTGCTGTGGAGGTGGGAAATGATGTAAATACATCGCTCCTGCTACGTGGCTGGAAGGTTAGGGGAAGAAGAGGAAAGCTAATCGGGATTTTCCCTAACAAGGAGGTAATTGACATTAAAAAACTTATAGGCATTAGGACCTTGAAATATGCCTGTTGAATAAATTATTTTATTATTTTTTTTCAAGCCTTCTCAAAAGGAACTCTGGTTTACTATCAGTAAAATTAGAAGGTGAAGTGATTTTTTTTTTATTATTTAGGATTTATTTACTTATGATTCTGTTTTAAATCCCATCTGTAAATTTCATAAATTTTTCTGATAACAGAATTTTAGCTGTAATCATAATTAGATAGAGAATAACTTATAATTACTAATATTATTATAAATTACAGCTCAGTTTTATTATTTATTGCCAAGTAAAATATGGGGTGCTGTAACCAGTAGTGCACTCAGAAGGGGGGGGGGCAAGAGGCCCTGGCCCCCCAAAGAAATAGAAAAAAGAACTACAAATATTCCAAAAATCTTTTCTTTATTAATATTCGTTTCATTGCATTTATATTCTGTTGTGTTTTCTATTTCTATACTACTTATGAATTAGCAGTCACATAAGATGAAAATACCCTATAGGTCTCGGGAATCACAGCTGTTGTGAACAAACACATGGCACACTAGTGGTAGTGCCGGGGCACAACGAGCATTATTTTATTTACGTGTGTCAGGCACATAGATCACATGTTTCCTGTATTGGCGATCATTGCAGACACTCAGTCCATATATCAAATGCGATCTTTGTGTCTATTTTCGTATAGTCCACTTGACATTCATGTTCTGTTCTATTTAACTTGAAACATAGCGCTTTCCATCTCTGAAGAATTACCATACGTAAATTCTTCAATATTAGAAATTTGTAAAAGTGTTTTATTTTTAAAATTTTGTGCTTCAAATTATGGCTGAAAAATGTATGCAGGGTATTTTATTGAATTATTTTTTTTAAAAACTGAAATTTGATCATTCTAACATTAGTTGCAATATTACTGTTGATATAGACAATACTAATTTGAATTCAGTTTTCCGAGTCATGGATCTCGCAAAACCATCAAACTATCCAGAAGAAAGTACTTCCTTAGTTATTAATAATACTCAAGATGTCGCATTGCTGAAAGAAGAAAGATTTAATTCAGGCAATAATTTAGATATTGTAAAAAAGTTGTGGAAACCATAACCAAATTTTAACTTTTTTGGTAACCCGTTCTCCAAATCTCAACCGAAGTTTCCAATACATATGGTTTGAAAAATTTGCATGGCTTGTGTACTCTCAAGTTAAAAATAGTATGTACTGTAAATATTGTGTATTTTTTGCACCTGCTAATGTTTGAAAATTTAAATGTGGAGTACCTGGGCAGATAGTTATGAAAGGTTATGATAATTAGAAGAAAGCCATTGATAAATTTTATGATCATCTAAAAAAAAAAATAACAGCTGTTATGACATTTGAAAGGCTGCACAATATACGAGATGGTAGAGCATCACAAGCTGCAGTTAATTGTAAACGATTAGAACCTATCATAAATACTGTAATTTTATGTAGTCAGTAAAATATACCCTTAAGAGGACATCATGATTACGAAGAATTTTCATTTGAACAGGAGCCAGTCACCAATGAAGGCAATTTTCGAGCTTTGTTGAGAGTGAGAATTAATGGATGTGGGTGACAAAAACCTCACTGAACAATTTGTATATTCTAACAAAGTGCTACCTACATTAGCTGGAACATACAAAATCAAATTATAAATGCATGTAACGACATAATTTTGAACCATTTGATAGAAAAAATTAATTCTGGGAAAAGTTCTTCTATTAAAGATGAAACTTGTGGCATTTCTACTATTGATCATCTTTCCTTATGTGTTAGGTATTTAGATGAAGAAAATAACAACAAAGTATGTGAACAATTCTTACAGTTAGTTCCTGTAACAAGCACTACTAGAAAAAACTTATCCAACAAAATATTAAAAAGCTTAAATAATTATGACATCAATTTGTCCTATTTATGTGGACAAGGTTACGATGGGGGCTGCATCAATGAGTGGAAAGTTTAATGGTGTCCAGTCTCACATATCAGCTAAATATCCACAAGCTTTGTATGTTCATTGTGCATCACATAGTTTGAATTTGGCAACTGGAAATGCTGTATCTGTGACTGAAATAAGAAACTGCATTGGCATAATTGAAAAGGTGTACAATTTTTTTTCAATACTCCTAAGAGACAGAATGTTTTTGTTGACAATATTGATAAACATACACTGGATACTAAAAGACGAAAATTACGCCAAGTTTGCCTGACTAGGTGAGTGGGTTGCCATGAAGCCATCATGACCATGGTGGAATTGTATGATGCAGTGATTCTTAGTCTTGACACAATCATTTCTTGGAAAGACTAGTCATCTAAGGCAAAATTTTAGAATAATTCCTTGAGTGAATTTGGGTTTATAATATCTTTATTAGCTTGCAAAATATATTTGCATACACCTTACCATTGTCTAGAATAATGCAAAAATCTGACAGCAACCTCTTAATTGCCCTAAATTTTGTTGATGTTGTGTCTCAATTAAATACCATTTGTAAAACACCAGATTCTGTTTTTAAAAATATTTACGATAAGGCATGTATAAAAGCCTATTATTTTAATATTGATATTAAAAAGCCTAGGACTGCTTCAAAACAAACATTATGGTTGAATGTTCCTGCCAATTCTGAAGAAGAGTATTTTAGGAAAACTTATTTTCATTCAATTTATTGACCAAATATTGACTCAACTTCATGAACAATTATTCACTTGGCATCGCAACATTTTGAAAAATTTTTTGACTCTCCTACCAAATGGAAAAGATGCTCCAACAGCAAGTGCAACAGAGGATTTCTGTCAGTTGTGTGATTTTTATGCCCATGATTTGCCTTCTACAAATCCAGCAGTTTTGAATGCCAAATTCATTTTGTGGTATAAAAAATTTGAAAAATCATTTGCAATAGCTCCATACAAAAATGGCATTGATGCAGTTTCAACGTATGAAAAATGGTATATCCAAGCATCTATAATTTATTAAAAATATTTTCAATGCTTCCAGTAACAACATGTGTCAGTGAAGGTCATTTTCTACCTAAGGCATTTCAAAAACCTATTTTAAGATCTACAATGACACAATCATGATTGAATGGACTGGCTTTGCTGTATATACACAATTGTTGTAACCACACCTAAAGTCATTTAAGAGCATTGTAAAAAAGAAAAGAAAACTGGATTTTATTCTTTAAGTAATTTTTATAATTTTTTATAGAATTGTATTGAATTTACGTTAAAAATATTTCTTATCCATTCAACCCCCCACCCCACCCCCTCCAAGATTAAATCCTGGGTGCACCATGGCTGTAACTGTTTAAAAATTCTAAAATTTACTGTTGATCTTGAGATTGGGTTCATTTTGGGAGAAGCTGTTACCAAGATTGATGATTATGTTATATGCAGGTGCTTAATTTGTCAATTTAAGTATACTTTCAGCTTTTATTTTAATTTAAAAAAAATGCTTGTCTTTTTTTAGGTGTCAAAACTGTTTGAAGGCAAAGAATTCTGTATAGTTTTTTCCTCAATTGACAAAAAACAGACTGTAGAAAAGCAAATTGCACAGCATGGTGGAAAGTTTGTTCAAAACCCAGGTAAAGGAAATCATTTTCTAGTGTATTTGTATGTAAGACATTAATTTTTGTTTATCTCTCTTAGTTTTCTGATTTAGTAAGAAATCACACAAATGTATAAAGGAAATTATTTGCTAGTGTATTTGTATGTAAGACATTAATTTTTGTTTATCTCTCTTAGTTTTCTGATTTAGAAAGAAATCACACAAATGCATTACATGAAACTGAAGCTATATTTTAAAAATAGAAGTGGATGTTAGAGATGTCTGCATCTTTGATAGCTGGTTTATATATATATATACTAGCTGAATACACATGCTTCGTTACAGAGTACATTCAAATTAGATACAATGGTCAATGTATGCAAATAATGCCCCCCCAAAAAAAATTTGTAAGGGATATTTTTATAGACAAAATAATGTAGAAGAAAATATTCAAATTAAATACAACGGTCAATGTATGCAACTAATTTGTATGTTTAATATCCATAAAACATACTAATTTGAATTAAATTCTTAAAAAACTTCCATCTCAATTAGTCTAGTTGTTAAACTTTATCTTTTACTGTATTTTGATATTTTTTTTGTCAATTTATTTTGTTGTTATGCACATGACACAAAATTAATTTAAAGCATCACAAAAAGAAAAGAAACCACGTGATCAGCATTTAATAAATTAAATTCTAAAAATTAATCTTTAAAAATTCACCAAAAAATCAGAAAACAGAGGTAAAGATTCGAAAAAGATTTCATTTTAAAGGAATTTTTATGGTCTTTCTCGTGATATAAATTTTATAACCCTCAGATTATTATTTTAAATGCAAACTTTAAAGAATGTTACAAAAACAGCTTGAAAATTTAATTAAAAAAAAATTTAAGAATTTTCCAAAAATCTTTCTTAATGCACCCCTACACTATAAGAAGAATAGCCATGCAAAATTTCAGCCCTTTATGTCCAGTGGTTTGTTTTGTGCATTTTCTATCTGTCAGTCAGTCAGTCAGTCAGTCAGTCATGGAACTGTTTCATATATTATATATATAATAGCCGTTGTCTCTGTATAACACTTCCGGGATGTACTCATCTTTCAATTGAAGCCCTCAGTAAACAAAATGCCGGTTAGGCTTAATTTCAATTTCAGATGTGGATCAGAATTTTTTCTTACCTAAAAACTAATATCTTCTCCATCAAATCACATTTGTTCAGCCTATTTTTCTATAAAACATTCAGAACTAAAAAAAAAATTGGATGCTTTTAGCTGTATGTTTAAGTTTTTAAAAATCTGTTTACTTTTGCGATAAATTCTGAAAGTAAACAAACTTGAATGTGAATGAATCAAGTAGCTCAAGTATTCATATCGCGTAATGAGCTGTAAAAAACTGGATGGTAGTCTACTACTCCAATCGCATGAAAAACTAAATAAATAAAAAATAATGAAAGGGTTTGCTTTTACAAGGTGTGGATTAAATGCAATATTGTTTGATAATTCGGGATATTTTTTAACTTTCATATACTTTTCCATTATGACATCATTATTAGTATTTTGACGTCAAAATGACGGGTTACCTTCTAGTATAGATAGATATATATAAAACTAAACTTATGGTGCAACAGTCCGCTGTGGACCAAGGATGGCAGTGCCCATCTCCGCTTTCTTGACCGTGGGCTTGGTGTGCCATACAGCATATGTCTCAGTCAGGTGGTCAACCTGACGTGGGAGCCCCATGTCAGGTTATAATATACGTCGGCCTATAATATTTTTGTAAAAACCACCTTTTGTAAAAGCCACCTCTTTGTTTCAAAGTTTCTAACAGATCCCATTCATGAATAATGATGAAAGACTACAATTATTGGTTGCTGTTGTTGTAAAAAGAGTAAATAGGTATTATAAAAAGTACATTGAAAGAAAGATATCAGCAAGATTCGAAGAGAAATTTAAATACTTATTAAGGCTTCAGCTGTAGTAAGCTTTATCGAGTGCATCAAACAGTTCCTGTAAAGATAATGTAATATATTAAAGGTTGTATAGTTCGAGATTTCATGTATTAACTTAAATATTTCTGATAAGAATTTATAATTAACTACAATTTCCTTTTGCCTGTTTGGAATTGTTTCTGATTTGAAACATTCACCTAACTTATATTAGGAAATAGCCGCCCACATGGTGTAGTGGTTAGCGTTCTGAGCTGCCACGCATTGGGCTTGAGTTCAAATCCCGAATAAGGCTTAGTCGTTTCTAAGACATCCTCCTCATAAGGGGCAATGCTGGCTCACCTATATGATGCTCCCATAATAAAGTAGTCAGTAAATTGCAGTGAATAAAAAATGTCTCACGACAAAGGGCCTCCACATTAGATGACAAATATTGTGAAATATTAAAAAAAAATAAAAAAATTGATAGCATTGAAGAGCTTTCTATCAACAACTTCTGCCTTTCTTTTCAAACTGTGAATGATAACCTGTAATCTATAAAACCTGTATTATCTGTTAGAGAATTCTTACAATTTCTGATATTTTTGTTTTATTAATGTGGTAAAGTTTAAACTGTGAAGAAAGAATTTTCTGTACAAAGTTTGGAATTTCATTCATCAAATTCAACAAAATTTTACATTTTGTTATTGTATGTTTTATCATATGGGAGCTAAACATATCAGTACACCCAACTCTTTTTTTAATTTGAAGAATTTTTTTAATTTCACAATTTTTTTTTTTTTACATGGTAGGATATGTTCCTCAGAAATCTGTGTAAAAATAAACCATGTAAAAAAAAGATACGTTTCCTATAGTAAAATGGGGAATAAGTACCACGTCATCAAAAAACTGTGTAAGATGAAATAAATAACTTTACTTTTTTAACACAGTTTTTCAAACTAAATAATGAAATTACTGTAAAAGTTCTGATAAACATACATACACACATAATATGCATTTTTATTGAGCAATTAAATTCAAAATACGTAATTCATAGGTAAAATTAGTAGTGCAAACAAACAAACAAAAAAAAGAAATCTGTAAACTTTAAATAAAAAATTCTAGATTAATCCAAAATTAAGCATAGAAAACTTCAAATTAAAAATAGAAATAAAAAAATATTTAGTAATTATTCATCACTACTTGATAATAAGTGCAATTGTTTATGACAAACTGGACCAAATTTTAAGGCATGTACCACCTTTTGATCAATTTTCAAGAAATGATTCACTATACATTCACCAAATGTTAGACCCTCACCAATTAAACAAGCAGTTGATATAGTTTGGCCTCTTTATATTTATCACTATTATGGATCTCAGTATTACCATCATCTGTTGTTTAAGTAACAGTGCTGCTATTTTTGTAAGTGTGGTTATAGATTTTTGATATGTACATACTTATGTACTTACAAGACAATGATTTTGAAATCATGTTAGACTAAATAAAGTATGCAAAAAAAAGATACTTTTTTTTCCTTCTTGGACCATGTAACTTTAAATGTGTGTAAAAAAAAATATGTAAAAAAAGAGTTTGGTGTACCTCATTTATTTTAATGTGTGGATTTTAAACAAATGTCAGTTGAAAATAAAATTATTTTAATTGGCTATAATGTACTTTTTATGTGTCAATGCCTGTTTTAGAAGTTGCCTATGTCAATATTTTTTGGACTGTTTCATTTTGCTGTAGATTGTTATTCTGCATCAATTGTTTTATCTCTCTGAATTTGTTTATTACTGTACATGTAAAATTTAGACAGTTCTTAATATATATTTACATTTCTTTGGTTTAGGACGTGAAACATTTTGTGTTCTGGTTGATAGAGTTACTGCAAAGGTGAGAAACATAATGAATACTAATGCATATGATGTCATTGATGTAAGGTGGATTGATCGATGTATTGAAAAGAAAATGCTGTTGCCATGGTAATATTATTAAAGTAAATTGCAAAATGTCTAGAAATATACAATTTGTAAATTGTTGAAGATGATTTATTTCAATATTTTAATTACGAAATTAATTCTCTCTTCATGAAAAAGATTTGTATTTACAATACTTTTTTTAAATGTTTAGACCGAATATTTGTAATTTAGGACTCCTGAAGATATACTTCAAGCCACTGACAGTACTGAAGAGAAATTAAGAGAAGATTATGATAAATATGGAGATAGTTTTACAGAAGAAATAACAGTCGACTCCCTGAAAAATATATTCAGCAAGATTTCGGAAGAGGTAAATGTTTGGACTAAGTATTTTTTAATGGTGTTTGTGCTTCCTTTTATTATGTACCTATATGTACAGTCGTTTTTTTTAATCCTTGGAATTTGAATTTATCTGATATAATCATCTTTAAGGGCTGAGGATGTGGGTAGAATATTTTATAATTTTACTAATGCTGTGTTAATTTGAGGTTCAAACTTCACTTGTGATTTTTTTTAAGGTTTTCCAAAAATAATGTCAAAATGCAATATACTTTTAAAAAAGGCCTCTAAAGAAAGCACTTGAAAGGGGAGTCTTCACTTTTAACCCCTTAACAATTGCATAATTTTCAAGAAAACAGTAAAAAAAAGTGCTTAATTTTTCCGGAGGATTCCATTTATTTCTTGATCTGCCAAATCTAGATTTAAAAAACCCATCCCCAATTACATTATAAATAGATTGGTACTGCCATCTGGTATGTAAAATAAGAAATAAAAGAATTTCAGGGTGATCAGGGTGAAATGAATTTTTTAAATCTTTTTGGTGTATTACTTTTGAATACTCTAGCCTGGAAATATCACGGGCACAAGAAATAAAGGGCAAAACCTCACCCTGTAATTTTTACAGGATAAAGGGGTATAAATCTTTAAAGAACCGAATTTTATTTTTTTTTTTGCATTTTAAGAATATTTGAACAATTCTGAATCATTTAAAACAAATCATGTTAAAATATTCCAATGAGAACATTCAAAACTAAGACAGGAAAGAAGTATCTCTGATGTAAACATTACCAGTGTGAGAACTTTAAAGGTATTTTTCTTGTAATGATGATTTTCATATTTGCATACACTGTATAAAAGAAACTTCTGCAGATATAGCTTTAAAATTTCCAGGGTAAGTGTATTAATGATGATGCTACCAAAAATATGCACCTAATTTTTTCTTTAAAACATTATTTTACTAAGAATTTAAAGCACATGACGTGTAATTTTAATGTGCTTTTTCAGTTTTTTAAAATCTTGTCGTGGAGTAATTCTTTGTTTTAAAAATTTAAATAGGTGTAGAATTATACCTAATTTTTTTACATAACAGGAATGGAAAAATTATTATTGAAACTTTATTAGTGTTGTAGGTCTGCACACAGTGTATCAGTATAAATTTGAAATTTTCAGAAAATGCACTCACTTTTTACTTCATAAATAAAATTCTAATTTATTTGTAATAAAATTAATTCAAGGAGCATAATATTTAAAGTTTAGAGAAGTAATACTGAAAATTTCATGTATAGTGGACAATAAAAAAAAAAAGGTTATAGAAATTAAAAAAAAACAGCAAAATTTCTGACTTTTCAACTTGCGTAAAAGTGTGTCCTTAAAGATTCCCCTTGCATTTCATTATCCTCTCATAATCTTATAACATATTTTTCTGATTAAGTATGTTTTACTTTCTTTCCTTTTTCATTTCTTTGTTCCTCTCAACACTCTGTTTTGTAATTAAGCTATGTAGGTAAATGCTCTATGGAATTTATTCTATCATAACTCTTATAAGGGCAGAAGGGATAAATGTTTTGTTTATGAAGTCCATCATATTTGTATGTGATTTGTTAGAAAAGTGTTGAAAATCTGGTTTTAAGAACTCAGTCAAAATATGAAAAAATTGAAGTACATTTAGGACAAATGTGATGACTATTATCATCTGAAAATACAAAAATGGTAATTTTATGCATTAGCTAAAAGAATCTGTTTTTTTAACTGGATGTTTTCATAAAAGAATACATCTATATATTCTAGACCTGTGGTGGGCACATATTAGGCCAAAGAGAGCCGCAATCCATTTTATTATATTTTATAAAGAGCCACACATAAATACACAAATTCAAAAATTTTTATTTAATGTAGTTGCATATTTTCACAAGTCACATATAAGAGCACATATAAAAAATATAATTATGTAAAAGAAAATAATTATTTCAAAATTTTGAACAGTTTCTTAGGAATGTGGATCCATCACTATGTGACAAGTTAAAACAATGCAAGAACCATCTGTTCTATTTGGTAGACCTTTATGCGAAATTTAATGAAATATAGAAGCGTTTGCAAGGAAAAAAAGTTACAATTATTCAAGCTCGAACAATCATAATAGCCTTTCAAGTAAAAATGGAGCTATTTAAATCTTCACTGGCACAATTTGATTTTAAATATTTTTCAAACTTGCGAGTACTAAAAGAAAATGAAAATATTACCATCGGTAATTTGGAGATATACCGGGTGCGTCATAAATTCGTGCAAACTTCAAAAATTAATAATAAAAAAAATAATGCTCGGAAAATTTTTCTGTTTGCGCCAATATGATCAGAGGGATTTTGGATTCCAAAAGTAACCGAAAGAGGGCGCTCACACGTCCTACTGAGACGTTGTTAGGAAAATGAACCTTAAAAGGGCTATCTAAACTTCAGTTTATTAGATCATTTACTTGTATTACTTTCTGACATTCATGCTATCTTTTTAGACTGACGTAGCACTTATTATCTAACAAATAATGGCGTCGCAGCAACTTTGACGTCATACATCTGAGAAATGTTGTTTTTCGTTTATTTTACCCATGGTTTGTTATTTTTCCTTTTCAGTGTATTTTATGCAAATATGTCAATGTTATGTTACTGTCTTGTATAAATACTGCTTGAGTTAGAGCAAAGACGCCGCTAGCAGCAGACACAGTTGAACTCACGAGCTAGTGAGATTCGTATGTTAGAAGTCTCTGTGTGAGATTGTTTTGATTATACAAATGTTTTAAGTTATTGCTTTTAATAATTTTAAATGTTTATTGAAGTTTCGAATAAACTTAATTATTTTAACTTAAGTCTTGCTGATTTCTAAACACACCTCATGCCAGACCAGTGCGTGCTCTTATATTGTCACTCTGCGTGACACATGTTTTATGCAAATCAGGCTATCAATAAAACACCTGGTTGGAAATGGATCCGTCATTCGAAGCCGGCAGCATGCTTTCTTTACCAGATTGAGTGTTGGTTGTTAAACTTTTCTACAAGAATGGTGAATCCCCAACTGTTGCATTGCGAAAGTTTCGCACGGAGAAAGGACTGAAGGTGCGAAAAAGGGCTATTTCATTGAATGGGATACTGAATTTAGTACGACGTTTTGAGGAAGCAGGGAGTTTGGAGGATCGTCCACGAATTGGCAGACCATCCTTGAGTGCGGACCGCGTCCACGTTGTACAAAGGTCTATGGAAAATTTGGCAGCTGAGACATCTGTTATATCACAATTTTTTATGTTAAAAGAAGTGTTTAAGTGTGTAGATACAGTTAAAATGTAATAAGGTGGCTGAGCGACGGCTGGCGGATTTTAGTCAAGTTTACAAATAAAAAATTATTAGTTTCTAAGTTACCCCCTTTGTCTGTCCTTAAAATCCTGTATTCCCTAAACTGCTTTCTTTCTTTCCCAAGTCTATGTCTGGGTAACTCGATACCCTCCCCTTTTGCCATTTCTTTTTACTTGTGCATTGCAACAGTTTCCCAGGATGTTGGGAAAACAGATTGAATTCGCAGGGGAAAGGAATTTTGATTACTTTTCCGTATTCCTCGCCCAGCCCGAGAGGAGACCCGCGGAAGGTTACAAGACGGCTATCGGCGCGCTGCTCTGTCTTCAAGTGTTCTCTTCAAAATCAAACAAGAACCCAGCGCTACGCAATATAGAAAAAAAAAATACTACAATTGACAACCCATCGAAATGTGAAAAGTTGTGCTTTGTGGACTGATTTTTACGGCGTCAGGAAAAGGCGTGGATAAGAACTATTTCCTACGTCCTGCCTTCTGGCGCGCATGCATTCGGGGGGTGAAAAGTTTTTTTCTCCCAAGAAGGGGGAGGACTTGAGGAGCAGTTCCGATTTGACCCGGGTAGCCGCCAACTGCTTATCCGATCCAGCGCTGATGTTTCCTTTGGAAGGGCTGAGAGATGTCTCCCGCAGAAGTCCGAGAGCTATCGGAGGCTGACGAGTGATGACCAACTTTTTTTTTATTTTATCCCTTTCCTTTTTTTCTCTTCTCTTCTTTTTTTTTCTTTCAGTCGACTGAAGGTATCGTTAAATTATTTTTTTCTAATTAAAAAATTAATTGTTCTAGAATTGAGCTCAAATAGTTAAAAGTAAAGTGAAAGATAAAAAGTAAACAGGTTTTGATTCGACGTTTTAGGGGTATTCGCCAGCCACCAGAAATTTGCTAATGTTTGTTTAATTGTTTTATTTTGTGAAAAAAAAATATGATTGGAGATTATTGTGTGTCATTAAATTTAGAAAAAACTGTAAAAGAAGAAATGTTAAAATTATAGAAATTAAAATAAATGAATTATTTTGCCTCTACTCTAGTGTGTAGCGAATGTTTGAGTTTGTCCTTTTGGTGGGCCAACAAGTTGCACTTTATTCTAAGTAAAGCTTAAAGGGGGGTTAGTTTTGAGAAAATAATTTCGTTAGGGGGATATGTTTTATTATACGATCACTGGCAATTTTTTGACAGCAAAACTTAAAAATGAAAGTTAATTATGAGAAAAGAATTTAAGTAGGTAGATAAGTTAAGCATACAACCACGAATAAAACATAACACATCAACGGGAAGTAGCAGTGCTCGTGAAGCTGGGAGAAGAACGGGGATTCCGGAACCGTCGATTCGACGTATTCTGCACGGAATGTTGAATCTGTATCTGTACAAAATTCATGCTCTTCACCAGTTATTACCGGCAGATACAAATGCAAGACAAATCTTTGCTACATGGGCTCTGGCACAAATGGAAAGTAACCCACAATGGTTGCTGAATGTCATATGGACGAATGAAGCCCACTTTTCACTGCATGGTGACGTTAATATGCAAAACAGTCGTATCTAGGCGACTTCAAACCTTCGTGAGTACCTGAACCGGCTACTACATTCTCCTCGTGTGACTGTTTGGTGCGGTTTCACCGCATCTTTTATTCTGGGCCCCTTTCTTTTTTGAAGAGCCTTGTCCTGCATTCGGGTGGAAAACCTGTACAGTCACTGCAGCACGGTATCTTATGCTTTTGCGTGACCACGTTAAGCCTGCATTGCAGGAAAGACATGCGTTACCTGTTGTCACATTCATGCAAGATGGTGCGCCACCCCACATTTTACGTGATGTCAAGACGTTCCTGTTGGAATCTTTCACTGAAGACCGAGTGATAAGTCAAGGTTGTAGGGTTCAGGTTCAGTGGCCCTCACGATCACCAGACTTGAACCCGGCTGATTTTTGGTTGTGGGGATACTTAAAGTCTCGTGTGTCCCCAACCACTTTGGTGGAACTGAAAAACGCCATTCGACAGACAGTCGCTGCCATCAATGGTGACATGCTACACTCCGCTGTAATGGGCGTAGTGACACAAATCACTTGCCTATTACCTTGTGCTGGTGGTAATGTTGAACATCTATTACTTTAAAATAAATGCAGTCTCATGTTATTGTGATATGTTTGATTTTCTGTTTGTGTTTGCCTGATTTGCATAAAACGTCTCAGTATGATGTGTGAGCGCCCTCTTTCGGTTACTTTTGGAAACTTTTTTTTTTTTTACATGGAAAAAAATCCAAAATCCCTTTGATCATATTGGCGCAAACAGAAAAATTTTCCGAGCATTATTTCTTTTATTATTAATTTTTGAAGTTTGCACGAATTTATGATGCACCCGGTATATTAAACATCTTGATAAATTATGAGAAGACTTCAAAGCACGTTTCGGAGACATGCATGTTCCCAAATGGTGTACATTTGATGTAAAAATAGATAATGAAGGTATTGAACCTGGCTTAGAAGAAGAACTGATTGAAATATGTGTAGATCTCGAAGCTAGAGCGTTGTTTAAAAATAAAAACCTCAGTGAATTTTGGAGCAATAACAATATTGCCAATAAATATCCGAAGCTCAGAGTAGAAGCCGAACCTTTCTTACTTGCATGCTCAACTTCATACATGGTTGAAACTGGCTTTAGCCACGCAAATGCAAGTTTGACAAAACAGAGGAACAGATTGAACTTGGGAATTTGTGGTGATTTGCGACTAAAGCTTACCAATTTTCAACTGAATATCAATAATCTTGCCGCTTCTCTTCAGGCACATCCATCCCACTTTTATCTACTATTTTAATAAAACAGTATGTTAACATATTTTTAAGGTATTCAGTAGTACTCGCAAAATAACAGCAAGAGATTTTTTCATCCAATAGAATTTATGTATTTTCAATGATAATTGTGTATTTTATGTAATGACACATACGGTTTAAGAACTATAGGCAAATTTCTATCTATCCATAATTTTGCTATTGTTTTTTAAGATTATAATAACAGTGGAGAATATCTCCTTTTTCTGTTAATGTTATTGGGTGGATTTTATAAGATATGGGAACTATAAATTCTTTGGTTGGGTTGTTATGCAGGTCTCATTATTGTTTAACATCAGAAATGCAAAAAATGATTTAATGTTTTTGTTAAATACTTAATCTGGGGGTCAATAAGAAGGTAAATATTATATGAAGGGGCCGACGGGATAAAAAGTTTGGGGGACCCCTGTTCTAGACCATTATGGATTTTTGCTTTATCACTAGAACTTTAATCTATGAATCTTTTAGTTTAATTTGACCAATTATTACTAGTTTCTTTGCTATTCCTGCATAATTATTTAATAACATAATAAATTACTGAATTACACATTTGTTCTAACTTCAGTGCTTTTGTGATGAGTAAGAAATATTTTGGTTATATATATGCACAAAGAAAAAGCTGAATCTTAGATTAACCATATTGACCATGTCTTTTGTTAAATGATAGAAACTTTTTGTCTATTAAAACTGATGCCTTATAGAAGTTTCTAATTTAGTGATACAAATGAAGTTATATAAACCTTATCCTGAAAATTCAAACCTTCTAATCTGTAAGAGTGTCAATTTTGAAGCAATGAAATTGCTTCCTTTGTTATTAGATGTGGTAGAAAATCCGCTATTTTTTTCATACTGAGAGCATAGAAGCAAAAAACTTAAATCTAGAGCTTCTATAAAGTATCAGACTTATCCAACTCTGTAATATAAGGCAATAATATAATAATTTTAATTGAAATGGGATAAGCAGTTTTCAATATAGATTATGAATGACTTGTGTAACACACGTTCGAAGGTTTTAATCTTGTTTTATTAACAAAAGACAGCATGTACCTTAATTTTTAATGTGTGTAAAAGAGCCTTAAAAATGAAATTGCTTTATAAAACTTTTAATTTCTGTCTGTGCTTGAAGTTTTATCCCCAATACAAATATGTCCAGATATATCATTTGTTTATGTAATCGTAATAATAATTGACTTCTCTGAGATGACAAATTTTATACAGATTGAATTCGTTATCTTAGAGCACCTTCAAACCAAATATTACAGAAATATAATTATAAATATTCAGTATTAAATTGTGAATTATATTGATAAGGATATAAATAAAAAAATTTTGTGTGTCACAGGGTTGATTATTCAGTCATTTCCTTTTTGCTTAGTAAAATATTTGATTGTCGTAAGTTTATTTGAAAATGTTTTAGTAATTGTATATTATTAACTTTTGATTATAGGAATGGAAATCTGTAGAAATGACTCACTCTAAAAAAGTTGAAATTGAATTTGAGTATTTAAATGATACATATCCTTTCAGCATTTTTAAATTATGCAGGTATGTTAATATTTTTAGTAAAACCTTGTTAGTGCTATTTAAATTTATTTTGATTGTGGAAAAAATCCCTTTATATAAAATATTTTATCAGTATCTTAAAGTATTAGCACACTTTGTTCTTAAATATATCTATCTTTAGAGTATATATAGATGCTGAAGACCCAAAGTTAAAAGTGACTTATTTTCAACTCAAGTTCTATGGTGCACTGATATGTTCAGAAATAGATCAGTCGACCTCTCATGTTATAATACATTCCAGGTAATTAAAATATTGATTATTTGTTGTAAATATGAAATTTAAAAAACAGAACTTATCCCAAAAAACAGAAAATGTTTTTGGAATTTTAAGCATCGATTGCAGGATTGGGGTATTTCTAGTGTCTGGGAGAGACCCAGCAGCACATGCATTAAGGGGTTAGCATAATTTATCAATTAAGTTAATTCTAGATTGCATTTTGGATAAGGGGTTGTGCTTTGTTAAAAAAGAGAATTTGGAATATGCATTAAATATAATTTAGGGGGACGCATGTTTTCGTTTCATATATATACAGTGGAATCTCGATCTATCGTTTTCGAAGGGACCGACTGAACTAAACGATGGATGCGGGAAAACGATAGATACGGGAACATACAAAAAAGTATTAACATACCTTAAAGTTTGATATCCCTAAAATATATTTACTCACTCACATACATAAATGCATACATATCCGTAGTGTAACTGAAGATAAAATTACAAAGTTGTACTGTAATCCAAGATAATAATAAGAAAAAAAGAAATACACGTAGATACACAGGAATTTTGATTCAAATAAAAGTACTTAATCGTCGTTAGTTTTTTGGCGGTTTTCTCTCCACAAGTAAACAATATTTTTTTTGTGTTGCAAATTGTATTCTTTTCAGTATCGGTTATTGTGTGAGAGTATAAAGAAACGGCAGCCGTGAATCGTTTGTAACTAGAACCATTCCATTGCACTGGATGGGGTCCGACATAAGACCACCAGGAAGTTCTGCTTCCGGGCGAAACACTCATCGACCAGTGTAGAACTGCAGTAATCAGAAACTTCTCACACACTAGACCAAACACCAGGGCGCTTCCATCTCAAGGCCAACAAAAGAGCTGACTGTGAGCCATTGCTGATAAGAACAGAAATGTTGAATAGTCGGTGAATTTGGAACGAGTTGCCGAAAATAGGGTACTCCAGGGGCTAAAGAATTAAGGAACACCAACGACGAACAAATAATGGGAGTGGTACAATAAAGCGAAACCAGGCTAAACAAGAGAAAACAAAAATACGAGACCGTGCATCTCAAATGTTCTGCTCATTGTTTAATTAGAGTGTCATTCTAGCTCAATCCTGACATTTTATATTTCAGGTTCAGTTATTATGAAAAAATGATCGATCCGATAAATTAATGTAAAGCTGCGATATTCTGAACGAATATTGCGGGAAAACGATGGATCGAGGAACAATCTATGCGGTCTGTTTTTGCTAGTTTTCTATGGAATTTATTCGGGACTGGGTGAAATAAACGATACATACGGAAAACGATCGTTCGGGGAACGATCGATCGAGATTTCACTGTATATATATATATATATATATATATATATATATATATATATATATATATATATATATATATATATATATATATATATATATATATATATATATATATATACATACATACATACATACATACATACATATATATATATATATATATATATATATATATATTTTTTTTTTTTTTTTTCTTCACATACACAGTAGAAACTGTCATAGCTGGAGTATACACTGCTTCATTCTATGAAGCAATTTATTAGTTGTTAATATCATAATTAGTATTAGCTGTTAGTATCATTTAAAAGTTCTCTTTCTTGTATTGAGAGTATGAAATATATAAATGTACTTTTTTAGCCAATGCTTTTGAAACTTATTAAATATTGCTTATCTATGGTGTGTTCTTATAAAATTATTGCATAGTGGGATTTTATATCATTGATGTACATACAATTTTGCTTGTTGAAATCAATTTGTTAAATTTTGTGTAAGACTTTTTTTTTAAAATTTTTAGTGGGGATAACTCCGTCAGAGAAATGTATCAGAAGACAGTGCCTGGGCTTAACATAGTAACTGAAAAGTGGGTTATAGACTCCATACGAAAGGGTCAAGCATTAAATGAATCTGATTATTAATTGTTATTAAAATGGTATATTTTTATTGTGCTTAAATTATTATATCTATTTTGTAATGTATTCATGATGTACATACACAACTGAAGGAGTAATAGAAATCTTTGTAATAGAATATTCTTATGTTTACTATGTTATGGTGTACATTGATGTAGTATTTTGATTTTAAACTTTTACTTTATTGAAATAAATTTTTATATGCATTTGTTATATATTTTTCATGCAAATTTAATATTCAGTCTCATTTTTATGATTATATATTAATTTAAACCACTACAAACATATGAGACAGTTTATGCTTAAACTAAATGTCACCATAATCTATTTCAAAATAAAGCTGACAATAACTGAAATTGTATGGTTATTCATTTCAATAAGTTTTATGCTCATGTAATTTTTTTTAAAATGAGTACTTCTACAATTATATATAAAGATTGATTCTTTTAGATAAAACATATCTATGGCAATCTATCAAGTATTTTTTTAAATACACCATATACAAAATATTACCATCGGCAAACTTCATTTCCCCTAATATAAATATATATCAACAATATGAAAAGCTAATTAAATCTTCACCGTCACACTTTTTATTCACATAACAGAAATAAATATTATTTCTATTATGTGTAATATTACCTGTAATAAATAATAAGTGTTTATTTCTATAAATAAATGCATTATCCTCTTTGTTGAGTAACACAACTTGAAGCCTAAAGTCAAAGTACCAAAAGTTATGCCAAAGTTTGTTTAGTTGTTAAAAATCTTCTAGTATGTTTTAAAATTTCAAAAATTGAACAGCAAACACACACACATAGGGGTTATAGTTACCAGCCTCCATATTTTTAGGAAGATAAAGATTTTCAGTTTGACATTTAGAGAGAGTGAAATTTCTTAAATATCAGAGAATTTGTTATAATAATTAGTGTCTCCATTCACAATGCTAAAAGAGATTGTTAAAAATTTTTCCACCAAGCATACAAATGAAGCCTTATGTTGTTGTGTATTGTATACAAGAATATTATGCAGGATACAAAAAAGCAAACAATCTGATTTCATTAGGTTAAATAAATTAACCACTAGTTAAAAATATATAGTGTCCATCGGACTGCCAGATTGTAAAGCAAGATTCATCACTCCAAAGAACATTTTTCCACATGTCCACAGTCCAATGACGGTGAGCTTTGCACCATTACAATCGACGCTTCGCATTCTGGGGAGTGATGTTTGGCTTGTGAGCGGCTGAACGACTATGGAATTCCTGGTTTATTAACTCTCGACGAATAGTCGTGCTGCTAGCACTGTGGCGTAACGATAAGTGGTAAGGCAATTCTCTGAGGCTTTTTTAAAATTACAACTATTGAATTCATGACTAAGAAAGACAGAGTCCTAATTAAAAGGCAAAGGTTGGTTTTTTAAAAACAAAAACTTAACAACTTTAAAAGGTACATCATAATTAGTTAATTTAAGTGCAGATTCCAATTCAGGTAAATAATAATCTATGGAGAATAAGAACTAATAAGGAAATAAAGGCACTCATAAAATGCAAAGACATAGTAAAATTTATTAAAGCACAACGAATATCTTGGCTCGGCCACATCGAGAGACAAACTGATAAGCGAGTGGCAAAATTCTTATACTGGAAGCCAATGTGCAACAGACCAAAAAAAAGATGGTTAGATGATGTGTTGAATGACCTAAAATGTCTGAAGATAACCAACTGGAAGGGGAAGACTGGAGACAGAGTCGTCTGGGAAGGGATTGTGCGGCAGGCTGAGGCCCATCACGGGCTGTAATGTCAACTAAGAAGAAGAAGTGCAGATTCACCATACAGGCCCCAAAACAGGAGCTCCTAAAAAACACGTCTGTTCGGCTGGATGTTACAGGCCGATCTTTTTCTCAAAAACACACAGTCTCTGCTTCTCTCGGGGTGGCCGCCTTCTTAGAAATAGTTTTCCCACCACCGGGAGGGCCGGCAGATTATCGGCTGACAGCTCTTCTTAACGCCGAAACTTTATTACATTCCAGTAGCGCTAGGAAAGACAGCTTTACGACGGTGATGGGAGACGACTTCTGTTTTTCCGAACAGTTACCCCCACAACTTGTTAGGGAAACCGCCATGACTGGGATTAACTTTCAGGCCAAAACTCTGCATGTGTTTTAAAAACGGTGGGAACTAGAAAATGGTATTCTCGAAAAACATCCAGCTGGCCCGTGGGGCGTGAGAACCGCACGACACGTGACGTTACAGCACTAATGCCAGATGAACTTTGGAACTACTGAGTGGTTTCAATCAACGAGGACTTGCGATTTTGTTTCACTGCCATTTTCAGAGTTCTACGGCTGCGTTCACTATTTTTTTCAGCCTGCCACTTCGTTTTTCTGCAATTTCAATGCCTCGACGTTTCCACTTCACAATTACATCACTCACAATGGATTTTGGCTTCTGTAGAATGTCTGAAATTTCACGAACTGATTTCTCACAAAGGTGGCATCCCACTATAATGCCACGATCAAAGTCACTAAGCTCCTTTGACTTACTCATTGTCTCACAAACGCATAAATATGACCTGACAAACAACTACCAACACTTTTATAGCTTTCGGTTACGCATCAAATTACGTCACCTGCCAGATCCACTTTAGGGGGGTGTCCAGATACTTTTGGCCAGATAGTGTAGCTCTAAGAATAACTCTGTCCATGTAGAAATTTTGCATCTTCCTCCGCCCTAGAGATGGCATTCCTTGTCCTTTTTCTTGATTGTCTAAACGTGTAACATGCTTTCTTTAGGCATAGTACTCCACCTAGAGTATCATATGTTGTAAATCCCCTAATAATATAGTTGGCTTATTCTAACATTACCTTTCGTAGCAGCAGCCGAGCGCAGTTTTTTAAAATTGAAAATTTTAAAGAATAATCTATGAACAACAGTAAATCAAGTGCGATTGAACGATCGAGCAATCATTTCTACATAAAAGACGGTACGGAAAACAATAAATTATAGAGATGCCATCAAACAATTAGCTGCTGTAAAGGCTCGAAGAATAATTTAGAAATTATTTTTATTACAAAACAAATTATATTCAAATTTATTTACTTTTTCTACTTATTTTTCATTCTGCAATTTTTAAAACATTTATGTTTTTAAAAAATAAATAAATACATATTTCCCCCAAAATGTCCGTTATTCTATTAAGTAGACTATTTCTAATACAGATACACTCATTACTTAAGAGTCTATTCAAAAATTTGTAAAGGTGCTGTTTTTAAAACTTGCCTCAGGCACCACAATGCATTGGCCCTGCTCTGACTAACGGAATGTTTAAATGTTTGGGCGAGTCTTTTGAAATTTTAATAGTGAGTTGGGGAAGAGGGCAACACGGCCATGGAAAAGGTCTAGAGGCAGATCATCCTTGTGTTGCATTGCCTTTGCTTGAAAGTAGCAATGCAGCAGTCACTGTGTGTATTTGGAATATTGGCTTTCGAAATTTAGGGCCTGTTCACATAGGAGTCCGTTGCGTTGCGTTAAGGAAAAGATGACGTTGAGACGAAAATTAACCAATCATAGGCCTCCAAACGATTAGCAATGAAATTTTTAACGCCTATGATTGGTTTATTTTCGTCTCAACGTCATCTTTTCCTTAACGCTATGCAACGGACTCCTATGTGAACAGGCCCATAATCCCTCAGAAAGACCTCCTGAGAAATTATGGTGCTTAGGGGAAAAGATTACAGGGTCAAGTGGAAACGTTTTAATAGGCCAACTGTATATTTAGGGGCTTTGCAACATATGATACTTTAGGTGGAGTACTATCCCTAAAGAAAGCATGTGTTACACGCTAAGACAACCGAAAAAGAAATGACTTCTCTAGGGCGAAGGAAGATACAAGTTTTCTACATGGATTTTATTAGACAGAGGGTTTGCTGAGTATAGCCTTGTCTGCAGGTTTTATTTCTAATGGCGACTCCTGTCCATCTGAAATAAAAAGATTCCTGTTAAAATAAATGCAGACTGAAATGAAAAGGGGATTTCTATGAATCATTTGAGGTTTCCGATACTTAGTGAAAGAAGAAATGAAGCATCTTAAAAGAAAAAAAAAGATAAAAAATATTGTAAATGAAAAAATCTTTTTTTAAAAAGTACGCCAATTGAATTTTTTATTTTCCAGATGGACTGATTTTGTGTGTATATCCCTACATAAGCTAATATTTGACGTACAGGCCCAGTTTTGCGATATAAATGCAAATTATTGACAATAATACACAATTGTGCTCATAATATGGGCTTCATATCGAAATATGAAGCATCTTGTGATTTTTTTGTAAATTCATGCCAATCCATTTAGAATATGGATTCGAAATATGAAATGGTTATCGTTCCCTCTCACTCTAAAGATACAAAAGCTAAAGCACACACACACACACTAAATAATATAAGTATAATAGATAATTACTACTATTATATGTAACACTATAATAAGAAGAGTCCGAAAAATTCTTCACTCGGAAGCATTGTTTTAATAATAATTACTGTATACAGTAACCACCGCTTATAGTGATCAGTGGTTATAAGAATCAACCGTTTATAAGAATCAATATCGCAAAAACAAAAACAAATGTATTATTTCTATGTTAAAATTTTCGCTTTAAAGAATCAATCCACCGGTTTTAAGAATCAGTTTACACTCTTGGCTTTCCTTTCATTTTTCCAAAACACTCACTTAAACCCTCAAAAGGTACGAAGTTCTTTCTTTATTCTTTTTAAAAGTGAGAGTGATAATATGGGATGGAATACAGTAGTAAATTGCATCCCTCTCCTTGTTAGACATAACATAATAGTTTCCCTTTAAACGCTTTAGCTAAACCCTGTCCTATTAGTTTGACCCGGGAGCATCCTAACCGCGCGGATCCGATTTCACTTTTCTCCACTGACAAACAAAGACAGGGACTCTTTTTTTCCCACCTCCCACATCCTAGTTGCGGCTTCCTGAACCTTGAAACATATAAATCTTCGGGGAAGTGTCCACTATCACTTAGAAAAACGTGACATTATTAGATTCAGCACGTTATCAAACCGTGAAACGTAAGCTACAAGGTGAATCTTGGTCTGAGACTATTGGTATTGAAAGAGGTATAAACAGCCTCCTGAAAACTTCATTACGTCAAACTACCATAGAAAACTTTTTCTTGCACCCTTCCTGTAGTTGAAATGTTAAACTGTTAAGAAGGTATGTTGTAATAAATATTGGATTTTTTTTTCATTCTTTACTATAATCATGTGTATCTACTTATAGGTCTAGAAATTAAGTTGAATTTTTAAAATTATAAAAATAATTTTAATAAAAGATAATTAACGTAAATTAAAGAGTATTTTATAGTAAATTATCTAATATATGTATATATAGGTGTGTGTATTCCTGTCCAAAAACCTAAATTTCGGTTATAAGAATCAACCGCTTATAAGAATCAAAAACAGTCATAACAAACGTGATTCTTATAAGCGGAAATCACTGTACTTGTTTGCATAATGCTTAGGTACAGTTAAAAAAAGCTGCAGTATACTTTTTAATTCGTAAAATTCAATAAAAACAAAAATTCAGAAACGTGATTATACTTTCAAAAATTAGTATTTGTACATTTGTTGGTCAGATCAAGGAATTAGTTCCCCAATCAAAGATAATCCCTCAAATTTTAATATTTTAGATTTGTCATAGGTATTTTTTGTTAACACTATTGAGGCAAAGCTTTTATTTAAGATATTTAAGATTCCAGTTTTCCGAGGGCGATATGTGCAGTCTTTGATAAGTCTACATATTAAGCTTTAATTGTTTCATGTTTTATATTTTAGCAGCGCTAAAGCTTGAATAAAGTATTCGTACCTGCATCCAAATGTTCACTGCAACCTTGAAATTTAGGATGGCAGCAAGATAAGAAGTAGGTATCATGATCGCTCTCAATCTTGTTGCCGCCTTCTGCAATGGCCATTCTTGAATCGTCTTGTAGGAATAGAAAATCTTCCCTGCGTTTCACCTTTAGAAGAAAAACACAATTTTCATATGTTTGTTTTGAATAACATTCAAGTTTACTATTTATGAAAAATATTTTAGTGAACGCAACTCCATTCGTTTCCCGTAATCGTAAATTCTCAATGATCCCCATCATTAAAAGGGCTATGAAATGGATGTAAGGACAAAAGGTGTCCTTTGAAATACAAACTGTAAAAATAGGTTCCAAGGTTGTGTATGATACATATTTCACTCGTACTGTCACTATTCCTAGGTTATGAAGAATTATATCTAAATTCTATTAAATATTTCAGTTAGGCCGTCCGCACACGGAGCGACTCAAAGGAAACTCAACTGGTTAGCGACTGAAATTGCTTATCGGTTGCAAACTCGTTAGTGATGCGGCTCCGCACACGGGCCGACTCAAAAGTGATTCAAATCAATAGTTTGCGACCTGTCATGGAAGGAAGAACATCATTATTCCGGGCATCATTTTTAGTTAAATTATTATCAGAAATTAATTTATTTTAAAAAATCGTCACAATAGATTGTCTTTGATCAATCGTTTTAAAAATGGACTGTATATATGGGCGCACATATTCCATACAACAAAAAACGTTAGAATTTCATTTCATCGCTAGACAGAAGTCACGTGACTCGTGTTCGTCATTTGGCAGCTTGCCAAGAGAGAGGCTGTAACATATATTGTGTAATAACACGCACAACGCAAGAGAAACTGGCGACCGAAGTTGCTAGCGACTCGACACGTTGAGTTGCCTGCGACTGATTATAAACGCGTTGCTGACGGGTTTGTAACCAGTTGCGCCGTGTGCGTGGCTCCATTCAATTACGTAGGTTACGACTCATCACGGTCTGGTTTGTGATTGGAGTCGGTTATCAGTTTCTTTTGAGTTCCTCCGTGTGCGGACGGCCTTAGAGTTTTTCTTAATACGAGAACTGAGATTAATTATTCCTCACTACTTTGAGAAGTAACTCCCCTTGTGCCGGACGAATTAATTCTTTCGGTGATAGCATTTTTGGTTTAGCTAACATCTCTCAAAATCCTGGAACATTTCCTTAACATTTTCTCTGGCTTAGAGGCATATAGAGCTACATTGCCGCATTAGCCTTGTTTATCAGAACATTGAACATATATTACTGAATCAAAAGTTTTCTGTTCAAGCAGACAGATGGCGGTAATGAAATTGGAAATGAAGTTGCCATCTTCTGTTGAATAACTTTATGAAATCTAATTGAAAACCTCTATTACCTGGTAATTTGTGGTCCTCAACAAAATTTATTTTTTTGTGTCTCAGTTTATATCAGGAGAACCGTGTTCTTACAGATATTGTACTACTATATGGTAATTTTTTTGTTGTATCGAATTGCAGACTGCCAATTTCTGGTACTATAGCTTTTGTGTCATAAGTAACACACTATAAAACAGTTTGAATTCTTGGACTTTTGTCGACTTTCATCTTGATATGGCCTGGTGGAACTATTTTGAGAGTATTATGGTGTGAATATATATATATATATATATATATATATATATATATATATATATATATATATATATATATATATATATATATATACTAGAAGGTAACCCGTCATTTTGACGTCATAATACTAATAATGACTTCATAATGGAAAAAGTATATGAAAGTTAAAAAATATTCCGAATTATCTAACAATATTGCATTTAATCCACACCTTGTAAAAGCAAACCCTTTCATTATTTTTTATTTATTTAGTTTTTCATGCGATTGGAGTAATAGACTGCCATCCAACCCGTCATTTGGACGTCATAATACTAATAATGACGTCATAATGGAAAAAGTATATGAAAGTTAAAAAATATCCCGAATTATCTAACAATATTGCATTTAATCCACACATTGTAAAAGCAAACCCTTTCATTATTTTTTATTTATTTAGTTTTTCATGCGATGGGAGTAGTAGACTGCCATCCAGTTTTTTACAGCTCACTACGCGATATGAATACTTGAGCTACTTGATTCATTCACATTCAAGTTTGTTTACTTTCAGAATTCATCGCAAAAGCAAACAGATTTTTAAAAGCTTTTAAATATACAGTTAAAAACATCCAATTTTTTTTTGTTCTGAATGTTTTATAGAAAAATAGACTGAACAAACGTGATTTGATGGAGAAGATGTTAGTTTTTAGGTAAGAAAAAATTCTGATCCACATCTGAAATTGAAATTAAGCCTAACCGGCCGTTTGTTTACTGAGGGCTTCATTTGAAAGATGAGTACAGCCCGGAAGTGTTATACAGAGACAACGGCTATTATATATATATATATATATATATATATATATATATATATATATATATATATATATATATATATATATAAATAAGCAGCCAATCTCCTCATTAAGTTTATTGAAAGACAGGGAACTATCAGAGCTATTAGGAGGATATGGAGGAGGAAGGTGGTGCTGGTAGAGTATTAAACTCCATAAATTTCGGTCAATGCCAATATCCTAAGACATAAGGTGGTTCCCATTCATAAGGCGGTTTTATGTAACGCTTTCGTGCTGTTAATAAAATGCTACGTCTTGCACTGGCTATTTAAAACCATTATGAGCAAAACATTAAGGTTTTATCCTCAGTATTTGAAGTTTTCACTTCTCTCAAATTTGCCAGATAGCCGTTAATTATATAATACGTAGTCGATATAAGCATAAATTTACGTTTACAATGAGATGTATTCAAAAAATAAATAAAGCTCCTCTAATACGGATAAAGTTAAAAGATATCGAAGTCCCGTGGGAAAATGAACTACATATGCAAGACGATGATCTTAGAGTAAGCGAGAGACGGGCCCGGGTTTACGTTGTCACCTCCGAAATTGACCAGTTACCATTTTATGCTGAGTTCGTTGTTAGATAATCGTAGTAGCTTCGATACCGCAAAGTTATGTTTGTTGTGTTCTCTCTGGTCTCGCGTTTTCACGCCACCCACATTAATTGTGCGTCGGTGGGTTCTTCCTTTGCTGGCCTCTCGAGCATCCATTTTTGGCTCCTTTCTCAAAATTATTGTTATTCTAAATTCTCTTCCACCCATCTTATTAAATGGTCCCTCAGTCTGCGGATTTGAGCGCTGCCCTGCTCTTGGGTGGGGGCTCAGGGGCCTCTGGCTCCCCCACCACATCAGGGCCTTGTTTCGATGCGTCCGCGGAGCAGTTGCCGTCTACGGTCTATACGAGGGGTGGCCAACCTTTTTGGGAAGAGTGCCACTATCTGAAGAAAAAATATGCGTGCCACTTCCAACTTTTCCAACATACAAAAAATATAAAAAGGTGAAAAAATGTTATTTATAGTCTGATTATGGGATTTTTACACAAATAGCACATTTTTTTAAAATCTGAGTAGTGGATATTTAAAAAATAATATAATAAATAAAACAAAAGTACAAACTTAGGTTTTATTGTTAATAAAGATTTTTAAAGGTTCAGTCAGTTTGGTTATGTATAAAATAAAATGAATAACTTGAAACATTGAATTCTAAATAATTATTAAACAGTCAGTACTTCATTAATGTGGCTTTTGAATTTGTGGTTTTTTTTTACCAAGTCATCTATATTAGGATTAGTTCTTGAAGATGCTAACAAAATTAGGTGTTTTAGGTGCATATCAGTTAATCTTGTTCGATATTTTGATTTTATTATGTTCATAATAGAAAACATTTGTTCACAAACATATGTTGATCCAAATCTACAACAATACCTGACAGCCAAATCATGTAAATTTGGAGACAACGGCGCCAAAGCAAGGTTACTCAAACCATTGGGTTCGTCCCATGACCCCGCTGTCTTAGCGCATCGTTGTACTGGTGTCGAGCAGTGCCGCTTTCCTGCGCTATTCTTTTCAGTAGCGTATGAGTAGGGTTTTTACAGATTTTGACAAATTATTATTTTTTCAAATTTCTTAAATTTTCAACAAGTCTCTGCGTGCCACTGTTAAAACGCCGCCGTGCCACACTGTGACACGCGTGCCGCGGGTTGGCCACCCCTGGTCACTATACCCACTGGTGGGAGCCCAAAGCCGGAATGTCCCTTACGTAACCATGGCGGGTCTAACTTGGTGCATGGGAACAACATGTGCAAACACCAATCAAGGGGAATTAGGGGTCATTACATTCCCCCTTGTTCAGAAACTAAAGTATTAGTTAAGAGAAAAAAATGAATTCCAGGGTTTGTTCTTCAATATCCCATCCCTTTATCCCAGAAACGAAATCATTTGCACCACTGGCAAACACACATTTCGAAATAGTAAAATTTATTATAAATATCTCACTTTTGTTGTTAAAAATAAAATAAAAATATTTTCATATACAATGCATATTATTCTAGTTTTCAGACGTTGTTTCCCTTCTGTCAAAATTGACTTATTTCTTTTAAAACACACACATACACACACTCGGGTATATGCAAGCATGCGCACGCTATTGACAGAAATGAGCCATTTATTTAAAATGCCACTAAAATTATTTTTGATAAAAGATTAAAGAAAGATTTATTCTTACCGTCCTAAATTTCTGTTTAATATTTTGCTCTGCAAAACTGGCCGTGAAACGGGAAGTTGTGCATAAATATCATTTGACGGCTGAGCTTTTGAAAATAACTGGGATTTATTTTGAAACACACACAAAAAGAACCCGTTTCATTTAGATTATTTATGATTTTATCAGAGCCCCCCCTCCCCTTTTTTAAGGGAAAAAAAATTTGATTTCACAATGAATCCAGGTTTTAATGCATTCAGAATATACATCATAAATCGAATAATATCTAGAGACAAAAACGTAGTTGTCTCAAATTGATTTGTAGAGATTTCTTGACTATACGTTTTGTTTCTAAGTTTATCATTTGTCTGTATAAATTATTGCTCAGCGTCTTCACACCTGTATGGAGCTGATCTAAGTACAAAGAGTAACCTGAATTCATAAATGAACATTTTTCAATCCCAGTGTACTCGGAAAATACTTTTCATTATGGTTCTATCTGTAGAAACTCAAGTCTAAAGCTAAAAAAAATTAGCAACTTTTAAAAATTACTGTTAAAATTTATTACAAAATTTATCTATCGGGGCAGCAAAAGGAATTTTTTTCCCTAGGGGTTAGATGGGTTTATCCCAGTTGACTTTTTATGGACCAGATACGTGCGTTGATTAATTTTTCCAGGAACACGTCTCGTTATATTACGTCACGAGATTTCAAAATCACGCACTACCTTCCAGACGGTTAACAATTGACGGGATCATTCCGTCTGCGAGAACATTTTCAAACATTCTAAGAACACATTCTGTTCTTATTTCGTCATTTCATGATGACGCAAATTTCTCAAGAAGGATGCAATAGACAGCTACTCAAATTCTCCGAAAAAATTTGGATTGGCATTTAGCATGATTAAAAATTTCGCATTTTAGTGTACAGTCGAATAATTTAGTGGAAAGTTATAGTTGATTCTGTGGTATAGTGGTTAGCGCCGTGAGCTTCCACGCAGTGGTCTTGGTCCAAATTCCGAAAAAAGGCTTGGTCGTTACCGTGTTATTCCCTCATAGAGAGCAATGCTGGTTCACCTAAATGGTGCTCTCATTAAAAAGTATCCAGCAGGACTATGCGGTAAATAAAAAAAGGCTAATGTCTCACTATAAGTGCCTCCGTATTAGGGGAATATTTTTGGAACGAAGTTCTTTTACGCGGCTTACAGTAGAGTTGAAGAAATTTAACTACTATATTCTACTAGAAACTAAACAAAGGAGTGAGAAATCTTCAAAACGAAAGTGGTGCAAAGTTTAAATCATCTTTACATATTTTTTAATGAATTTAATATATTTACATATTTACAAGAAGATAATAATAGGCTGGAAAGCCTCTACATTAACTAAATTCGAAAGAATAGACATATTATGGGATCTCAATCCCTTTCAAAGAAATCTACATTCTGACAACTGATTCAACACTCTATCAAAAGACAAGAACAACGAATTCTAAACATTTGAGAATAAAATCAAACCGATGGGCTTACAGCGCCATCTCTTGACATATTATTTCTCTACACACTCCCCACCTGAACTCTGATAGGAGTTCATCTACTCCAATACAATCATGAACAAAAAATTCCCATTTCTAAAAAGCAAAATTTCTAATCAATCAGATTTTTCAAAAATACAGTGCAAAAAAGAGAGAATAAACAATAGGTTAATACTTGAATTAAATCACATCAATATCAACAATACTTTTCAATATCTAGAGTATATAATAGGCATAAAGTTCTATCTAAAACAAAATAGGAAAGCGTTTAACAAATTAAAAAGTAATAGGAATTATTATTAAAATAAATGCAAATATAAAGAAAATTATTATTAAACAATTCAAATAGTGAAGTTTGAAACTTCAAACTTAAAAGAATAATAAACTAAAGAACATTTCAAATTATTCAATTCAATATTTAAGTAAAATAAAAAAGGATATATAAACGTTAGAGTTCAATATAGTTCAAGAGGATATAAGTGTTGTGCAGTTCGTTTCAAAGTTCAGGAAACACATTGGAGTCAAGGGTTGTGGCTCATCATTTTCATTATAAACGTAGCTCAAAGGTCGTGAATTAAGAACAGTTTCTACCTCGACGAGTAGAGTAGACATTTCTTCGAAGGTCAACAACGCTTTTCCTATAACTTTTCTCAAACAGTTTTTGACGGATCTTACGAGTCTTTCATAAAACCCTCCCCACCATGCGGCTCGCTCGATGATAAACTTCCACTGAGTTCTCTCTTTGGCAATGAAATTTTTAAACACATCATCTTCTAAAATTCTAGAAAAGTTCTCAACTTCTTTTTTAGCCTTCTTGAAGGTTTTTGCGTTATCAGAATAAATGATTTTACAGTTTCCCCTTCTACTCAAAAATCTGCGAAATGCAAGTAAAAATGATTCTGTCGACATGTTTGAAACTAGTTCCAGGTGTATAGCTCGGGTTACAGCACATGTGAATAATGTGATGTATGATTTTTGAGTATCCTTTGAATTCTTTACGTAAACCGGTCCAGCAAAATCAACTCCACAAACAGCAAATGGGGGTGATTCAAGGATTCTGTCTTTAGGTAAGGGCGCTGTCATCTGGTCTGCAGGTTTGGCTGAATATTTTTGGCAAATTAAACAACTTTTTATAGTCTTTTTGACTAACTGACGTCCTTTCGGGACCCAGAAGCGAGATCTAACTTTAGCCAAAGTTGCAGCAGTCCCTCCATGCATTGTCTTCTCGTGTTGTTTACGTACAATTAAATAGGTCAATCTAGAATTTTTAGGCAGAATTATTGGATGCTTATTACCTAGTGTAAAGTCAGAAAATTCTAATCTTCCTCCTAATCTCATGATTCCCTTTTCATCAATATATGGGACAAAATTGTACAGAGGGGAGTTCTTGTCAATCGGTTTACCTTCTATTAAGGATTTATATTCTTCGGCAAAAACCGTTTTTTTGTTCAGACCGAATCCAGAAATTTTCGGCTTCTAATAGTTCTTCTGTTTTTAGAGTTCCCTCAACACTACTACATTTTCTCAATTTTGAAGCGAAGCGTTTTATCCAAGCGGTGACCCTCAACAGTTTCTCTAAATTACTATATTTTGATAAGTCAAAGAGGTCATCAATATTTACGGTAGTACATTCAAGCTGATGTACATCAGTAGATTTTTTCCGATATTCAAGTTTGGTTTCGTCAATTGTATCTGTAAGGTCTAATTTTGGCCAAAGATCAGGAGAGAGCTGAAGCCACCGTGGACCTTGGGTCCAAATGGGTTCATTCGTTAATTTAGATATTTTCGTTCCCCGAGATACGAGATCTGCAGGATTGTCCACCCCTGGACAGTAATGCCAATTTTGAGGCGGGGTCAATTTTTGAATTTCCTCGACACGATTCTTTACGAAGGGTTTGAAAGTTGCCGGTTGTTTTCTGATCCAAAAATAAACAATTGTCGAGTCTGTCCAAAAAAAGCAAGGTATATTTAACTTTATCGATTTCAAAATATTGTTACTTAACTTTGCTGACAATAGTGCTCCCATCAACTCCAATCTAGGCAAAGTGAGAGCTTTTAGTGGAGCTACCCTATTTTTAGAAGCAACGAAGGCAGTTTTAATTTCATTATTGTTTGTTGTGAAACGTAAGTAGGCAACTGTACCATAGGCTTTCGTGCTTGCGTCTGAGAAACAATGTAATTCGATATTTTGGACATCAAAGTTCGAGAATTTGAAAAAGTAATGACGAGGGATAGAAAATTCGGCCATTTGAGGAATCTCCTCACACCAGTTTCTCCATTGGGAGGTTAAATCTTCTGGCAGTGGTTCATCCCAATCTATACGCGATGACCAGATCCTTTGTATCAAACACTTTATTCTAACAGTGAAGGGTCCTAAAATTCCTAGAGGGTCGAAAATCCGACCCAACACCTGTAGGATAAATCTTTTTGTTTCTATAGGTTTAGACAAAAATGACAATAGACTTCGAACATCAAAATACAACAGATCGTTAGAATTATCCCACGCCATACCTAGGACTTTAAATGGGAGATTTTCTTTATCAAAAGTTTCGGGATCTTCATCTGAAACGATACCTTCCTTTATCCACAGTTCATGTAATTCTTTCGAGTTAGTACGAAACTTATGCAAATGCATACTAGCTTCTTTGAAAATTTTGATCGATTCTAGAGTCGTAGTCAAAGTTTCTCTGACTGTCAGCTGACTTCCGATTGCGTCATCTACGTAAATATTGTCATCTAAAAGGTCCACAGTTGTAGGATAGACTTCTCTATATTTTTTCAGGTGGTATCTAATAGTCGCTGCCAACAGAAACGGAGAACAGTTCATCCCAAATAACACTCGAGTAAATCTATATATATTAGGGGGGATGGTTTCATCAGAGGGAATTTCGGAGAATAGAAATCTAGTTACATCTCGGTCTCTTTCATCTATGAGAATTTGTAGAAAGGCCTGTCTGATGTCTGCAGTGAATGCAATAGGATTATATCTAAACCTTAATAGGATGTCGAATATCTCAGGGTACAAATTGGGTCCTACATGAAGACAGTCATTTAAAGAATTCGAGCCTGGGGGATGCGATGACGCATCAAAAACAATACGTAATTTGCTCGTGGTTCGATTCTCGCGTATAACTTCCCTATGTGGCAAGTAAAATGTAACGTTTTCTTCACCTTGAACATCTGTTACTCGTTCTATGATATTTTGATTTAAGTAATCTTGTATTACATTTTGATATTCAAAAAATAGATCTGGATTTCTTTTAAACCGTTTTCTAAGTCGATCGAACCTTTGTTCTGCGATTTCCCAGTTATCATTCAAATCTGAAGTGTCATGTTTCCAAGGTAATCTAACTTTGTAGCGAGAATTTTCGTATGTTATATTGGATTCGAAATGTTTAAGTGCTTCATTTTCGGTTGAATCTAAATTTTCTTTTTCACTAATAAGTCCTGAATTTTCTAGACTCCAAAATTTTGTTATTTGTTTAGAAATTAGATCTTCCCCTACAATAACATTGAATGATAGAGAGACTTCATTCTGACTCTCCCTTCCTTGTAAACACCAACCGAAAATAGTCTCTACTGCGACAAGATTTTTATTCAAACGCTTAATGTGTCCCATGACAATATCATAATAATAGTCTGCTCCGATTAAAATGCCAATTGATTCTTCACTATCGAGGGAATCTGCGAGTATCAAATTCTTTAGTTGTCGAATTTGTCTAATTTCTTCTAATCTAGGAGTCGGAACGTTTGAGCCTGAAATTTGATCCGTTACTAATAATTCAACTTCTATTCTAGAGTCAGAAGAACTTTTATGTTCCAAACTCAATTTAACCACGTCATAATTTCTTTGAATAGGTGTGGTGTTCCCAAAGGTGTAAACAGTTAATTTTTCTTTCCTAGTTACTTCGAGATTTAATTTGTTAGCTAATTCGCGTGTGACGAAACTTTTCATGCTACCCGTATCAAGAAGGAGCCTGGCAAACATTTTTTCTTTTCCTGCTTTAATTTTTATCGTGCAGGTCTGCAGAAGTATCACATTGTTAACATGCGAAACGGCGGAAACAATTTTTTCACTTCGTGGTTCAACTTGTGTTTCAATTTTTGAAATTGAAGAAACCTCACATTTATCAGCTTCCGAATTTTTGACTGCCGTGTTTGATTTAAAACATATACCTTCATAGTGTTTGCCCCCACAGGTCCTACAAGCCTTTGTTTGTCGATAAGGGCAAAATGCAATTTTATGTTTCAAAGACGTGCACAAAAACATCTATTGCTCTGCTTTAAAATGTCTCTTTTTTCATTTACTGTAAACACTCCGCAGTTTTCCGATAAGTGTTCCTGAGAACAAAAAATACACTTCCGGTTTGGTAATGTTGTCGCAATAAATTCATGTGTGGTAACCGACGGTTTTTGTTTTGAATATTTGTTAAAGTCTTTTCTTTTAACATTAGAATTCCACGTATACTTTGAGTCAAATTTGTTATATGTGTTCTTGGATTCCAGAAGTTGTTTTGATTTGTGAGAAAGCGACAAACAGGAGATTTTTTCCCGGGATTCTATCTCAGTCCGTAAAAATTTGAGAAAATTGTCTAAATTAAAAGTTCGACTATCTATATTAGTACGATGGAACTCCAAAGCAATATCGTTGGGAATGGTTTTCAACAAAACCGGAATTAACATGTTAGAATAGGATTCTTGTTTTACATCGAGAGAGGAAAGACTTCTAATTTGAACATTTATTGTGTCATACAATTTTCTTAATTTTGTTACATCATTCGAGTTTTGTACAGGGTTTAAATTCAAGAGATTTGACATATGCATATTGATTATCAACTGGCTTTGACCAAATCTATTGGTAAGAATCTCTACAGCCGAATCATAATTGGATTCTGAAATCGAAAATCCATCAATAGAACTTGCTGCATTTCCACCTAAATACGATTTTAAATAGTTGAACTTCTCTACTTTTGAAAGCGTTGTATTTTCATGAATTGTAATTTTAAATGAATTCCAAAAGTTGCTCCATTCATTACAATCGCCATAAAACTTTTGTATCGACATTTTGGGTAATTTAACATTACTTTCAGATTCTTTTTCTTTTTTACTTCCGATTTCTGAATGCGAGTCGCTAGAAATATTTTTAGAAATATTTAAGTTCAATTTTTGAGATTCGACGTTCTTGAAATAACGTTTGATTTTTGATTTCGTTATTATTATTGTATCACTATATTCCATGGAAGTTACAATATCTAATTCTAATTTACCATCCTCATTTTTAATCAAACTTTGGATTTTTTCATCTAAATCCCGAATTTCTATCTCTTTCGAACTTAAAAGTTCAAAACAATCATCCAATCCTGATTTATCCTGGTCTTCAATCAATTTATCAACATTTTTAACGATATTCGTGATGGAAGAACGTAAAGTAGCTCTTCTTTTGTTTAACGCCTTGACATCCATAATAAATAAAGTATCAAAAACTTTACCTTTGGCAGTTTTCGCATAAAATGCTATCCAATTGCTTGAAATAATCACGAACACACAACGATTACTAAATATTTTTACTCTATACTAAACTATTAGGTTCGCGAGACCGATGCACCATGAAGAAATTTAACTACTATATTCTACTAGAAACTAAACAAAGGAGTGAGAAATCTTCAAAACGAAAGTGGTGCAAAGTTTAAATCATCTTTACATATTTTTTAATGAATTTAATATATTTACATATTTACAAGAAGATAATAATAGGCTGGAAAGCCTCTACATTAACTAAATTCGAAAGAATAGACATATTATGGGATCTCAATCCCTTTCAAAGAAATCTACATTCTGACAACTGATTCAACACTCTATCAAAAGACAAGAACAACGAATTCTAAACATTTGAGAATAAAATCAAACCGATGGGCTTACAGCGCCATCTCTTGACATATTATTTCTCTACACAGAGTGAACTAGCAGGAATCGTCACGTAACGAAAAAGCGTTATGCCCCCTTCATAAGAGCTTTCTCTCAAGGACTTTGTGGCTGAATGGTTATCGCATCGGCTGAATGGTTATTGCAGTCCTGCGGAGCATCGGACTGCAGAGGTCCCCGGTTCAAATCCCCGCACAAGCGCCACGGGCAATTTTAAGTTTAATTTAATTTCCTTTGTTCCGTTAATTCTTGAAGTTTCTAGAATATTCTTTAGTTTACTATTGATACGGGATTTATATTATGTCAATAGCGCCCTTTACACGTACGCTCTTTCCCGCGTGAAACCACGATCCCGCGAGGGTGTCGGAGAGGAAGGGAAAGCCGATTTTGAGCGCACTGCAAGTTTTCCAGCGCGCTATCCCGTTCGAGAAACGGAAACTGTGTAAATAATGCAAACTTAGAAAAGTAAGTTAATAAATCATATAACTTAACCCTTTCGCGACGGCAGTTCCGATCACGCGCTTTCCTCTGAGGCCGGAAGTTTTTCTCGTGAGCGTACCCTCCAGGCCGGCGGACTTTTAAGAGCTAAGCCTAAAGTTACGAAAAATTCCGAAATAGTAACATTTACAAACAAATCTATTTATTTAAGCTATATATGGGTTACTTACACATTCTTTTATTATTTTTCCACTAAAAAATTTTTGTTATACAGTTTAAAATATTTTTCGCTGGGACATAATGTCGAAATCCTACTCTCCCTTTCCACAGTAAGATACTTTCATCAACTGATATATTCCTATCAGGAATATATCCAGAATATGTCAATAATATATCAAGAACTCTGAAAGTTTTGAATGATTAAATCTAAAAAAGGTTTAATTTTTTCAATCTTTTTGGCATTAGTAGAAGTGAAATGCAAGTATCGAAGAATTTCGATGCGTTGGTCCCGACTCATAACCTTACTGAAAAAAAAGGTTTTGCAATCATTGGATTCGTTGAGTAGTACATCTTAATTTTTGGTTTTTTAACGATACCCATTAAAATTGTCAAAGCAAATTAAACAAACATTTCTTCTTTAGTTACAGGCAAAAATACTTCGAGGATAAACTCTGTTCACTTTCCGGATTTATGAACCTCTCATACGCATTAATTTGTTTAGTATAATATAATACGCATTAATTTAGTTATTAAATCCATTACAGTTTCATCAAAAAAACATCTGAAATAATACGATTCATTTGATACAGCATCATCGACTTTTATTCCGCATGCCGCTGTGAATGTTAGTAGAGTTAAATCCCTTACGGGAGAAGACCACAAAGAAGTACCGTCCCGCGATATACTCAGAATAGAAATGTCTGATATATCTTCATAATCACTCTGATCTCCGTGTTCCAAATAAACAGATTCACCCGACGAGATTTTTGTATCACTGTCACTACTTTCATTTTCAGACACATTTCTTATCAATTCAGAAATTTCGTCTTCTGTTAAATATTTTCTCCTTTTCTCCATATTAAATCATCAAAGGAAAGAAATCTCACTGCAACAGAATCTGATTCTGACTCAAAACCCATATACCCAATGCTACAATCCCACCGCAAAAGAAAAATAAACAAAGATATCTCGTAAACAAAGACCACGTGCAAAGTTAAAATGCCCTACCCGCTGACAGCCAAACGCAATACATCCATTCCTCCGTTTGTTTACATAAAACGATAGACCGCATGTGATTCATACTAGTCTTGTTTTCGAATAGAAGGTCCCAACTACGTGTACTCCAAATTTCATAGACATGCGGTGCCATCTTGTGCCCCAAAAATTAACTAATAAAACGTTCCGAACTACTGATACGTATAGGTGACGATCGGCCAGAAACGCAGATAGCTGCTGTCACGTATAGGTGACGATCGGCCAGAAACGCGGATAGCTGCTGTCACGTATACGTGACGTTCGCCGCGAAAGGGTTAATACAAGTATTTACTGTTTACATTCATTTAATATACATGTCATTCGAGTGTTTACTATTTACATGCATTACGGAGAAATAATTGTGAAATCATATGCTCAGCGTCAAAGAGTATCGAAAGAGAAAAAAAAAAAACAAAATCAACTTCAGAGTGCGAAAATAATACCAAAAACAAACTCTCAATGTCAACAACAATTCCGGCAGAATCAAAAAGATAAAGTACAGCAAAATGAAACATTGAATCTTGCTAGGTTTGATATATATATCTTTCACATGAGAATAAGAAACAATTTTATCTTTTTATTTTTTATATATAATTTGTAATTCACTATTTTATATTTAATTTTTAATAAATGACTGTTTTTCCTAAAATATTAAATGAAATTTATTGATCTAAATCCTTACTTTGCATTTTTGATTTGAAAATGATAAAAAATTAAAATAAAATATACAAATTAGAGAGAGAGAGTGTGTTGAATAAAAGAGGGCTGCGCTTTTTGGCGTGACAAAAATATACTAATATAATCAATAGAAATCCACATATTAAATCACGTTTAGAGTTGAAAAAATAACGTGAGGGGTCCCCCGACCGCACAATTTTTTTTTTTGGACACAGTTTCTTTATTTTACAATAAAATCGCTAGTACGACTGAAAATGTGGTTTACGGTTTCCTTTATGCAAGATAGATGTATACAGATTTTACAGTCAGAATTTATTTTATTTTACTCTCAATCTCGCCTGTTTTGCACGGTGTTTTATAATGCGTAAGAAACGAAAGAGGTAACCTCAAAACATTCTGAATTATATCGTATTAATAACATACCACACAGATTGTTCATATACTATGACTTCTCCACTTTTTCTGTAAATTCAACAAGACTTTCCAGCGTTTTTTTTTTTTAAATTTGATTTTCAACACTTTCTCGTAAAAGAAAAAGAGCTAATGCTGTCAGCTTTCAACAGTCGCAGTAGGTAAGGGGATGAAAGACCCTCGAAAGGGAAAAATCTGCGAATAACTACTGACACCCTGAAATTGAAATCTAAATACTGTATACAATATTGATGAAAAACATCTGTTTCACTAATTTACTATGAAGTATTTATAAGATACTCAATGTGAGTTACAAAGGCCGAATCGGCGTTGAACATCTATGGTGCATCTGCATTCATGCAGAGTTCTCTGCATGGAGATCCCCCCCCCCCCCCGACTCCTGTCATCACATTAGTCACTGTAACCCTACCCGTCCAAAGCGATGTGAATGAACACGTGTCTTCCAGATATTCCCCCATTTAGAACCCCCTCCATGGTCCCTCGTGTTTCTTGATCTAGTGTCCCCCGCCCCCGCTTGACACCATTTGACCCCCGGGACTCCGGGATCTTTGATGCTCTGTAGCAGGACCGCGAGAGGAGGAGATCCACGCATATACGGAGTACGCAGTGAACATAAATCACTGGCTTCCCCCGAGCAGAGCAGAGCAGAGCACATGAATGAAAACGCAGCATGAAGGGCAGAAATTCGCAGAGAGATAACTTCCACATCAGAAAAACTGTGAAGCGGGGGGGGGGGGGCTGCAAAACAGAGACACAGAAAAAGAGAAGTGAAAACAAGGAGTTTCTCCTCAGAAAGTCGAAAAGAAAGGTCAGGCGCAAGATTTCTTGAAAATTCAGCCTTGGCTAAGTAAGACGAGATAGAGAAGCTCTTAAGGTTTGGTCGAGCCGAACCCTAAAGGTTCGGCTCAAAGTGCTATGTTTACGTATATATAAATAAATAGGTAGATAAATAAATATATATATATATATATATATATATATATATATATATATATATATATATATATATATATATATATATACGTATATATATAATCCTTATGTTAATTCCCATTCCTTCGATTCAGGCCATTAGTTAAATATTTCATGTGTGATGGACGTTGTATGTTATATTGCATAGTAAGCATGGGAAGCTACCAATTAAGTGACTCGGGTTCAAATCCTAACTAAGGCTTGGATATCCCTTTGTTGTTCAGTCGTAGGGGCTAATGCTGGTTCATACATTTAATGCTTCCTTAATAAACTAACCAGTAGAAATCACGATTTTTATCGGATGCCCTTAGGTTTAGTGCCTGCTGATTTGAAAGAAAAGAAAAACTTCTTTTTCCCTTAATATATTTTATGGCACAGCGTATTCATAACAGCAACTTCTGATTTCACTTCAAAAGTAAACGTATTAAAGCTAATAATTCCTTTCAAAGTTGCAGTTAAAATGTGCTTTAAGTAGAAATTGATAACTTCGTCATCAGTTCATGAAAAGTTATTACCCAATATACAATTTATTAAGTCATTTTACATGCCTTCCTTGCACTCCAGTGTCATAAAAATGCTATAATCTCATTAATTCATCAGGATAATACAGTCTTTTCATTTTTTTAATAAACAGCTCAACGCCCGTAGCTCTTGCAAAGCATCCTTAGGGAAAATAGCGAGCATATGATTGGGGATTGTTTATACTTTCTCTGAACTGCAAATTAGTATTCCGAAAAATCCCATAAATTATGGTCTTACTCATGTAGATAATTAACAGCCTTTTCGCGTCTAGGTAATTTCCCCTTCAAATAAACAAACATCTTAATGATCGTCGTCTACAGGAAAAACTAAATGAATGCTTGGACCGGTGAAGGGAAAGAGGTCACGTGCAACGTATAGATTATGAAAGAAGACTGAAAAACTGATTGCCACCATCGTTAATGTTGTCGTAGGCTTGTAACAGTTAGAATAATTGCCCGACGCATTTCAGTTTCCAAACAGACAAAATAAATGACTCACGAAAATTATTTAATGGAAATATATTACTCCTCGGAAGAGCAAATAATTTCTTTGAAAAGTCACAAGAGTTATAGCTCTTGATTCTCCTTTAAGAACATATTACCAAGAATAAACACGAACTCTTAAATTTCACGTCCGTTGATCACGTCTGTAAATTTCGACTCTGGACTTTAGTTCAGCTCAAAAAGATGCAAAGTATTTCGCGTTTGTTAATGCAAAGTTGTCCCATTAACAAACAACATAGCTTTATACGTTTCAAATGGAACATTAGCTGGGAACAAACAAATCAATTTAAGAGTTTAAAGGGAGTTCGTTTTAGACAGTTTATATTTTTCATTTACCCAGATTGTGTAGTTATTTTTTTTTCATCAAATTTACATAAAGATCTTTATAAATAGGAAAAATACTTGACCAATTTGAAATTTCATTCATGAAATCAAAATTCAGAATTTAAAGCACGCTTAGTTTTCGATATGTCTGCAGGATGAATAAGTCGGTTGGCATAATCTTTTATGCATTAGAAATAATTTGAAAAATGTAAATAATTTCAGAAATAATTTGTCTATAGGACAGGTAAAAATTTTATTCTTATAAATTTTTGATCACTTCGCAGGACAATGGTAATATTTTTTTCTGGGCAATTTTTTCCGTGAAAACAATTCTGAGAAAACAATTTGAGAACGTTCGAACACTCAATCGAAAATTCTGTATATCAGGCCTGCACAACATACTGCCGGCGGGACGCATGCGGCCCGCCAGCACTCACTCTCTGGCCCGAGAAGCCTTTTGTGAATATTATATCTTAAAAAATAAGATTATTTTTAAATCTACGTATAATATTACAAAAGGAATTTATAAGCAATGAATACTGGTATTTATTTAATTTAAAAAATAATCAGAAATTTATTTTTTGTTAGGTAAAATATTTTTCGCTTTTCCATCTACCCTATTTTCTTACCCGCAGCAGCTTTCCAAAAAGTAATAAGGCCCTCATCATATTTCGAGTTGTGCAGGCCAGCAGTACATGTTTTAATCAAAATATACAGAGGGTCGTTGTAAAACGTTTGAGATACCTGCAAGGTATCTTTTAAAAAATTGCAAACTATGAAAATTTCTGTTTTAAGGTAAATGGACTTAATATGGAAATACAGCTAGGTACTCATAGAACGCGTAGCAGTATAGAGCTAGCTGTATTTGGCAATGCAATTATCGTAGAAACATTCGTTTTGCAATATTTGGTTCTAAAAGGCCCTATAATACGTTTTACGTCAGAAAAACAAGAAAGTTATTTTATACATTTTTTTGAGAATTTTTGGTTCCAGATTGGTTCTATGGCATAATATCAACGGTTGTCATTTCTTTTCTTTTTTTTAAAGAAAAGAGGTTGAACTTTACACAGATAACTTCAATGTATATAATGTCAATGCATGTTATGTTTTACATAAATTCTGTAAAACATAAGTACATGACATTAAATATAACTATAATTGTCACTGTGAGTAACAATTATAGTGACAATATTTATGACTATTAACTAACTAACTAACACACACACACACACATATATATATACATACATCTATATCTATAAAGGAAGAAGTCCTGACTTATATATACATACACGTATCAACGCCCAGCAAAAACTATTGGAGATACAGATATCAAATTTTAGGAGCTTATTACTTTTGTGCTGAAGGCGTCATTTAAGAAGCAATTTTTCAAAATTCGCCCCCCAAGGGGGGGAGGGGGGCAAAACGTGTTTTTTACATATTCCTTCATATCTCAAAGAAGGATATTTATATCCATAACATTCTTGCTTTAAAATGTAAGTAACATGAATACCTAAAAACCAATTTCAGGATTTTTCAAAATTCGTCTCCCAAGGGGGAGAGGGGGGGCTAAACGTGTTCTTACGTGTTTTATCTATATATATAAAGAAATCAACACCCAGCAAAAACTATTGGAGATACAGATATCAAATTTTAAGAGCTTATTACTTTTGGGCTGAAGGCGTCATTTAAGAAGCGATTTTTCAAAAATCGCCCCCCAAAGGGGGGAGGGGGGGGGCAAAACGTGTTTTTTACATATTCTTTCGTATCTCAAAGAAGGAAATTGATGTCCATAAGATTCTTACTTTAAAATGTAAGGAACACGAATACCTTAAATCCAATTTCAGGATTTTTTAAAATTTGGCCCCAGGGGACGGGGAGGGGGGGGGGGCTTAACGTGTTTTTCACGTATTCCTTCATATATCAAAGAAAGAAACAGATATCCATAAGATTCTTGGTTTAAAATGTAAGGAATACGAATACCTAAAAACCAATTTAAGGATATTTCAAAATTCGGCCCCCAAGGGGGTTAGGGGGGGCTAAACGTGTTTTTACGCGTTTTTTACATATTCCGTCATATCTCAAAGAAGGAAACAGATATCCATAAGATTCTTGATTTAAAATGTAAGAAACACGATTAAATGTAACAAACACGATCAATGTCACGATTTTTCGACATTCGCTTTAGATTTTGAAAAAATTGCTAGAAACAATCCAATAATTTATATTTCCTATATATCACCATTTTGAACACCAAATTGGTGGTAGGAGAAAAGAGAGAGATCAACCTTAATTAAATGAAGTGTGGAAAGGTGTGTGTGTGTGTGTGAATTGTATATATTTCGGTTGTTAGTACGTATACATCTAGAGCTCAGGTTAACTCCATTCATTTTTATTATCCTGGGCAACGTGAGGTAATTCTTTGTTTATGAAACCGGCGATTTTCACAAGGGTTTACGGGGAAGCCCTCAAACTCCTCGAAGGGCCGGGATCCAGTGGGTTATCAAAATTGAAAGAAACATTTTAATGTTGACATTAGCATGGGGGGTGGGTTATTATAATATGCTGATGGGATGATGACCAGTGGAGAGGGGTATAGATTGCCATAAAATACAAATATACATATCATACAAGTAAGCTTTATTAAGGGTTCACCCGTGCAACGCCGGGTATATAAAGCTAGTACATACATATAAATCCACGTTTCTACGGTGATCTAAATGCCATTTACAACATTTTTATGCTGTACTGCCTATGCGTATTCTGCTGTACATCTTTACTTCAAGCCTATTTATCCGCGAACGGAATTTTTTATGATTTCCCATCACCAAAAGAAAATATCTAAAATACTTAGAAAGGTATCGCTGAAGTATTTTGTACGTCGTTCATTGTTCTGTTTTCATTTAACTGTCTGCTGGATTTATTAATGAGAGTAAACAGGCTAAAAATAATTTTCTGGAGGCTAAAATTAATCTCTAAAAGTTAACTTTTTAATATTTTAAAGTTGTAAGAAGTTTTACAAAAACAAATCTTATAAATCCTGAAGAAACATTATTTTGAAACCTTTTCTAATCACAAAAGAAAAAAAAGTATTCCCCAAAAGACCTATTGGTACAGCAGACGATAAAAAACCATGCATGCTTTTAATTTTAATCATTCGAATTTCGTAGCAAAACTTGAAGTTCATTTTTTTTTTTTTTTTGGGGGGGGGGGGGGAGGTAGGATAAGTATATTTGTACAATGACCCATTTGAAGAAAACAAATAATATGAATTGTTGGCAAAAAAAGGTAAAATTTCCTTTACTATTTAAAAAAGCCATAATAGAGTGGCTTAATTTATGAACCACTTATTTTTAAGAATTCTAGAAGTCAAATTATATTACCATTTGAGAATTCCCTTATTTTACCAAAAATAATATAATATCACATGACAAAATCTCCTTCTTCTCGATCGATAAACTAATCTCGTAGGCAAAAATAACCTGTAATTTCATCAAAATTTTTTGAAAACTTATAATATCAAAGAAGAAAAATCATACACCTATAAATCCTCATTTCAGTTCCGTGCGATTTTGAAATCAATCGCCAAACGTAGTTAGATCTCCGATTTAATTAAAATGATATCGGATATGCTCCTTTTTACCATTAGGAAATACCAAAAATGAAAAGAACCTGAGTACGTCTATTTTCCTTTTTTTTTGGTCTTTCTAAATACACAGTTCTAAGGTTATGTATAAAGAATAGAATAGAGTATAAACTATAATTAAAAATAAATACGTACCATATTAAAGGCTCTCTTTATCAAAGGTAATAACGGGGAATCAAATAACTAAATTTCAGAGCTTGTAGTAAGGAATATTCAATCATGTAAGTATTAAATATTATAAGTGTAGCGAATTACGGCCTAGCATCAACGAAATCGAGATCGTAAATGAAGCAAACACTAGCAAGTAAATGTGACGCATAAAGCGATGATGCTACTAGAAGTCAAGTAACGCCATCTACAGGAAACTGATGAAAACTTAAAATGCTCTTTCAGGTGATTTTCAGCAGGAAAAACAAATTGAGGGTAGTTTTTCCTGCCCTCCTATTGTTTTGTGTCCCCAGCATTATATTTTTATCGGAGATTATATTTTGATCTCCGATAAAAATATAATGTTGGGTGAATATTTCTTTTCTGAAATGAACGAGTATGTTTGGAACTTTGAAAATTTTGAAAGTTTTTGAATATAATATGACGGAGTTTTAAAGAAAAACTTTTATTTTAGGAAAGCTCCTTTTTATACAATAAAGAAAAAAAAGGAAAGGAACAATATATATCCAATTATGATCTTCAATAAAAAAAAAAGGAAGGTGTGCAATAGACCAGAAACTTGATCTGCGATGGAGGAAGTAGTTAAAGAGAGTTAGATGACTTTTCTAAATATTTTTTCGCTGCCAGTTAATACTTTCAAAGATCCAAGATTTCAAAACAGAATCGAGAACTTATTTGCATCTGCTACAAATTCTTCCGACTTTTCACAAAATTTGCGGTTGTCTGTTTCTGCTTTGAACTTTCACTAATCTTGCAATGCATAGTTTGTCGTCTGATTTTTGAGGCAGTAGGCAATGAAAAATTTTCTTGGAACATGCCCTCATGGATGGAGTCACATATGCAAAATTATACACATCCACTTTACCTAGAAGCCATGGACATAGGTTTTGCCCTGGTTACAGGTTCCTCAGCATAACATAGTCCACAAGAGCTTTCGAGGAAAAGGAATTCCAAAGCGGAATTGCTCTGACAAACTGCAGTCTTCCACCTCACAACGGAAGAAAATTATCGTCTCTCAATTACACGAGGAACTACACGACTTCTTAAACCAAAGCCTGGATATTCACTTTGTTTGCTCAGGCATGATCACTCATTTTTTAAAAGTTTTTAGAAGTAAACTTCCAAGGAAATAACATGGCTTTCATTGAGCACCAATACCAGACTTCAGTCAAACGTACCCTTTATTGGAGTGATAATAACGGTTTTAGAATTTTCTATAACTAAACCGCTTGTATGTAATTCTGTCGTAGACGTGGTATCCATACGGTTTTCGAAATTTTTACTGGACAACAAAAAATAAACTTTGTGAACTCTGTGTGTTTCTTGGGCATAATTTTTGACCGGAAGATGATTTATCTTCCACTAGTTTTGCAGCTGTGTAAAAAATGCGAAAAATCTCTAAACCTACTGAAAGTACTGTCTAACATCTATGGATCGTACATCTATGTACATCTACTAATCGGGGACATCTATGTTGCGAATTTATCGGCGTAATATATTCAAAGCTCGTTTGCGTTTGTGCATCGTTTGGTTCAGCCAGTAAACTTGTGCTTCGTAAACTAGACACTGTGCACCATAGTGCACTCTGAATACGTTTTAAAACTGAAACATTAGTTGCTAGGTTAAAAGCTGTAGCTCTGGACAACCTTGTGGCTTCCTCAGGGCCCGACTTAGCCTAATTAGGGCCCGGGGCAAAAACTTCTTTGGGGCCCCCCTCTGCTTCACTACTTCAGTAATAAAGAACTTAATACTTAATACTAAACTTTCTATTCGATTTGGGGGCCCCCCTCTGATGTGGGGGCCCGGGGCAACTGCCCCGTATGCCCCTGCCTTAGTCAGGCTCTGGGCTTCCTGAGCTCCCCAAATTATGGCCTTCTCATTTTTTTCTAAACGTTTGAGGTTAAAATTCACTCATCATTTGACTTCTGTTCCAGGATTTATCAGATTTTTTAGTACTTGCTTTGTAAGTTGCAAAGCTAACAGGAGAACTTGTTTTAAAGCTAACCCAAAATGAAGTTGACCAGCTATTTGGATGTATTTGATCTATTACAGTTCCTTTCATTAGTAAAAAGTTCATTTGCATTGTTATTTTTAGAATATTAAAATGTACGAATTCCTGATTCTAAAAATTTGTTCACTTGCCTAATTAGAGTAGATTTAGATTGACTGAAATGTTTAGCAGCTCCAAAAATCGTCATTTCTTTCTTGAGAACTAAAACTTCCTCTATCTCTTCTTTTTCCATAGTCTCCCTCTTAACACCGGAAGTGCTCCGGGGCGTGAAGCTCGTCAGGGGAACCAATAAAAAAGAAATGCTGATGAAATGTGAATGAACTATAAGAAGGTTGTACCTCAGACCAAAGACCAAGGTAAAAATGAATTATCGGCCCAAGATACAACAGGTTCTCACAATTCAAACAATTGTTCTTTTCTCGAACCTGGATGTCAGGATTTTGGGGCTGATAAGTTTATAAAGTGTGACTAATTTAAGAATGACGTTCGTTTTGTATTAAAATGCTGTTAAGATCTCCAGAGAAAACAAAATTAAAAGATCAAAATATACACTACAACAAAAAATTCGACGCACCAAGAAGGAGTTGTCCGATTGCGACAAAAATTGGTGGATGTGAATAACATGCACAGAAAAAAAGATTAAAATGTCAATACAATTGAAGGATTTATTCTAGAGTTTGATCGTTACGAAGTGAGGAAGTCAATACGGCGTTGGTTCACATCTGACTTGGATGCAAGCTGTCGCCCGACGGGACATAGACTGATAAAGTTCCCGAATGGTGTCCGGCAGAATTTTTTGCCAAATTGTCTCAAACTGTCTGGCTGAATCGGCAACATTCTGGGATAGTTGCAATCGCCTTCCCATCACATCCCAAATATGCTCTATGGGGGAGAGATCAGGCGGCCTAGGTGGCCAAGAAAGTGTTCGGTAAGTTTGGAGACAATGCATAGCAACACGTGGACGTAGGCGTCCGGGCATTATCCTGTTGAAAAGTAAGTCCGGGGTGGCGCAAGAGGAACGGCAACAAAATGGGTCGCAGAATGTCGCCTACGGACCACTGTGCTGTAAGTGTGTCACTAAGGACTACTAAAGGGGTCCGGCTATCAAAGGAAATGGCACCCCAGACCATAACGCCCTGTTGTAGGGATGTGTGGCATACGATAGCAACGGCAGGATCACCACGTTACCCTGGACGTCACCAGAAACGTCTTCGGTGGTCGTCAGAACCTAGTTGGAAACGGAACTAGAGACTAAAGAAATACGTCCCCAGTCAGCGCAGTTCCAACTTGATCGAGTTAAGCACCACTGTAATCGGACTTGAAGGTGTACAGGCGAGGGGGGTAAGAAGAGAAACGGTCGGCGCGAGCTTAGATTCCTCTCTCTTAATCGTCTGTCAATGGTCATGTTGGACACTTGTGTGCGAGTCACACGTCGTATGGTTGATAACGACGAATCCTTTTCTGTGACAGCTGATCTGACAAACGCCCTGTCTTCCCGTTCTGTCGTGGTCCTAGGTCTACCGCTGCCGTCCTGACGCTTAAATCTCCCGTTGTCGACCAACTCTTGCCAGCATCGTTTCGACCGAGATGTCGAGCGATTTTTCGATTTGACCAATCGACGACTTCTGTCAATCCGATGACACGACCTCTTTCAAACTCTAAAATACCTTCGTAATGAACACGAATCATTCGGCGAGGCATCTTTACAGTCGACGTAAGATATCCACAGTTGAAATGCAACATAAATTTTGAGCATCAGGTCGGTATCGGTCCTTATATACACCTGCTGGATTCGCTGAACACCAAACTTTAATCACTTGCATGTTCGGTCGAATCATCTTTGCAAACGAAATTTCTTTACAATCGGGCAACTCCTTCTTGGTGCGTCGATTTTTTTTTTGTTATGGAGTGTACTTACTTTAGCCCATGAAACTTACTAGATGCGATTAACAATTAGACAGAAATGAGGAGGTTTTTTTCATTCGGTACATTAAGGAGCTTTAAAGACTCATACAGGAATTCGCTTACCACTTACAAAAATACTAAACAGATAGAGCTGTCTACGGTCTAGGACCAAGTACATCCGGTCTGAGGTACAACAGGTTCTTCTACTGAAGTTTGCTATAAGTAAAATCTACTTATCATTTTTGTCAACCAAACTTACAATTGATCATTTGCTAAGAATTTCCGAAACTGGAGGCTATTTTAAAAACCTATTTAACCTTGCTCATAGGATACGCTAGCGGCATACGCCCTTTACTACTATTAGGTGGCTTAAAATCTACGCAGGCAATTCGTTAGCTATAATGCATTTGTCCTTGTTTGTTGAAGAAAATGTGCCGAACTTTAGATTGTGTAGCCATTATTGATAAATTTTCAATACTTAAAGCAAGAAAAATACCATTAAAAATTACAATAATTGTGCAATTTTACATCGCATACATACACTTTATTACAGATAAATTGTTTCATGTTAATTATTTCAAAGTTTGTTTAACATCATAATACATTTTCTTCCTCGGTTTTAGACAGCATGAAGTTAACTTGCAAACAGCTTCATCGCTTTATTTCTTCATTAGTTTACTTTCTCGTGCGATCAATCCTTCGGTTTGTTTCATTCAGTGGTGCTAGACGGTAATCTGCTACATTTATAATATTTATTACTATAGCTGGAATAGAACATATCTAAAATATCTAGAAAGGTGTCTCTGAAACATTTTGCACTTCGTTCTTTTTTCATTAAACTGTCTCCCAGATTTTTGATTGTAAGTAAAAACGTGAAAAAAAGTTTTTCGGTGACAAAAATCATTCTCTAAAAATTAATTTTTTTGCCCTTTAAAGGATCAGGAAATTATGCATTTAGACAGCGTAAAAAGGAAAAATACACGTTTTAGTTCCATAGCATTTTTAATATTTGAGAATGGTAAAAAAAGCATACCCTATTTATGTTTTTCAGAGAAAATGTAATACAGGTTGAATATTACTTAAATGAAATTATCGAGTGCGTGGAATATGATATGATGCGGTTTCCGGGAAAACATTTAATTATAGTAAAGTTACTTTTCATATGATATGGTACAAATGAAAGAAACAAAATAAATGTAATTGGGATCTTCAAGAGAAAATAAAAGATTTAGGAAGACATGTGGTCAGACGTACGCGCAGAGGGGCGTGGATTTTGTAGATCTACAGATATGAGAAATATACTGATGGGGATCTACATCCTTTTGTATCCTTCTTTATCCTGTTAAATACTCGGGACAGGAAGAGTACCTTCCTGTCATAATGAGAAAAAAAGGTCTCGTGAGTTATTTTCCTGGATATCGAGAGTATGACGTCACTCTCATAGGTACGAGAGGGATGTGCATCTCTGTGCTTCGCTCAAGCTTGTATGAAGTTTCTGAACACATTTGTGTAAAGATACAGTAACAGAACTTTAAATTCCGCATATTTATCAGTTACTAGCTGAAAACCCGCGCTTCGCTACGGAGTACATTCAAATTAAATACAACGGTCAATGTATGCAAGTAATGCCAAATATATATATATATATATATATATATATATATATATATATATATATCTTTATAATAAATGCGACGATCAATGTATACAATTGATGTAATATATATATATATATATATATATATATATATATATATATATATTTATAAAAAAATCGTAAGGGATATTTATTTTTTTTGGATAATATCCAATCGTCTGCTGCATTAGAAAGAAAAAAATATTTTTTTCTCTATTTAGTTGTTATGCACGTGACGATAAATTTATTTAAAGTACCAGAAAAAGAAATCACGTGATCGGCATTTAATAAATTAAATTCTAAAGATTATTCTTTAAAAAATCACCAAAAATCAGAAAATTGAGGTAAAAGTTCGAAAAAGATTTCATTTTAATGGAATTTTTGTGATCTTTCTCGTGATATAAATTTTATAACCCTCAAATTATTATTTTAAATGCAAACTTAAAAAAAGTTACAAAAACAGCTTAAAAATTTAATTTCAAAAAATCTAAGAAGAATTTTTCAAAAATCTTTCTTAGTTGCACCTCTACACCATAAGAAGAATCGCCATGCAAAATTTCAGCCCTTTAGGTCCAGTGGTTTGGTCTGTGCGTTGTATGTCAGTGAGTGAGTCAGTCAGTCAGTCAGTTACGGAACTGTTTTATATATACAGATAACACCAATCCTTTCCGGAAGATCGTGTATTTATATATATCCATAAAATTGGTAACAAATATCAAACATACACTTAAATCTAGTTAACATAAAATTTTATTTTTAATTAACAATTGTGCATCGAGATCAGAATGACTGCCTCCTGAGAGTGTCAGCAATTTTGATCGTCACAAGCGCAAAGGCAAAGCTTTCGCAACAACTAATACTTAGACATAACCTCTTCCATCCACTTCAAGTAGGACGAAACTTTAGTATAGACCCCTGGGTAGTATTTCTTGCCGCAACCTTCGCCATATGACACTATTCCGATGAGGGTTGACACCTGTTTGCTGCTCGTTTGGAAGAGTGGTCCCCCGGAATCAGTCTGGAATATAAAAAGTAAGGAAGGAACACGATCATGATATTTAGCGTACAGAGGCTGTTCGCACATTTTTTAGACGATTTTGGTAAGTGTTAATAAAAAATCGTTTGCTGAAAAGAAATAATTGCAATTGTACTATGTAAAGTCAAAATTATCGTCAGCGGCTTGAAAGCTTTGTTTTTATTCAAAATGGCGTTTTTAACAAAGCAGTGGTTCGAAGGCTACATTTATGCTCTTTCCGAAGAGAAATATTCATACTCCGTTATCCAAAAACGATGTGAAACTCATGGTTTTCTGATATCTAAAGCGTCGATAGGTAATATCGTCAACAAGAAAGGGAAAAAACGTCAAATTGGAGCCTCAAGTGGGACAAAAATTCCAAACAAGTATCCAAGGAAAAAACGGACATCTTCGACTATTGCAAAGGTACGTTGTTTAATGTTAAAAGAAAATCCCCCTAGTCAAAAGACAGTTGCAAAATCATTAAAATGCTCGGTGTCCACTGTAAACAAAATGATAAACGTTGATTTAAATCTTAAGAAAGCGAAAAAACGCAATGTGCATCGTCTTCTTCCAAATCATATCGCTGAACGCAGGACACGCTGCAGAATTCTACATGAGAAACACTTATCCAAAGAAAAATGGAAAACAATTGTCACAATAGATGAATAATGGGTGTATTTAAATGATTGCAACAAAGAAAGAGCCATTTATTACCATAAAAGGGGAGAAAAAAATTTAAGTACATGGTTCAAAGAATCGAAAGAAAGTTTTTCTAAGGGAATCATGATTGTTGCTGGTTTTCTTATAATAGCAAGTTAAAAATAAAGAGAATGAAAAAAATGTCAAGATTAACTCCAAATACTATCAGGAACATATTTTATCGCCAATTTTTCTGAATGAAATACCATCGCTTTACCCACAGTGCCATCAATCTGTGAGACTCCATCAGGACAAAGCTAGCAGTCACACATCAAAATCCACTGTAAATTTCCTAAAAGAAATGGAACAAAAAACTGGTATCAAGGCCATACCCTTTACTGATATCCCTACTAAATCTCCCGATGTATCACCTATGGATTTTTGTGCTTTCGGACTTTTAAAATCTGCATTATCCAAACGTCGTCCCAAAACCCTTACAGGACTCTGGAAAGCTGTTCAGGAGGAATGGGATAGAATACCTCTTCTGACACTTCAAAAGGCATTATTATCCTGGAAATTGCGGTGTCGAAAGATAGTTCAGAATAAGGGATGTCAAATAGAACATTTAAAACGCAAAAATTTTATGTAATTTGGTTTTGTGAATACAATATACATCGTCTAAAAAATGTGTGAACAGCCTCTGTATATGCAACAGCGGTGTAAATAATTCAATTATTTAATTGATTTTTTATCAGGTGATATTAAAATCTTTTAGTTTTGCATGCATCTATTCATGCATCTATTCAGGCCTAAAATTCGGTAGCCAAACCCGATTTCAAAGAACAAAATTTTTCCCGCTCATGTTGGGATACTGCATTTTTTCCAAGATGGTTTTATTACGTATTATTTTTGCAGTACTGAGTTTCACACAATCAAACATGGAGTTTTAGTAATCCGTTAATGACCCTGTACAACTGTTCCCGAATGCAGTATCGGTATCTAATTCGAATAGCACCAGAATCGCTTGTTTAAGTAAATTAATTAAAATTTAAGAACTTTCAGTTTCCGATATGGAAATAAATACAATTTTCACCAAGTTACACAGGAACGTTAAATGTCTTGGAATAAAAACGTGCTTGCTTGAGAGCTTAGTTTATATATTTCCAAGAGAGGAATTCCATCGAGCTTGTTATTTCAGTCCTTGTATGTACAAAAATATTTCATATTAGTTGGAATTGACATACCAGACAAGAATCTTTATTCTTCATGCCGGCACATATCATACTATCAAAGATGTCATCGAAATCTTCGTCCGAATATTTGTTATAGGACTCATTGCACATATCTCTGGGAATGATTGGAACAACCACCTCTCTCAAAGTATCGGAATTTTCTCCCTCTAACCAATAAAAATATTGCATATAAAACTGTTACATTATAAAATTCAAGTGTATATTATATATCGTAATGCATCATGATTTCATAACATTAAGCATGATGATAGATGTCAGTATACTGGATATATTACAATGATAATAAAATCATATTGTTATAATGATAATATTTATCATTATGATATGATATCGTATATTATTATACACTGAAGTGCCACTGAATTAGGGATAGCAAAGCCTATGCAAATTGTGTAGCGCTGCGCATCATGTATGCGCAAGTGAGGGCGCTGTGGTAACTGCATATATAGCGCGTACTGTGGTTGTTCTGAATTAGTTGTTGGAATTGCCAGTATGGGTAAACTGCCTGATTTAGACGCTTTCGATCGCGGACAAATCGTAGTGCGCGACGCATGGACCATTCAATTTCCGAAATCGTCAGACAGCTAGGATTTTCAAGGTCGACAGTGTCAAGAGTATACCAAGAATACATGGATGGTGGAAAAAAAAACTAGCGATCTGGCAAACTGCAAAGGACAATTAGCCTTGACAGTGCGTGGTGAGAGACGGCTCAGGCGTATTGTACGTAGACAGCGAAGCCAAACATTAGCTCAAATTACCACCCTGTTTAATGACGGTGCCAGTCGTACAGTCAGTAAAAGGACTGTGCAACGCTCGCTTCACCGTATGGGTTTCGGGAGCCGTCGACCTACGAGAGTACCATTGCTCTATACTCGCCATCGGGCTGCACGTCTTGTCTGGGCAAGAGAGCACAGAGACTGGAGTGTAGAGGACTGGAAACGAGTAGCATGGAGTGATGAGTCTCGATTCCGACTACTTAACGCCGAAGGGAGGCTGAGAATATGGCGTTAGGCTCATGAAGCCATGGATCCTGCATGCCTGGCTGGAACTGTACAAGGGCATGGTGGCTCAATCATGGTCTGGGGTGTTTTTTCGTGGCACAGTTTGGGATCTTTGGTGCGTGTACCAACCTCCCTCAATGCAATTCGATACGTAGAGTTGCTGGGTGATCACCTCCATCCGTTTATGCTGTTCTGTTATCCGCACGGTAATGGAGTTTTCCAGCAAGACAACTGTACCTCTCACAAGTCCCGGTTGGCTACTGGCTGTTTGGATGAGCATTCCTCTGACTTCTCTGTCATGAATTGGCCACCTAGAAGCCCAAACTTAAATCCTATTGAGCATCTTTGGGATGTTTTGGAACAAGGCGTGAAAGGCCATCACACAGCACCAAAGAACCTTACTGAATTATGGACAGCTTTAGCCAATATTTGGCAAGCTATTCCCGTGGAACATTTCCAGAAACTTGTTGAATCTATGCCTCGTCGTGTGGCAGCCGTTATCAAGGCCAGAGGAGGCCCAACTCGTTACTAGGTAGGTATCCCTAATTCAGTGGCACTTCAGTGTATATGATAGTATGATAATATAATAAATCAATTCGTTAGGAAAACATACTGATAGAACATGAAGAACTGAGGCAACATCTCTTAGCGTAGAATTTTTCTGTCATAATCTTTTATAAATAGTCTTTCCTTTAATGGCAGTTAATGATATGTCATAATATTAATTTCAAAAATAGTATGCCAATAATGATAAACGAATGCTCGAGGAAAATGATGAGGACAGGAGGTTCATTTATGCTCCAAAGTCTCTTTCAGTAAAATAATTTTTAGTCATAACTCTATTCTTCCATCGAATGGCATCTACAATAATCAGCCATTCAATGATAATGTAGTGCTGTATGATTAAGGGGAGAAGTGAGGCATTTTTCAGTTTAAAGCTACTGTTTTCTCTGAGAAATTTTTATGTCGTATCGGTAACCTTTTGCTGAATAGCACTCTAACTGGTACGAAAATCTATGACAACCCATGTTGGATGAAAAGGGATACCCGGGGCAATTCTTTCCTGTTGCAATTTCAATGAGACGTTATTATTATTATTATTGTCATACCTAATCTTTCATTTTGTTGCATCCACAGGGTGGTTTTTCGTTCACTGACAGTGCAGTGCCGAATGAATACGTAAAGGGAGACACCGTTTCATTTAAAACGACTTCTTTCAATCAGCAGTTTCTAGTAATATACATAGTCTTCCCTGCATAACATCCATAGATGAATGCCATTAATCGGTAATTCAGCGATGAGATAATATTTGAATGTAAAAATACTTTAAGGCCTTGATCAGATTGCTTCCAGAGTGGAGCGTAGCTTCAGAGAAAAAAATTTTAACCAATTACACAGCTTTACACTAAGGTCATGTAATACGTCAAACCAACCACAGGTCACATGACACATGACACACAGGTCACAGGACAACTATCTTGGCCCTAACAGAGTAATGCTACGATACACCCCAGAAGCAATGCGAAAAAGGCCTTATGCTGCAATTACTGTTTAAATCCGAGATTTCTAGCTTTCTCGATAACAATATCATCTCAAAAACACCGGACTACTTTTTATTTTATAAGTACCCTCAAAAGAGGATTTTTAACATGAGGAAGAAATGGAGAAAAATCTACAAAATAACAAATTATCGCCCTAAAATTGAACCCTCTCACATTTATATACTGACAAATAAGGTAAGTTGGGGTAACTGGGCCATCCCCTCCCAGATTTTACCTTTACATATCAGGGGGTAATTTCACTCTGTTATGGAAACACTGGTAAGCAGAAGTCAACAACAACAACAACAAAAAACAGCCCTTTGGTCTCCAGCTTGGTTGAAGAATGTTTTATAACTACTAATGTTTTTTTTTTGTATTTGTCATCACAAAACATCTTTTTACAAGGGTGAATTCAATAATTTTTTTATAAGTCTATTTTTATCTCTTAAGAATTGAATGCAAGAATTTTTAGCTCAGTTAATATCAAAATAGCCTTCTGTGTAGTGTTTAAACCTATCCTGCATGTTAATGGTCTTTGGTGTGGTAAGTTGCCCAATCAGATTTAGTGATATAGGGCAACTGGGCCATACCTTCAAGGGAACTGTGTCCAGGTATGGCCCAGTTACCCCACACTGATCCACTTATGCTTATATTAATTACTACTAACCTAACTTAAGTAACTGAACTAATTAAGTTATGTTAATAAGTTGCAATAAGTCAATCAAGACATAGGCCTTTATAGGTGGAATGTTGTTGGAGAAATTTATACTTTTAAAGCTTGTGAGAGTTCAAACATGTTTTCTTTTTTTTTTCTTACATCTCACCAAAGATTTGCGTCATATTTACATAGATAAAAGACGGGAATAAAAGAGGTTTGAATATTTGGCTTTACAAGAAAAAAAATTAAAAAGTAGAAGAAAAATTCCTGAAAAAAAAAACAGAAAAAAGATGACATTGTGAAGAAAAAACTTAAAGAGAAACTTGACAGTAGACAGAAAGAGAGAAACAGCAAATTGAAGATGCAATGCGAGGAAAAAAAAACAGAAGAAGAAAAGAAAGATTGGATTTAAACTACTGACTTCAGTAGATTTAGAAAACCCATTACCTTCAACTTCTGGCCTCTGCAAGTTTAAAAAGGTGAAACCTGTAGTGAATTCAGATACTGATGATGAGGGCTCAACAGGTATGAGCATTGCGGACTGTGAATCAGACAAGTTGTGCCTGGTATCACTGTTATCAAAGGACTATGTTATTGTATTGTATAATGGTACAAAATAACCTGGACAAGTTGTAGATTTAAATAGAGACCAAGGGAAAATAAAAAACCTGAAAAGTGCAGGATTAACTTACCGGCGATGGCCAGAAGAGGAGGATATTTTGTGGTATGAAGAACATATTTTAAGATTGATTAGATCCCCAATCGCCATGTACAAAGGTGGAATTTTCAGTGTTCCACAGTTAAAAGGTTGTTTATATGAGTATGAGTAAGTTTATCTATCTATATATTTAAGTTGCTAAGCCGACTTTTTGGGCAGCGCTTGAGAGACAACTACTGCTTCAATTTACTTCATTTTGGTCTTAAACGAAAGATTGCAATCTGTAGATTTGTCAAATTTGGTTTTTGTAACCACAATTTCTATTAATTAGTGATAATTTGCAATTAAAAATTGTTTTCTGTGCATGCTCAGTGGCATCTTTAAATCTGGCTTTAGAAACTCACTGTTTCTGCGCATGCTCAGTGACATGTTTTAATGATAAACACATTTTTTTCGAGGAATCTCTCTAGATCTCTCTCTGCCAATTTTAATTTTATGATAATTATGATTGTGAAATAAAGATAAAACATGATGGGAATTGTTTATTTCGCGCCGTTTAATTAGCGATAATTTACAATTAAAGAAAATTGCTTTCTACGCATGCTCAGTGACATTTTTAAATTTGGCTTTAGATACTTACTAAGCACGAGGGCGCTTAAACGAATTAATTTGTTTCTGCGTATTATTATGATTTTCAACATTTGGCAATGATGTGTTGAGTATAATTTGTGTATTAGTACATTCATTTACTATCTAGCCGTCATGTTTTGACGGGTAACAACTAGTTATAAGTTAAGTAGTTAAGTCACCCATTTGTGTTATTTTTCACTTAAGCTTACTACTGGTTAAGTTATTACAGAAAACATTTTTTTGCAAGTGACACATTAATTCGCCTATTAACTCATCAACTTACTCAGAGCCTGTTAAACTCAAATTAATATTACATTTTTCAATAGAAAAGGCCATTACAGCTGCTAACTAAGCTAGAGAGTATGTTTGTACTTTTGAAAATGTGTTTAATCAATTACATTGTGTTTTTTAATCACTTTGTGTGTTATTTTTTCCGGTGTTCGCAGCAATCTATCTTTCAACATTAGTAATTGCTTTGAAAAATTATTTTTAAATGGGGATACGATTTTTTTTTCTTTCTAAATATACAAGCAATGGACCGATTTACCCAGTCACAGATTCTGTTGTTTAATATGAGAAATAGACCTGGGTGGTCCAGTTACCCGAATTATCAGGGGAACTGGGTCCACCTGTATTTAAAATGAAATATATACAATATTTATATATAATATATATATATAATAAAAACCAATATCATAGCTTAAACATACTCCCAAAGACTTACTAAAGTACATGTAATACAAAGATTTTTAAAAATTATACATATTAGTATAATTTTTATGTGTTAAAAATATAGTACATAAAAAAGTTGAAAATCTATGGCCCAGTTACCCCAACTTACCTTATTAGCTACAAAATTTTTGGCCGGTCTGGAAAATGCATCCGTTTTGAGTGATGAATCACTCATATGAACCCCAGAGAACCGCTAACCACCACGCGATGTGGACTGCAAGAAAATGTTGTTGTTGACAAATGGCTGACGATATGCAATGAAGTGAACGACTTCCTTTGCCTTTAAGTAAACTGCACGAATCTTAAAGGTGATTTTGCCATGAAATATTTTTAATGGTATTAGAGAATCTAACTGGGAAGAGGTGATATTGTCCTGTCAAAAGCTGAAATATCGCTCCAACTGCTTGCCCAAGATCATTAGTATCATTCATATCTGAGAATCGAGGAGAGAAGGCCAGGGCTTGTTGTCTTATGATATCGAAATCATGCATGATTTTCACATGCATCAGAAGGCTTGATGGTTTGAAGGGTCATTGGGAATAATTTCATAGTTTGCATCATTCCCTTAGACCAATTAAGTTCAAACAAATGCGGGACTATGTACACGAAATAATAATTTCTTTAGGAGAGACAAAAATGGCGTGATTTACTTTCGGAAGTACGCCCCCAACCTATGACCGTAGCATTCCCCGTTGAATCTGTGTCTGTCTCAGGCAGGCAAATGCCATTCACATAACCTTTGGATCCGGAGATGTCTATGGGCTTGGCGGTTTTCAACAGCGCGATGTCATTTTTCTTGGAAATGATATCATAACCTTCGTGCAACACGAGTTTAGAAATCTGTGGGAGAGAGTAAGGAGAAGTTGATTTCACACGAGTATACAATTCCAAAACTGATTAAAAGTCACAGAGACATTCTTAAGACATTCGGTCGTAGGATATTGTCCATAAATAACTATAAACGAAGCTTAGTTCTGATACCAAAAGCAATGTCTTCCTCATAAGTAAAGTTACGAATAGATTAAACAGAAAGTCAAGACAAGCGAAATAATGCCTTAATAGTCATGCCATTCCACAACAGCGAAACTATGAAGTTTGGAATTTCCAGGGCAAGCAGCGGAATAGGGTAGGAACCATAGTACATAACGAAAAAACTAGAGACATAGAAAGGGACGTAAAATAGCAAGACAACGATATCATATCTATCGTTTATATTAATGCAGCTTGGAAGGCTATTATGTACTATTTAATCTTTACTTGTTATCTATAGAGTGGCATTCTATATTTCTTGTTTCTATTTCAACAAGGCAGCGTAATACAGCAAATCATACAATTTTTAATATTCCCCAATGGCCACTGGTTTCCACTACAAGTGACCATTTTAGCACATCCAAATTGTTTCCTGTTCACAAATGAACAAATCTATGCTTTGAGCTAATCCGAGTTTAAATAATCCGAATTTAAATAATCCGAGTCTGTTAGGAACTACTCTCACTAATTCGGTACATATCACGTGGTATATACTGCGTACATTGTACGAAACTTGTTTTATGCTGCCTATGTTCCTTCAGGGATACCGAACTTTTACAAACTTGATACTATTTTACGTCGCCTTTATTGCACTGAATGATAGGCAAGCAAACTTATAGTTTTAGTATTATATAGATACTAGCTGAAAACCCGCACTTCGCTACGGAGTACATTCAAAGTAAAAACATCGGTCAATGTATGCAATTAATGCCAATATATATATAATAAATACGACGATCAATGTATATAATTGATGTAAAAAAAATATATATATATATTTATAAAAAAATCGTAAGGGATATTTTTATAGACAAAATAATGTAGAAGAAGATATTCAAATTAAATCTAATATAAAGAATACTAAAGAATATAGTACAGTTAATATAGTACAGTTTCTAGAACATTTCTTTTACTGTATTTTAATATTTTTTTGGATAATGTCCAATCGTCTGCCGCATTAGCAAGAAAATTTTTTTTTGTCTATTTAGTTTTTATGCACGTGACGATAAATTTATTTAAAGTACCAGAAAAAGAAGTCACGTGATCGGCATTTAATAAATTAAATTCTAAAAAGGAATCTTTAAAAATTCACCAAAAATCAGGAAATGGAGGTAAAGATTCGAAAAAGATTTCATTTTAAAGGAATTTTTATGATATTTCTTGTGATATAAATTTTATAACCCTCAAATTATTATTTTAAATGCAAACTTAAAAAAAGTAAAAAAAGAGCTTAAAAATTTAATTTAAAAAAATCTAAGAAGTTTTTTTCAAAAATCTCTCTTAGTGCACCCCTACACTATTAGAAGATTCGCCATGCAAAATGTCAGCCCTTTAGGTCCAGCGGTTTGGTCTGTGCGTTGTATGTCAGTCAGTCAGTGAATGAATGAATGAGTCAGTTACGGAACTGTCTTATATATATAGATTAACCTGATTTACCGTGATGAGCTCGAAATTATACGATCGAAAAGTATTTCCAGTAAGTGAAAAATATTAAACACATTTGCCTTGTTTTAAATACAGGGGAAAACAACCAATTTTTGTTCAAGAAATATTTGATCGCATCAGATAGGGTGTGTGATCATAGAGCCTTCTTCAAATTTTCGCTTACCTTAATACGCTGAACAGTTGAAGCATCTTCTCCGGAGACATTGTGTAATCCAGCTAATGCTAAATAATTCTTGGGGTCACTAAGGCTGGAAGATGAAAATAGTTCCTAAAAGCATTCTATTTTACTTTTCTAGAAATATAATTTTCACTATAAAAAATATTTCCTGTTATGAGAAAATTTTGTTCCATGATTCTTTTCAAACACCCTTTATTTATTTATTTATTTTTGTTTATATTTATTTCTGCTATTGCGATAAGCTTTTTGTATAGCAATATCACTTTTTCTTATACGGAACGTCCAACAAACTACTTTAAAATTCCTTTTTAGATGAAGATAATTTTGATTCCTGACTTGAATAGGATGATTAAAATACCTAGTTTGTTTGAAATACGAAGCCACCTTTTTTAATATTGAAAGACATATAAATCTATGTCCAGGTACATATATTTATCAATATACAATATATATACGTACATAGGTGTTCATAATATCGAGGTTGCCTAAAAGAATAGTCTATTAGGAAAACAAAGTTCTCCTAACTAGCTTTACGAACGCCTACTTTAACAAGTCAGTTCAGTTAAGGATTGAAACTCCAAGTTAAATCGAAAGATTAGGGGTTGTTTTATAAAGAAAGCATGGATAATAATCATATGTACTAAAATAGACATATCAACCAAAATCAAGGAATCCCCCTAGAATCAGCGACTGCCGGAAGTATGGAGACAAATATCGATGTAAAATTTTTTATCATTGGCTTTTGCAGGAATTTAGAGAAACTTGTGGAACATGAAATATGTATATTAAATAAAAATGGATATTCTGTGATAAACCCACATAAAAGTTTCAGCAGGTATCTAAGAATACACCCGTTATTGTATCATTTAACTGTATCAAGTATCAGAATACGATACCATGTTTTGCCAACTCCACTGGTCTTATTCTTATCCATATAGATTTCGTTTGTTCTCTGCCATAATACGTGGGGGAAAAACTCTCGTTGTGTCCTGTGTCATGCAGTGGATAGCTTCCATTCTTTTACTTCCTTATCGAGCATAATATCTTCGACGTTTCGACGAGACACCAACTCAAAATCACTGGTCGCGTCTCATCAGATTTTCTCTCATACACTACAGAACACAACTGTCCAATCATGATACATATACAATTTGGCATTCGGCTAAGGGATGCAAATATGGACGCATCCGTAGGATCCAAAGGCAGAGAGTTGCTAACAATGGTCTTTACCAAGTTAATAGGTTTTAGTAATTTAACAAAGCTTTCACTCGTCTATTTATGTTTTTTCCACAGTTTGAAGGGAGAAATATTGCTCATGATTCTGTAAGTCCTGGTCTGGTATCTACCAGACATATTTTATTAACATTATTACTTGCATGAATGTTGTTGAAAACACAGCTTCTGAATATCCACAATAAAAAAGAAAATAATGGCAACTAGTTTCGAACTAATTATCAAAATTCTTCATGAAGCCGTTGAATTTGTGAATAGTCCACTTGGTGTAACGGAAATTGGTTGTATTTTTCATATGTAGAGGGCATTAGCCGTCCAATGTCCTATGTGAATTCAAAATTGCCTTTGTCTTTAATATTCTTCAGTGTAAAAACGTTTCTTGTTATTGAACCACCGAGCTGAGTATGGACGTCCGTTTAATGGAGGATCATATAATAAAGGAATATTAACTAGAAAATGAGTAGGCAGATTTTATTTGACTCTGGTCAATCATTTTGTTAAACTTGGGAAGGTTTTGAGAACTGTCTGCGAAGACAATCACACCTAATGCTACTAAGGCTTGTGAAGGGATAATATTAGTTTGTTCAAATATTTATATGTTTCGTAACTAGACACCAATTTTAGTAATTATACTGGATATTGAGAAGCTGTGTATTCCTCTTAAGAAACTTCTTTTAATTTGTTTCTACACACTTCAGGGGTTGCTTTATTTTTAAAAAATTGTCGCGATTTGTCGAACTCCGTATCTACTGCGGTGATTAACATACAAACAAACTGAGATAAATACAAATCCAGTGTACCTACAGCTTCCTTAGCAGGGCAACACCGATAAGTAAGGAGCAGGGAAAATAATTCCAAATGCGTAATTTCTTTAAATTTTGACTGGTGACTGACAAAGAACAGTTCTCCAGCACTAAATTTAGAGGGCTACTCTGCACACTAAATTCCAACGAGGTCATTTATCTGGTATGTTGTCAAATAAAGTACTAGAGAATTAGTATGATACTGATAAAGATAATATTGACAATAAAAATGATGATGATGATGATGATAAATTTGTTTTGGGGTTTCAGTGCAACTTACTATTGGATGCAATGTGCAGCTGTGACAATCCAGTTCTCATTGATCACGACTGCCCCACAGACACGTTTGAATCCTGTTCCATCATCTCGTTGTAACGAAATCTGTTAAAGTATAGTAAAATATAAATATCAACCTCTTCTGGACGGAAAATTTATATCGCGTACTCGTAAATGGTCTTTTAAAACTTATATTCTTAGAGAAAATAAACATTTTGTGTAAGCATAAAGAACTATAAGTTCATGCAAATTTTGTCTTCTGCTTTAATAATGTCTCCATCCCAAAACAAACAAAGACACAAACAAAAGAAAGACGCATTTGATATTATACAAAACATGCAACTTTAAGAACATATTTTTCATTTATATTGCATATTTTGTGTGATATAAAAAATATGATTATTAACTCAATTTTTAATTGTTTTTATTATAGAACTTATAAAAAGTTTCTCTTCCTCCGTATTTCATTTCACAGTGAATATACAGCTCAAACAGCAATTAAATTTTTTAGTTAAATTTTCTCCTGATACAGTAGACAGTTCATAAAAAGTTTCGATTCCACACTAACTATACAACTTAAAGAACGTTAAGATTATTCAGCAAAATTTTGTACCCAATTTATTGCACAGCTAAAAAAAAAATTGCTCCTTTTGCTTCGTAGTAAATATACAACTTAAAGAAAGGTATGATTATTAAGTGAATTTTACACCATCTTGAATACAGAATATATAAAACATTTAATTCTGCATTTGATCTCATAATACATAAACAACTTTAAGTAGAAGGCAGTTACTATTGAGCAAGCAGGGTACTTGATGTGTTACACGATTGATACTTCATTAATAGCTTGAACACCGCATTGGTGTTCAAGCTATTAATGAAAAAAATAAATATACATATATATTTATAATAAATACGACGATCAATGTATACAATTGATGTAAAAAAACAAAAAAATATATTTATAAAAAATCGTAAGAGATATTTTTTATAGACAAAATAATGTAAAAGAAAATATTCAAATTAAATGTAATAGGACATGCTAAAGAATATAGTACAGTTACAGAATATAGCATAGTACAGTTTGAGGAACATAATATCTTTTACTGTATTTTAATATTTTTTTGGATAATGTCCGATCGTCTGCCGCATTAGCAAGAAAAAAAAAATTTTTTTTTGCCTATTTAGTTCTTATGCACCTGACGATAAATTTATTTAAAATACCAGAAAAAGAATTCACGTGATCAGCATTTAATAAATTAAATTCTAAAAATTAATCTTTAAAAATTCACCAAAAATCAGAAAATGGAGGTAAAGATTCGAAAAAGATCTCATTTTAAAGTAATTTTTATGATCTTTCTTGCGATATAAATTTTATAACTCTCAAATTATTATTTTAAATTCAAACTTAAAAAAGGTTACAAAAACAGCTTAAAAATTTAATTTAAAAAAATCTAAGAAGAATTTTTCAAAAATCTTTCTTAGTGCACCCCTACACTATAAGAAGAATCGCCATGCAAAATATCAACCCTTTAGGTCCAGTGGTTTGGTCTATGCGTTGTATGTCAGTGAGTCAGACAGTCAGTCAGTGAGTCAGTCAGTTACGGAACTGTTTTATATATATAGATTAAATAAGGGGGTAATTAAATAACGTGTTTTCAGAAATGTTTAATTAAATTTGAAATGTTTAATTTTCTACTGTGTAAACCGTATTTTGATTTATGTTTTCTAGTATGCTAATCATATATCTGGGTATGATTTTACTGCAAATTAATGAAGGCAATCATTTATATTATTTAGAGATTGCATTATTTTAAAAGTTATTCAGTAATCTGGGTTGAGTAAAATTGCATTATTTTGGTTTCGATTTATGTTTTCCAGTATTCTGTTCATTAATCTTGCTTTTATATGATTTTTCTGTTAATGAAAGAAGGTAATCATTCATATCTTAAGCGATAATATTATTTTAAAAGTTACATGGTGTTGATTAAAATTAAATTATTCTGATTTCGATTTATACTTTCATACATTTTGATTTAGTATGATTTTACTGTTAATGAATGAAATTAACCATTTATATCTTTAGCGATAATATTATCTTAAAAGTTATTCGGTGTTGATTATAATTGAATTATTCTGATTTCGATTTATGTTTTCAAGTATTATGTTCATACATCTTGATTTAATATGATTTTACTGCTAATTAATGAAGGCAAACATTAGTATTATTTAGCTATAATCTTATTTTTAAATAATTCAAAGTTTTCTTTTGCATGAGAATTTTGAAATGTATGTATCATTAATTTTGATTTTGGTTTCATTTTAAAATGTTTTGATTTAATAATGATTGCTTTATCAAGTCCCCGTACACACTGGTTCGTCCGAATTTTTATTTGAATTGAGAAGTATTGTAGGTTATGACATTTTATAATAGTGTTTAGAGGGTTTCATGTTTAATATAAAGGAAAAAATGGCATTCTTGGCTAGGGCACGTAAGGTAGATTTAGTAAATTTGGCAATTGAATTGGGGGCAGATGTCACGTCAGATCTTAAAGTGGCTCAGTTAGCGAAAATTATAACGGCCAATGAAAATTTCGAAGAAGTGTTTGTTAAAGAATTACTTAATTCCATAATGATTCAGAGAACAGAAGAGGAGATGCGTGAAGAAAAGAAAAGGAAAGTGGAACTTGAAAGGGAAGAAGTTAGAAGAAAAGAGATGCTTGAAGAGGAAGAAAAGAAAATGAAAATGGAACTTGAAAGCAAACAACGTATAAAAAGGGACGAGGTGGAATTAAAGTTGCAAAAATTGAAACATCAGAGAGAACCCTATAGAGATGGTGCTCCTGATTCCTCTGGTGGCATTTTTCACGTGAAACCAAAAATTGATTCACATTCCCTTGTTCAAAAATTTGATCCCGCTAATAACGATGTTAGCGTGTACCTAGTTCTTTTTGAGCGGCAAGCTGAGATGGCTGAAATACCTAAAGAATTTTGGGCATCAATCCTGATAGGATTATTACCTTATGACATAACGCAGATAATAGCCTCGAGAATATGAAACGATAGCTCAAGATTACGAGCAAGTGAAAAGTTTATTGTTGAAGAGATACAAGTTAACTCCTGAAAAGTTTCTCCATCTGTTTACAAAAAACTCGAAATGCCCGTAAACCGCATGGAAAGATTATGCTTACGAGCTAAGGAACTACTTCCATGGTTGGATAGCTGCTTGGATATAAACTACCTTCGATCAACTGTCGGAATTGATAGCTACAGATGAATTAAACGTCGGTCTCGCCGGATGTGCGAGAGCACTTCATCGATAACTGGATCCAGAGGAGCACTGTTGAACCAAATTGGTAACCAAACTCTATGACTACAAAGCAGTGCGAGTAAAGAGGATCCGAACAGTCTTACAATGAAGAAATGTAGTCAATCTCAGATTCCTTCTGGACCAAGTAAAAAGGTTACTCCATATAAAAAACCTTTCTTTGGTAACAGAGCTGAAAAGGGGAAAATTTGAAAATCAATCATTTTTAACATGCTATGGCTGTGGTAAGCCAGGATATATAAAAGCGAAATATCCGACATGTTTCCCAGGTGCTAAAAGAGAAGATTTTACAGCTAACTCCATCTCTATGTATACTTGTCATTCTAATTCCTCTCCAATAGCATTATTGGATATAACTGTTTGTGGAATTAAAGGAAGAGTGTGTGCAGACACAAGCGCTAGTCGTTCTGTTGCTGGAGAATTGATGTTCAACTTGCTCCGAGAAAGAGGAGTTGAATTCCAGAAGATACAGTGACGATGTCACTGGCGGATGGAGGCCGAGATCCACCGTAAACGCTTACACCGCCCCGGTGTCAATTGAAATCGAAAGAAGAATTGTGCTGATCGATCTTACTGCATTACCAGATGCTAAAGGTAATCATACTCTCCTAGGTAATTACTTTTTGGAGAAATCCGGGATTGTACTCGATGTCAGAAACAAACGATGGAACTTTGCTGATAACCCTCGTCACAAAGTATATTTAAAGGAAGACCTTGATGTAAGTAAACTACAATGTGTAGAATATGTTACTGTTAACAGCTGTAGCCTCCATGAAGGTGAAGGGGAAAATTTGTCCGAAGAGCAACAGAAGTTGCTAAACTCCTTGCTTAATGAGTTTGGAGAAATCTTTCAGCCAAGGGGAGGCGCTACCTCTTATATTAAGCATTATATCAATACGGGAAACCACCCACCAGTGTCAACTCCACCTTATAGACAGTCTCCTGCGAGAAAGGAAATTTTGAAGAAGGAGTTGGATGACTTGCTTGAAAAGAATGTTATCGAAGAGTGTGAATCCCCATATGCAGCTCAGCTGTACTGGTTCTTAAACCTAACGGAAATGTGTGTCTTTGTGTGGATAACCGTGAGTTAAATGCTATTACAATAGCAGATAAATATACATTGCCCCAGGATGGATGACCCTCATCCATGACGCAAAACATATTGGATTATGTCTACGATCGATCTTCGATCTGGCTATCACCAAGTGAATGTTCATTCAGAAGATAAGGATAAAACAGCTTTTGTCACATCTTTTGGAACTTTCCGTTTCAACAGAATGCCTTTCGATTTGAAGAATGCATTAGCCACTTTCCAGAGACTTATGGATCGTTTAAAAAGTGGGCTACCAGGTGTGACGATTTTGGTTTATTTAGACGACATCATCATTATGTTTTCCACATTTGAGAATCCTCTGAATGATTTACAGTTAGTTTTTCAGAGACTTTCCCAATTCAAGCTGCATGCCAACCGGGAAAAATGTAACTTTGCTTGCTCCAGAGTTAAATATTTAGGACACTGGATCATCAGCAAAGGGATCGAGGTTGATCCTGGAAAGGTTGATGCCATTATGAAGATGCCAGTTCCTAAAAACGTGAAACAGACTAAGTCATTTTCCAACTGTTCATAGGTACCGAAGATTTATCGAGAACTTTTCCGATATCTCGCGCCCATTCTATAATTTTTCGCAACTCTTCGTCCTTGAGCTTCTCTGCACGCAAGTCACTAGGTTGACATCTTGGGAAATCTGCGATCATAGAGCAAATGTTGCAGGTTTCTTTTCCATGATGGTCACAAATTGGACGGGATAGCATATCTGCCAGATAAGATATCAGATCTCCAAAGAAGAAGCAATTTAGAAATGGGGTGAGCCAGAACAGCAGCTTTCTCACAACTGAAGGAGAATCTGGTTTCCTCTCCGATTTGAAGCAAGCTGATCTAATTCCGGCTTTTGTAACGTACAATGCAAGTAACTTTGGACTTGGTGCTGTATTGTTTCAATGAGATGGTCTGATGAACACCCTATTGAATATATTAGTCGACTTCTCCTACCTGCAGAGAGAAATTACTCTACCACTGAAAGCGAAGCTCTTGCTGTGATCTGGGTTTTAAATAAATTTCGCGGATATATAGAAGAAGCTGAAGTTACCATAGCTTCTGATCATCAACCGTTAAAGTTGAGTCTTAAATCACCATCTGGTAGATTAGCCAGATGAGCTCTGCAACTACAATCCTACAATGTGAAGATGAATTACGTTACAGGAAATGTAATGTTATAGCAGATATGCTATCCCGTCCAATTTGTGACCATTATGGAAAAGAAACCTGCAACCTTTGCTCTATGATCGCAGATTTCCCAAGATGTCAACCTAGTGACTTGCTTGCAGAGAAGCTCAAGGACGAAGAGTTGCAAAAAATTATAGAAGCATTTGAGAATCCTTCAAATGATGTAGATCTCATTAAATGGACAGAGATGGGGTATATCATGAATAGAGGAATTCTGTACAGAAATTCTCATGATGCTGATTCAGACGAGGCTCAGCTTCTGATTCCAACCCAGGAAAGAGAAAAAGTTCTCACGGAATTTCATGATGCGTCTACTCATTATGGAATAGATGGAACGTTTGATCGTGTCTCAAAACGTTACTATTGCACAGGTATGAGACGGTACATAGCTGACTATGTAAAGAATTGCATCGAATGCAGTGGATACAGAGCATCTACTCAAAAGCCAGCCGGTTTACTTCAAACTCCTGTGCTTAATCAGAGATTTGAATGTTTGGCAATAGACTATTTGGACCCTTTGCCCGAAGGCAAGGATGGTAAAAGGTGGATTTTCATAGTAGAGTACTGCTGTACGAAATGGGTAGAACTGTTTGCCCTATCTCATGCTACTGCGAGAAAGTGTGCCGTGACACTGTTAGAGGAAGTTATCCTCCGTTATGGTTTGCCGAGAAGAATAATTAGAGACAACGGATCGCAATTCGTGAGCAGCGTCATGCAACAGCTATGTTTCCTTTTAGATATAAGCAAAGCATTATTCCGGTTTATCATCCGCAAGCCAACCCGTTGGAACGTAAAAATCGGGATCTCAAGCTCCGCTTGGCAATGCTTGTAGGCCAAGACCATAAATCATGGGTTGACCAACTGCCTGTGATTCGTTTTGCCATGAATACAACCAAATGCGAAACTACGGGATATACTGCTTCTTATCTACAATTTGGAAGAGAATTAAGAACAGTATATGATATCAAACATGATATCAGAACTATCAGTCTACAACGATAATTTCGTCCCAGAGATAACACCTTATCTCAAAGGTTCGCGACCACACTGCTAAGATCAAGGAAAAGGCAAAAATCGGCCTGAGGCAAAAATCGGCCACATCATATGAGATTGATCATCCTGACGAACTTGATACACCCCTTGGTTTTTACCACTCTTCTGCCCTGAGACATGCCAAAAATGAAATTTAGTTCCTGTAACCCTTTGCGTAAATGGGGTAGACCAAAAGTTAGTTCTGATTCATCCACGGGACGTAAAGTCGGAACCAGAGTGGGAGTCTGTAACAAATGTAATTTTCGACCCCGCCGACATTAAACCTTCTCCCCCGAGTACTGAAATAGGCTCACCGGAAGACGAAGCAAGTGAGCGGGTGAACGTTCTTCTCAGTAGAGGTGCTAAAATTAATTGTATGAGTTCGTAAGATATGTGATCGTCCGTTGTATATATGTTTTTATATCAAGATGTCCTGTAATAAAGTCCATGTTCAGGTAGCCGGATTCTTATTATTGGCTCAAATTTGGACATCTGCTATACCATTGATTTCTCTGTTAACTAACTAACACACTCACACGCACGCACACGCACACGCACACTGAAAAGCCAAAAACTGGACCCCACGAGCATGCAGAAGTGTCGGAACACGACGTGGCATGGACTCGACTAATGTCTGGCGGTATCCTGGAGGCAATTCACACCATGAATCCGGCAGTGCAGTCCACAAATCCGTAAGAGCACGAGGGGGTGGATATCTCATCTGAACAGCACGTTACAAGGCATCCCAGATATGCTCATACTATTAACGTCTGGGGATTTAGGTGGACAATAGGAAGGTCTAAAGTCAGTGTGATCCTGGAGCCACTCGGTAGCAATTCTCGACGTAGGGGTTGTCAGATTTTTCTTCTGGAATTGTCCAAGTCCATCGGAATGCACAATGGACATGAATGAATGTAGGTGATAGGACAGTATGCTTATGTACCCATCACCTGTCAGAGTCATCTCTATATGTATCAAGGTTTCCATATCACAACAACTGCACCATCACAGAGGTTCCACCAGATTGAACAGTCCCTGGTTGACATGTACGTTCCATGGATTAATGAGGTTGTTTGCATACCCATTTAGGTCCATCCACCCGATACAATTGGAAACGAGACTAGTCAGACCAGGAAAACGTGTTTCCAGTAATAAGCAGTCCAATGGAGGTGTTGGCGGGCCAAGGCAAAGCGTAAAGCTTTGTGCAGTGCAGTCAACAACGGTACAGGAATGGACCTGTATACATATAATACTTGTATATATATATATATATATATATATATATACTCGTACACGCACACACACACATACATTATATTTATCCTTAACAAATTATTCCTATCAACGGGCTTGAGGAGACAACATCTCTGTTGGCTTTAATTTGATTTTTAGTTTGACTGTAATCAATCGAAAGTTCTTCTACAGAGCAAAATTACATAGGTTGGTTGGTCACTTACCATCCAAGGATGCTGCCCGTGGAGAACGCTCTGTCCCCCAACTATTAAAAGTTGGGGTTTCTGCGATAAGCTGCTTGTTCCACACCCTACGACAGTGATGGCTTGACGGGAGTTGACAACCGGTAGACCTGGAAGAGAGTGAAGAAAGAAATTCTTACAAATGACATTAATTGTTGCGTCACTATGGATTTTAATGATGCGTCACCATGGACTTTAGAAAAACTATGATGTATAGCACTCTTGTAACCGAGATTTAAATGATTGCTTGGCAACGAGCAAGAAAAGAATTCTGTTATATATGTGTAATGTTAGTTCTTTAAGGATTCTGTCTTGTGTTGTGTTCTTGTATGTCGAAATAAAAGATAAAAAGAACGGCTTGACATGTTTTCCTTCTGACAGTAGGCTATGCATACGTTTTTAGGAGCTTAAAGGAACGGATATAGCTCGGCAAAGTGGCAGTCGAGAAGCACTATACAGGTAAAATACCTTGTTTCTAGTTGCTACACCACATTAATAAACTTAGGGGCAATCGAACGGGAATCAAAATGGTTGGGAGCTAGGAGTATGATTATGGGCGCGCTCAAACGCGATAACGCAAACACTTGATTATGGTAGTTGGGACATGAATTACTTTCGGTATATAGCATTTCTGCAATCGACGTCACCAGCCGATACTGGTCAGACGATAAGAAACGTCTGTTCGTAAATCAGATTGTGCACACGGAGCAATAACTTTTTTTTTCCCGTTTCCTTGAGAAACATTCCGTGATTGTAACTGCTGATGTATACTTGAGCATGAATGTTTTTGTAGGTTTTCTTCTAAGTTGAGGTAGGTATTCGTGATTATTTTTTTAATCCAAAATCTTGAAATTTTGCACCAGATCTCTCTGAAGCTGTTGAAAAAAAATTGACTTAAAAATGATTTTTTTTAAAAAATTGACTTTTAACGAGTAAATTCCTCTTACCGGATAGCTAAAGACGTTTTATGCAATTTGCTCATTTTATATGATTTATATGGAATTTTTATATGATTTCCTTGTGCAAAGGTTTTTAACCTGTACATGAAAGTCATGCACATGTTAGTGGTAAAAGTTAGTACGTGTGTGTTTGTGATATATGCATTACTGGTGATACAGAATAGGATTTTTCTGTATGAAACATTGAATTGTAAGGAAAAATTTTGTTTCCAGTGTATATAAAGAAGGAGGTCGAAATCATCATCCTCAAAAAAAAAAAAAAAATTTCGACATAATAATCTCATCTTTAAACTGATGTTCGAAGACTAAAATCATAAACATTTTGTAAATAACAACATTAAAAATAGTTTTAGTTGAACAATTACTACAAAGCTCAAAATGAGGCAGTTTCAGGTCACAGCAACTATGGAGCACATGGGTGTGGTTTGAATGTGCAATTTTATACCTGTATACTTTATCGTAAGCACTCCTAATACTGTACATCTATCAGAATGAGAACCTCTTTGTGATAAAGAAGAAAGGAACACGAGTATCGATCTGAGAGCTTTCGATAGTAAGGCGAAAAGTAAGCGTGGTGTTATTTCAGGACAACATATTTAAAAAAAAAATTAAAATTTAATGAGATATTTGAATCAAACAGTTGAAGATAAAAACAACGTAATAGTGTATTAATGTCGTTAGAAAACTTATGAATAAAATACAATACATTTTTTAGCCTTAAAAATATCAAAAACACGATGCAAAAAAATAAAGAATTTATTGCTTACTTTTTCAATAATTAATTTCTTTATGAAATAGTTATGTTTGTCAACTCTCTTAATTATTAACTCTTCTGGCGTAATCGAAATACTCCTCTATCTTATCCATATTTATAATTTTAATGTATTAAGGTAATTACTAATAGTAACTTACTTACCTAGAGCGTAGCTGCACAGCCAGAGGCAATTAAGAAAGGAAGAAATTTTCCTACGGAAGAAAGTGTGAAATGGTTATTAAAAATCAACTTTAAGTAAACTACTTATGTAAATAAAATTCAAAATTAATTCTATGATACAAGAACTTACTTGTCCATGTTGAGTGGATTCAGAAGAACATCAAATTGTCAAAAGTTTGCGTATTCTAATAGTAAAGAATTAGCATTTTAATTAATAGCAACGAAACCGTTGAACTTTTCATACTTTCTTTCAAAAAAGACTATATAAACTATTAATTACCATGTTTTTATTAACTCGCTTTCTGTTTGTGTTTTTGTCCGGTACAAATCTTGCAATCGATTTTTAACTAACTTCCCGACTAGCTAGACATTTGAAACTTTTAGAAGAGCTCAGAACACGATGAAAATGCATATTTTAATACTTTAGCCATCTTTAAGCAGAATTGAATTCATTTTCAGTAAATTTTGTTTTGTAGAATGGTGCAGACATCTATCGACCGGGACTGAATGAAAAGTTAAACGCAAGTTAACTTCCAATTCTCGAGCTAAATGATTGATTACGCATTTGATACCTCTTTATTACGCACTAGCGGCCCGTCCCGACTTTGTCCGGGTTGAACAAAATATTATACCAATAAATTTCCAGTTGATAGCCAATAAATTGTAAATCTTTTTTTACCTTAAAAATAACCTTAATAATAACTTAAATTAATATACGTTAGTTAATAATTAAGTTAATTTTTTAAAAGAAAAAGGCGTGCCGGAGAACGGCTAGGTTCGAACCGCTAACAACAGAGCAGAAGCCCACCGCGATAGTACCACGCTAAGGATCGTTGAAGACTTCGGCACAAAAAGCTTTGAGGACAGTAGCGGTAGCAATGGAGATTGTTAGGATTAAGCCCCTAACTTTATTTCTACTGATCAGATATACATAATTATAGCCTATGTCCATCTGAATAATGTACCTTTCAAACAGTGAAATAATTTTTCAAATAGGTGCAGTGGTTCTGGAGATTACCCTCCACGTACAAAATCGCTCTCTCTTTATATATAAGTATAGATTTGAGCATTTCTTTCAAGTTGATGGGATAATTCATCAAAAATTTAAAAACGTATTTATTAATACATAGAATTGTCAAGTTATATGATTCAACAGAAAATTTAAAAACATGGTATATAAAAAGTTCTTTTTATCTTGTAATTATTTTATTTTCATTTTATCTATTTCCCCGCTCCTCTCACAATCCTAATGAGAAATCGCGAACAGAAATAAAGCGAGAACATATAACACTAATAAGTAACTGACTTTACTACTCTCGTTTGGCATCATGTTCTAATTAAAAATGAACTCATGTTTCTTAGTAGTTAAAAATCAAAGGGAAAAAAACCCGGACAATACAGTGCGCAAAGACATTTGCTTGGTGTAATAAGCAGATTTTGCAGATTAATACAAGCATATTTTGCAGAAAAAAGCACAAAGAAGTTACGTCCTTCTCATACAGGACATAGCCACGAAGGGAATATGCACTCTAAAGGGAACCTACTTTCATTCCATATTAAACGGAAGCAAGCCCTTTGGGACTTTAAGGGGACAGTGGACTTTCAAAATTGTGAAATTTGTCCAAAAATTCGAATTTTTTATTTCATTGAATTGTGAATCTACGGTTGAGTAGGAAGTGTTGCAAAAAGAATTTTTAATTTCTGTGATTACTTTCCAAGTTATAGGCATTTGTATTTAATTTAGATATTAAGTGGTTACTAATAGCAGTAACTTTAAATGTGTTTTTCTCAAAATAAAAATTTTCATGTCATACGAATATTCAAACTGCTCCGGGCGCATTTCTAATTATCGTATTACTTTAAAATTTAAGTTTATGTACTTAACTGTATATCAAATAATCTTATTGAAAAAATTTATGCTTCGTAGCTCAGAATTCTAAATTTTGTACTCGAAAAGATGATTTTAGGTATTTGCGTCATAAAAAGGGTGTTTCACTGTTATTATTTTGTCTCTTTAATTTTTAATGAATGCTTAAATAAGCAGTAAGTTTCATTGTTAGTTCTATAAGGTATCCTGTAAATAAAAATTACCGTATTATATGCAAAAGAAATGCGCGTGGAACATTTTTAATGAGGCCAATGTTTGGTATAATTAATAATTCATAATTCATAAATTATTAATATTTCATCTTTAAATTTTAACCACTTTTACATATCTATGGTACTAATCACATATTCAAATTTCAAGCAAATCCATTCAAAACAAAAAAAATTAGGTTTGAAGGTCCACTGTCCCCTTTAATCACTTTCTCATCAGTGGTCGATAAAGCATATCAAAAATCAATTATTTATCATTATTATTCATTCAAATAGGCATTCTTGTGACCGTTAATTTCGTAAACCACTCTACGGAATCCCTTATAATCATTAGCTCCTCAAAGTGTTAATAAGCAAAAACAAATATAATTAGTCAATTAGTCTTTTGAAAAGAGTTATTTTCTTTTGAAGAAATATATATAAATCTAAGTAGAGTTCGTTAAAGTTAATTCTCTTAAACCTTTGACCAGATCTCTAAGGGAACGGAACGTCCAAGTGGGTGTTAAGCCGAAGATAAATATATGCTTTTAGTCCTAACAAGGCGTATGTCAAGCACGGTAACGATAAAAAAATTAGTGAATAAAAGATTTGAACGCAATAACCACGAAATACGTCAAACAAATCACACCCATGTCCACAATCGGGGAGGAAACGGAGGAACGCTACGCTTCGGAAGCAATGTAAACAAGGCTAAATTGTACTAAACTACAAAGCTCGGTTTATTCCCAATGGTCTGCTTCCATTTGGCGACTTTTTTTTCCGCCATTTTCTTCGAGCCAGTGCCAGTACATTCGGAAAAGTTAGAGAAACATCCCACAGATATACATCGCAGATGGAGTTATAACACATACCATGGATGCGTCTACCACCGGCTACGCTAGTAATCTGCTGGCGATGCAATCAGTGAAACTGCTCACAATATGCATAAATTATGCGGGAAAACACTATTAAATTTGGGGCTCAAATAACCCCTAACTTCCTTCTAACTAATCAAGAAAGTGCCAATACAAATGAAAAAAAAATGAACACTATAACTAAAAGGCACAAAACAGTAGGCGATATAAAAGTCGCTTCTGATTAAAAACAAGCCGCATGAGTAGAAATAATAAAATTAAAACGTTTAAGAAATTTAAAATGAAACTGTCTTCGAAAACCTGTCGGCAGAAGGCCATCCTTATTTATACTGGACTATAACATCATTTGTTTATCATCTTGAGAACACGTTAGTCCTTTGCACATTGTAACAAAGAAAGACAACTCTTTCTTCCATGCTGGGACCATGGAACATTAAATGATATAACAATACCAGATCGTTTTACTATTATGAGAATTGAAGATTTTCAACACATTTAATCAAACACCAAAATATTCTCTAAAATTTACCTTTTTTAGGTTTAATTTTCACATTCCTGTCTCGGAAGAAATAAGCCAAAATAAGCAATTATTACTCCGTTTCAATTATATGATTAAAAGTGAGGAGCTTCAGGCTTCAAATGATTCAGAAACATTTCATAAGGTTTGTCAATAAAGTTTTCCACGGTTTAGACTCGATGGCCTCTTCAATAATCAAAAAGTGGATTTCTAGTTTGAATTTGAAAAATAAATATAAAAATAGGTTTTATACATTGATAATGCTGCATGTCATAAAATGATGAGTGAAGGACACTCACATGTAAAATTAATTTTCTTACCTCCACACTCTGCACAACAACTGCACTCGAAACTTTAGATCAAGGAATTATCCAAACATTCTTTTATACTAAGGGCTTGCGATAAGTTTTTGATTTTCTTTCCACTGTACTCTGTATCACAACCACATTCTAAACTTTGGAAAACGGAATTATCCAACCATTCAAGCTTTTATACCGACGACGTATAATACGTTTTCTGGTTATAATGCGGAGTGCGTAACAGATATTACAAAATCTATTACTATTATCATTTTCAAATTTAATGTGGCAGGAACGAAAGCAGACAACTACTGGCAACGTTTCAGTCATTGTATTTCCTAACATAAAAGGCTTTATCTCAATTGTTGGAATCGATGAAGACAATTTTTAAAAAAACTCAGCATGATGTTGAAATCCTAGCAAATGCGTCAGAACTTATTGTTAATCTTGATAAGGATAACGATATTATACGACATGAAGAGTTGCAGAAGGATGGGGAAATTAATTGCAAGACGATTTCGGTAAATACGACTGATTATGTACTACTTAAATAGCTTTAAAAATTTATAAATATGTATTATCTGATCGGTTTAACAAATAATCTTAGAAGAATTTTCGATATTGTATAATTTTTAGTCATATTTTTAGTCATATTATTTTTTCGTCATATCAATTTTTAGTCATATCATTTTTTTTGTTATATATCTACAGGCTGATTTTTTTAAAAAACTGACACTACTCAGAGGCCATTTGTAGCGCGAATCTATCAGCCGGAATTCTACCAAAATTGATAGTTGAATTAAGGCCGACATGGGCAAGACTTTCCGTGAAACAAAATCAGTTCCAAAACTCGCCGATAGGGGATGATATGGCGCTGTTGTTGTCGGCGCACCCGAGAATTTGCATAAAAGCAAGTAAAGCATCAAATGCAAATTCACAACTACGTAGTCGACAGCAAAGCCAGTATTTTGCGTTATAAAGATCGGTGCGGAATCTGTTGTGCCTTCGCTTTACAGAAATAAGAAAGGGTCATCAGTCGCTTTTTTCCACTTGCATGGCCATCTCGCTCCCCGGACCTAACACATACGACATACTTCTGTGGGGTTATTTAAAGTCTAAGGTGTATCTTGATGGCGTCTCGAACTTGGCGCCCCTAAAGGACAACATATCCCGGACTGTGATGAACATTCCTGGTGACATGCTACGCTTGGCCGTTGAGAACGTAGTTTTCAGGATACAACGTGTCGTTCACCAGGACTGCTCATTTGCCTGCTTACAACTTTTTCGGTATTCATGCCTTATCTTTATAGCCCGAAATACTGGTGCTGCTGTTGACTACATAGTCGTCGATTTGTATTTTGATGTTGCACTTGCCTTTTATTCAAATTCTAGGGTGCGCCGACAACAACAGCGCCATATCTTCCCCTATCGGCGACTTCTGGAACTAATTTTGTTTTTTCACGGAAACTCTTTCCTATGTCGTTCTTAGCCCCTCTATCAATTTTGGTGGTATTCCGGCTGATATATCGCGCTAGGTATGGCTCTGAGTAGTGTCAGTTTAAAAAAAAATCAGCCTGTACATATATGACGAAAAAGTGCTTTCTCCTAACTTTAACCCAGTGCGTATTCCAAATTCTCTTTGTTGACAAAGCTTAAACTCCTCTTCTAAAACCAGATTTAGAAATAACTTTATTAATAAATTTTTCTAACCCTTAATGCACGTGCCGACTCAATACCTCACACTATGAATACCCAACCCTGCAATCAATGCTAAAAATTCAATAAAATTCCCATAAAGTGTAGTGAAACCGTGTGCGCTCCATTAACTTCGTAGATGATAAAAAAATCCAGTTTTCAAATAATTGCTCACTAACAAGCGTCGGAACTTTCTCGCCCCATTCTGGACATTTCACAGCAAATTGTGATATCTTGAAAATACCGCGGGTACAGACCACATCATAAATTCTATCGAATAAAATCGTGCTTACCCTAGGGGTCAAACAGGCAAATTCTCATTTTATATATGTTTGAAGAGAAGTCATTTCTGCTCTTGTAACTTAGCAGCCATGGTGTTAAGACACGGCTTTTTGCGGTCTAAATTTCGGCCTTTGTATACGCGGGACTTCTGTTTCCGCTCTTCGGCTAATAGGCCAAAACTGCTAGTTTACCCTCCAATGTGTATTATCATGTTAGTGTGTCTTCTGCTAAAGTCCATTACCATGCAGATGATGGATGAATAAAATATTTGGACTGCGTCTGTTCTCTTTCTGCATTTCACTGTATCCACGACTGAGTCTCCCACATTTTGCATGGTATTACTTACACACACACACACACACACACATATATAATATATATATATATATATATATATATATATATTACATATATATATACACACACACACACACACACACACAATATATAGTATATATATATATATATATATAGATATATATATATATCATATATATATATATATATATATATATAAATATTTTAAAAGCGTTAACCTCCAATGTGTACGACCAGTTGGTGTGTCTTCTGCTAAAGTTAGTTACCATGCCCGATGATGGTGAATAAAAATATTTGGACTGCGTCTGTTCTCTTTCTACATTTCACTGTATCCACGACTGAGTCTCCTACATTTTGTGTGGTATTGCACACACACACAAACCACGCACACTTAACGACGATAACCGGGAAAGCAGTCGAACGGGCATTGCGCTTGGTTGTCGGGCTTTGGACACATAAACACCCAAACCAATTAACTCAATTAAACTGAAAAATACTTTCAATACTTTGTAAACATTGTGGTTATCGAACAGTTCAACATATTATACGAAATGTAAAGGAGTAGAAGCTATGCACATATTTACAAGCAGAGAGAATAGATAATGGCATCCATCTCAATCCCTGATCCAATCTTAAAGTCCGTAGAAACGGCGCCTGATAGCATATATCAAAGCATAGCACTAGCATATCGGGAGGTAGCATATATCAAATTTAATTTCTGTTTGCCACGTGGCCCCACGTTGTGCCATATCACCAATTATGCTCAGGCGACATCCAGGTGCATATAGAAAGAACGTGGAAATTAGTTATATAATCTGAGAGAGATTTATTTTTTTTTCTTTGTTTAACGCTAATATGAGCAAAATTGTTACATTAAAAATTCTCCTATACGATTTTTATAATTACTCATTATGGTTTTTAATATTCGAAAGCACATTTGCTCTAGGTGTACCGAAACCAGTTACCGGAAGTGCAACGAAACGTAGCTATAAAAGGGACCCAAATACCCGTGGAAACTGCGTCACCGAGCAAATGGCCAGCAAATCTTCTCTCCTGAACTTTCTCTCTCTCCCCCCTCCTCTCTCTCTCTCTCTCTCTCTCTCTCTCTCTCTCTCTCTCTCTCTCTATATAATATATATATATATTATAATATATATATATATATATATATATATATATATATATATATATATAATATATACATATATATATATATATATAGATATAATATATATATATACTATATATATATATATATACATATAATATATATATATATATATATATATATATATATATATATATATATATATATATATTATATATATATACGGATGTTACTGTGAGACCAGATCAAACCGATCCCTATACGATCTTTTAAAAAAGAACTAAACAAATCCGGAAAATCTTCAAAAGAGTATAAATTCGGAACATGTTGTTACTGGAAAATAAATCACATTCATCGCCGCATGAAGGACAAATGAAAATTTTTAGAACGGAAAGTAGATAAAAATTTTAGAGGTGTTAAAATTTCTAAGGAAGTTAGCGGAAGGGTTCTGGGTAACAGCAGGGCCCGATTTAGAAAATTCTTGACTATAGGCACAACTCGGGATGGTGGGCCCTTAACACTGATGTGGGCGTAAAATTTCCAAAATTGACACACAAAAAAAAATAATCATGAATCATCGTGAAAGTACCATTTTACCAGGAATTGGCTATTTGAAGCGTACAAGCCCAATGTTCAGAAATATTTTAAGAAATATGGAGAAAAACATATTGGATCACAAGAAAAATTTCGCTAAATAAAGAATACATTTCGGTATTTGGAGGTTATTTTACGAAGAAGTTCGCAAAATATAGAAATTCTCAAAATAGAGGTCCGACTGTATATATATATGCATATATATATATATATATATATATATATATATATATATATATATATATATTTATTTATTTCTTTATATATTTATATAACCCCCTTAATGGCCGTTCTTACAAAGGGGGTATGGACTTTCCCGTTCTAAAGAGGGAATCAGAAAAATGGACATCGTAAGCCAAAAGTAAAAAAGAGCTCTAATGGCACTTGCAGGAATTTTTTTACCACTTACAAAAATACTAAACAGATAGAGCTGCTACGATCTAGGTCCAAGTACAAGCAGTCCAAGGTAGAACATGTTCTTCCATTGTAGTAAGCTATAAGTAAAATCTACTTATCATTTTTGCCAACCAAATTTAATATTCATCATTTTCTAAGAATTTTCGAAACTGGAGGCTATTTTAAAAACCTATTTAACCTTAGACATAGGGAGCGTTAGCGATATACGCCCTTTACCACTTTGAGGGCCTGGTCACATAGGAGTCCGTTGCGTAGCGTTAAGGGAAAGATGACGTTGAGACGAAAATAAACCAATCATAGGCGTTAAAAATTTCATTGCTAATCGTTTGGAGGCCTATGATTGGTTTATTTTCGTCTCAACGTCATCTTTTCCTTAACGCAACGCAACGGACTCCTATGTGAACAGGCCCTTAGGTGGCTTAAAATCTACGCAGGCAATTCGTTAGCTATAATGCATTTGTCCTAATTTGTTGAAGAAAATGTGCCGAACATTAGATTATGTAGCCGTTATTGATAAATTTTCTGTATGAAAAGCAAGAAAAATACGATTATAAATCACAATAATTGTGCAATTTTACATAGCATACATGCACATTATTACAGATAAATTATTTCATGTTAATTTTTTCAAAGTTTAAAACAAAAAAATATTCTTAAATATTCACATAACTAATCTGTAAAATCCCTTAAATTCTTGTTGTACTTAGGATAATATCTAATAAAATTTATTAACGGGACGAGTATAAAAAATTGAGGCAATATTTTTTTAAAGGGATAATGAATGATGTTAAATACATGTGTTGTCTGATGTTAAATACATGTGAGAAAGAAAAATAATGTTGGACGCCTTCAAAATTTGGTAGTGCTTAGGAAATCTATGGGATGCTTAATATGCCATAGATTTGATTTCCATGTTAGTATAAAGTTAAATAAATAATTTCAAGATAAAAAGAACATTTTATATACCACGTTTTTAAATTTTCTGTTGAATCATATAAACTTGACAATTCTATGTATTAATAAATACTTTTTAAAAAATTTTTGATGAATATCCCATCAACTTGAAAGAAAATGAAGTTAATTGAAAGTTAACTTGCGTTTAACTTTTCGTTCTCGTACGAGCCGATAGATGGCTGCACCAGTCTACAAAACAAAATTAACTGAAAATAACTGAAAATTAATTTAATTCTGCTTAAAGATGGCTAAAGGTATTAAAATAATGCATTGTCATCGTGTTCAGAGCTATTCTAAAAGTTTCAAATGTCTAGCTAGTCGGGAAGTTAGTTAAAAATCGACTGTAAGATTTGAACTGGACAAACACACAAACACACAAACAAGCAAGAAAGCCAGTTTCCTGCCTGCTTCCACAAACTTAGTGCATCGTTCTCGTATGTATATGATATCCCACTAAAAGGTGAACTTCAGGTACTGATCACAGTGTCTAGACTTTTGTATAATCTGCATTATATCTTTCTCTTTACTGTCTTGAAATAAAACATTCAAGGCTTAACAGGTTAACTGCCGCGCAAGAACCTACAACCTAAAGATTGCTGATAATTTTTTTTTCAGTTTACTTAAAAACTCACAGAAAAACTGTATCTGATCACAGGATTAGCTCCGCATTGTTAGTGCCCATCCGTCCTGATGTACATCTGTACTTTAAGACTATTTATCTTGAAATGGAATTTTTTTCCTCATCTATAATAGAAAATATCTAAAATACCCAATAAAGTGTCTCTGAAACATTTTGTACGTCGTTATAAAGTAAAATAAGGTGTTTCTGCCTGCTTCCACAAACTTAGTGCATTGCTGCCATATGTGTATGATATCACACTCAAATGTGAATCACAGGTACTGATCACAGTGTATAACAAAATAGCTTAAATAATCTGCATTATATCTTTCGATTTACTGTCTTTAAATAAACCATTCAAGGCTTAACAGGTTAACTGCTGTGCAAGAACCTATAACGTAAAGGTTGCTGATATATAAATATATATATTTTTTCAGTTTACGTTTATAAAACTTACTAGCTGAAAACCCGCGCTTCGCTACGGAGTACATTCAAATTAAACACAACGGTAAATGTATGCAATTAATGCCAGAAAAAATAAATATATATATTTATAATAAATGAGACGATCAATATATACAATTGATGTAAAAAAATATTTATATATATATATTTATAAAAAAATCATAAGGAATACTTATTTTTTTTGGATAATATCCAATCGTCTGCTGCATTAGAAAGAGAAAAAAATATTTTTTTGTCTATTTAGTTGTTACGCACGTGACGATAAATTTATTGAAAGTACCAGAAAAAGAAATCACGTGATCGGCATTTAATAAATTAAATTCTAAAAATTAATCTTTAAAAATTCACCAAAAATCAGGAAATGGAGGTAAAAATTCAAAAAAAATTTCATTTTGAAGGAATTTTTATGATCTTTCTCGTGATATAAATTTTATAACCCTCAATGTATTATTTTAAATGCAAACGTAAAAAAAGTTTAAAAAAACAGCTTAAAAATTTAATTTAAAAAAATCTAAAAAGAATTTTTGAAAAATCTTTCTTATTGCACCCCTACACTATTAGAAGAATCGCCATGCAAAATTTCAGCCCTTTAGGTCCAGCGGTTTGGTCTGTGCGTTGTATGTCAGTCAGTCAGTGAATGAATGAGTCAGTTACGGAACTGTTTTATATATATAGATAGAAAAACTGTATCTGGTCACATGATTAGCTCCGCAACATTAGAGTCACTCATGTGCAGATGTGCTGTCTATGAAATTGAATTTTATCTGATTTCATCTGGAGAAGCAGTGCCTATGCGTACTGATGTACATCTGTACTTAAAAACTATTTATCTTGAAATGAAATTTTTTTTATGTCTTCTCATCGTTAATAGAAAATATCTAATATACCTAATAAAGTGTCTCTGAAACATTTTGTACGTCGTTCTATTTTCATTGAACTGTCTCCCGGATTTTGATTATGAGTAAAAATGCGGAAAATATTTTGCCGAAGGTAAAAATTAATCTCTAAAAATTAATTTTTTCGTCCTTTAAAAGTGGCAAAAAAAAAATGTAAAAATAAACTTCTTATAAATCCTGAAGACACATTAATGTGAAATCTTTCTTTTTCCTCAAAATGGAAAAAATTGGCAAAAAAAAAAAGAGTTTATTGGTATCGCAGACGATAAAAAGCCATGCATACTTTTAATTTTAAATATTAAATTTTCGTTGCAAGACTTCCTGTTGTTCAAGTATTTTTTTCAATAATGATCCTCGTACAACGATACATTTGATGAAAAATATTGATACAGAATGTGTGCAAATAAAAAAAAGTAAAATTTCCTTTTCTCTTTAAAAAAGCCGCAATGGAGGGGCTTGAATTGTGAACCTCTTATTTTAAAGAATTCTACAAGTCAAAATTCTAACACCTTTATAGAATTCCCTCATTTTGAAAGAATAATATATCACGTGATAAAATCTCTTTCTCTTCCATCGATAATCTAATAAATAATCCAACAGATATAGATAAAAAAATTATACTACAATAGACAAAAAACAAACAGAAATCAAGCACTCTGGGCATCCACGCACCAACGGCAAGATTCTGTATAAGTGCCGGAACTGGACCATAAAACGACAGAGGTAATCGACAGGTCTCGTTATCAGGGAGCCTAACCATGTCAATTACCTCAAGGAGAACTTTCTGAATAGGATGCAGGTAAGCCCAAAAGACATCCCAAGGCCCCGAGTCCCCCAAAGAAGCAATTAGATCCCCCAAAGAAGCAATCGATAATCTAATAAACTCGTATCCAATGATAATAACATATAATTGCATAAAAAAATTTAAATTAACATAATGTGAAAAAATAAAAATTATACACCTATAAAACCCCTTTTGTGTACCCTACAATTCTGAAATTAATCGCCAGACATAGTTATATCTCTGATTTAATTCCAGTTAACTCGGGTATGCTTATTTTACCATTCTCAAATATTAAAAAAATGCTAATGAACTAAACGTGTATTTTCCCTTTTTACGCTGTTTAAATGCATAATTCTGAGGTTATATATGAAGAACTAAATAGAGTACAAAGTATAATTAAAAATAAATACGTACAATGTTTAAGGCACTCTTTATCCAAGGTAACGTCTGGAATTATGTAAAACGGAAAAAAAAAGAACTGAATTTCATAGCAAATATTGCATTATAGGAATACAGATTTTGGGCTTGTCAAATTCATAAAAACAAGTTCATAATTTAAGTCACTCCATTACCACTTTTTTAACAGGGAAAGAAAAATTTACTTTTTTTGTTTGCACACATTTTGCATTAATTTTTATTTCAGCAAACGTGTCTTTGCACAAAGATCATGGTCTTTTTATCGTCTGAGGAACCAATAGCTCTTTTTTTGGACAATTTTATTTTCATTTTTGTGAAAAAGAAAGATTTCAAATTAATATGTCTTCAGGATTTATAAGGACTTTATTTCTAAATTTCTTTTCCCCTTTAAAGGACAAAAATCTAATTTTTAGATAATAATTTTTGCCACCAGAAAAATCTTTTCCACGTTTTTACTCACAATCAAAACTCTGAGAGACAATTTAATGAAAAAAGAACGAAGGGCAAAATGTTTCAGTGACACATTTCTAGATATTTTAAGTATGTTCTATTCCAGCTAGAGTAATAAATATTATGAATGTAGCATCTTATCGTGTAGCACTAATGAATGAAACAAACCGAAGGATTGATCGCACGAGAAAGTAAACTAATGAAGAGATAAAGCGATGAAGCTGTTGCAAGTCAACGTCATGCTATCGAAAACCCGTAGAAGAAAATGTATTATGATGTTAAACAAACACGAGAGTTGTTTCTCAGAGAAAATGTAATACAGGTTGAATATTACTTAAATGAAATTATCGAGTGCGTGGAATATGCTATGATGCGGTTGTCGGGAATAACATTTATTTATAGAAAAGTTCCTTTTCATATGATATAGCAGAAATCGAAAGAAACAAAATAAATGTAATTGTGATCTTCAAGAGAAAATAAAGGATTTAGGAAGACGTGGTCAGACGTACGCGCAGAGGGGCGTGGATTTTCGAGATCTACAAATATGAGAAATATACTGATGGGGATCTCCAACCTTTTGTATCCTTTATTATCCTGTTAAATTCTCGGGAAAGGGAGAGTGCATTCCTGTCATAATGAGAGAAAATGGTCTCGTGAATTATTTTCCTGAATTTCGAAAGTATGACGTCGCTTTCATAGGTACGAGAGGGATGGGCATCCCTGTGCTTCGCTCAAGCTTGTATGAAGTTTCTGGAGACATTTGTGTAAAAATACAGTAAAAGAACTTTAAATTCCGCATATTTATCAGTTACTAGCTGAAAACCCGTGCTTCGCTACGGAGTACATTCAAATTAAATACAACGGTCAATGTATGCAAGTAATGCCAAATGTATATATATATATATATATTTATAATAAATGCGACGATCAATGTATACAATTGATGTAAAATATATATATTTATAAAAAAATCGTAAGGGATATTTATTTTTTTTTGGATAATGTCCAATCATCTGCTGCATTAGAAAGAAAAAAAATATTTTTTTCTCTATTTAGTTGTTATGTACGTGACGATAAATTTATTTAAAGTACCAGAAAAAGAAATCACGTGATTGGCATTTAATAAATTAAATTCTAAAGATTATTCTTTAAAAAATCACCAAAAATCAGAAAATGGAGGTAAAAGTTCGAAAAAGATTTCATTTTAATGGAATTTTTGTGATCTTTCTCGTGATATAAATTTTATAACCCTCAAATTAATTATTATTTTAAATGCAAACTTAAAAAAAGTTACAAAAATAGCTTAAAAATTTAATTTAAAAAAATCTAAGAAGAATTTTTCAAAAATCTTTCTTAGGTGCACCTCTACACCATAAGAAGAATCGCCATGCAAAATTTCAGCCCTTTAGGTCCAGCGGTTTGGTCTGTGCGTTGTATGTCAGTGAGTCAGTCAGTCAGTCAGTTACGGAACTGTTTTATATATACAGATAACACCAATCCTTTCCGGAAGATCGTGTATTTAAATATATCCATAAAATTGATAGCAAATATCAAACATACACTTAAATCTAGATCACATAAAATTTTATTTTTATTAACAAATGTGCATCAAGATCAGAAAGACGGCTTCCTTAGAATGTCAGCAATTTTGATTGTTGCAAGGGCAAAGGCATAGCTTTCGCAACAACTAATCCTTAGACATAACCTTTTCCATCCACTTCAAGTAGGACGAAACTTTAGTATAGACCCCTGGGTAGTATTTATCGCCGCAACCAACGCCATATGATACTATTCCAATGAGGGTTGACACCCCATTGCTGCTCGTTTGGAAAAGTGGTCCCCCGGAATCAGTCTGAAATATCAAAAGTACGGAAGGAACACAATTAGGATATTTAGCGTATATGCAACAGCGGTATAAATATTTCAATTATTTATTTGATTTTTTAGGCGATATTAAAATCTTTTAGTTTTGCATGCAGACTGTTCAGGCATACCTTTATGCCTATAATTCCATAGTAAATCCGATTTCAAAGAAATTTTTTTTTCCTGCTCCTTTTGGGATAATGCATTCTTTCCAAGATGGTTTTATTTTGTATAATTTTTGCAGTACTGAGTTACACACAATCAAACATGGAGTTTTAGTAATATGTAGATAACCCTGTGCAACTGTACCCTAATGAAATTTAAGCATCTGATTCGAATACGATCTGAAATGATTGTTTGAATAAATTTATTAAGTTTTAAGAACTTTCAGTTTCCACTACGGAAAAAAACTCGTATATTCTTCAACTGAAACAGTAAAGTTAAATGTTTTGGAACAAGAATGTGTTCGCTGGAGAGAGTAGTCAATTTACTTTCTCAAGAAAGAAATTATTTTGAACTTGTTATTTTGTTCCTTGTACCTGAAAAAAAAGTTTCATCTCACTTGAAATTGACTTACCTTACAAGAATCTTCATCGTCGGCACCGGCGCATATGTTAGTGTCAAGAATATGACTGTAGGACCCTTTGCACGACTCTCTGTCTACGATTGGAACAACCACCTCTTTCAAGGTATCGGATTTTGCTCCCCCTAACCAATAAAAATATTGCATATCAAACTGTTACATTATTTAACTCAAAAATATATTATATATCTTAATGCAACATGATTTCATAACATTAAGTTTGATAATTTTTTTTTTCAATGCGGAGGCACTTGTCGCGAAGACATTAAGTTTGATGATGATGTCAATATACTGTATCTATTACCATGACAATAATATCATATTGCTATAATGACAATATTTATCACTATGATATGATATCGTATATTATTATATATGATAGTACGATAATATAATAATTCAATTCGTTAGGAAAACATACTGCTAGAACATGAAGAATTGAGGCAACATATCTTAGCTTAGAATTTCTCTGTCATAATCTTTTATTAATAGTCTTTCCTTTAATGGCAGTTAATGATATGTCATAATATTAATTTCAAAAATAGTATGCCAATAATGATAAACGAATGCTCGAGGAAAATGATGAGGACAGGAGGTTCATTTATGCTCCAAAGTCTCTTTCAGTAAAATAATTTTTAGTCATAACTCTATTCTTCCATCGAATGGCATCTACAATAATCAGCCATTCAATGATAATGTAGTGCTGTATGATTAAGGGGAGAAGTGAGGCATTTTTCAGTTTAAAGCTACTGTTTTCTCTGAGAAATTTTTATGTCGTATCGGTAACCTTTTGCTGAATAGCACTCTAACTGGTACGAAAATCTATGACAACCCATGTTGGATGAAAAGGGATACCCGGGGCAATTCTTTCCTGTTGCAATTTCAATGAGACGTTATTATTATTATTATTGTCATACCTAATCTTTCATTTTGTTGCATCCACAGGGTGGTTTTTCGTTCACTGACAGTGCAGTGCCGAATGAATACGTAAAAGGGAGACACCGTTTCATTTAAAACGACTTCTTTCAATCAGCAGTTTCTAGTAATATACATAGTCTTCCCTGCATAACATCCATAGATGAATGCCATTAATCGGTAATTCAGCGATGAGATAATATTTGAATGTAAAAATACTTTAAGGCCTTGATCAGATTGCTTCCAGAGTGGAGCGTAGCTTCAGAGAAAAAAATTTTAACCAATTACACAGCTTTACACTAAGGTCATGTAATACGTCAAACCAACCACAGGTGAACATGACACATGACACACAGGTCACACGACAACTATCACGGCCCTAACAGAGTAATGCTACGATACACTCCAGATGCAATGGGGAAAAAAACCTTATGCTACCATTACTGTTTAAATACGAGATTTCCTGTCTTCTCGATAACAATATCATCCCCAAAACACCGGTCTTCTTTTTATTTCAAAAGTATGCTCAAAAAAGGATTTTTAACATGAGGAAGAAATGGAGAAAAATATACAAGATAAGAAATTACTGCGCTAAAATTGAACTCTCTCACATTTATATGATGACAAATATTAGCTACAAAATTTTTGGCCTATCTGAAAACTGCACCTGTTTTGAGTGATGAAACTATCATATGTACCCAAGATAACCGCTAACCACTACGCGATGTGGACTGCAAAAAAATGTTGTTGTTGACAAATGGCTGACGATATGCGATCAAGTGAACGACGTCCTTTTGCCTTTAAGGAAGCTGCACAAATCTTAAAGGTGATTTTGTCATAAAGTATTTTTAATGGTATTGCACAATCTCACTGTGAAGATTGTCCTGTCCAAAGCTGAAATATCGCCCCAGTTGCTAGACCAAGATCGTTAGACATCAATATCTGAGAATCGAGGAGAGCAGGTCAGGGCTTGTTGTCTTATGATATCTAAATCGTATCATATGTATCGAAATCGTTTCATATGTATCAGAAGGCTTGATGGTTTGTAGGGTCATCAGAAATTATTTCATAGTTTGCATCATTTCCTTAGACCTATTAAGTTCAAGCAAATACGCGACTATATACACGAAATAAAATTTCTTTATGAGAGACAAAAATGGTGTAATTTACATTCAGAAGTACGCCCCCAGCCTATGACCGTAGCTTTTCCTATTGGATCTGCGTCATTCTCAGGCAGGCAGATGCCATTTACATAACCTTTGGATCCGGAGATGTCTATAGGCGTGGCGGTTTTCAACAGCGCGATGTCGTTTTTCAAGCCTTGTTTTCTTTCAAAATTTTCGTGCACCACGAGTTTTGAAATCTGTGGGAGAGAGTAAGGAGAAGTTGATTTCACACGAAAATACAGTTCCAAAACTGATTTAAAAAAAGTCCCAGAGACATTCTTAAGACATTCGGTCGTGGGATATTGTCCATAAATAACTATAAACGAAGCTTAATTCTGATATCAAAAGCAAAGTCTTCCTCATAAGTAACAAATAGCTTGAAAAGAACGTCAGGGTAGGCGAAATAACGCCTTAATAGTCATGCCATTCCACAACAGCGAAACTATGAAGTTTGGAATTTCCAGGGCAAGCAGCGGAATAGGGTAGGAACCATAGTACATAACGAAAAAACTAGAGACATAGAAAGGGACGTAAAATAGAAAGACAACGATATCATGTCTATCGTTTATATTAATGCAGCTTGGAAGGCTATTATGTACTAATTTAATCTTTCCTTGTTATCTTTAGAGTGACATTCTATATTTCTTCTTGTTTCTATGTCAACAAGGCAGCGTAATACAGCAAATCATACGATTTTTAATATTCCCCAATGGCCACTGGTTTCCACTACAAGTGAGCATTTTAGCACATCCAAATTGTCTCCTGTTCACAAATGAACAAATCTATGCTTTGAGCTATAAAATGGTTCATACGTAAAATAATCCGAGTCTGTTAGGAACTACTCTCACTAATTCGGTACATATCACGTGGTATATACTGCGTACATTGAACGAAACTTGTTTTATTCTGCCTATGTTCCTTCAGGGATACCGTACTTTTATAAACTTGATACTATTTTGCGTCGCCTTTAATGCATTGAATGATAGACAAGCAAACTTATAGTTTTAGTATTATATTGATTTTAACCTGATTTACCGTGATGAACTCGAAATTATACGATCTAAAAGTATTTCCAGTAAGTGAAAAATATTAAACACATTTGCATTGTTTTAAATACAGGGAAAAACAACCAATTTTCGTTCAAGAAATATTTGATCGCATCAGATAGGGTGTGTGATTATACAGACTTCTTTAAATTTTCGCTTACCGCAATACGTTGAACAGTTGATGCATCTTCTTTGGACATATTGTGTAATCCAGCTAATGCTAAATACTTCTTGGGTTCACTACGGCTGGAAGATGAAAAAAGTTGCTAAAATCATTCTATTTAACTTTTATGGAAATATAATTTTGCCTATAAAAATGTTTTCTGTGATCAGAAAATTTTATTCCATGATTCTTTTCAAACTCCCTTGATCCTTTTTCTTGTTTTTTTTGTTTATCTTTATTTCTGCTATTGCGATAATCTTTTTGTGTAACTGTCTCAGATTTTCTTATGAGGAACGTCCAACAAGCTACGTTGATATTCCTTTTCAGTTGAAGATTTATTTGATTCCTGACTTGAATAGGAAGATTAAAATACCTAGTTTGTTTGAAATATGAAGCCACCTTTGTAAATATTGAGAGACATGTTAATCTATGTCCAGGTACGTATATTTATCAATCTACAATATATATACGTACATAGGTGTTCATAATATCGAGGTTGCTTAGAAGAAGAGTCTATTAGGAAAATAAAGTTCTCCTAACTAGCTTTACGAACTTTGACATTAACAACTCAATTCAGTTAAGGATTCAAACTCCAAGTTAAATCGAAAGGTTAGGGGTTGTTTTATAAACAAAGCATGGATAATAATCATATGTACTAAAATAGACATATCAACCAAAATCAAGGAATCTGCCTAGAATAAACGACTGCTGAAAGTATAGAGACAAATATCGATCAAAAAGTGTTTATCACTGACTTCTTGGAGAATTTAGAGAAACTTGTGGAACATGAAATATGTACATTAAAAATGCTTATTCTGTGATAAACCTTCATAAAATTTTCAGCAGGTATCTAAGAATACACCCGTTATTGTATCATTTAACTGTATCACGTATCAGAATACGATACCATGTTTTGCCAACTTCCCTGTTCTTAGTCTTATCCGTATATACAAGGTGCACCCATAAAGTAACCGAACAATTTTTTTATAAATAAGAAAAATATTACTGACCTTCACATAAATTTATCTCCTTTAAAATAATAGCCAAAGGAGTCTATATAATTTTTCCAACGTTCCTTCAAGTCATCGAAACACTATTTACAGGCGTTGGAACTAACCGTTAGCAAAATACGCGTAACATTTGATTTACACATCCGAGACGTTTTCAAATCTATGCCCTTTCGTGGCCATCTTAAGCTTCGGAAAAAGGAAAAAAATCAGCTGGCGATATGTCCGGAGAATAGGGTGGGTGATTTATCACTATAATTGAATGTTTAGCAAGATATTGTTGTACAGAAATTTCTGCATCGTGCCTAGCATTATCGGGTAAAAGAAACCATTGCCCAGAATCAAACAGTTCCTTCCTAACACACCTTATCATGTTTCTTAATCGAAAAAGCCCCTCCTCGTTAAAATACTGATTAATTGTTTGATTTTAAGGAACAAATTCGTGGTGAATAAGTCCTTTGTAATCAAAACAGGAAAAATCTATGAAAGGACAGACTTGAAAACGTCTCGGATATTAAATCAAATGTTACGCGTATTTTGCGAAAGGTTAGTTCCGACGCCTATAAACAGTGTTTCGATGACTTGAAGAAACGTTGGAAAAATTGTATAAACTTCTTTGGCTATTAGTTTGAATGAGATAAATTTATATGAATGTGAGTAATATTTTTCTTATTTATAAAAAAATGTCCGGTTACTTTATGGGCGCACCTTGTATTTCATGAGTTCTCTGTATTGTTTTCTCTTGTTTCGTGTGTTCTCAGCCATAATACTAGGGAGAAAAACTCTCGTTGTGTCCTTTGTTATGCAGTGGATAATTTCCAGTCTTTTACTACCTTATCGAGCATAATGTCTTCGACGTTTCGACGAGACACCAACTGAAAATCACTGGTCGCTTCTCATCAGATTTTCACTCATACACTATAGTACACAACTGCCCAATCATGATACTAATCCGGTTTGGGATCGGCTACGGGATGCAGGTATGGACGCATCCGTAGGATCCAAAGACAGAGGGTTGCTAACAAAGGTTACCTCGTTTATAGGTCATAGTATTCTAAAAAAATCTTTCGCTCGTCTATTTAGATTTTTTCCACAGTCTGAAGATTGCTCATGATTCCATAACCCCTGACCTAATAAGCTTAGCGTGCTTGTTTTGTTTTGAGAGGGTGGGGGCACGAATTGAATTCAGTTACGGCCCTCCTCAGCGCACTGACTGCCGAGAGGTCCTTAAAATAAGAAATATTATGATTTTTTAAAAATTGAATAACAATAGAATTGATTTTTGAGTAGTATTCAAAAGGTAGAAAAATAAATATAATATAAATGAGAAAAATAAATATAATTTAAATAAAATGACAAAAAACATCGCATCGAATTTTTGTTATGGATCATATCATTGTTAAACACTATGTTAAATCTAGAGACATAAATGGAATCTTCAGTTTCACAGTTTGAAAAAGCGGGGAAAACCAACTTTCTTAAAAGTTTTCTACAATTTTCCGATTTTGACATAACTTCTATTAACGTTTTAATTTATTTCAAGTGAAGTTAGGGGAGGGGTGCACGTGTCCCCCCCTCCCCGACGCTATGCCTATGCCTGGCCTGGTATCCAGCAGAAATGTTTTTATAACATCATTATTTGCATGAATGTTGTAGAAAACACAGCTTCTGATTATCCACAATAAAAAAGAAAATAATGGAAACTAGTTTCGAACTATTTATCAGAATTCTTCATGAGGCCGTTGAATTTGTGAATAGTCCACTTGGGAAAGTTTTGAGAACTGTCTGCGAAGACAATCACAACTAATGCTACGAAGACTTGTGAAGAGATAATATAAGTTTGTTTGTATATTTATACGTTTCGTAACTAGACACCACGTTTAGTAATTATCGTGGATATTGATAAGCTGTGTATTCCTCTTAAGAGAATTCTTTTAATTTGTTTCTACACACTTCAGGGGTTTCTTTATTTTTAAAAAAATTGTCGCGATTTGTCGAACACCGTATCTACCGCGTTGATTAACATACAAACAAATTGAGATAAATACAAATCCAGTGTACCTGCAGCTTCCTTAGCAGGGCAACGCCGATAAGTAAGGAGCAGGGAAAATAATTCCAAATGCGTAATTTCTTTAAATTTTGACTGGTGATTGACAAAGAACAGTCCTCCAACACTAAATTTAGAGGGCTACTCTGTACACTAAATTCCAACGAAGCCATTTATCTGGTATATTGTCAAATAAACTGCTAGATCAGAGGTGGGGAACGCGCGGCTTTCGTGATCTTCTTGTGCGGCCTTAATAAACGCTAGCACTTGTATTAATTAATATTTAATTTTATAGATTACTACAATTTGCAAATCAATGGAATTAAATAAAGAACTGCATGAATGTATGTACGCCAGGCTTCGCGTTACGAAGCTTGATCCAAATATTCAATTACTTCCAAGCAAGAAACAAATGCAAATATCCTACTAGCTTAAAATTTCCATCGGATTTTAGAATTATTTTAGGAATCGTTGCTATGTCAGTTATTTATAATTTAATACTATTATTTTTCCATTGTACTTCTTATAATGTTAAAATTATTTAAAAATACTTCTACTTTATTATTTTTATTTGAAGTGGAATTCAAATATGTAGTTGTTTATTAAAATTTAAAAAATCTGGATATATATACGTGTTTACATAAATAAAAATACCAACAATGAAATATAAAAAATTACAGTGGTACCTATGAATCTTATAATTTTATAAAAAAAAATAATAATTAATGATTAATGTTAATAACAAGTTTTTACCCTTATGTGAATACAAAAATATTTTACATTGTAACTTTTTAAGTCAAATAATAAATAAATAAGGACTTAAATTTTTGTTGTTATTTTTCTATATAATGCACCAAATTGTTAAAACTATACCTAACTATAACAATTTCATAAAAGTCGCATTTATAGGTACATCAACTTATGCGGCTTCCTTTATTATTACCTAATTTACATGTGGCCTCTAATGGTAAAAAGGTTCCCCACCTCTGTGCTAGAGTATTAGAAAGATACTGAAAAAGATAATATGATTATAATAATAATGAGGATAGTAAATTTGTTTTGGGGTTTCAGTACAACTTACTAACTGATACAATGTGCAGCTGTGACAATCCAGTTCTCATTGATCACGGCTGCCCCACAGACATGTTGGAATTCCTCTCCCGGACCAGCATATTCTCGCAACGAAATCTGTTAAAGTACAGTAAAATCTAAATCCCAGCCTCCTGTCGACGGTGGATTTATATCGCTTACTCTTAAATGGTTTTTTAAAACCTATATTCTTAGAAAAACATTTTATGTAAACACGAGCTGAAAACCCGCACTTCGCTAAGGAGTACATTTAAATTAAATACAACAGTCAATGTATGCAATTAATGCCAAAAATGTATATTATATATATTTATAATAAATACGACGATCAATGTATACAATTGATGTAATATATATATATATATATATATATATATATATATATATATATATATATAAATCGTAAGGGAAATTTATTTGTTTTTGATAATATCCAATCATCTGCTGCATTAGAAAGAAAAAAAAATATTTTTTTGTCTATTTAGTTGTTATGCACGTGACGATAAATTTATTTAAAGTACTAGAAAAAGGAAATCACATGATCAGTATTTAATAAATTAAATTCTAAAAATGAGTCTTTAAAAATTCACCAAAAATCAGAAAAGGGAGGTAAAGATTCGAAAAAGATTTCCTTTTAAAGGAATTATTATGATCTTTCTCGTGATATAAATTTTATAACCCTCAAATTATTATTTTAAATGCAAACTTAAAAAAAGTTACAAAAACAGCTTAAAAATTTAATTTAAAAATATCTAAGAAGAATTTTTCAAAAATCTTTCTTAGTGCACCCCTACACCGTAAGAAGAATCGCCAAGCAAAATTTCAGCCCTTTAGGTCCAGCGGTTTGGTCTTTGCGTTGTATATCAGTGAGTCAGTCAGTCAGTTACGGAACTGTTTTATATATATAGATAAAGAACAGTACGATTATTCAAATTTAGTCTTTTGCATTAATCTCTCTCCCCCCCCCGAAAAAAAAGTATTTGATATTATACTAATCATGCAAATTTAAGAAAATTTTTTTTCGTTTATATTGTATATTTTGTGTGACATCAAAAGATTATTATTAACTCATTTTTTCATATGCTTTATTATAGAACTCATAAAAAGTTTCTCTTCCTACGCATTTCATTTCACAATGAATGTACAACTTAAAGAGCAATTATATTTTTTAGCTAAATTTTCTTCTGATCCAGTAGGCAGTTCATAAAAAGTTTCAATTTCGCACTAACTATACAACTTAAAGAACGATTCGATTATTGAGTAAACTTTTTTGATCTAATTTATTGCACAGCTAAAAAAATTGCTTCTTTCGCTTCATAGGACAGATACAACTTAAAGAACGATGTGATTATTAAGTGGATTCACACTATCCTTAATACAGAATATATGAAACATTTAAATTCTGTATTTGATCTTATGATTCATAAACAAATTTCAGTAGTAATATTTTTTTCTGCTTCAGCATACAACGACAAAAAATAGATAATAAACAAACGACAGAAAACTTATATATAAATATATTATATATATAATAGCCGTTGTCTCTGTATAACACTTCCGGGCTGTACTCATCTTTCAATTGAAGCCCTGAGTAAACAAACGGCCGGTTAGGCCTAATTTCGATTTCAGATGCGGATCAGAATTTTTTCTTACCTAAAAACTAATATCTTCTCCATCAAATCACGTTTGTTCAGCCTATTTTTCTATAAAACATTCAGAACTAAAAAAAATTGGATGCTTTTAGCTGTATATTTAACAGTTTTTAAAAATCTGTTTACTTTTGCGATGAATTCTGAATGTAAACAAACTTGAAAGTGAATGCATCAAGTAGCTCAAGTATTCATATCGCGTAGTGAGCTGTAAAAAACTAGATGGCAGTGTACTTCTCCAATCGCATGAAAAACTAAATAAATAAAAAATAATGAAAGGGTTTGCTTTTACAAGGTGTGGATTATATGCAATATTGTTAGATAATTCGGGATATTTTTTAACTTTCATATACTTTTTCCATTATGACATCATTATTAGTATTATGACGTCAAAATGACGGGTTGGATGGCAGTCTACTACTCCAATCGCATGAAAAACTAAATAAAAAAATAATGAAAGGGTTTGCTTTTACAAGGTGTGGATTAAATGCAATATTGTTAGATAATTCGGGATATTTTTTATCTTTCATGTACTTTTTCCATTATGACGTCATTATTAGTATTATGACGTCAAAATGACGGGTTACCTTCTAGTATATATATAAATATATAGGCGAATGTCTCACGACAAGTGCCTCCGCATTGGGAATATATATATATATATATATATATATAAGTTTTCTATGCGAATATGTGATAGAAGTGAGAGATGCCACTTTTGTCATGTAAATGACATTTTGTAATGACATTTTGTCATGTAAATACGCAATTGCACGGTCACCCTCAAGTCCCATGTCTTTAATACACTGGTTTTTATAATTTCATAGATTAGTTTGTGATTTAACTGATCTAACTGGAGTTTCATCAAAGATATGAAATCATTTTTGTATACATCTAAGTGTATGTATGTATGTATGTATACATACATACATACATACATACATACATACATACATACATACATACATATATATATATATATATATATATATATATATATATATATATATATATATATACAGGGTGTCCCAAAACGACCGCATAAACTCTGCACAGGTAGATTCCTCGTTGGGAGTACATAAAAACTGCCCAAGGAAGCGTTCCTGTACGATCCATAGTTTACGAGAAAAATACGAAAAACAAAGTATGACGTCACTGCCGGTGCAAGAAAAAACACTTTATTGGACATATCAACAAGAATATTTGCATGTCTTTCCAGACGATAATGTTTAAAACGTTCGCCGCGTTCAGCCCGTTCAGCCCAAAGAAGCGTTACAGGAACGCTTCTTTGGGCAGTTTTTATGTACTCCCAACGAGGAATCTAGCTATGCAGAGTTTATGCGGTCGTTTTGGGACACCCTGTATATATATATATATATATATATATACATACACACACTGCTGGCCAATAAATGGGAAAACCATGAAAGCGGAATGATACAAATATAAAATTCGCATGAAAGGAAGAATTTGCTAGGATATGCAAATGATTAGCATTTAAGCACAGTCGAACGACGGAGGAGAGAGAAACGACATCTCAAACTCTGTATAAAAGGAAAGTTACGTAGCGGATTCGAAAATCGGATTTGAATGTTTTTTGTTTGTGAGAAGATCGTGTTATGCCTCGTATAAGAAGGAGGAACAGCTACCAGCACGTGCCAGAATTCAATAACGGCAGGAACGTGGCCTATCGAGAGTGCGGTTTATCGTGCGGTTTATATTGCTACTCGCATTGGTTGGAATACAAAGACTGTTATGCGAATATGGAAAAGATTAGTTCAGGAGGATCATACTGAACGCCATGCAGGATCTCAACAGTCTCCCGCCATTAACGCCCAAGGGGACAGACATGTTGTCTGGTTGATCTTGCAGGATCGTACAGTCGCATCACTGACCTTGAGTCAGGAAATGGGTTTGTTTGCAGCACGACAACTATCCGCATGGACAGTGCGATGATGTCTGGAGAAGCACGGACTGCTTGCACGGTAGCCATTATTGCGGCTTCCCTTGACACTGCAGCATAGATGCGCGCGGCGACAGTGGTGCCCAACAAAAAAACTTGATATAGGAATGACACCACGTCGTCATTTCAGACGAGTCCCGGTTCTGCGAGTAGCATCATGATGTACGTATCTGTGTCTGGACGCACATAGAAGAACGCACGTGGCCAGCTTGCATTCGATATCGTCATACGGACCCTGCACCTGCTGTGATGGCATGGGCAGCCAATGGGTGCATTACACGAACACCTCTTGTTCGTGTTGTCGGTAATCTGAACAGCCAGCGTTGCATTTCTCAGATCTTAAGGCTGGTGGCTGTTCCCTATCTTCGAGGCCTCGGAGACGTCATCTTTCAACAAGGTAACGCTATACCATATGATGCCCGTCATGTCCTGACCTACCTCACCACAGAGGGTGTTCGACTGTTGCCCTGGCCACAACGTTCTCCAGATCTCTCACCCATTGAAAACAATTGGTCATAGATTGCTAAGAGACTGGGCCTCCACTGCTCCCCAGACACTACGATTGATGAAGTGTGGCATAGATTTGAAGCAGCATGGAATGAAATACCCGCATCTGTCATCCAAACCCATTACGACTCGATGTCTAACCGGGTTAGAGCCGTTTAAGCTGCCAGATGCGGCAGATGTGTGTACTAATTTCGGACCTTGTACAAATTGCCTACAAATTTAATCATGTTTTATTCCTACTATGCTGTATACGTAAGAAAGTAAAGCTTTATTATTTGCTTTCCTTCCTGGTGTTGCAATTTTAATGGCCAGCAGTGTATCATTTAACCATTTATTTATTTATTTATTTATATATATATATATATGTGTGTGTGTGTGTGTGTAAGTAATACCATGCAAAATGTAGGAGATTCAGTCGTGAATACAGTAAAATGTAGAAAGAGAACAGACACAGTCCAAATATTTTATTCACCCATAATCTGCATGGTAATGGACTTTAGCAGAAGACACGCTAACATGATAATACACGTTGGAGGTTAAACTAGCCGAAGAGCGGAAACAAAAGACCCGACATTACAAAGGACGAAATTTAGACCGAAAAAAGCCGTGTCTTAACACCATGGCTGCTAAATTACAAGAGCAGACATGCCTCCTCTTCAAACAAATATAAAATAAGAATTTGCTTGTGTGACCCCTGGGGAAAGCATGATTTAATTGGATAGAATTTATCATGTGGTCTATACACGCATGATATTCAAGAGATTATATCTTGCTGTGAAATAGTCCAGACTGGGGCGAGAAAGTTTCGGCGTTTGTTAGTGAGCAATTATTTGAAAACTGGAATTTTTTATTATCTACTAAGTTGATGGAGCGCACACTGTTTCACTACCCTTTATGGGAATGTTACTGAATTTTTTGCATTGATTGCAATTGCAGGGTTGGATATTTATAGTGCGAGGTATTGAGTCGGCACGTGCATTAAGGGTAAGAAAAATTTATCAATTAAGTTATTCCTAAATCGGGCTTTAGAAGAGGAGTTAAGCTTTGCCAATAAAGAGAATTTGGAATACGCATTAGGTTAAAGTTAGGAGAAAGCATATATATATATATATATATATACAGTCGAACCTCCATATATCGAAGTAGCAAAATGTCGGAAAAAAATTCGATATATAGAAATTTCGATATATAGAATTGATCTTAGTTTTATCATAATTCTCCTAAAACAATAAAATTAAAGCTAATTTTCGTATACGTAACTCCATTTCCAATTTATATGCGAATCACATTAAATGAAAGTTAATAACTAAAAAATGAATTAATGTGAAAGATTTATTGAGTACTATATACCTTTGAAAAAGCAATAATCCAGACAGTGGTTACAGTGATCACAGTTACATTCTTTTAAAAAAAACTACGAATATCTTACTGAACAGCCAGTTTTGCGGAAAGTTCATCAAAGAAATGCTCGCATTTATTCAGTCCATTAAAAACTTCATCAGGGACATTTTCCACGAATTGAAGTCCACGAAGTCGCCAAAAATTGGGAGATTTTATTCTAAAGTGGAAAAAAATCTCCCAATATGTCGTGAAAAAAATTTCGATATATAGAGATTTTTTCGATATATAGAAACAGTTTTTCTATGTAATGAACATGGAGATTTGCTAAGAGTTCGATATATAGAAAATTTCGATATAGGGAAGTTCGATATATGGAGGTTCGACTGTATATATATATATATATATATATATATATATATATATATATATATATATATATGAGGCGGTGAAAGGCAAAGTGGTGTAAGTCACATTGAGATTATTTGAAAAGCAGATCAGTTGAATGGAAATCCCTATAGAAGATTGGGTCACGTATTTACTCCAATTGCTGCCGTTAGAGATTATAAGCATTGTTGCTTGAGAACCAGATCCGTGAGCTAATGAGTATAATCATGTTAAAAAGTTGCTTTTGAAACGCTTTAGGCTCACCCAAGAACAGTTTAGACAAAAATTTGTTCAGCACAAGAAGGAAACGTTCGCCTCCCGGCGCGATTTCGCTTTTGAACTTAAAACTTATTTTGAAGAGTGGATTACTGGTTTAGAAGTCGAAACATTTGAAGATTTGAAGGAACTTTTGGTTGCAGACCAGTTAAAGCGGAAAATGTCTCCTGACGCCCGTGAATATTTTTTAGACGACTTTCCCACAGTAAAAATATCGATAAGTTGGTTAATAAATTGGATGAATACGAAGCCGCGAGGCGTAATTTCCAAAGGGAAACCGATCTAAACATGCATGCGGATGGAAATATTGATAAGAAATTACTGAGTAAAGATTTCGAAAAATGAGCATCAGTTATTCGTGCTCCGGATAGTGATTTTAAAGCAAGGATGAAATTTAATCATAGTAATAGTTCAAGAAATGATAATAAATCAAAGATTCGTTGTTTTAATTGTAATTTATTTGGTCATAAATCTTCAGAATGTATAAATAACACAGGCAGTCCCCGGTGTTTTAAATGCTCAAGGTTTGGACATACCGCCAACATGTGTGATGAAAAGAAAGAATCTCTGGTCTCGATAACAAAAAAAGGTTCTAACAGAATCGAGATGACAGCTGAAATTGAAGGTGTAGATGTGAGTGTACTGTGTGATTCAGGATCAGAACTTTCTTTAATGGATTATGAATTTTATGTTAAAATTGGATCACCTAAATTGAATTTCAGTAATATATTTTTAACGGGAATCGGACGTGAGAAAGTTTCACCGATTGGATACTTTTATTCCGAAATATCTTTTGATAAATGTGCAATTGAAAGGGACTTTTATGCTGTCAAAAATTGTGTCATGAAGTAATTATAGGGACTGATGTAATTAATAAATTGAATATTTCGATTGATGAGATAGCCGTTGAAGTATTGGGAAGAAGAAATGCATTTTGTGTCGGTTACGCTAGGATTATCAACAGAGTTTCGCTTATTGGTAAAATAAATGTAGCACAGACTTTCGTTCAGCCAACACCTGCACCAAAAGCAGAATGTTTTGACCTCAAATCTCTGTCTGTGACTGGATGCAGAGTAGACATGCGAAATAACAGCATGGCGCCTTAACCAGGCACTCGCTTTCCTGGCGTTAATGTCGTGTCAGACGGGCACTGAGATTCTGTGTTTTCTTATTGTGATAATCTGTTGTGACAATAAGTTGTAATTGGTTTGTGTTTGATTAAATATTAGTCAAGAATACGTGTTATTGCATTTTTATATTTCAACCGTGGGAATAAATTACCCCCCATTATATATATATATATATATATATATATATATATATATATATATATATATATATATATATATATATATACTAGTACACGCACACACACATACATTATATTTATCCTAAACAAATTATTCCTATCAACGTGCTTGAGGAGACAACATCTCTGATGGCTTTAAGGGGACAGTGGACCTTCAAACCTAACATTTTTTGTTTTGAATGGATTTGCTTGAAATTTGAATATGTGATTAGTACCATAGATATGTAAAAGTGGTTAAAATTCAAAGATGAAATATTAATAATTTATGAATTATGAATTATTAATTATATCAAAAGTTGGCCTCATTAAAAATATTCCAGGCGCGTTTCTTTTGTATATAATATGGTAATTTTTATTGACAGGATATCTTATAGAACTAACAATGAAACTTATTGATTATTTTAAGCATTCATCAAAAATATAAAGAGAAAAAATAGTGATAGTGAAAACACCCTTTTTATGACGCAAAATACCTAGAAATCATCTTTTCAAGTACAAAATTTAGAAATTTTGAGCTACGAAGCATAATTATTTTCAATAAGATTTATTTGATATACAGTTAAGTATATAAAACTTAAATTTCAGAGCAATAAGATCATTATAAATGCGCCGGGGGCAGTTTGAATATTCGTATGATAGGAAAATTTTTATTTTGAGAAAAACACATTTAAAGTTATTGCTATTAGTAACCACATAATATCTAAATTAAATACAAATGCCTATAACTTGGAAAGAAATTGCAGAAATTAAAAATTCTTTTTGCGACACATTCCTACTTGTCCGTAGTTTCACAATTCAATAAAATAAAAAAAATTGGAATTTTTGGACAAATTTCACAATTTTGAAAGTTCACTGTCCCCTTAATTTGGTTTCTAGTTTGACTGTAATCAATAGAAAGGGCTTCTATAGAGCAAAATTACATAAGTTGGTTACTGACCATCCAAGGATGCTGTCCATGGTGAACTCTGTGTCCCCCAACTATTAATAGTTGGGGTTCCTGCGATAAGCTGCTTGTTCCACAACCTTCGACAGTGATGGCTTGGCGAGAGTTGGCAACTGGTAGACCTGACAGAGAGCGAAGAAAGAAATTCCTACAAATGACATTAATAAACTTAGGGGCAATCTAACAGAAATTAAAATGGTTTGGTAGCTTAGGAGTATCGAATTATGGAATGGCTTTCGAATTCTGCAAATTGAATTGATGCAATTTCCAAATTCTGAAGTAGTGATAACGCAAACACTTGATTGTGGTAGTGGGGAGATAATTACTTTCGGTATATAGCGTTTCTGCAATCGACGTCACCAGCCGATACTGGTCGGAGGTTAAGAAACGTCTATTCGTAGATCAGGTTGTGCACACCGAGCAATAATTTTTTTCTTCCCGTTTCCCCGAGAAAAATTACGTGGTTGTAACTGAGGTATACTTCGACATGAATATTTTCGTAGGTTTGCTTCTCAGTTGAGGTAGGTATTCGTGATTATTTTTTTAACCTTTTCCTTACGGGGTGGGATAGCATGTATCCCAAGAATACAACCGAAGAATGAATGAGTGTATGTATATATATATATATATATATATATATATATATATATATATATATATATATATATATATATATATATATATATATATATATACATACATATATATATACATGTATATGTATATATATGTATATGTATATGTATATATATATATATATATATATTCATACACACACACGCACACACACACACACACACACACACACACACACACACATATATATATATATATATATATATAACCCCCTTAATGGCCGTCCTTACAAAGGGGATATGAAATTTCCAGTTCTAAAAAGGCAATAAGAGAAATAGGCCCCGTAAGCTGAGGATTAATCCAAAATTTTGAAATTTTGCTCTGAAGCTGTTGAAAAAATATTGACTTAAATTTTTTTTTAAAAAATTGACTTTTAGCGAGCAAATTCCTCTTCCCGGATAGCTAAAGACGTTTTATGCAATTTGCTCATTTTATATGATTTATATGCAACTTTGATATTATTTTCTTGAGCACAAGTTTTTATCTATACATGAAAGTCATGCACATGTTAGTGGTAAAAAATAGTACGTGTGTGTTTGTGATATATGCATTATTGATGATACAGAATAGGATTTTTCTGTACGAAACAATGAATTGTAAGGGATGGATTATGTTTCACGTATACACTTATTAAAGAAGGAGGTCGAAGTCATCATCCTCAAAAACATGATAAATGTCGACATAATAATCTCATCTTTAAACTGACTTTTCAAAGACTAAAATCATAAACATTTTGTACATAACTAAATTAAAAATACTTTTAGCTGAACATTTACTACAAAAGGAGTCAGCTTTAGGACACAGCACCTATGGAGCACGTGGTTGTGGTTCGAATGTACACTTTTATATACTTATACTTTATGGTAAGCAGTCATAATACTGTACATCTATAAAATTGTGAACTCCTGTGTGATAAAGAAGGGAAAACGAGTATCGATATAAGATCTTTCGGAAGTAAGACCAAAAGTAAGCGTGGTGTTATTTCAGGGAAATATATTTAAAAAAAATTAAACTTTAATTATACATTTGAAGTAAACAGTAGAATATGAAAACAACGTAATAGTGTATTAATCTCGTAGAAAATTATGAAAGAACTATAATAACATTTTTGTTAGCCCTAAAAATATCAATGCAAAAAAAAAAAAAAAAATTATTGCTTACTTCATCAATAATTAATTTCTTAGTGAAATAGTTATGTTTTTCGTCAACTCTCTTAATTATTATCTTTTCTGGCGTAATCGAAATTCTCCTCTCTCTTATCCATATTTATAATTTTAATGTATTGAGGTAATTACTAATAGTAACTAACTTACCTAGAGCGTAAATGCACAGCCAGAGGCAATTAAGAAAGGAAGACATTTTCCTACGGATGAAAGTGTCAAATGGTTATTTAAAGATCTACTTTAAGTTAAATCTAGTTATCTAAATAAAATTCAAAATTAATTCAAGAACTTACTTGTCCATGTCGAGTCGATTCAGAAGAACAATTGTCAACAACTTGCGTATTCTAACAGTAAAGAATTAGTATTTCAATTAATAGCAACGAAACCATTGAACTTTTAATACTTTATTTTTCAAAAAGCTATATTAACTATTAATTTTTCCTTTTTTAATTTTATCTATTTAACTCTCTCCTCTCACAATCCTATTGAGAAATCGCGAATAGTGATGCGACATCGATGTCGATGTTTTAAACATCGATTTATTGAAGCCAATGTTTTTTTAACATCGATGTTTTGTGCTCGATGTTTTACGTTGTCTCTATGTTTTTTTTTAATGAAAAAGTATCGTAATAAAAAAATTTACCACGTAACATAATTTTCACACTCAGTAAATGTAAGTCTGAATTCCTAAAAGGACGAATACAAAAAGGGGGAACGATTCCCATGCAAACAGACAAATGGCAATTAACAACCAATGAACCAATCAGAGCGCTTGGAATGTTCCTGACACTCCAGAACCTTCCATGGGGTTTTATTTTACAAATAGTATATACACGAGTGCATCCATTTAAGTTTTTGTTTTGTTCTGGTTTTATATAAGTTGACGTTAATATTATTAGTAAGATGCCTCCCAAAAGTACCGTTTGGAAATATTTTTACAAAACCACTCACAAATTGGCGAAATGCAATATTTGCCTTAAGTCCCTCAAAACTTCTGGCAATACCACGAATTTATCTGGACATTTGAAGGCAAAACATGGCGGTATTTACAACGAGAATTTTGAGTCATCAATGTAGCCCAAAGCAACCAAGTTTTTGTCATTTGTGCCTGCCCAATCAGAGAGTAAAATTAAATCACCCCCTCCCCCCACGACTAACGGAAGTAACATTAATTTTAGAGATTACTAAACCAGTTTTAAAAAATGGATGTTCTAAAACATCGATGTTTAAAAACATCGATGGTTTTTGGGCAATGTTTTATTAGCATCGATGTTTTAATATTGAATATCGATGTTTTGAAACATCGATGTTTTGTTATCGATGTCGCATCACTAATCGCGAACAGAAATAAAACGTGAACAGAAATAACAATAGTAAGCAAATGACTTTACTGCTCTCGTGTGACATAATGTTCTAATTAAAAATGAACTCATGTTTCTTAGCAGTGAAACATCAAAGGAAAAAAAAACACCCAGACAGTACAGTGCGCCAAGACTTTTGGCTCGCCTTGGCGTAATAAGCAGATTTTGCGGATAAAAACACAGCAGATTTTGCAGAAAAACACAAACAATTAACGTCCATCCCGTACAGGACATAGCCGCCATGGGAATATGCACTCTAGAGGGAACCTACTTTTATTCCATGTTAAACGGATGCAAACCCTTTGGGACTTCAATCACTTTCTCATCAGTTGTCGGTAAAGCATATCAAAAATCGATTATTTATCAATATTATTCCTTCAAATAGGCATTCTTTTCACCATTAATTTCTTAAACCACTGTTGGGAAACCCTTATAATCATTAGTTCCTCAAAGTGTTAATAAGCAAAAACAAATCTAATTAGTCAATTAGTCCTTAAAAAAAAGTTATTTCCTTTTGAAAAAAATAATATAAATCTAAGTAGAGTTCGTTAAAGTTAATTCTCTTAAACCTTTGACCAGATCCCTAAGGGAACGGAACGTCC